>CM053608.1:78379344-78414979 GCA_028646535.1 Procyon lotor | reverse complement strand
TGATCCCAGGACCCTGGGTTCGAGCGTGCATAGGGCTCCCTGATCAGTGGGAGGAAGCCTGCTTCTCCCTCTCCCACTGCTCCTGCTTGTGTTCCCTCTCTTGCTGTGTCTCTTTCTGTCAAATAAATAAAATCTTAAAAAAAAAAAAATAGCATCCTAGGGACAAATTACAAAGAAAATAAAACAGAAGCAGGAGGACCTCGAAGGCATTATACCAAGTGAAATAACGTCAGACAAAGACAAATACTGCATGATCTCTCTTATACGTGGAATCTAAAAGATAGACAGATAGATGAGGATAGATATGTAGACAAATAGTGGTACATACATACAAACATACATACCATGCTCATAAATATACAGGACAGATTGGCAGTTGCCAGAGGCAAGGGGTAAGGGATAACAGAAATGGGTAAACCGTTGTTGTTTTTGTATAAATAAATTGAAATTCAAAAAGAAGATGACGGAGAAAAATGGAAGTAGGAAAAGCACGTAGGGGACTACTTCAGATTCTGCAAGACTGCATGGTGGGGCAGTGACTTGGATTAGGGTTGTGACAGTAGAAACAGAAGTGGACAATCGGGATATATTTTGGTATTAAAAATCACCAGAATCTGCTGACAACTTGACTATGTGGGGGACGGAGGAAAAAGTTACTAAGGATAATTCCTAGGTGTTTGGCTTGAGCAAACTGGTTGGTGGCAGTGAATTGGTACCCGGGCAAGGAATGAAGAGCTTCATTTAAATTAAATGTACGATACTAACCTGATATCCAAATCCTCATGATACTAACACAAATGATATAATCAAATAAACATCACCTTGTGGTTTTAATTAAGAAATAATTATAATTTATTTTATCTAGTTATATTATTAATTAGATTACTTTTTTGGGAATCCTATTAAAATCTGCTTAAATTTCTTGTCAAGTGGGCTGTCTTATTCCCTTTCTGAAGAGGTTAATTATTGAAAACTCCACAAAGACCTGTTTCTGGAACTGAACATAAAACAGTTTTAGAAAACAGTATTATACTGAGATACAAGTTAATTCTTTTGTTAATTCTTACAAAATCTTTTCAGAGGAAAATATTTCCAAGTAATTCTGTAGCCATGCTGTGTTATTATACTCATTTCAGGTATGTCATATTATTGTATTTTTATGATCTTGTACCCCTTTTATATGTGTTTAAATGTCTCTTAGAAAGGGAGGAAAAAAAAGATGACTATGGAGATTACTAAACACTGAAGCATGAAGGTCATATACTTCATATTTTACGATCCAGAATAGATCCAACAGAGTATCCCTACCCAAGATTAAAAATACTGCCCTGAATTGCTGTGTATAATCTGAGTTGGTATTTGTAAGTTTCTTGAAATCCTAAAAGGAAAACCATTATCATTAAAAAGAAAACTATTTAAATTTAGTTTTAGATTGAAATTCACCACCATTTGTATATATTTAGGGAAAGCATAAATCACTTGATAGTGTATATGAAATAGATAATTAAAAAAGAGGTCATGATATTTAAAAGTAGAATAGGTTACTGCAAATGTGAATTACATTATAAAGCTGCCAATAAGTTTATGAGATCTTACATTTTTACTTAATATTTTTAAGACAAACCCAACATATCCTTTTTAAGAGACTCTCAAACATACAGGTGCATTCTATATTACCATATTTGATGTAAAATGCAAATTTACTATTCAAATAACTTTATTTCTATTTGACTGAAATCTTAATTATGATAAAGATGATATCTTTCTTCACGTGAATTTGGAAAAAATAAGCTAATATGAAACTTTTTTATAGCTCAGAAGTACTCATACATATTTTTATAATAAAATATGACTTCTTAATACTAGCTTTATTTTTTCTGATTACCTATAACACAGAATGAAAAACATTGTCAGTAAAAAGGCTAAAAAATTAAAAAAAAAAACCAAGAAACCTTTTTACCAGATACTACCACTGCTAAATAATTAAATATATGATATATATAAATACACAGACTTTGTTTACACATACAGATTTTTTATTGGTATAAAATCAAATCATAAGAGCATAAGAGCATAATCATGCTCTTTTATAAGGTGTTCTTTATTTAATATGTATATCTTTGTAGGTTAACACATTTGCATCATTTTTTGATAAGTCACAAAGGATTTATATATAAATCATGTGCCATAACTTATTAGTGTTTTTATTTATGCATTTTAGCATCAACTGTCTCTCTTTTAGGACAAGAGGAAGTTAAAATTACAAACTGCTTTCAAATATATGCCAGTGTTTGGAGGAAAGAAATTTGGTGAAGATGTAACTAATGTGATTTTTAATCAACTTTTTTATACCTATTGCTTATTGAATACTAACTTTATGCTCACTTTCTTCTTAGAAAAACTTAATTGATTTATGTTATTATTATCAATCCCATTTTAAAGATAAGGAAACTGACATGCAGAAAGTTTCAGTAACTTCCCCCATAATCAATCAACTAGGATTCAAAGAGAGGACTCTGACCTAAAAGCTCCAAATTACTGTATTACTTATTACAGCATGTTTGGGTGATGTGTGATTACCTATTATTGCACTGAGTCTAATGCATAATAATAAGCGATTTTTCTGACATCAAAAATGATGCTTTTTTTTTTTTTTTTTACTATGTATGCCCTACCATACCCCAAATAGTAATATATTGGGAGAAATAACACACAGCTTTAGTCAAAACCCTATTTGGGGCTGGGATTCAAACCCTGCCTCATGGCTATCCCTGTCTGATACTCTGGTGGGAAGTTCTTGAAACTAGTTAATTTGCACAAGACTTTTGTGTAAGTCAGTTGAATGGCCATGTCCTCCAATGAATGAACTGAGAGCACTGGAGTTTGTCTATATGATGGGTTCCTGGCACTAGTGTCCAAGCCCTAGTCTCGGAGAAAGAAGTGGATAGAAAGATTAACTGAATACTGCACTGAAATATTGTATCCTTGGGAGTACAAACAGCATGGCTTTGAGGTCCAGACAACAAAGTAGAACCAAAGTGGCGGCACAGAGGCCTGTTACTCATCCTTTTAATAATACTACATGAATAACATTCAGAATCTCAAAACTATAAAGCCATTTTGACTGATCAAGAACTTCAACACATAGCTGATGATATTCAAGGCCTGAAAGCGACGTGTGGAAGAATGGAATAGCCCGAGTGGTGCCCTTTGGCAGAATAAGCTTGTTCAAAACCTATATCCTGAGTCCCCAAGAACTTTAAAAAATGGTTCAGAAGAGAAAATTACAAAAGTTTGTGGAACTCTTTTGTTGATATGATCAACAAAATGTGTGATTAATATTAACATGAGTCAACATTAAGACATTAGCAAATATGTATTTTCATAACCTGAGGTATATTGGAATAATTAGCAGAGTGTCCCTGAACAACCACTGGTAGAGTTGATTTTTGGTGGAAGGAATTAGGCCGCACAAGAAATCCACTGTCTTTTAAAATTGCAGCAAACTTTTTCTCAATAAAAATGCCCTGACCAGGCGCCTGAGTGGCTCAGTGGGTTAAAGCCTCTGCCTTCAGCTCAGGTCATGATCTCAGGGTCCTGGGATTGAGCCCCACATCGGGTTCTCTGCTCAGCAGGGAGCCTGCTTCCCCATCTCTCTGCCTGCCTCTCTGCCCACTTGTGATCTCTCTCTCTCTGTAAAATAAATAAATAAAATCTTAAAAAAAAAAAAATGCCCTGACCACTTGAAGATAAAACTTAGTTTATTTTATGTCAGGAGAATAAGTTTCTAGTCCTGCTTTAACGTTTTTTAAGTTAAATGTTGCTTTGCTGGTCCCCCTTATGTGGGGGATATGTTCTAAGACCCCCAGTGGATGCCTAAAACTGCAGACAGTACTGAACCTTTTCTATACTCTTGTTTCCTATACTTACTTACTGATGATAAAGTTTAATTTGTACATTAGGCATAGTAAGGGATAAACAATAACAACCAATAATAAAGCAGAACAATTATGACAATATGCTATAATAAAAGTTATATAAATGTAGTGTTTCTCGAAATATCTCATTGTACTATATTCACCTTTCTTCTAATGATGTAAAATGATAAAAGGCCTACATGATGAAGTGAATGATACAGGCATCATGACAGAGTGTTAGGATACTACTGACCTTCTGATGATTCCTTAGAAAGAAGATCATCTGCTTCCAGATTGCAGTTGACCAGGGGTAACTAAAACAAGAGAGAGCAAAACTGCAGATAAGGGGGACTACTGCAATTTGGAGGATAGATTGTCCTTATGTAAATAGTGATTTATGAGCCTGAAAAAAGGTTCTCATAGAAAACCTGGTGAAAGTTAAAACTGACTTTGACATTATATTAAGAACTATCATGTACCTACTGATAATCATACCCACCAAATTCATTTGTCGTGAAGATTAAACAGTGCATGTAAATCACACTAACATTCATGAAGCACTGAAAACATGCAAGACACTCTTTTGAGCACTTTATGTATAAATTCATTTCATCTTCACTAAAAATTTACAAGATGTGAAAAATAGTTATACCTAGAGTAGTAATGATGATAATAGCAGATCTCACAGAACACTTACATATAGGCCACTGTTCTAGGTAATCAACTACGCTTATAAAGAGAGAACCTGAAGAACATAGAAGTGAAGAAGATTTCTGGATGTCTCCCAGGTGTTCATGGAAGAACCAGGCTAATCACCAAGGTGGTCAGGTTCTTGCTGCCCATCTATTCACTATTCCATAGCACTTTAGGAATAGTGCTCCAAAAATGTTGATGATTACCATGTGTCAGAAACATTTCCCACACTACTGATAATCTTCTTATGCACACAAAAATGTCCAGATAGGTTATTCATGTCTGGCCCACATGGCACAAAAGTGTCAGGGCTGATAGCTATTCTACTAGCACTGAGGTCCATGTATTTCTCTACATGTAGGACTGTCTTCTCACTAAAGGAAACACTGTTATAATAGGAGTCCATTATAGGATGGGTTGGATGGTGGAAAATGGGGAAAGATTGAAATGATGCAGCATCTAATTCTTCCTGCTTCAACCAGAACTAAATTATGTGTTTGATATATTCATGTATTGTTGTTCTTCATAAGATTGCATTTGGAAAAAGAAAAATTTCTCAAAACAAACAAAAAGTATTAACAGTCTTTCTCTATTGGGGGGAGAACATATAACTTCCCACCATATTCGTGTCATCCATTTGATTGTCTTACCTAATTTTCCTCATCAAAATATAATACCTGTCCAAATTTAACCTAGACCTTTATATTTAGCTCCAATTTCTATTCTGGGGGTTAAAATTGCCCAGATCCATTTAGCAGGACTCTACTAACTGGTTCAGTTAATCCAATGTTTTTGGGCTTATTGCATCAGTTATAAAAATTATGGTTCATGCTTGAGATAAGGCCAAATATGACATAGATGATAGATAGATAGATAGATAGATAGATAGATAGATAGATAGATAATGGATGATTGATAAGGTCAAATATCAGATAGATTTTAGATAGAGAGATAATAGATGACAGATAATAAGATAAAGTTGCCTCTCATACATCCAATTTTGGAAATTCACAATAATATAAAGGCACAATAATAACCTTACATTAATAACACTAATTGTTGATAAATATCAATTCACCCTCATACCAAGAATGACTCTCAATCCTTAATCAAAAAAAAAAAAGATAACATCTTTATAATTTAAAAAGTCAGCTAAAACTATTTGAAATGCTCCAATGTTTCTATTAGTCCTTGAATTACCTAAAAATACATATTTCTCAGAAAACTTTTCACCTATTTCTGGTAAATCACCTCAAAGGAAAGCACAGAATGTGGCTTTACCAAGCAAGGCAACATTTCTATTCGCAAAACTTAGATGGTTGCCTGGAATCTTCTCACTCATGTTCAATAGATGGTCACCTCTGAAATCATCATTACTTTCTAAAGACTGAGTCTCTTCAAAGGGAATTCCATAAGCTTATTTGAATTGACAGTGGGCTGCTCAAATACAGTTGCTACTGGTCAGGAGAGGAAATATTTTTCAGTATGTAAGACACCTTACCTACCAGGTTTATATAATATGTAGTTAATACTGGCTTTATGTTTATTTATTTCTGTTATGTTTCCTTCTACTTTCCTAACTCCTTTCATGGCCAATATATCAAGTTCTGTTAAGATGATCATTCAACTACATAAAATTATATCCCTTTAATCAAATACTAGTGATCGACCTCCTCTAGAAGGCCTCAGCATATTACTGTGTCTATGTGTTAAGATTAGAAGACTCCTTGAATGTGATTTATGTAAATGGATTCAATATTAAGTTTCAGGTGTTTCTATGTTTGGATCACTTCTCAGAATATTCTGAATAACTTACAATGTAGCATTTTGAGTCATAGAATTGGCACTGTTTCATTAGCTAGAGTTAGATTCCCTGGCAAACTGCTCACTACCTTTCCTATCACCCATCTATTAAATTAAAAAAGCATTATCCTTCAAAGACCTTTCTATAGTGTATTTGCACATTTATTATGCAGAACACCTCCCTAAAGCTCTTGATATTGTCAATAAGAAACTCTCAGAACTACTAGTTTTAAAGGCTATTGGAATTATTTATCAACCTAGTCCTGTCTGTGTGTTACTCTAGAGACTAGTATTTGAGGGAGCAGCATGAACGTAAGTCCTTTAGTGGTACTGTCCTCATTAAATCAATTGTAGTTGACAGGTCTCACTTTTGGAGTCATTTGTCCTCAGGATCCCATGTAAAGAAAACAAACAACAATCATTGTTTGTGATAGAATCGTTGCTTTCTGATGTGACATAATCAACAGCTCTAGGCCATTATCTTCATACCTCTCAATATGCTATATACTCATCATGTAACTAAAATTTCTTTACCTAGAAAATAGAGTTGGTTTTCCCACGGTTATCATTATTTTTATGTTTCACGCTAATATTTATATTGTTAAGTGGCACAGAAGCAGACCATGAAATAAATTATCTGGATAAAAGAGTAGAATTAGACTTTATTTTACTTCTTAGTAACCAAAATGTTTAGGTTATGGTTCAAAATTCTGTGTAAATTATTAAGTTTTCATAGTTGAAAGTATGTGATTTTATTTAACAGAAAATTTTAAATAATGGCCATATTGACAGACATGATTATCCCCTTCCAAATGTACTTATATATTACTGGAGATTAGAGACTTGTCACAGTATTAGTGAGTTTACACCTTGGTATCTCTACTTAGTGTTAATCTATTTTGATTTATACAATTCCTATAACTATAAACAATGCTTTAATAGCTAGGAATTGATTCATGTTAAAAATATATAAAACAAAATAAAGAAAAACAAAAAACCTAGAAAGAAAAGTAAAGCCTGAGTTATCATCACATACACTCTAAATGTGAAACGGTATAATCTAATCATATTTGTATCAATAGTACATTTATATTTTTAACTACACATTCTATCTCTCTTACTCCATTTAATATAATAAAAACAAAGCAAAAGAGATTTAAAAAATATAAACAGACTTTCAGAGGACAACCGAGATTTGAGATCTTCCACGAAAATGTATAAATACTTCAAATTAATGTGCTGTGGTATTATACACTTGCACAAAAATATTTCAAAGAAAGTTAGCAGTTCCCATGAAAGTGATTAAAACATCTCTCCAAATCACATATGGTAAATTTATTTTTTCTAGTTACAAGGCTTAGAAAAACTGGTCATTAGAAGGACTACCTCAGTTCACCATCAATTCTTTGCTGATTCCAAAATTATACAATAGAACTAGATGTTGCCATGTTTATATATTTAATACATAATATGTATTACACATTATATATAATTTATTATTATTTATATTTATATATATTTTCCCTTTTCTTCACAGGTCTTTGTTCTGACTTATTACAAAAAACTCCATTTGGCATCTCCAAGAGGGTCTTTGACTCAATAGGACCGTTCCTTCAATTTCTAACCTTGTTATTCCACCAGAAAATAGTATCAAACTCATTATTCCTACAACAAAGTATCAGATTGCTAGCAGGCTACAAAATACGCAGTTCCTTTGTCTTTATTCTAAATAGATTTCACTTGGGCATCCATGTGCCTCATCTCATGCTGAGCCAGGGCAGCATTCCAAAGTCTTTTCTGATGGGTTATTATAATAACACATGGTAGATATTTACTATTTTGATATTACTTTTATAGAATTAAATTAACTGATGAGAAAACATGAAAATCACAGCCCAGGCATCTTGATTGAAGGTCATTTATTACGTTATATATCTTATATAGGCAAAGCACATGTTAATTGGGTGATTTTATAAAAATCCATGTGAATCAAGTGTATGTATATATGCATATGTATAAATGTGCAAATACACACACACAAGATGCAGTATGTTGAAGAGATGTATTTTAATAAGGTTAAAATGTCCAAAGGAGCATAACTAAAAGTAACAGCCTACAATAGAAGAAACTTTGGTTTACAAATGAAAAAGGAACATTATAAATTGACTTCAAGAAACTCCTTACTCTTAGGCATTAATGAATCTTAACTAAAAATAGATGAGTTGTGGTAGAAGAACAAAGTTCAGTCCTTCACATCACTACTACCAATTAAGTAGTATAAACATTAAAATGAATCTCTAAAACCAACAGTTTTCAATTGAACAATCTAATGTTCAGTGAAGCATTCTTAACTTGGTGCAACTTCCTAAAAATGCAAGGTTACGCCTTCAAATTTTAGCTCATTTTGCCTTTTTAACAACCAAGTTGCTCTTTGATTAAAACTTAGAGACTTAGATCAAAATCAAGGAAAAACATTAGTTTATTTTTCTACAATAAATACACCAAATCTTACCTCTAAAAAATGAGTCAAAAATAGTAATACGAATTGCTTGCCAAGAACACGTACTCCAAAATGAATATTTTACAAGCAAATATCTCATTTTGTCAGGCATTTCTATTTGACTTGTCATCTCTTGCTTATTAAGGAATTGGACTTTTTAAGGAGCCAAACCATTATGTACATGGTAACAGATACATATATTCATATAGATTAGGTAATTTGGAAGATGTTTCCATGTAAAGAGTTATGAGGTTCAGTCAAGTGCTTTTGCTTTGCCATGAAAAAATAGTCTTCGATGAGTAAGGGAAAGAATGGCCTAGAAGACTTTAGAACAACATGTAAATCATGAAATAGAGTTAAAAAACAACTTATTGGGTGATAGTAACAGGATTTCCAGCAATTTTGTGTGCTCAGTTTTGTGGACGTTAAATGGCAAACTGTCAGGGTGGGTGGGTGGCCCAGTTGGATGATGCTGGATTTCAGCCCGGGTCATGATATCAGGGGTGTGAGAAGGAGCCCCATGGTGGGCTCCACGCTGGGAGAGAAATCTGCTTGTGATTCTCTGTCCCCCTCTGTTTCTCCCCCTGCCTCTCTCTCCCTCTCAAATATTTGAGAGTAATATTGAGTAAATATTGAGTAAATAAATGGCAAATTATCACTTTAGATTTTTTTTTTTACTTGCTCTAGCAATTTCAGCTTGTGTAATTCAGATTGGGCAAAGGTGGAAAGCTGAGTTCAAGTAGAAAGTTTATTCAAGCCCATATAAGGGAGGGATGGACAAAACAGGTAGTTGAGGGTATCTGATAGAAAATGATAAACAGGGATAGATATTTGATCCTAACCCAAATAAGATTGGAACTGAAAATTGGAGAAAGGTTGATAGCTTAAAAAATGGTAGGTCATTGGATTGGAATTCCTTAATTCTGGTTTAGCTCAAATGCCTGGCACAGAGTGAATTGATTAATGATTTTGTGCAAATCACACTTCATAGTTATTGAAGCTGTCCCTTCCCCACCACCACCATATAATCTGGGAAACTCATTGACTAAACAAAGGTAACTTTATAAGCAAAAGAGAACATCAACTTGACTGAGTCTTACTAGTATTAAGACTCACTAGTAATGGGGCGCTTGGGTGGCTCAGTGGGTTAAAACCTATGCCTTCGGCTCAGGTCATGATCTCTGGGTCCTGGAATCAAGCCCCACATCGGGCTTTCTGCTCAGCAGGGAGCCTGCTTCCTCTTCTCTCTCCGCCTGCCTCTCTGTCTACTTGCGATCTCTCTCTCTCTCTCTCAAATAAATAAAATCTTTAAAAAAAAAAAGATTTTATTTATTTGACAGAGAAAAATACAGCTAGAGAGGGAACACAAGCAGAGGGAATGGTAGCAGGAGAAGCAGGCTTCCTGCTGAGCAGAGAGCCCGATGCGGGGCTCAATCCCAGGACCCCGGGATCATGACCTGAGCCGAAGGCAGACGCTTAATGACTGAGCCACCCAGGCGCCCCAATAAATAAAATCTTTAAAAAAAAAAAAGACTTACTAGTGTAATTAGAATTTTGGAGGTTGGTTTTAGTCCTGGTTTCATATAGATGTTAATATGTTTGCTATGGACAGGGCTTGGTCTGAAACTGTAAATAAGAAAGGTATTGGAGGAGTCAATGTAAGAGCATGTCTATGTTATGTTTATGAAAGACATGAATCATATGAAGACTTAACACTGTAGACTTATCTCAGGAGACATGTATCTGAAAAAACTAGTGTTAAAATAGTTTGAGCTTAGACAATTTGTGTTACATACACATCAGTATGTGGCAAATGAGGAATCAATGCCTCCTATAATTACTCACACAACTTTTCAAACGGTGTTTGCTTTCATATTTCTATTATGCATAGTTTCACTTGCTCTATGCTGGCGTCAAATAGTTAAAGAAGCTATTGTTTTGCTGGGAAGATTGTGTAAGCGCTCAAGATCAGTTACAGAAATCTGAAATAACGACATGAAGAGAAGAAAAAGCTATTCTGTAGAAGTTACCAGAATTGCATGGTGACCTAGGTAGTTGATCAAACTTTGTCTTAAATACCATTTAATACTTAAGCATAGTTGTGGCAATTCAATGATAGTGAAAATAATTACAATGACCATGAAATTCTTCGCACATTTTATTTTTTTTTAGTGGGGCTTAAACTCATGAACCAGAGATCAACAGTCATACACTCTTCAACTTAGCCAGCCAGGCACCCCTCTTTTCACATTTTAAATGGATTACATTGACTTTAAGTGAAAGAGCCATACAATATAATATGGCATCACTTTAAAGGATTTGTGTATAAATGGTTCTATGTTTCAATATCATAGTTATGAAAAAGTAATCGGACATATACATAATGTCAAAAAATTTAAGTAGATCATTGAAGTGATATGGCAACTGAAATTTTAAAGTCAATTTTACTGGCAATAAATCAATGGGCATAACCAATCTAGATATTTAGACTTGATCTATATTCTAATTCTGACAAGACAGAATTTAATTCATACTGTTTTTTGAAATCTAGACCAATAGCTGACAAGCTGACATATATACAGCCAATTTTTATAAAAATCACAAACCTAATGACAGAACTTTTTAATGGTTTAGTAAAGACATGTGAGCAAAGATACAGAGAGACATGAAGAGAAAATAATAGAAAAGGAAGATGAAGAAAAAAAAAAAGAGAGGAAAGGAAAGGAAAAATTTTCCCTTTCAGCCCCTTGAAGGCTTTGTGTAGATGACTAAGCCTCAATGGTCCTGGAAGTAATTATAAGAAATATTCAGGAAATATTAGAAAATATTGAAGTGACATCATATTTTATTCTGACATGAATAACATCAGCATTATCAACAACTGTATAAATATTTCCACAAACTTTTCACAATTCTTTAAAAGCAAAGGAGAACCTGGTTCATGTAGCTACACTTAAAAGCACAGACAACAATCCAAAATTAAACCAATAATAAGCAAATTTACTTTGGATTACCTCAGTCGTACTTTATGTAACAATTATAAGACTAGCAATTCAGCCTGGAGATATAAAAATCAGCTATTTTAAAATATGGGCAAAAATAATTTATATGATAATAAACAATTGTGACCTTTCATGTCCTACTTACAATATATGTGAACAAATATTATTAAAAATCTTCCAGTACGATGACCTCAGTGCTTCTACTAGCAACACTGGATATCTATGAAGTTAGTAGTTTTGAACCATGTGGTTTTCAACTTCTCTTTTGTGTGTAAGTTAAGCTATAAGAACTGTGAAGATAGACCCTGAGTTTTTCTTGCTCATATCTATATTCTCAGTGCTGAGGTAAATACCTAGGCTATAACCCAGATTCAATAAATAACTATTGAAGGAATGAATAAATAAATAAAGTAATCTATCAATCAGTGAGAAGACTCGCAAAGTTATGGTCTAGATACAATACCAATTTATAACCTCCACCTACTTTAACAACCTCATTTCCAGCTAAACTGTGATATACCTCCAGTACAGCAGCCACACAACTTTATTTGCATTACTTAACATCCAGCTCCCACATGAATTGTGCCTCAGTGCTTACCTAGTATATCTGACAACCTGACCAAATCATTTTTAACAACCCTCTCTTCTATATGAAAAAAAAATTAATAAAATTCATGTAGTAATTATGAACAATTATTCTCTTGATGTGTTTTTTATTTTAAAACAAGTAGCATTTGAAAAAATTCAATATATAGATTTTGTTCAAATGCAGCAGAATGTTTTTCGCAAGAACTAAATTTGCGTTCAAAAAAATTACCAAAAAAAATTATAAATCGCACTTTGTGTTCTTTTTTGGTATTCTAGTTTGTCAACATATTTAACATCTTCAAATGCTCACATGGAATGAAAGAATGGAATTAACTCGAGTTCAGTTCCTTCAATTTCACATAAGGAACCATCATTATTTACTCTGAATCAGTTATTTAATGAAGGTACATGTAGCACACAGAAATTGGCTAAAACAATCCTGATGCATAATCTTTAAAATCTAAGTGAGCAAGTATAGGTAAATGCATGTATTGGAAGCCAACTGTCTACAACCATGTACTGAGCATTATTCAAATTAAGTTCAAATTAAGTTCCATGTAAAATGAAAACATCATGAAAGCACAATTAATAAAATATGCTAATTTGAAGTTAATATACATATTCGAAAACTTCAAAAATAACTGAAACAACTGTTGGAAATTAGACTAATGAACTATTTTTTTTCAGGGAGGAGTTATTTATTTATTTATTTATTTATTTATTTAAAGATTTTATTTATTTGTTAGAGAGAGAGCACAAGCAAGGGGAGAGGTAGGCAGAGTGGGAAGGAGGCTTCCTGCTCAGCAGGTTGCCCCAGCCAAGACTCAATGGCAGGACCCTGGGATCATGACTGGAGCTGCTTAACCCATTGAGCCAATTTTATAGTGGACATCATTTAGAACGGCCTGAACATGGTGTCAATTAAAATAAAGCTGACTTTTAATTGGTTTTTCATAGTTTTTTCAAGTTTCAAAAAAAAAAAAAAATGAACTCTTAAAAAAAACAAAAACAAACTCCTTATAACCTGTACCAAGGGTAAACCAATGCTATCTTTCTTGTGCACTGGTGATCTGCTATCTCTTAAAATTTACCTAAAAGCTAATTCTATTCTGAAGTCTTTCTTCACCATCACCAAGCAAAAACTAAGTTCTGCTTTCTCATTGTTCCTATAGCATTAACATTTGTACAATGAGTTTTTCATTTCACTTTTGTACTACTCCCTCCTGCTACTAATCACCCTACCACACCCTGGACTGTGTAATTGTAGGTGCTATGTTTGCATTTGGAGTAAAGATGAGGACAACAGAATTAGGTCATTCAGGGAACTATGTCTAACCAACTGAAATAACCAGCTACCACTATAAGAATATTTATCATATAATAGTATCTCAAAAATTATTTAAAAAATTACACAAAATTATTCAGTCATTCTATGACTATTTTAAAATATAAAATTACATGTCTCACATGGCCCCTTTGAATTTCTCCGTTGTGTGTTATTTCTACTACAGATTGCTCCTGGAAGAAGTAAACGTGCAAAGAAGAAAAATTTCAAATATATCCTTTCATTCATTAATTCCAGGTTCTTAAGAAAGTATAAAGACAAGCAGGAATTTACTAGCAAAAGTAAAGTGTACTAAGCTTCCCTGACCTCGTGGGAAGCAATGGGTCTTTTCTAATCTTTGATTTTTGAAATTCTAAGAAATCATGTCCAATTTAATTGTCGGAAAGAGTGAAAGCCATTAAAGTTAGAAGTTGCCTGGAAGGGAAGGTTCATTAAAAAAAAAAAAAAATCCAGATTAATGACAAAATAATTCACCAGTTCAATTACCTGAGAAAATGAAGATGGGAGTTTCTAGTGTTATTGATGACAATAAAGGAAAGGAGAAAGGGGACAAAGAGTTTAATTGAGTGTATGTGAGGAGACAAAGCTAGCTTAAATGAAAGCAAAGGTCAGTCAGGCCAGGTCTTCTCCAGAGACACAGAGATTTTTGAAAGTATGCATTGAAAGAAATTCAATCTAGAAAGATAAACTAACATCTTTTAAGAAAAAGGAGCAACTATGAATCCAAGGTTATGCAACCCCTTACAAAACACTGCAATAGTCCAAGCAGCAGTACGTTTGTGATTTGTGAGTTAATAAACTGTAACAAGATTCTCTTCAGTAGAATTTGTTGTCATTTATAATGTTACTGTTTTACTCAGGGGACTAACTATCAATAGTTAGTGACATATACCATTTCAGAGTAGGTTTACTCCTGAAGCTAGAGTTAACTGCAGTAACAAACGTGAACAAAAAAATTTCATTAGCATTTCTGTTAAACAGGAAACAAACATTTATAGCTCATATTTCTAAAAGTCTACTCTATGAGAATACATTAACCATATTTTAAAATTATAACCAATTTTTTCAGAAGTACTGCAAGTTTATTTGGAAAAATCTTTAAATGTGCAATTATATATATTATATATACTTATATATGACAATCACCCTTAATCCAACCACAAAGGTAAAATCATTACACACATTTAATGCTTTTCTTCTGGTCTATCATCCTAGGATATACAAGTACTTGAAAGTGTTATCATGTGCTACATACTATTTTACAACATAAACTCTAATATGTACAGATAGTATTATATACATACTATTTTATGACATATATTTTTCATTTGTATAAGCCACCAATATATTCCATTATAATCAAATATGTCATTAAGTTAATTTTGTAGCTTCATATGACACTACTCTATTTGATAAAAATTTATTTATTTTTGATCTTTTTTTTGATCGAAATTTATTAAAGCAGCCTTCCATATAGATTCCGTTTTTTAAAATCATATGTGCATATAGTACAAAGTGATAAATATCTGAAAACATATATTTTGGTGCATAATTCAAAGTATTTCTTCATCATTAACTTCTGAAAGTGGACAAAATGAATTAAAATGTACAAACATTTTTACTATAAGTAAAATAATAAAATGTCCTCTAACACTTTTTAAAAACAATCTGCCAACTCTAAACCAGTATTTCCTTTTTTTTTTTTTTAAGATTTTATTTATTTATTTGACAGAGAGAGATCACAAGTAGGCAGAGAGGCAGGCAGAGAGAAAGGGGGAAGCAGGCTCCCCGCTGAGCAGAGAGCCTGATGTGGGGCTTGATCCCAGGACCCTGAGATCATGACCTGAGCCGAAGGCAGTGGCTTTAACCCACTGAGCCACCCAGGCGCCCCTAAACCAGTATTTCCTATAGGAGTTTCTACAAAGATGAAAATGTTCTAGATCTTCTCTGTCCAGTATGTGACCACATGTGGATACTGAATATTGGAAATGTGGCTAGTGTGACAGAGAAACTGAATTTTTAATTTTATTTAACAATTAATTTTAATTTAAATAATTAAATGTGGCTAGTAGTGAGTATATTAGCACAGATATAGATTCAATAGGCATGTTTTGTTATTTGCATTTTTTGAATACTATGAAGCTTGATTTTCTAAAATAAATAAATTAAGCAAATGTATTTTTGGTGTGAATTGCTTATTTATGACTTTAATCCAATCTCCTCCTGGAGTACTCCAAATCAAAATTAAAAAAAAAAAAAAGGACTGGAAGGAAAGAAGGAGGAAAGAAGGACAAAGGAAGGAAGACATCTAAACTGCACAGTGTAACAATATGGATACAATCAGGAGAAAGAAATCACACAAGTTAAATATGGAAAGTGTCACATAAAAAATTATTAACTATAATAAAATAGTAACCATAAGAGATGAAGAAACTCTAAATTGTACCCTGGGGCTGAGGGAGAGTATCCAAGGAAGGACAAACTTGGAAGAAGAGGTTCAGGTCTTGTTGGAGAAGATCTGGTTTGATACACAGAATAGCAGAAGAGTTAGTTGATTTGGTCAGGCTGGAGTTTTGGTGTTGGCTGTAAGCAGCCCACCACACTCCAAAGTACAGGTTGGGGTTCAGGCCCTCAGCAACCAGTAATGTTGGGGGAGTCCAGGTGCCAGCGGGGCAAGAAGCCTTCTAAGCATGCAGGTCAGGGGAGTCTTGCTAAGAGAGCACAGGTGGGAAGCTGAGTGCAGGCTATGCAATGCTCCAGTTCTCTAGAGACTACAGAAAAGTTACCCCCAGAAAAGTTATCACTAATCCAAGTATGAAGGTAACAGAGGGACTGCATTGTGCACCCTTTGAATATCCTTGCTATGTTTGTAAAATTTCCATGCTTATGAATCCCTGTTCCCCAAAGGGGAAGCCACACAGTACTGGAGATCTTTCTAGCTGCAGCTGTACCCAATTTGCAGTCGTGTAAGCTTGGCAACTTCAATCACAATCACTTGCTCAAAGTCTTAAATTCAGAAAAATGCAACTTATGAAGGAGACTCCTTGTGGATTCCATTTTGTTGCTGTTTGTGGCAGAGGATGTCCAAATTCAAGGATATAAATGGATACAAATTTGAGTTTTAGGCCCAGAAGAGACATTTTTGTTAGTAGAAGCAGTAAATCCAAATCCTGACAACAAATTCAAGTCAAGACATAAATTTTTTTTTCTAGAATAGGCTGTCAATCAAAAAAAACTTCAAAGAAACTAAAACTCTAAAACTGGTTATGTGGCCTACTTAAGGATGAGGGATATGAAGTCTTAGATATTAATAATAGAAGTCTTCCTAACTCATGGCATATAATAAGGGGGATGGTTAAATTTTCTTGTGTCATCAAGAAAGTAGTGCCTAAGTCTTCAAGAAACAAAGGGACTTTTTTTTTAAGATTTTATTTATTGATGATAGAGATAGCGAGAGAGGGAACACAAGCATGGGTGAGCTGGAAAGGAGGAAGCAGGCTCCCCTCTGAGCAGGGAGCCCAATGTGGGGCTTGATCCCAGGACACTAGGATCACGACCTAAGCTGAAGGCAGAGGCTTAACAACTGAGCCACCCAGGTGCCCCATAAAGGGACTTTTGACATAGAACAAAGTGAATAGCATGAGGTCATCAGGATTTTGAGGTAAGCTGATTGATTTTGACTGCACTGGACAGTGAAAAAAAAACAGCAAAAGATATAAACCACTACAACAACAAATACCCTCAAAACCCTAAATTCTTATAAAGGTAAAGAAAAATTTAAGAAAAAAAATGTCTACAAACATGTTTAAAGACCATTACATGCAGTGATGCCAATAGAAAAGAAGCACCAAACTTAAAAATCTGATTTTATTGGTTCTGGAACTTAAAATAAGATAGTGTTTTGACTGAGTCAATTTCCTTGCAAGGTACTGCCAGTTTTCACTTCTCCATACCACAACTGAAAGTTTCCAGATATAAAACTAGAATATGTTTCCATTCCTTACCACATGAACTAGAAGAGCATGCTCCCTAATAATGGGTGTTAAGAAAGTAAGAACATATTTTAGATGGACTGAATTTCTCAGTGAAGTTCATTTACAAATACTGGATTGCCTACACAAGTTTGTGGTTGTTGTTCAATGATATTTCCCAACAACCTAGAAGAGTAGTTGATACTTAATCTGTACTCAATAGATAACCTTGAATAAGAGTACTAGTTCTAGTAAATATGAAATAGATGTGGTTATTGACCATGTCAATTAAGTGCAATGGATACTATGGTGTCTCACCCTCAATAAAGTTAGATGCACATTAAAGTCACTTGAAGAACTATTTAGAAATTACTGATGCCCAGTGTCCACATCCGAAAATTTTAAATTGTAGGCTGAGGCACCAATATTATCATTTTGAACAGGTTTCTCAGGTGATATACAATAAGGAATCCTAAGAACTATGAAGCAAATAATTTTGTAGCAGATGTATTATATATACCATCTTATCTACCCCAAGAGCTCCCAGAATATATTCATTACTTCAAAATGTTGGGAATCATTAACAAGGGAAGTATAGACATCATAGAAAGTGCTGGTTTCCAATATCTACAGGCCAAAGAGATCCAGAACAGCTGTTTCTGTAGTATGATTTTTTTCTTTTTCATTGTAAATGATGGAAGCAAAAAGTAAGGTGAGTCAAAGCCACCTTAGTAGAAAACAAGATCAGAAGGGTAATCTGAATGGTGCAACCCAGAGGAATCCCTCATGGTGGTTAATTTATCTTGGGGCCGCTCAGACCAAATGAGATGATCAGCCTACCAAATCCATACTTGATTTATAAAAATGATATATGTCCACATCTGGTGAACAGAGGTCTAATTAAGTCATGATGACAGAGCTAATACCTATTCATAGGTAGAAAACCCCTTGAATAAAGGCTGGGAACACTTAAAATTGTCACAACTATGGAGCATACACCTCTGGTCTTTACTTCTCTCCTATAACATGGGCCTTATGCTTTTGTGTACAGTGCCTTACATGGTGGTTTTACCACCATAAAAAAAAAAAAAAGTCATGTGGGAAAGGTGACTTACTGTCCAAGGCTGGGACCTGTGGCCTTGATAACATTGCTAATTAATGTATAAATAGAGGGCACCTGGGTGGCTCAGTGGGTTAAAGCCTCTGCCTTCAGCTCAGGTCATGATCTCAGGGTCCTGGGATAGAGCCCAGCATCGGGCTCTCTGCTCAGTGGGGAGCCTGCTTCCCCCTCTCTCTGCCTGCCTCTCTGCCTACTTGTGATCTCTCTCTCTCTCTGTCAAATAAATAAATAAAATATTTAAAAAAGACTGTCATATGTTTAAAAAAATATATAAATACACTGTAGCTATTAAGAGCATAGATTCTAGCACAGGGATGCCTAAGCTCAAATCCAAGCTCCAGTACTTACTAGCTGTGTGATTTAAGCAAAATACTACTATTCTCTTTATCTGTGTGTTCTCATCAATAAAATGAAGATAGTATACATTTGTTTGGTGCAGGATTAGTATGCAAAGAACTTTGAATAATGCCTGATATATAGCCAGTGTTATGTAAATGGCTTGTTTTTTGTCATAATAACCTTGAACTCTCAAACTCTGAATTTGTTATTGCATGAGATACAGGAGATCCACTCTGTGTAAGCCACCGAGAAAGGTTGTCTGTTATTAACTGATGAAATTTAATCCTCAATAATAATATTAAAAAATAATACAGTGATTACCAAGGAAAAAGAGAGCTATATATCTAAATTACATGTGCAGACATATATAGTTTTTGGATTGTCTGAAACAGGCTTAATTTTAAGGAGTTAATTTAAAAATATTTTTATAAATATAGCAATAAAAACTAGTTATTTTGAAAACACACCTTTGAACTTTATAAAATTTTGGGCAAATTAATAAAAACATTTATAAAATAAATCAAATTGAAATGTTTAAAGAAATTATGTAATTCTTTAAGTATAAAGAGAATAGATTAAAATATACTTAATATTAAATATTTAGCTCAGGCTAAAACCATAAGCAAATTTTAGGAAATTTGAAAATGACATGGGGAAACTTTTATAGAGCTGCTTAAAATGAAGCATCTTAGATTTTTGAATAAAAATAAGTAATTCTTTGTCTAAAATGGAAATGAGTCTAGTTTTCTTTTGAATCGTCAATGCAAACGATAAAGAATAAAGCCTCACATAAAAGACCTAAATAATATTAATAGCAATAATTGAACTGTTTAGTGTTAAAGTAAGGAAAACCTCCTGGAAAAAAATCTGAATTGTAACTGCATCTTCCCTGAGGTAATCAATAAAATGAATTTGTTAGCCTTATATATCTAATTGTAGAGAAAGGACAAACAACTAACTACTACTACTGTTTGAAAGGGCACAATTTTCCCCAACAATCTCATTTAGTGTCTGAGGAACAAACTGAGTTGGATGGAAACAGTAATTTAGAAGCTGCTTGGGGATGGTATGGCATAATTTAAATTATAGCCTAAGGATGGACATATATCACTATCCCTTTCATATCCATATCTATGGCATATAACACTGTGGACAATTTGAATAGATGACATATTTATAAAATACATTTAAAGAATTTAGTACAGTTAACTCACTTTTAGGTATTTCATGTAAATCAATGAAGGTGAACTCAGCAAATGGTCATTTTATGACTCGTATTATCAATATCATATGATAATCATGTATTCTGTGTTGTAATATAATATGGCATTTGTCTTTTCAGTTTATAATGGGAGTCTTTAAAGTTATTAAATAATATTTTCCCCTCTAGTGTGTCTTAATATATAGCAAAACTAATTCAGAATAACTCTATGTGTAAAATAGCATTTTGACCAGCCAACTGGTCAAGTTTTACAGCATAATTTAGAAGCCACCATGATTCCTGTCATGATAATTTTGGCCATTCTAACTCGTGTAAGGTGGTGTGTCATTGAGGTTTTGATTTCAATTTCCCTGATGGCTAATAATGATGAACACTTTTTCATATGTCTGTTAGCCATTTGTATGTCTTAAGTATCTCTTCATGGCTTCTGCCCATTTTTGACAAGTGTTGGAGAGGATGTGAAGAAAGGGGAACCCTCTTACACTGTTGGTGGGAAGGCAAGTTGGTGCAGCCACTTTGGAAAACAGTATGGGGATTCCTTAAAAAATTAAAAATAGAGCTACCCTATGACCTTTCAATTGCACTACTGGGTATTTACCCCAAAGATGCAAATGTAGTGAAAAGAAGGGCCACATGCACCGCAATGTTCATAGCAGCAAGGGCCACAATCACCAAACTGTGGAAAGAGCCAAGATGCCCTTCAACAGATGAATGGATAAAGGAGATATGGTCCATATATACAATGGAATATTACACCTCCATCAGAAAAGATGAATACCCAACTTTTGTTTCAACATGGATGGGACCAGAGGAGATAATGCTGACTGAAATAAGTCAAGCAGAGAAAGTCAATTATCATATGGTTTCAATTACTTGTGGAGCATAAAGAATAACATGGAGGACATTAGTAGAAGGAAAGGAAAAGTGAATTGGGGGAAATCGGAGGGGGAGACAAAGCATGGGAGATTATGGACTCAGAAACAAACTGAGGGCTTTGGAAGGGAGGGGGCTGGGGGTTGGGTGAGTGGTCGTGGGTAATGGGGGGGCACGTATTGCATGGAGCACTGGCTGTGGTTCATAAACAATGAATCTTGGAACACTAAAAAAATTTTTTTTTAATTAAAAAAAAAAAGCCACCATGATAACCAAATCAACCAGGATTGTTATTATAAAATTCCAATCATGATCAGTTTTTCTCAGGCATCTCTTTTCTTTTTTTCTCAGGCATTTCATTTCTGATTTTTCTCATAGCGAAATTTAAAGAATCTATGTAGGTAAAGTTTGTGTAGGTACCACATGTATTCATTTACTATCAGTAGGTTGCAAATCTGTTTCAGCAGTGACCTAAACACTGTTCATGTGGGCCATATCAGACATGGAACTTGATTAATTTCTGCCTTATGTGTAATGAGGGATTAATAAGAAATGATGAGGTGACCCCAGTGAATTGCTGGGATTTCAATTATTATGTAAACTGAATTATGATTTGAACACTGGACTCACTCAAGTTCTTCTATTTTTCTAAAATAAAGCATCAGAAATACCTGCTTTCTCTACCAGTTGCTTTTAAATGAATTATTACAATTATAGGCAAACTGACAAAGAAAGATGAAATGTATAAAAACTATCCTGGCTATCCCACAATATACATATTACTTTTGATAGTATAGTTATTATTCTTCAAAAACTCAGAATCTTAAATAGAGGTAATATTACTTCAAGGTAAGGCCTAAGCACCACAAAGGAAAACATGACACATTTTATACCCCTTATAATTTATTAACATCTTTAAAAAGCTAATTCTTTGTGCCTCTTCACTAAAATTGCCTGCAAGCTATAACTTCACACTGGTATTATCATTCAAATTTATTATTCTCAGCAGCTAATAAAGGGATGAAATATGATAGAGAAATTAAGATTCTTTTAAGATTTTAAAATTCTCACAAAAATTCTAATAATCGTTTAATTTAATAATTATTTCAGTATTTCTTTTGGTCTACTATGTGGATGCAGAGTAACAACTAAGTGTTCTCTTAAGAAAATGCCTAACTAAATACTTTTTCTTAAACAGAATAGGAATTTTTTTTGCTGTATGTTATATTTTAATTTATATAAGGGACAAATTAGGACCTCAGTCATAGGAATGCCCCAGAAAGTACATAGAGAAGTCAAATACAATATGTCCATATTGCTATTTGGTTTCCAGGTTTCTAAGATCAGGCATAATTATGGCTAACATTTACAGGAAGAAATGGTCAACTTACTGGTATTTTTTTTATGTTAAATGTAATTTTTTAATCTGGTATTCACAGAATATGAAGAAGAAAAACTACTTCATCAGTAGTATTCAACACGAACAACTAAATCTATATAGATGAGTAGAACAGTCTATCAAAATGCTGTGGACAATAAATAGTCCCACCTTAACTCCTTGCTTTTCATTAGAAGCAGATCATCAACCTAAATGAGAATAATGTCAGAGGCTTGAGATAGAAAGTACAGCCAATAGGATGACTTCTGTATAAGTAATAGGATACCTGTGCATCAAAGCATATTCAATTAAGACATTTATTTATTTAAAAAAAAAACATTAGTGTCTTAAAACAAAATAGCATAGCCTTTCAGTAGATAAAGCAGTGTGTGTTGCAGAAGAGAAAGAAATCTATAAAGTATTAAATCTAGAAGAGTGTAAAAATCTAATTATTGATTGTAGCTATTAAAAAAGGGATATCAACATCTTCAGGGGTTTTCACTGTAATACTAAACCTAATGTATAATTTAACTTGTATTTATTTGACCTGGAAATGTGGAGAGGATATGCCTAGTTCAGAACAACAAGTAGTTAAGAACCAGGGGAAAAATTCCTCAGAAGAGGGGCGCCTGGGTGGCTCAGTGGGTTAAAGCCTCTGCCTTGGGCTCAGGTTATGATCTCAGGGTCCTGGGATCCAACACTGCATTGAGCTCCCTGGTCAGCAAGGAGACTGCTTCCGTCTCTCTCTGCCTGCCTCTCTGCCTACTTGTGATCTCATTCTCTGTCAAATAAATAAATAAAATCTTTTTAAAAAATTTCCTCAGAAGAACCTGACCTTTCTCCTGCCAAGACATGCCCATCCATCATTCTACCATGTGCTACTCACATGATGAATCTTATAACAAGAATGTCTGGACATTTTCACCAATAGTCCACCCTCTTCGGGGGTTCACAAAGCCCACTTTCTGGTTTGGGAAGGGAGAATTTCCATGCCAAGTAGTTCCAAAGCTGGTATACCAGACTAAGGAAACACTTGCTACCTTTTCCAATCAACCTACCTTTTGTCTGGTCCATATTCCTGCATAGAGGTGAAACTTGATACCTGCATTCTATAGCATTGTTCAATTATATGTGTTTCTTTGAGAGAATCTTTATGGAATAACCAAAGTAGAAAGGGAAAATCTATCTAACATTTGTGTTAGTCAACCCTCATTATTATGATGTATATGCTTCTTGCCAATGGTCTATCAGTACAGAGAATAGTAGTAATAGTAATACCTATACAGTAATTTATTAATATACATTAATATTGTACAATGCAATAATAATCACCTTTTTATTTATTGCTTTCTCATGATTAGAACCTGTGAAACACTGAATTATTAACTTGCCTCTTTCAACTAGAATTCTTTTTTTTCCATAAATGTAGAATATACTTTCTTATCTTTTGACATCATGTTCATCCATGAGATCTACCTTGATCTAAAGAATGTGCATACAAAGTAAGACTGTACCAATTCCAAGCCTAGGACTTAAAAAGACGTGTATGTTTCCTCTAGCTCTCTTATGCCCTGCCACTGTCAAGAGAGGACTATGCCCCAACTAATCCACTGAACAAATAAACATTGAGTCCTCATGGTATCAATTTGCACGCCAGCTAAATCTTGGAGCAAAGACCAGTTGAGCCCAGCCAAGGCAACTTAAATCTGTTAACATCTATTGATCTTCAGATCTGTGAGCAAGCTGACTGATATTTTAAACCAGTGAATGTGGGAAGTAATTTGTTAAACAGCCATAGATAACTTGTTCTCTCCTTTCTCGCTCACTCTGTCCTTTAATTCACAAATAAATTTCAAATTAATTTTATGTTCCGCCAATTCTCCTAACATTTAAAATGGTTTGGCTTCTGATAATCCAGTTCTACCAGCAGATAGGCGGAGGAGTAGAATCATGTAGTTAAAAGAAAAATCTTCCCTTTTCTACAAATGATGTGATGACTTTCACAGATCTTTTAGCAATTTTATTACCTGATGTTGATGATTTCCAAAGAAAGTCCCTAGAACTTCTATTTATGACCACGGGGAACATTTTAAGGTATGTTAAAAGAAAATCTACTTTGCTGTGTGTGCCCTGAGAATATTACTGAATTTTGAATAGTTTCATCTCACTAATTTTTCAAACATTTTTCACTGTGGAAAAAAAGCAAATCTTTGGATTTCCTAAAGCTCAAATCATCTTCAATATTTTACATGGCACTTAATGAGACAGTCAAGAAGCTCTGGATAACAATGTTCTATTCTTATTTTATTGATCAAGAAAGATAAGCCTAAAAATGGTATACATTTTTCTGCAATTACAATGCCTTCAAAATTTCAGTTTCAAATCAATGTCCACTATGTACAACTTCTGGTGAAGTTTAATAGTAATACTTCCTGTGAGAACATTCAAACAATTTTATAGTTCTTTATAAATCCTTTTACATCTTATGAGATTGGAAAATCAAAATGTTTTATAGATAGCACAATGAATCATAGTGATTTGTACTATATTTACAAAATGCTTACACATCAAAACCATCCCCAGGAATTTCTATTAACCCTCAGCATTTGCAAAACAGCATTTCTAGCTAAAAAGATTTGAGTATTGGAGCAGTCAACATTCAAATTCAATATCAACAATTCAAATTCAACAAATTCAAGAGATTTATTTATCTTTTCTTATGAGACTGCTATACATTTTTAAAAGTTACTACTCTACATTTCCTTAGAGTTTTATTAATAGTTCTATAATTTTAGAATCAAGCCAATTAAATTTTTGAATAGCCAACATCTTTAAACACGAATGAAGGTTTTAAATGCTTTACAGATATAAAATATTCATATTTAATTTTTCAAAGCAAAATTGATGTAACTTTAGGTAGGCATCACACACAAAAAAAGAAAAAGTAAATATTTAGAATAAAATCAGTTCAATTCACAATTCTTAATCATAAAAATGCCTTAGCCTATTTCTAGTAGCTACTTCTCTTAATATATTGAAAAGTATTAAATTCTGGTCTTGAAAGTATCTTCCTTATCACAGTGATCTGAAAGTACTATTGTTTATCAAAATTTGGTAAAATGTTAAATTTTACAAATATTAAGGACAGTCATGACTAATGTGCAAAAGGGATCTAAGGGATATTTGTAAATTTTAGTCTAGTTTTACTCCTTTAATATTATTCTTTGAATGTTGAGGACCTTACAATATATATCTTATTAGATCTTCTCAGAGAGGCAATAAATACCAAAGATTTGAGGAAAGTGGCAAATCTCCAAATGTTCTACTATGGAGAATGGGCAAAGAAGCAAACTCAAGTCACATAGGAAGTTTCTGTAGCATCAACAAAATGTTGAAGGGGATGAGTTTATATTGGCCCAAATCATGAATAAACAAGTGATTTTACACTTCCGGGTAAAAAACCTGGGTATAGTAGTGGATTAATCCAGGGTATGCCTTCACTTAATGGCTTTCTGGAAAGCAAGAGGATTGAAAGTTGTGTAAAGAGAGTTAAAGTGATGAATTATGAAATCTTGTTGGAAAATAACAGTAGTATGGAGCTGATAGAGCTATGGAAAAGTGTGGAAATATTTCTAAATGACTGAGGTCAAGAAACAGTGGTGAGAAAGGAGTAAGAGAGATAGAAAAGTGGTTTTTATTTGGAAGATAGGAGTTAATCTCTTGTAGTGGAGATGTTTTGTGAAGTTAAGTGAATGCTATTAAAGTTAATGGAAAAAATAGTATGAATATTCACAATAACAATCAAAAACTACACGTTGACTTTTTTTTTAATTACAGTACTAATCTTTTGGCATCCTACTCAAAACGTACCTACCATAGAGTACAGGATACAAATTAAATAATTCATAGCATGTTAAACATTGTTCTTAGAATTTCTTTATTATTCATTGAAATGTATGTTCTAAAAGTGCCATTAAACAAGTATTCTTTTTTAAAACAGAAACGTTTTGTGACCTGAATAACTATATCACTATGACTTACTTTATTTTCCTCCATTCCTGTTCTTTCTCTTCCCTTTTTCTTACAAACATTATTCATAATTATCACTACCAAACTTTTTCCAGGCTCTTCCACATATGGAGAAGGATTGTTGGCATCCTAGGATCTTCTATGGATAACAAAATACTACAGTGAAATCCACACAGTGAGCATAATTTCCATATAAAGTTATATGAAGCCAAAAATTGTTAATGAGTATTTATTAAGGCACTATTATGTATTTTGAATGAGAGAGAGATAATTTAAAAGTAGGAAAAAATTGGCCATAAATATGAGAATAGAAAACAAGATGTATAATGAAACAACAGTACAGGAAACACAGCCACCCATTACTTACAGTTACTATATCCAAAAAGTATTGTATTAATTACTTAATAAAACTTTTATTGTGAAATAAGTCAAGCAGAGAAAGTCAATTATCATATCGTTTCACTTACATGTAGAGCATAAGGAATAACATGGAGAACATTAGGAGAAGGAAAGGAAAAGTGAATTGAGAGAAATCAGAGGGGGAGACGAAGCATGAGAGACTGTGGACTCTGAGAAACAGAGTTTTGGAGGGGATGAGGGCCGGGGGTTAGGTGAGCCTGGTGGTGGGTTTTATTAAGGAGGGCACGTACTGCATGGAGCACTGGGTGTGGTGCATACACAATGAATCTTGGAAAACTGAAAAAATTAAATTAAATTTAAAAAAACCTTTTATTCATCAACTTTTTTTTTCCTTAAAGATTTTATTTATTTATTTGACAAAGAGAGAGAGATCAGAATTAGACAGAGAGGCAGACAGAGAGAGAGGAGGAAGCAGGCTCCCTGCTGAGCAGAGAGCCTGATGAGGCCCAATCCCAGGACCCCGGGATCATGACCTGAGCTGAAGGCAGAGGCCTTAATCCACTGAGCCACCCAGGCATCCCTATTCAGCTACTTTTCAAAGTCAAACACTGACTTTTTTTTTTTTTTTTTTCAAGGAGAAAAAAAATAAGTAAGTTCTTGATCTTTTACTCAATATGGCCTAATCTTGTATAAGAAATTCACAAATGATTTTACTATTGAATATTTAAGTGTTAAAGGTTACAGCGGTGTTTTAGTATTTTGGGGGCTTATTATGGTGACACATTGGAAAAAAAAACTTCAATAATGCTTGAGGTGCTAGAAATTTCAACTTAGAGAAATATTTGTTTAAGTGATCTCTGAAAGACTAAGATTCAATTTTTTCAGGTCAGATAGAGAGAAACAACCTAAAGTAAATGAACAGCAACCCCTTATCCACATCAGAGAAAGCCAAATTTAAATACTGAATGGCTAGATAAAGTGAATTCTCAAAATAATATGTATTATGTCTGTTTGATTTGTGCTAAGCTATAAAGGCATAGAATCTTTGTTTATTATTTTATACAATATATTTAATTTTATGTCAAAATATATTTATATACTTTAATATTTTGTCATTTATATTATACTGATGTTTATTACATATTATATTATGTGGTCTATAGTAATTATATAAAATATATATAATATACATTTTATGTGCATTATTTTCAGTGATAGTGCATCCTAAATTATATTTTATATTAGCATGTATCATTGTACATTTAAAATACTGTAAAATATAAAAGTAGAAATTTCATAATTTAGCATATATGATTGCGCATGATTATGTATATGAATCACATATAAAATATACGATCAAAACAACACCAAAGGGGTGCCTGGGTGGCTCAGTGGGTTAAAGCCTCTGCCTTCGGCTCAGGTCATGATCTCAGGGTCCTGGGATCGAGCCCAGCATCAGCTTCTCTGCTCAGCGGAGAGCCTGCTTTCCCCTCTCTCTCTGCCTGCCTCTCTGCCTACTTGTGATCTGTCTCTCTCTCTGTCAAATAAATAAAATAAAATAAAATAAAAACACCAAAGACACAATTCATGAAAGAAATAATGAATAATCAGAATTTCATTACAATTAAAAACTTCTCCTCTGTGAAAGACAAAGTCAAGGGAATGAAAAGATAAGCCACAGACTGGGAGAAAATATTTGCAAAAGACTTATTTGATAGAGGACTGTTATATCCAAAGTATACAAAGAAAGCTTAAAACTCAACAGTAAGAAAACAAACAACCTCATTAAATGGGCCCAAAATTTGAACAGGTATCTTGCCAAAGAAATACACACTGCAGATAAGCATATGGAAATATGTTCTACTTTCTATGCCATCAGGAAATGCAAGTTAAAACAATGAGGTACCACACCATACCTATTAGAATGGCCAAATCCCAGAATACTTGTCAACACCAAAGACTGGTGAGGATGAAGAGCAGTAAGAACTCTCATACATTTCTGATGGAATACAAAATGACACAATCACTTTGAAAAACAAAACTAAAAATATAATACCAATTCTGCTCCTTGGTATTTACCCAAAGGAGCTGATATCTTAGGTTCACACAAAACCTTCACACAGGTGTTTATAACAGCTTTATAAATAATTGTCAAAACCTAAAAGTGACCAATATGTCTTTTAGTAGGTAAATGGATACATAATGGTACATCCAGACAACAGAATCTTATTCAGTGCTAAAAAGAATAGAGCTTTCAAGCCAAGATGTTTTGGAGGAAACTTAAATGCCTATTACTAAGTTAAAGAAGCCAACCACAACAGGTTAGATACTATATGACTGAAAATAAATGACAATCTAGAAAAGGCAAAATTATGGAGATAGTAAAAGGATCAGTGTTTGTCAGAGATTGCGGGGAAGGGAGAAATATAGAAGTAAATATAGAGGATTTTTAGGGTAGTGAATCTATTCTGTATCATACTATAATGGTAGATACATGCCATTATACATTTATTAAAATCCTCAGAATGGGCAACTCCAAGAGTGAAGTCTAAGATAAACTAGATTTTGGGTAATAATGATTTATCAATATACATTTATTGATTATAACAAATGTACCCCTCTGGTGCAGTGTTTTGCTAGTGAGGAGGCTGTGCATATGTGTGGAGAGGGGGTAATTTCTGTACTGTCCCGTCAAGTTTGCTGTAAACTTAAAACTGCTCTAAGAGATAAATTTGATTAAAAATACAGTTTCAAATTATCAGATTTCTCCTCTTGTGTTAAACTATATTTTAATATTTTATCACCAAAACTTGATCTGGTACTATCATAAATTGAAATTTGTGCCACTTTTATTTCAAATATACATGAGACATATATTTATTTCATTCACATATAATCTACTTGCAGGAGAAAATACTCTTTCCACATTCTTAGAAAACTAATCCGATACTACAAAATTAGAGGCTTTGTAATCGAGACAAAGAATTTGTTTCTATTGAAATCAAATGGTTAGTAAATATGAACTTTGTGTAATAACTTTTTCTTTTTAAATGTATTTTCTGCATTATTTCTGAATTTGATTAAAAATATAAAAATGAAGCTACAGAATGACTAGTAAGCTTTCCTAGATATAGTTAATAGGTTCAGATTGAATCTATAGTGTCAGGTTTTATTGGTAGCATATTAAAAAATAGGATTTGAACATACATAAAAACAGTAGTTGATTAAAGGTTCATGTTATAGATAAAAACAAAAATGACAACTTTTTTTTTTTTAAATTTAAGTAGGCTCCAAGCCCAGTATGTAGCCCAATGTGAGGCTTGAACTCATGACCCTAAGATCAAGACTTGAGCTGAAATCAACAGTTGAACACTTAACCTACTGAGCCACCCAGGACCCTCCAAATGGCAACTTTTATTCATCACTCATTTAATTGTGGAACAACTTTCAGTGATGTGAGAGGGAAAAAAAAAAGTGGATTTAAGTTTTAATTAAAAGAAGGTTATTGGCGCTAGAAAGTTATTTCTTCAAAGCTACATCTCCTATCCTTATTTATATCTTCTACAACCACAATAGCACACTATTTTTATTTAAATTGCCATAAATAAGCAATGGATCAAGTCAGATTATGGATGAAAGACTAACAGATAATCTTGTTTGGTCTTCAGATTTTTCATTTCAGTTTTGTAATAATATCATATGGCTGCCCATTAATCATAACAATGTAATTGCAGAATGACTATATTTTAATAAATTATTCCTAGTATTTCTCTACTCGCAGTTCACTATAATTTTAAAGACAACCACTGAACACCCAACTCTCTGCCAGGCACTTTGAGAAAAACTGGGATACAAAAATGAACTATAGAAGTTGAACCTGGGGGCACCTGGGTAGTTCAGTCAGTTAAGTGTCTGCCTTCAGCTCACTTAAGTTATGCATGATCTCAGGGTCCTGGGAGAGAGCCCCAGGTCAGGATCTAGGCTCAGCAGGAATTCTGCTTCTCCCTCTGCCTCTCCTCACTGCTTGTGTGCTTGTTTTTATTGATTTGCTTTCTCATACAGACCTTTTTTTTTTTTTTAAGATTTTATTTATTTATTTGACACAGAGAGAGAGAGAGAGAGATCATAAGTAGGCAAAGAGGCAGGCAGAGAGAGAGAAGGGGAAGCAGGCTCCCCACTGAGCAGAAAGCCCAATGCGGGGAGATCCCAGAACCCTGATATCATGACCTGAGCCAAAGGCAGAGGCTTTAACCCACTAAGCCACCCAGGCACCCCTCAGACAGAATTTCTAATTACTTTCACAAGACACTGATTGAAAATGCAATTTTTTCCTTCAACATCAGATGTGCTGCTGCTGTTTTCATATTTTTATGAGGGTAACAGATGATCATGTTCTTCTAAACTTCCCCACAACCATCCGGCCAAGGACATTTAAAGAAGAAACAGTTTTCATTTGTGTCAGTTATCAACACCAATCATTGTGAAATAAATTAGACAATCTGTTCTTAATAAGGAGAGTATATTACTGTTGATATTTTAAGCTAGAGTATATGTGAATTAAAAGAATGTCAAGAAATAATTTTTCATCAAGATGGGTATAATTCTACTGAAGGACAGAACCATTAATACAAATAAAGGTCAAGATAAATTTCCTATAGCTATTTTCATGCCATTTTAGAGTATTGTTGATGATAATAAAAAACAAAGAATATTAGAATTTTAACTGATTTTTTAATTTTTAATGGCTAATATTTAATATTGATGTCATTGTCCTTTCAATATTATTGTAGTCTTGATGATGTGTTCTGATGTGGAACAGGAAAGAATTATTGAGATATCTTCAGTATAAAAAAGGTGGTTTTGTTAAAACACAAGGACAGGACCCTTGGACAGAAATTGCTGCACTGGGTCTGTGAGGCAGAACTGATTATATACTTTTCAGTTGGAAGAGGTAGAGACAAAGGAAGTTTCCAAAAGAGACTTATAGGATCCTGAAGGCCTGGCTACTGTCTAGCTAAGATTGTTTCTTTTTTTCTCTAGCAAAGCATTAACATTAAGACAGTTGGGAGTTCCTGGAGGAATGTCATACTCTGCCTTCCTCAAGTATTTGTCAATGGGCTACAAGTTGTAGGGAGATTTAATTTTATCTACATTTCCTTTTGCCTTTGTTCTCCACATCATTACAAGGGTAAAGGAATGTCCTTTCTGCTCTCAAAGGAGCTCATATAGATAAAGAAAAGCTATTTAAAGAATAGTATAATAAATAACTCAAAGGTGTTATAAAAAGAGCACCTACTCTGAACCTGTCTTTTTGATGTGGGAAACAAAGGCAGAAGAAAAATTATTAAATTTTCTTACTATACAGCCCACTGACAAATCTTTGAAACAGGCAGAGTGACATTCCTCTACTGACTCAACTGCCTCAATGTTAATACTTGGCTAAGGGCAAAAAGGAATCTTAGCCTGACCCCCAGGATCCTGTAAGTCTATTTTAACCTACAGAAATTTCTTCAGAAATTTCTTTTATCTCTAAACCCCCCACAATACGTGTTGGCAATCATCCCCCAAGTATATTGCCCACCAATATACATCTGAAGAGTCTCACGACTAAGGTTTTATCAGACAGTAATAAATAACCTTTTCCCAACAATAGCTAGCTAGCTTCCTCAAAGTCCTGAGAACCTTGCTTCCAAATTCCTCAGAGACTTACACTATCCCAAACCCTCTCCCAACTTGAAAGTATATAATGGGCCACTCCTCATGATCCAGGTGCAGCTCTTTCTGCCCACCAGTCCTGTCCCCATGCTTTAATAAAACTACCTTTTTGCACCAAAGATGTTACAAGAATTCTTTCTTGGCCTCTGGCTTTGAACTCTAACATCTTTCTTACATCAGAAACAATTTATAAAGTGCAAAATAGATCTTCATTGATTGTGAAGGTGTGTAGGATGAGATGCCCCAAAATATGCCACTTTGGCATAAAGATTATTTCAAGTTAAAAGTAATAAAAACTCAGAGCGCCTGGGTGATTCAGTCAGTTAAGCATTCGACTCTTGGTTTCATCTAAGGTCATGATCTCATGGGTCACGCCATTGAGCCCCATGTTGGGCTCCACAGGCAGTGGGAAGTCTACTTGAAGATTCTCTCCCTCTACTCCTCCCCTCACAAGTGCACAATCTCTCTCATAAATAAATACATCTTTAAAAAAATAATAAAAACACTATAGATGAAATAAAAGGTTTTGGCCTCCCCCATAACTGCCTAAATTTACATTGGAAAAGAGAACCTCCAACAGTAAGAAAGTTTATTTACAGAAGCTCCTCTTTACCAAGGAATTTATCTATCTAATAGAGCAAACTTGCTTCTCCCTAAATATCCTTCATCACCGTCTTGCTCATGAGTTTTCTCCCCTCTGTGTCCCAGCCCCCTATTCTTCTCTTTAGTTCATATAAGCTTCATGTTGCCTCCTTGTCTTTGTAATTTCATGCCTGTGTGGATCCCTGTACTTTGCCTATTAAATCTGATTTTTCTCTCACTGATGTCAAATCTGATTCTAAGGCCAGCTGGAAAGACCATAGGGCAGAGGAAGGTTTTCTTGACACTGATATTCACATTCAGCCATGGAATGAGTATTACTGCCATGAAAAATACTCATGTCCCTTAGTTGCCAACCAGAAAATTATGACATATTTTATATGTAAATATAATTAAAAGAGGTATTAAATACTTGCAACTAATGAGTTAGCTATAATCTAAGTTAAAATGTAAAAATAGTCTGTTTCTAAGGAATTTACAAATATTTAAATAGCAGTCAATGACAGTAGCTCACTGTCATTAATTTCAATTAAATTAATTTTCAATTAATTTCAATTAAATATTCAAATAGCAGTCAATGACAGTAGCTCACTGTCATTAATTTAAGGAAAATTAAGATTTTCCTTAAGGTATCTGTACATCATCTTCTCCTTGATATTCTAATCTAGACTATACTACATGTATTTTAAAAAATAAATTATACATGATTTTATTTATTATAAGATATGGAAACTAAGGGGAACAACAATGAAATATTAATAGAAGAAAGGTAATGAAACAACTTTATCTTGACCAGATACAAGACTCATAGACTGAGTTAAAAAAATCAACTATACTTTGTCTACAATATACTCAAAGTACAACAAATGGATAAACAACTATACACATAAAAATAATGGAAATGATGACCAATTATATATCAACCAAAAAGAAAAAAAGAAAAAGAAATGTCATGATGATGAGGGAGCAGAAGACTAGCTAAGGACAAAGTAGAAGCCAATACCCTGCAACCTCCCCCCTCAACACACACAGACGCACTCCTGGGTGGGCTATTCATGACGTTACTCCAGGAAGCTCCAAATTGTCCTAATGTTAATACCTTGCTAAAGGGAAAAACAACCTTCACTTGACATTGGCAAGGTCTCTGGTATCCTGTGAGTCTTCTTTAACACATGAAAATCCTTTTGAAACCTCCCTTATCCCTACATACCAACTCCCAAGTATATAATCAGCCACACTTCACAACCAGGGGCAGCAGCTCTTTTTGCTGAGGGGTCCTGTCCCGTGCTTTAATAAAACCACCAAAACCACCAATTTGCACCAAAGTCATTATCAAGAAGTCTTTCTTGGTCATCGGCTCCGGATCTCACCCTACCAAACCCCACCTATATTCCAAAACTGCATCAGTGACATTATTATCAGGGAAAGGAGAAATAATAGAAAAAGGAAACAAAAACAGCAAAATACCTTTTATATAGCTAAATAAAGCCTAAATAACAATAAAACTAAGTGTTAGAAGTCTAGCATTAAGTATCTTAAAAAAATAAGAACCAGAGATATATTTATTTTACCTTCCAAAAAAAGACAAATAAACCAAGAAATAGAAGTACTATACTGTATCATATCAGGTTACAATAAATAGACAAATGTTTTGCTATAAACCTTCAAAATCTAGGTAAAAAAAGAAATATGACATTAGCCGTAAGGATAAAATACCTAACCCTTTTACCCATAGGTGAAATATCTATGGGTAAAATTTACAAAAACAGAAAGAACCCATTAAAGAGAACTCTAAATATTTGCATGGTAACACTCCTTTAATTTACGCACACATTAATTTTAAGAATAGCCTATGAAAGCATAATAATCTAGAAAAAAATAACTGTTGAAAGTAAGTTCAACTCCTTCCTCATCCCAAACTTCAATTGGTATTACAGCAGATTAAACTATTACATATAAAAAGAAACCAGAATTACACTTCGAAATGTAAATATTAATTTTCCTCTGGAGTGGGGAAAGGGTTTCTAAGAAAACAAGCCAAGATAATAGCCATACAGTAAAAAATTAGGAAAAATACTGTATAATTTTTTTAAAGTATATCTTTATTTTTATTTTTTTATTTTATTTATTCATTTGACAGAGAGAAAGAGATCACAAATAGGCGGGGGGGGGGGGGGGGG
>CM053608.1:78350643-78371017 GCA_028646535.1 Procyon lotor | reverse complement strand
ACACACATGCACACACACATCTTCCAGGTTTTTCCCTGAGAAACAAGGGTAGCTTCATTTCATTTCCTTTCACTTCATTTCAGAGAGCTCTCCACAATCATCTGAAGAATGTATGATGTTTTGTTAAACACATAGAAGTCTCTTATGACCATCCCGAAGGTGCATTATATTTTGGGGAAGAAAGCAAGTTAATACCTGGTTCCACAAAGAACATACAGTAACAAAACTGCACATCATTCCACTGGGAAGAAAATAGTGACAATTTTGGGGGACCCCCAAGGGAGGTCAATATCAATTGGGACAGTTGACAGGCCTCCAATGTGCCTCTCCAGTCAGCTGGTAAACCTCATAGCTCCCATTTCAGACAAAATGACTGAGTCTAGTCCTTGTTTATGGAATGACTACCTGAGAGCTTTCATTTTCACCTGTCTTGTTTGTCCCTGTAACCAGTAGTATGGCACTTTCCCTCTTTATAGAATGTCCGGGGATGATGATGGGAATAAGGGTGAGGAATACAACTAAAGATGTTGACAAGTATTTCACATGGGATGTACAGGATCTAAGGCCATCTCCTGCTGTTTCCAATGATTAAAGGAAACAGTGATCAATTATTGTCAAAGTTATCTATTTGGAGATAGCAGACCCAATAGTCAGTTACATTTAAGAATCTAACATTGGTTTGGGAGAGTTGCACTAGGGTGTTTTCCTTAAGATTCCAGGGATGACTGTAAAAGACAAAGATCATTAATTCCCCCTCACTCTTCTGTATCTCCAAGAGGTATTCCCTTTCCAGGTACCAGCACTGTTGTTCTTCTACTGCCACCAAATCGATATGTCCCATTCCAGTAGCCATAGTTTTACCTATTTTCAACTCAGCACTTGCTGGAAACAAGCTCTTCCATCTAAAAACATGAGTGTATGAGGAAAAGTGGAATTGTTACAAAATGTACAGACATCAATTTATCCCTTACGTTGTGGGGCAGTATAGGGGTGACTTGGCAATCACCGTATTTAAGTGTTTGTTTTCCTTATGATCTATTATTTCATCAAACTATCCAGAGAATACAGGTAGCTGAAACAAAATTGCCATCATTTAGCTGCCTTACTCAGGTGTGTGGCCTGGAGAAGGGTAAGGGAGATAGAGTTATAAATTATTTGAATGGATTTTTGAGAAGGATATTTCAATACTAAATTATATCAAGTGATTGTGGATATTAGGGTGTGTGGAAAGCCTATCAAAATATTAATTACCAGACATTGTTGAGTGGCTTTTGTGGAAAAAAAAAAAAAAGGTGCATCATTACCACATGAGAAATTTTCCAGAAAGCTGAAAACATAACACAACTTAGTTCCAAGAGCCATAATTATATGGCCAAAATCAGCTGATCATAACTTGAAAATGTGCCAACTTTGTTGTGGTCCCGCCAAATAGTCTGGACAGTGGTCAAAGTTCTGGTATGGTCAGTATGTCAGGAGTGAGCAGGGGCCATAATCTGTACCACACTGTTATGTAACAAATGGACCAACTTTTGTCAGGAGTCACAAATCTGGCACACAGTGCTGGCCTCTGCATCAGAACATAGATTTACTTGGTGCCCAGCCTAGAGTAGTCATTCAGTGCCATATCTGGTACAATTATAAATATAGGCAGTAGTGCTGATAGTCTGGATGTTGAAATATCTTAATCAGAGCTTGACTTCTTTTGGTCTCTTCAGATAAAGGGCCCCTACTGTGTACATCTTATGTGAATGATCCAAAGAGTCTGATTAGTAGCCATGATTTTTTTCTACCATATACACTCCCCAGGAGTGGTGCCTTTAATCTATCAATCGGTAGCTTTGCAATGGGAGACATAACAAGAACCCGACCTCTTGAGCAATAGCTCAAGAGTCAGTGAAAATATAACAAGTTTAATCACGGGGAGTATTGGCCAGATAAAGGACAACAGCCTTGGGTTCAGCCCACTAAACAGAGAGACCACGTCATTTTCAGTTCTGCATAGCTGATGCTGAGGTAGAACAGCTGCCACAGCCCAGTGGGTGCCATCAGGTTTCACCTTAGCCAAACTATCAGTGAACCTGGCCAGGTATTTAGGGGAAGCTCTGTGAATGGAGGACTCCACTGATTCAGTAGCTTTGGTTCAGTCAATGGAGTAGAAATGGAGTTTTCCCTAATGAGATAGTTGTCCCTTTTTCATACAAAACTAAAGAGCCACTGGGCTCTTAGTTCACAGTCAGCTGTGTTCTTGAATATAACTTTTCCATTTGATTAGCTAGGTTTCTGAGCTCTATCTTTGTTAATCGTTGAGTCTGAGTTGATCTACATCTTAGTAGGAATATTTGATTTGGGAGTCACAAGGCCTTCATAGTTCATGTTCTCAGTTTATACAAGAGTTTAATAATAAGGAAATAGCTGCTTTTGAAAATAAATATGCCTGGTAGCCATTCCAGGGAAATAATGAATACAAATGCCCAACAAGAAGCCTGCTTCCCATTGCCAGAGGTTCCAATTTTCAAAATCATTAGTCACAAAGACCTATATTTGAAAAGGTGATTAGAGTGGTGGGACCCTGAAGTTCCTAGCACTTCTCTACACACGCTTTTTTTTTTCCCCCTCATTAGGGGAATTGCTTCTGGTACTTAAGGGAAGAGGAAGTAGAAGCATTTAACACACCGATTCCAACCATATATTCATGGGTAAAAGCAAGGACAACAGTTGCAGAGAAATGGCTGTAGAGGTTCCAATGATATCTTCTATGAGCAAGGGTATGTATTTTCTTCTTTTGGGCAGATACGGTGAAGAGCCAATCAACTCAATAAAATAGGGGATTGCACTGGGTTGGAAATGGCTTTTAGGTATAGTTAGACTCAGGGCACTTTTACTTCACCTCAGTTCCACATATGGGTTCTGCTATTGTCTGCTAATATTGAATGTCCCAACTCCTTCACATTCATATATCAAAAATTTAATTCCCAAGGTAATGGTATTAGGAGTTGGGTCCTTTGGGAGGTGACTAGGTCATGAGGGTGCACCCTTCACGAACAGGATTAGTGTACTTATAAAAGAGCCCTCAGAGAGCTGCTTGCTTCTTCCACTGTAAGAGGACACAGCAAGAAGCCAGCAGTTTGAAAGCTGGAAGAGGGTTTTCACCAGAACCTGACCATGCTGGTACTTTCATCCTGGATTTCCAGACTCCAGAACTGTGAAAAATAAATGTTTGTTGTTTATAAGCCACCTAGTCTGAGGTATTTTGTCATTGTAGCTTAAATGGACAAAGACAGGCTCCTTCGAAACTTTTAATTGGGTCTAAGTTTTTTTCTCAACCCTGAGAGTTGAGAGTTCCATCCCCCAGAAGGTTGAGCTGAATTTTTTTAATCTCATTCCAAGCAGATTAATAATTTGCTGAATGATTTAAGAGGCGACCAACTTTGGCTTTGTCGCAGGCCCCTTCATTCTAGATAGACCTTGTGTCCAAAGCACTGTAAGATTGTGGGGGAATTCACTCCACTTTTCCGGCCTGGTCCATTGATACGGAACTAAGAAAATGTCTCATTTTGAAAAGCCATCTTGTGTCTGGGTCAAGTGCATAATGTAGTGAGGCAGACTGTACTTGCTATAGATGGCCACAACAATAACTTTCATGTTACATGTCCTTCATGCAATGTGACTTTGGGATTCTTTCCATTGGGGGGGTGGAATCTATGTTCTCTCTCCTTCAAATGGGGCAGGATTTTGTTTCAAAAGTATGATGGAAGGAACACAACGTGAGCTCTAGCTCATAAAATGTGACTCCGCTTCTGCCTTTCTTGTTGGATTCTTTCACTCTTACAGGCTTCAAAGTCAATGTTAACAATTTAGCTGCCCTGAGGCCACTGAACTGTGAAGAATCCCAAACTATTCCATAAGTATTACAGGGACAAGCTCCGGGACCACATGGACAGAGAAAGAGAAATGGAGACAGAAAGAGCCATCTATCCCTCAGCTATTCCATCATTCCACTGTTCCAGTTCCAGTCACATCTGAATGTAACCATTTGAGAGACTCTAGGCCAGAATCACCCAGCTGATATTTCCTGGAATTCTTGGCCCATAGAAACTATGAGAAAATATGATTGTTGTTCTGAGTCAAAGTTTAAGCCTAAATTTTGAAGTGATTTTTTTTTTTCCAGAGAAATGTATAACTGGAACATTCAGTTTCCAGGCTCTGATGCCAGCACGATAAGATGGTCAAAATTTCTGCTGTTTCTTTATCCCCCTATAAAATTTGTCTCCTAGGGCCAATAGAAACATAACTTGTGCCAAGATGTGACAAATTCCCAGAGGGAATGTAATAGCTGGCTATCATTAAATCATTTTAAAAGACTTTTTTCTCTGGAATTTTAGTGCATCTGGTCCTTGTTGCTTCAACTGGTCTCTGATACATTTAAAAATGCATTTATTCATTCATTTGTTTATTTGAAGTTTATTCTTTTATCTTCTCATTTCCAAACAGAAATTCTTGGCCTGCGAAGACATACTTCATTCTGTTCCCATTCTGTTTAAAGGCAAATATCCCCTTCACTCACTATACCTACTTCCAGCCAAGTTATACCATTGCATCTGTCACTATTTAGAATACACACACATACACATACACAAATGTTTTGCTCAGTTTGTTATAATACCCATGTACTAATCAATATATTAATCTATACTACTCAGTATATAGAATCTAGGATTTTCTGACTCCAAAATAAAGTTATAGATATGCTATTCCTTATCTTGAATGATGGATAATTTTTTTTTTCTAAATTTCACCATTTCAGAGTTTTATAGAACTAGGTAGTAAAGGCAGTCATACCCAGAGCAAAGCAGATGCCTTCTGAAAAAGCTGCCCACTTCTCAATGGCCCAGATCAGTCACATAACCATATACTAACCAATCACCACATTACATCTGGGATGTAGTAATTGATACAAGACAGTTAAGGCTCACTCCTCTATTTGGGGGCAGGATGATCACTAAGAATTTTGAGCTTCTGGTTAGAAGGGTAGAGGAAATATAGTAATTGTTATTCTGAATACCAAACAATATAGAGTGATTTCTGTAATTTCTGCTAAAAATTATTAGACCACTATCAGAGGGCCCATTGTATATATTACCTAGTTAACCACTGTAGAAATGGAATGGGGTACAATTTAAAGAAATATAAATCTAAGAATCTGTTTAGTAAGATTCCACCTACAATAAACTTGTGGCCATGTCACAGGATATAGACATTCCAGAACACTCACCATTGCATTGCTTACCTATGGTTTCCTAGGTTCCTATTCGTTGCAAAATTATAATTCTGAGAAGAAGTATATTGTCCTCATTAGGGTTTAAGTCAGGCCCCATATCCAACTTCTCCTGGATTTATCTGAAATATTCAGATGCTGCCTAGTAAAAGAAGAATAACAACAAGGAAAAGACAAATGTACATGTTATGTCCTTTCCTTTTCTGTGCAAAGTTAGTCATACACTTTCACTTTCCAACATAGATAAAGTACAGTTCAGGGTTTCTCAAATACATCCATGGCATTAGAGGTCAAATTCAATTGTGTCCCAGACCTTCATGACCATGGCTAAACTATTATCTATTGTTTCGGTAATAAATTACCACAAATTTAGTGGTTTTAAACAACTAAAAATTTATAATCTTCCAGTTCTATACATCAAAAGTATGGCATGGGTCTCGCTGAACCGAAATCGAGGTGTTGGCAGTGCTGCACTCATTTCTGGAGGTTCTAGGGAGAATCAAAGCCAGTAAATGGCTTTTTTTCTGTGGTGTCACATTTTTGTCTGGCTTACTACAACAGGAGTTTCTCCCAGTTTGATTACATTTTAACAATACAGGATAATCTCCTCCATATCAAGGCCCTTAACCCCAATTACACCTCCAAAGTCCCTCTTGCCATGTAGGGTAACATATTCACAGGATCTGTGGACATTGGGTTTGGGGGGCGGGGGACGGTTCGAATGGAATACCTAGTTTATTTCTGACGCAGGTGAATCCCTGCCAGGCAGATTCTAGGATGAAGGCGTGGGTGTCAGTGTCTGAGCTAGCACTCCATCTTGCAGGTGTGGAAGGCATTGACCCCTGTGCACGCTGCTGCGCTGTTGCCCACAGAGCCGTGATGCCCAGCACCTGGTGCATGGCGTGCGTTGCCTCGTATTACTTGTTTGCCATGCAATTGAAGGTGAGTATCGGGTCATCTGGAGGTCACGGCCCCACTTCTGCCTGACCGGGACTGGCCCCTCACCCTCTTCCATGCACTGGTCCTGGACGCTGATGACATAGCAGGGCCTGCACACCTGTGAAAAATCTCATTTACCAGGTGAGCGCTGCCCCAGAAGTACAGGTAGGCCAGTTGAGATAGACCAAGGGCAGGGCAGGAAAAAAGAGAGGGAGCCGCCTGCTGGGTGACCCAGATGGGCTTCGAGTTGCCCTCTGGGGATTGAGGACTTTCTGGACAGGGACCCTCATCACTAGCTTTGCTCCAGGCTCTGAGTGCCGACTGACCTGGCCCTCAACAGTGACCCGCCTTAGTATTGACATTTACCAGAGTGGCTTTGAAGGAGGCAATACCAGCGTTGGGGTGAGCCAGGGACTTCCTCATATTGCTGAGGCCCTCGTATTGCTGACAGTCAGGTCTGCTGCGGAGAGGGTGAACAGCACACTGAGGTCCACCATGCAGATGTTGGGCGGGGTGGGCAACAGTGGGAGAAACTTGAAGGGTTCTGGTAGCGAGGAGAGGCGAGGGATACTCAAGTCCTTCTTGTCCTCGTCGGAATCCGCGGTACCAGGGGACTGTGGTTAGAGACGCGCCCTTAGAGCACCAGCCCGCCCCTGCCACTGGAGCTGCAAGGGGAGAAGGGTGTCGGTATGGTGAGCCTTGCAGTGTTCAAGCTCTTCGAACCACTGCAAACACAAGTCCTCGTGGTGTGAGGAGGTAGAGAACTGCGCATGCGGGCCAGGTGCGCTAGCTTCAGCCAGTCCCCCTTCGCCGTAGTGCGTAGGTACGCTGCAGCGCATGCTCGAAGGAAGCCGAAAGGGATTCCATATCTGCGTGGCACCAAGAGCGCACCTCTGCTGAGAGTGGGGGGAGTGGTCACCGTAGGTGGGCCGCTTGGCCTGGCGTCTTGTGCAGCAGTGGGTTCAGCGATATCCGCCAGCTGTCCTCAGTCTGGTGGGCTCCCGTGGGCAAAACAGTGGGAGGGCAGGGGCCGCAGGTGACCAAAAGCAGTGCCAGCGTTTTCTCCTCCAAACTATTGCTGTCTAACCCGTGGGCGTCAGCGCCGGCTGCAGGCTACTCGCCAGCTGGGAGGTGGCCACCATTTCCGAGGTCCCAGAAAGTTGCCAGGCTGGTCCTTGCACACCGAAAGCGGAACAGGGTAAGAGCTACTGTGCGTTTTCTCCATGGCTGGGACCCCCCGGGCGGGATGTGCTGTGTGCTCTGCTGGGTTTGAGGGCTACTTGGGGATCCGCCTTCCTGACACCAACCACAGGGGAGGCTACCCTGTGTACCTCCCGGGGGTGGTTTTGAGGGGCTACTGGGCTTACCTCCTAGGGCACCTGGCTGCTTTCTCAGCCCTGTAAGGGGGCTTGGCTGTAGTGGGTCGTTCAGGGCATTTCGGGACGCTCCTGGGCACTCTTCTTGGAGTTTCCCAGGGAGCCCACGCTTTCCTTGCCCTCAGCCTGCTGAGGTCACGCTAGGTCCTGGGGGGGCGGATGGGGTCACCACATGCTCTGCAACAATCCCGACTTCTGCAAGGGGACCAGGACTTCTGGGTTGAGTGCAACTGGGGAACAGCACCTTTCTTGGTTGAAAGAACCCCTTGGGATTGCCATACCAGCCAGGCATACATGGAGGTCAGCATGCAGTCGGTGTAAGCTGAGGTAGGTGTAGCTGACCCATGACTGTCTTCTAGAAGAATTTATCAGGTTTGGCTAGCAGCAACCAGTGCCTCGGGTAGGGGCCTGATGCTCAGCTAGTCCAGGAGGCTCTGGGCCAGCTTGACCTAGTACTCATAGGGCGCCAGCTCTGAGATACACTGGCACTGAGGAGCAGGGTACCCAGGTTGGGTGAGATAAGTCTGCAAAGCCTGCTTTCCCTAGATCCCTCACGGATGGCTACATGATCATACTAGTCCAACTTTTATTGTGGGAGATTATTGAGGCTACAGAGGCTGTCAGGACTCAGGTGGGTCACTAGGATGGCTCCTACCTGGTCCCAGGTGCCTCATCAACTTCTAGAAGCTCATTGGGGTTAGAGCTGTTGCCTTTGAGCAACACTGTGGAGCCACTGATGGTGAAGAAGGTGGCATTACCAAGGCCTTAGGGAAAGATGTAGCAGCAGGACCCCCTTGAGCCTGAGAAAGCCCACTGAGGCTGGTGGCTCCAGCAACTCTGCCACTTATCCTAAGAGCCCTCCCAGGCCCATGGAGGCTGGCAGCTGCATGCTTCCTGCCCAGGGGATGGAGTATCAGTCTAGTGTAGACTTGCGTGGTTAGCTATCACTTTTTGCAACAGGGGTGGCAAGGAGTGGGGGGTGGAGATCTTTTATTTTTCTCATAGAAGAGATTTTATCGCAGATTTTCTCCCTCTCACTTCTACCCCACCTCACTATCTCAGAGCCCTTTTCTCCCCACTTATTGTCATGAGTCTCCGGATTACTTGATAGTGCTTTTTAGGGTCACCACTGGGGCCACTTGAGGGGTCAAGCCAGGCTCCAATGAGAAGGAGACGATCCTGCTGTTAGGGTAAGTTGTGAATCTGGCCAACAAGTACATAAAGTAATTGGTACAAAGTACTAGTTAGACTGGATCAGTTGGAACTGTTGTAAAATTGTAAAAAAACTAAGACCTATGCCAAAAACCTGTCCTCCCAGCAGCAAGTGGACCCAGCCCTGAGACAGTTTAACAGTCTCAGACAGTGTGCGATGAACAGAACATTGGGATAGGAACCTCCTTCTATCTCTATATTGATAGACAACCTCAAGTCAGGCAAATCCTATATGCCATGGCTTCCAGGAAGATAGTATTATTGCCTGACTATTACTTCTTCTTTTTTTTTTTTCCCCTGTCTTTGAAGAGAATTCAAGAAGTGTTACTCTGGTTCATCTGATATTGATAAACTGGATATTGCAGGAATGACGTAGTGTTTAAATTTTGAGAATAGTTCAGTCTCCCAGTATGGAGCCTCTCTCAAGTTAGATGTGGGGAATATAATTTTAGCAATGATTTCAGAGCCCTATAACTCCAGATTTTCAGATCCAGAGATAGTAAGTTCCAAATTTGAAAATGGCACTTGCAGCAAGATGGAACTTATTGATGATAACACTGTAGTCAAGACTCCAGGTTTATTATGGCAATCCAGATCAAGATGTTGCAGGATTCTTCAAATGACCTGATATTGCTGTGGGAACTACAGCACTTTGTCTGAAGGCCCAGGATGGAAGGAATAGAGATGCCCCAGTTGGGTATGTAAGTGAGGAGCACAGAGACCTAGCACTGCAGTGGCTCACACATCACATGGAGACCCAGTACACTGAGGTTTACAAAGTGATTTTCTTAAACTTGCTGGTGGTACATCCAAAGAAATGGCCCAGTTCCTCCCCAAGGAAAAACAAGTCTTCCTCTGCATGTGAGTGCTCACAACTGATAAAGTGGTGGCCTTTCATCACTGGGGGAAAGGAAGCCATCTTCTTTGTTACCATAGGCCAATAGGAAATGCTTTTTGTCTTCTTTGCTCCTGAGGAATATGCACAGAACACACTGAGGAAGCATGAGGACTTCTTGGGTAAAAGATACATTGAACTCTTCAAGGGCATAGCAGCTGAAGTTCAGCAGGTGATAGATCAAGTCTCAGTCCCTCTCATTTCTCTTCTTTTTTTTTTTTTTTAAAGATTTTATTTATTTATTTGACACAGAGAGAGATCACAAGTAGGCAGAGAGGCAGGCAGAGAGAGAAGGGGAAGCAGGCTCCCCGCTGAGCAGAGAGCCCAATGCAGAGCTCAATCCCAGGGCGCTTGAGATCATGACCTGAGCTGAATGCAGAGGCTTTAACCCACTGAGCCACCCAGGCGCCCCCCTCTCAATCCTCTTCTAACCATTATTTTGCCTCAGCAGTTTGTACTCCTATAAATGTTAAAGACCATATACATCTTTGAGATCTTTCCTATGCAGCCTCAGTTGAGAACATCCTGGACTTTCTTGGGGCAATTTTCTACAGATACTCAACTCTAGGGTTCACATGATATAGAATCATCAGGGCTATCCATAAGGAGATGCCTTTATCCAGATGAAGTCTACCGACAAAGCATTTACAGCTGCACAGAAGTGTCCTAAAAACAAAATAAAAACCAAGCCAAAACAAACAGAAAAACCTGAAGGCAGACATGTCGAAGTCTTTTAGTCTTCAGATAAGGATGTGAACTTTATGTTCATGGGATGGGCACATTTTTTTTTTTATATTTACCAGTTTATTATACAATAAAACATGTGGGATAAAGGATATAGATGAACAGCCAGATGAAAATGTACACAGAGTGAGGTCCCAAGCACAGGAACTTCCGTTGCTATGGAGTTGGGGTGTGCCACCCTTGTGGCATGGGAATGTGCTCACCAACCCATAAGCTCTCTGAAGTTCATTCTAATTGAGATTTTTTTTTTTTATGGAGGCTTCATCACACAGGCATGATTGATAATTAACTCCATTTTTAGTCCCTCTCCTCTGTAGGGGGAATGTAGGTGTAGAGCTGAAAGTCTCAAGATTCTAGTCATGGTTTGGTCTTTCTGTGACCAGCCCCCACTTAAGACTCCATCAAGAGTCACCTCATTAGAACAAAGACACTCCAGGATCCTCCAAAGGATTTAGAAATCCAGTGTTGGATGTTGCTGTTACTCAGGAAATTGCAAAGGACTTAGGAGCTCTGTGTCAGCAACTGAGATCAAAGATGAAATGTTATGAAAAAAGACTCTCCTAACGCCTCTCTTAAAGAGGTTTCAGGAGCTCTGCATCAGCAGTCAGGAGCAGATACACACACACACACACACACACACACACACACTATTTCACACCAGGTAATCTGAGTTTCTTTTTTTCCTCCCACCCCAACTATACGGTTGATTTGGTTGATCCAAAATCCTAGGCTATTGAGATTACCTTAGATGAAGCCACAGTCCTGGTGCCAAGAGGCAGTGATAGAATGTCTGCATTAGTTTTCAACTGTTGCCTAATGAATTTAAGCCAACTTAGTACTTAAAGAACACCCATTTATTCACAGTTCTATAGGTCAGAAGTTAGGCTTGATTGTGTAGGGTCTCACAAGGTCAAGGAGTATGGGCCAGGCTGAGTTCTTATCTAAAGGGCATTGCTTTTTTGCTGGTCAGGTAGCCAGAGTGGGGCCAGTGAGCCCCAGACAGACCACCTTACCATGATTGCTCCTCACCCTCTTTGGGAGAGAGAAATGCTAACTCTGATCTGAAAACTCCCAACTGCAGAGTTTTCTCTTTCAGCTGTTGTGGTTGAAGGGAGCTTAGGGACCCCACCTGCTCTGCCAGGCTTGTGGGCTTGTGGTTGTAACTCTTTAATCTTCCTTAGTACAGAAGCTAGCTAGATGCTTGACCCCAAAGAGAACAAGTAAACCAGGAAGATGTGGATGGTGCCATGTCTGTTCTTTGTCTCAGAAGCACATCACTCTGGATCCTGGTAGAAAGAGTTAGCATGGTCTGGCCCGGAGATCACAGCATGATTTCAGGTATGGAAGATGGTATGGTGAACCCAGGTGCCTGTGAAAAACTCAAGACTCTAGGGACTTGATAGCTCTAATGCAAATAAGTACAGACGATATGACGATATGACATTCACAAAGAGAATCTGCCAGTTCTGGAAACCACATTCATGCCCAAGAGGAAAGTAAGAATACTACAACCCCAAATGTGGCAACTCATTACTCCATGGAGAGAGAGGTTGGGGAGACACAAACAATAATTGAGAAAGATGGCTTGGTGACAGTAACCTTGGTTGGAATCATAGTTGAGGATTTTATTAGCCATTGCATTCATTAGTGGGATCATCATTGCAGTTGAGTGAAAAATGTTGGAAGGATACCCTGAAGAGTTTAAGAATTGTGTCATTCTACCCACATGTTTATAAAAGAGAGTTTCCCGTTTTTCCCATCCCTGAGCATGTGGGAAAAATGATCCATGGAAATGCTTGCCCATTCCACTCAAAATCCATGATGATCCCTCCACTTGCCAATAGTAACCAAAGGAAAGATAATTCATAAGACTTTCTCCCCTAAGCATTTTGTCTTTTGATTTTTTCAAAATATGTATTTTGTAAAAGGGGATTTAAAAGACAAAATGCATAGAAAATGGAGCAAAACTGTATAAACTGATTTTTAGCAAAGACAGTATATTCAGTGTCAGAAACTATGATGTCTTTGTTCTAATTCTGTTGTTGTTAAAATGCAAAGGGAATATTTATACCAATGGAGTCCTAGGGCCTAGTGCCATGTCAGTAGGTGGCATAGACATTCTGCAATTTCTGATCTGTTAAAATCTACACATCCCAGTCTTAGTTTTTTCTATTTTTAAAGCTTAATTTGGTGTGAATACTCAAGTAGTAAAACTAGGCTTGGTTAATATGTAATGGGCAACTGTCTTTCACTTGTTTAGATAAATCATTTCAAAGGCATTCATTTTAAATCATAAATAGGAAGTTTATGCTTTGGAGAAGGCATTTTGTTTCTCACAACAAGGACACCAGGCAGCCTGCAGGTTTGCTTTATTGCCTTCTCCAGAGTGACTTGATAACTTTATGACTGAAAGTTTGCCCATACCTGCCACCTGCACTTCTTTTGGATGATGGGAAGGCAGAGCCAAGGGGGCTGACTTCTTTCTTTTTTATGGCACCAGTCCTTCAGATTGGCTACTTTTTTCTGGAGTATGGAGATCTATGTCCTGCATTCAGAGCAAGCTGCTACACACTCATTGTTAATGCAGGCCCCAGTGTTCTAGAAAGTAAGAACCATGATAGTTCCCAAACTGAAAGAAATCCTGTGTGGACCTCTAGCATGAGAAATAGAACCTATCACTTTTCTAATGTTTACTTCTGCTCCAGAGGACAAATGTGGGAAGCAAAAAATAATCTTGCAACTACTAATTTTAAATATGTAGCTTAAAAATTAAAGATATTCCAAGTCAGGGCCCCTGAGTGGTTCAGTCGATTAAGCTCAGGTCATGATCTCAGGGTTGTGAGATCAAATTCCTCCCTGGGCTCTGCACTGGATGTGGAGCCTGCTTAACATTCTCTCTTTCCCTCTTTTCCTGCCCTTCCTGCTCACACATACCCTCTCTCTCTCTAAAAAAAACCCCAAAAAACAGCACACACACTCTCACACACAGACGCCTTGCTTGGGCCATGAAAATTGCTAACTAAAAGTATTTATTAATGATTTAAAACTCAAGTCAAATATCAAGAGTAGGTTAGGTCATGATCCCAGGGTCCTGGGACTGAGCCCATATCAGGCTCCCTGCTCAGCGGGAAGCCTGCTTCTCCCTCTCACATTACCCCTGCTTGTGTTCCCTTTCTCACTGTATCTCTCTCTGTCAAATAAACATATACATCTCAACAACTATATATATGTGTGTGTGTATATATACAGACATATATAATACAACGTATATATATGTGTATATACATACACATATATAATACAGTGTGTGTGTGTGTGTGTGTGTGTGTGTGTATGTATATATACACACAGGCACATGTATATCCCGTAACATATGAATTCTAGAACATCTATGATACCAAGAAATGATAAGGTTCTTAACAGAAAAAAATGGCAGGTCTAAAGGTCAAACCTATAATCATTTGTGGAGGAAGAGGAAGAGAAGGAAGAATGATGATGATGATGATGACGACTTATTATTTCATTATATCCTTATGCAAGTGGTCGAGATTAAGATCTCCAGCAATAAGAGTCGTGATAGAGCATGATCCAAGTTGGTGGCATAGGAAAATACTGAACAACCTCTTCCCCCAATACACCAAATCTAGAGCTACACATGGAATGATTCCTTCCAAAAAAAAAAGACCTGAAAACTAAGTGAAAAGCTTCTTTATAACAAATGATAAAAGGGCCATATCAAGATGGGTGGAAGAGGCAGGAATCTGGTTTCACCAAAACCTCTATCCCTGGCAGAGCAACCCACAGTCAGGAAAGGTATCACAAATCAGAAGCTTCTCAAAAATTAAAAAATAAGAGCTACCGTAAGATCCACCAATTCTGCTTCTGTGTATTTATCCCAAGAAAATTAAAAAAAAAAAAATTGAAAGAAACACATACACACATCTATGTTTATTAAGGCATTATTTACAATAGCCAAAGTATGGAAATGAACTAAGTTTGCATTGATGTATGCATGCATAAAGAAGATGTGGTGTATATACATTGGAATACTACTCAGACATAAAGAAGAATGAAATCTTGCCATTACAACAATATGATGGATCGTATGGGTATTGTGCTAAGTGAAATAAGTCAGAGAAACACAAATGCTGTATGATGTTACTTATATGTGGAATCTAAAAACAAAGCAACAAGAAAGAAAAACCCAAAAAGAAATGAACAGACATAACTCGTAAAGAACAGAATGGCAGTTGCCAGAAGGGAGAGGACTTAAAGATTGGTGAAAGGGATAAATAAAGGAGGTCAAGAGGTATCATGTTCCAGCTATAAAATATGTAAGCCATGGGAATGTGGTGTACAGCATGGTGACTGTAGTCAATATTGTAGTTCATACTTGAAAGTTTCCAAGAGAGTAAATTTTTCATGTTCTCATCACAAGAAGAGGATGGAGAAAGAGAAGAAGGACTCATTGATATCTTGCACCCCCATTCAGTCACATCATCTCTGTGATATTTATGCCCCCTATTTAAAACTTCATTCTAATTTTATGGAAACATTAGACAAGCACAAATTGAGGAACATTCTGCAAATTCAGTATGTGACTAAATTTTTGCAAAAATATTAAGGTCTTGAAAGACAAAGACTGACTGTCAAAAATATTGGAGGAGTCCAGAAGACAAAACAATCAAACGCGATGTATCCTTAATAGACCTAGAAATAGAAAAAAAGGACATTTGTGGGAAAACGGTGAAATTAGAATAAAGTTATAAATTAATGTTATTGTATGAATGTTAATTGCACTGTTATATAAGATGTTATATAAGATGTTAACATTCGGAGAATCTGTGTAGAGATGTATGGGAACACTTTTTACAAATCTGTAATTCTAAAATTACTTAAAAATGAAAATTAAAAAAATATGGCTAGGAAACACATTATGAGAAAATAAACTAAAAATGTGTTGCTCAAACCTGGTAATATAACCAGTATTTTGCACTATATTTTATATTTATATTTATTTACATTTCCACATCTCAAAGGGACATTTAAGATACAAAAATGTCTTAAGATACAGTATTTATGACAACAAGACTATTTAAAATATAACAAGAAAAAAGCTGGAATGAACACACAAAAGTATCAGCTGTTGTCATTTATTCAACTATATGTTTAAAAGCTATTTAGTGAGAATCTATTATGTGGTAAGTACTATGATGGACTCTAGAGAACATGAGTGGACAAGACAGAAAAAATCTTTGCCTTCAGGGAACTTACATACAATTTTGGAAATAGATATATAAGTATTTAGTAACTAAAATAAATGCTATAAAAGCAACAAAAAAAGTGGGCAAGTTGGAAATTAATGGGTATGGACAGACCTACTGTAGTAAGAATGGTCAGGATGGTTCTGGGAGCAAGTCAGGTAGGGAAAGTCCTGGACGATGAGGAGAAGCTGGCCCTGCAGAGAAAAGAGAGAGTTAAGATTCCAAGAGGAAAGAGAAAAAGAAAAAAGAAAAAAAGAAAAGGTATGTATAGCAGTCTTCTAACAGCTAAAGCTGTGGTGTCCTGAATGAAATAAAGTGATTTGAACTTAGTATGTGATGAATGTAGAGAGACAGAAAGTATTCATACATGCAGGACTTAAAAGTGAAAATGCGTTTGGATTATTATTTTTTGAACAAAATGGGAAATTATTGAATTGTTATAAGTAGGGAAGTGAAAGTCGAATGGGGGGATAGGAAGGTGTGGACTTTCAGGAAGTGTTTCTTTTCAAAATTCAAATATATAACGGTTTCTGGGCTGAGGGTTTGCATTGGAACTGTAGAAAAATAGCTTGAAGAAGCTTTGCAGATAGGGTGTTATGGTGACCTGGATATGGAGAGTGAGGAAAAGGAAAAAAGTGAGACTGACAGATTGTTGTATTGATTAATACTGTGAGAAGAAGTAGAAGGAAAAGAGAAAAGATGGTTTGTTTGCTTTCTTAGCAAGGACATGCTAAACCTCCAAGAATTATTTTGTTGTTAGCCATGATGGGAAGGTTAAAGTAAAGAGTGAACAAGAGGTAGGAAAAGGTAGGCATTACCATATTTTTTTTTTTAAACGCTATTTGAAGATATGCTAGGGGCACAGAGGTAACGGTGTTTTTCCAGTAGAATATTAGAAATGTACTGTTTTGTTTTTGTAGTTTTTTTTGAAACTTTAACCTTCTTCTAATTGCTGAAATAGTGTTATTCCATTATAGCAATGTTGATATCCCCTTAATTGTGTATATGTGGTAATATTTCTGACATGCATAAGAGTTAAGGAAGAAGAAAAGATTATTCCTGGATAGCTCTGATATGTATTTTTTCCATCCTCTACTTTAAAATATTTCACAGAGTGAATATGTATTACTTTACAACTTAGTTATAATGTATTAGCTAAAGAAAGTGTTCCAAAATATGCTGGCTTGGTGGAAAAATAAACTATAGATAGATGTCAATTGATTTCAAAATCAAATAGTTATGTTTCACTTTGCAAAGGAATCAATGTTTTCAATATAAAAACAGATATGGTACTCACAAGTCTTGTAGACTGAAATTTTATTTTTATTAATGCACATGTGAGTCTTAGAAGTTTCCTAAATTTTACTTATTAAGTCGGAATGTAATTAGTATAAAGAGAGATTGACCAATATGATTTTCTTTCTACTCTAAGTGTAATGCACATAATTCACATGAGTGGTTGACCTTGACTTGGCTTAAGGAAGTTAAGTGAAGCTTTCATGCTTAAAAATCTGTTAAGAATTATATTTTCCATCCCGTACTCTTAAAGTGCTTTGAAGTAATATAACTGATATCTAGATTTTAAAATCACATGATTTATTTTTTCAGTCACATCTTGCCCAAGTGTGAAAAACTAATATATCCTGTTGAATATATATAATTTTACATTTCAGTGACAAAGAAATGTCATACCTCTGTTGAAACATAAGTATCTTTTACTTTTATATGGGTTTAGTTTATTTCAATAAATAAAAAATTTTGTCTTTTTCATAGGATGTTTGGGTAGTAAGGAGAAGAAAATCTACTCAAATTAGTTGATAGAGAAAATGATTTTAACAGTGATTAAAATACCCACATGCAAGAAATGGCACTTACAAACCAGAAATGGAGTATAATATGAAGTATAATCAAGTAATAGTGATGACTGGTGGCTTGTCACTAATTTTTTTTTTTTTTTTTGGGGGGGGGCTATTTCCACTTCTCTATAGAGACTTGTTTCTGCTTACAGTACACTTAGTATCTGGTGCCTGTAACTGTTTTGCATATGATCCTGGATTTTCAGAGTCCTTATCCTGTTCTTAATTTTCTGTAAATCTGGACCTTCAGTATCCAACACTGTCTATTCATAGACTCGGAGTCATGTTTTCACTTAAAAGGAAGGAGAGTTTTTTGATAATTGACTACGGTTGTTTCAGGTAATTAAAACTCAACATTAGGCTAGGGGTAAATATTCTTTTATTACCAAGAAAGAAAACACAAATTAGACCTTTATCCATTTTCTTCAGTTTGGAGACTATAAAGGAGTTTCAAACTTGCATCTTTCCCCAAGTGTATATAAGTACAGAAGTAATCCTTTTAAACCAAATTCTGTCAATATTTATTTGAAAATTAGCATCAAGTTGACAAGTGGCATGCTAGTTCATAAGTCTTGCTGAGTATAGAGTTGAGAAGGATCTTAAGACTTACTCTGGGTTCGGTAGTCAAGGGTACTTTGTTAATAATTAGAGATATAGTCAACTGGCATGAGAGAGTGAGAAAGAGACTAGAATGCCACACATTTGCCATCATATAAAAGCAATGAATAAGAAATAGAAGACTGTCAGTCCTCAATACCAACATTTTTTCAATAGTTTGTGTACAAAGAATCATCTTTGAGCTCATAAAAAATTTCAGGTGTTCACTCTGGAGATTATTGTTTAGTAGGTTTGAGATAAGATTCCTTAATAAGTTCCCACATAAGTCTGATACTGGAATAATACTCATACTTTGGAAACAGTATTCTCTTTATGTGCACCCTACAGCCCCCAAAATGCCACTCAATTAGATAGTTTATCAAAATGATAAAATATCTGAACTAGTGAAAATGTGAGGCTAGCCCAAATAACTAATCTTTCACATGAATTCTTGTTATACACAAACAAGCATGCACAATATATTTCATTCAGATTGTTTATGCAACCCCAGGCATGGAGTATCCTTGATGTCCTAGAGTACCTATAATGATTTTATGGGTCAGGTCAGTTTATCTGTAGATTCCAGCAACTAGATCTTGTTCTGACTTTTGAAATGAGCTCAAGTAATTTCTAATCACCTTTTCTAAAGTAATCCTCCTTCTTTTCCAAGAAACCTACTTTTCTTTAGTATTTCCCTGTATTTGTGGCTTAAGTTGCTTTTCCATCAGAGTTGCCTGGCAGTTTGCTAATGACAGTCATAGCGATCTTTGCCCAGGTTTAAATGTAGTTTCCCATGTGCTTTGATGCATGAAGAGTGCAGTTTGATTCCTGTTCATCATCCAGGCACTTTATATCCATTAAAATAGCAGTTCAGCAAAAGTCTAGAGAAATTTCAGTTTAGTATAGTGGTTAAATACTTGTAAGTTGGCCTGAGACAGAAATGGGTTTGAATTCTGACTCTTGTTTACGTAGGTGTCTAAAATCATGCAAGATTGTTACATATGGATGGATGGTAAAGTATTTGAGGAAATATGTTTAATTCATTTTCTTCTCACAATGCTTAAAAAATTAATAGAAGATTTGTTAATTTGGCTCTTGAATGAAGAACTCAGTTTTAAAGTAATTTTCACTGAAGGAAAAATTTAAATGAAAAAAAAAGTTAGAAATATAATTGTGACTGGTAAGATCCTAGCTGTACAGGGAATTTGATTATATGACCAGATTGTTACCATTCCAAATTGAACTATACCCAATTAGCACTGCAGACATGATCTTTTCTAGAGCCAATATTTCTGTTGCCAAGATGTCTTGTTTGCTTGGATCATAACAACAAACTGGCAGACCTGCCCAGTCATGGCAATTGCCTGCCTGCATTCCTCCTGGCATTCAGAAACCTGAACTCCATGCCAAGTGACCCAATCTCTCTTACCTGATTCCACAGTTCCTTTTTTTTTTTTTTTTAACTCCTCTGCTCAGAATTATCTAATTGCTGTCCTTAATTCTTGTGACAGAAACTGCTGCTTGCCTCTTCTTTATCAGTTCTCATCTTTTTCACCAACAGAAAGCTGATTTTGCTGGGAGTGGAATGTGCCTGACAAAGAATGTACACACAGGCTGTATAGATTGGGCTACCTTGTAACTACGACCTCGTCAGTGAGCTTTAACAGTAGTTTTTGTTCATGAAAATCAGGAACTCAAAAAGCAGAGAGAGTTTTAAGTCTACTGGCGTGTGTCATTTTATCTTTCTTCTTTCTTGCTGCCTGAAAAGTCAATGCGATGGTGAGAATCCTAGTGATCATCTTGTAAGCATGAGGTCACTTTGAGGATAGAAGCCCAAGGATGGCAGAGCATAAATATGGAAACAAGTAGGAAATCATTAACATCATTGAGGTGGCCTGAGAAGGCCAACTGTACCTTTCATTATTTGACAGGAATGAGTTCCTCTTATATTTTAAGCATCATTTTCTAGTTTCTGTTACTCACAGCCTAATACATTTAAACATCACTCTGAGAGTGGTAACTCAAATAAAAATGATTCTGATAATAGTTGCATAGACTGCTGCAATTTTCCAGTGGGACCTTTCTGGTTTTTAAACATATTTATTTCTTTCAAGTATAGCACAGTTACTAGGAAGGAAGGGATTGCCAATTCTTTGAGTTTTCAAAAGTTTAGAGGAAATTAAATTTGAAGCTAAATATTTCCTGCCTGTTTGTGA
>CM053608.1:78337711-78350543 GCA_028646535.1 Procyon lotor | reverse complement strand
AAAAAAAAAAAAAGAATTGTCCTATTTATTGCAGAAAGCTTAACATTTCTGGATTCCACCCACTAGAACAATATTCAACCCCCATTCAATATAAGGGTCAAAAAATGAGTATTGAGGAGATATTAATTCTTTGTTCCTCCTTCCCTCACCTTTTTTTCCCCTCACCTCCCTTGTTGAAAACCATTGTATCAGCTAGAATCTGAGATAGTTTTGCCTTGAGAACCTATTACATTTATTCCTTTATTTACTTCACTTATTCCACAATTAAATCTCTATCTCCATTTCTTTAAAATATTGAAGTCAGGTAACCTTCAGTTTTCTCTAATGAAATTTTGTCCATCCGTGATTCCCTCCTCTCTTGATTTCCATGCAAAATGTTGGAAGATTGTAATCAACGTAATTTTAGGAAGTACATATTAATGAAATAGTTAGAGGCCTATAATAGAAATGATACGGAATTTTAGACTAGACCCACTCCTAATTTGCTACAAACGTTTTAGAGTTTTTATTCATCAGGAAAGTATGGTTAACAGTATCTTCAGTTTCATTCACCTATTAGTGTTATTAAAAACATACAGAATAATGTATCATTATTTTACATGAAACACTGCAATAGTGTTATTTCTTTGAAGTGTAGAAAATCTAAAATGACTTTATATATTTATGAATTTGTATTTTGAGGCTCAGAGTTAGATTATTAAATTTATCAGTTTTAGGTTAGTTGTATCAGACATACAACTATATATAGAAAAAATTGAGACTATGCCATTGTCTCTTATTTGTATTTAAATTTATGTTTATAGTGATTGTGGAAGTTTCACAGATACTTATAATCATTCCCCATAACTCACATGTCCTTTATACTGATAGGACTAAAGTATGCTTGGTATGATATATATTTTCCAAAAAAAGTATATATATTAAATATATATTATGTAAATATATTTAATAAACACTCATATAGCATATGTTTTGTGCTGAACTGTTTACAAGTATTACATCATTTAATCCACCTTAAAAACTTAAAAAAACTACTGTTTTAAAGATGATAAAAACAGACACAAAAAATCTAAAGAACTTTTGAAAAGTCATATGGTTATTATTATTGGGATTCAGACTGTAATTCAGGTAGTCTGACCAAGGAGTTCATATTATTAACCATTGACAATATAAAAAATTTATATATTTTAGTTGAAAATTAATTTGATAAAATAGTCATTCCTTTTGAATCCTTTTTTTTTTTTTTTAAGATTTTATTTATTTAGAGAGAGAGAGAGAGAAAGCACAAGAGCCGAGGGAGGGGCAGAGTGAGAGGCAGACTCCCCACTGAGCAGGGAGCATGTTGCAGGGCTTGAAACTGGAACCCTGGGGTTTGATCCTGGGGTTCTGGGATCACAACAAGGCAGATGCTTAACCGACTGAGCCAACCCAGGCACCTCTACATTTGGAATTCTTAAAAGGCATTTTAAGCTCTAAAAATTGAGTATTCAGTTTTGCCACCTGGTAGTGGCTTACTCAAAATCATATTTTTACTTTCTTCAAAAATAAACATCTGAATTAAAAATGCCTAGTGGAAGCTATAATTTGTGAATGCTCTACAGTTAACCCTTGAACAATGCAGAGGGGTAGGGGTACTGACACCTGCTTTGTCAAAAATATCCATATAACTTTTGACTCCCCCAAAACTGCTTAATAGTTTATTTTTGACTAGAAACCTTACTGATAACATAAACGGTTGATAAATATTCTGTATATTATATGTATTATGTACTGCAATATTATAATAAAATAAGCTGGGGAAAGAAAACATTAAAATCATGAAGAGAAAATACATTTATAATACTGTATTGTATTTATTGAAAAAATCTGCATATATGTGGAACCACATAGTTCAAATTCATGTTGTTCAAGGGTCAGCTATATTTGTTTTCCTCTTGCTATTTTTGGCAATAATGGAATTGGGCTTTTTGTTTATATATACTTGGCAGCATTGTGACAGGAGAGGGTATGGCAAGAAAAAAAGATGGAGATATCAATATGCTTTTAAATAGAAACTGTTTAAGTGCTGTAGATATTCTTAATCTTTCCCTAATGACCAATGACAGGAAAATGGGGAGGGAAAAGATAATATTAAATTGTGAAAATATTCTGCTAATATTTTAAATAATACATTATTCCATATTTTTATATATCACATATTTAAATGAAATTTTATATAAAAACATTTTCATAAATTAGAGTCATCAATAAATTTGATAGTCAAAAAATGACTTAAAAATCACTCCCTGATGCACAGAGTAGAAATAAAAATGTACTAACATGTATTATATTATTTCAAACTATTTTCCAGTAAAAAGCACTAGTAAAAATCCTAAAAGATGTTTATTTTTTATGATGTTAAATGTATTTCATGATTATGAATTATTAATGAATGCAATGAAATATAGATAATGTCAGAAAAGGAGATTTTCGAGCTTTTTTGTTGCATTTTAAAGATAATGAAATTGTTTTTATAATCATCTTAGTTTACTTCCTGAGGAAATTCCATTAGCAATAGGAATATATTTTCATTTCAAAATTTCATATTTTATAAATATTTTAAAAATGAAGCCTATAAATACTACAAAATTATGTCTGTGAATTTGGTGATATGTAAATAGCAGTAAGTATGAAATATAGAATTTGTCACTGTTACTTCACAAGATTATAAATTCCATGGAAGCAGAGATTTTCTCTGTTCTTTCTCTTTTTCCTTTTTTTCCCTTTATCACTTTGGTATCCCCAGTGGCTAAATTGCAGCTGGCATATAGTAGGCAACAAACAAATATTGGTATATAAAGGGTCAGTAAAGAATAAAGCAATGGTATGTTGATCACTTTTTCTAAAAATTTGCTCTGTCATCAGTAATCCTTTTATATATATATATATATATTTTTTTTTTTTTTTTTTTTTAAAGATTTTACTTATTTGACAGAGAGAAACACAGCGAGAGAGGGAACACAAGCAGAGGGAATGGTAGCGGGAGAAGCAGGCTTCCTGCAGAGCAGAGAGCCCGATGTGGGGCTCGATCCCAGGTCCCTGGGATCTGACCTGGGCCGAAGGCAGACGCTTAACTATTGAGCCACCCAGGAGCCCCCCTTTAATATATTTTAAGACAGTTTGCATTTCTTAATATATACCAGTCATACATAAACTTAAAAGAGAGAAATGAAGCAGTATATAAGATGATTTACAGTAAACATTGTAATTATGGCAGATTGACCACAATAAAAATAAAATAAATCATCCAATGATTTATAACATGGCTTGTTTAACATTGTAAATATGTATTCTGATTTTTAAATCAAATAGATATAAACCACTGGCAGAGAGAAAAATCAAGGTGTTTTCATTTCTTTGAAAATAGAATTGACAATAGATGTCGCTACTTTGCTTTTAATGTGATCAGAAATGAAAAATGAATTTATGGTGTAGAAAGAACCTAAAAAGAAGAGGCTGCTTCATTTTAGTGTTCATAATAGATCAGAAAAGTAATGTGAAGAATTGTCAGACTTGAACAAAAGATATTAGGAAAGTAGATTTCAAAAAGGTCATGGAAAGTATATCATACAATTCCAACAGCCTTTAGGTGTGACCATAGCTTAAAATGAATGGAAAATGTGTTGAGGAAATTCTGATAAAACGGTATGAGGCACTATCAGTGAGAAAGAAAGGAATATAAACCTAAGAAATCTGAGTAATTGCCCAAGGTACTGGTTATACTAAAAGCTTATATACATGAAAATGTTGAACATTTTCAGTCAGCTACAAACTGAGACTTGAAAAGTGATGAAGGCCAAAAACTACATGTTCCTTTCTAAGAGCCAAAAGATGAAAGGGAAAATACTTATGCCTACTCATGGGAGAAGGTTGTGTACAGATCTATACTGAAAATGAGAAAAAGAATCGCTCGCCTTTCTATGGGAGAAATACTAAGGTTTGTCAAGATAGTTTTCTTTAACATAGCAATTGCAAATAGGGCTTAAAACTGAAAATGTCTTGGCAGCACTTAGAATTTTATCAATGAAGGGCCAGGGTGCAGGGGAGTTCATACTTGAAATGAGATCTGGGCAGTGCATTATAATGTAAACTACAGTCCCCTTATTTGAATGGGTTCTGGGAGTAGTTCCTCATGGATCCCAAAGGAACCTCTTTAGCTAAGATCCTTAGAAGATGAAGGTTAGTGGATTAAGTATGAACCATTGCAACTACAGCTAATATCAGGACTGTAACAAGACAGCCATCATCTCCACGCAATGCTATACATTTTTAATTCTCTAAGGGCATAATTTGTTTTAAAACTCATTTTGATAGTCTTTTCAGCTCTTTCATGCTTTATTATGCATTATATTTTATTTTATCTTCATTATCAGTCTATTTTTGTCTTGATTGGGGATAGAATTTAGAATTTTACTGATAGTCCTCTCTCCATCAGTTTATTGATATTGTCTTCTAACTTTCATAATTTTATACTAGGAATTTTCTGTATGTCTTAATTTTTTTCTCCTCCAAACATAATGTCTCTTCTTTCAAGAATTTTTCTTTATCTTTTGCTGGAAGGACTTGAATGTAATCTATCTAGGTAATCTTGCTGGAGAAGACTTTATCCTGCTTAGTTTTCTCTGAGATTCTTGGATCTGTCACTTGGTCTTTGTTATTAATTTTGGAAATTTTTCATCCATTATGTCTTGACTTATTTTTTTCTTCTCTTTTTGGGATTCAATTGCATGTATGTTACAATATTTGATGTTGATTCATAGCTCTTGGTGATCTTTTTCTAGTTTTACTTCTTTTTCCTCTATGGTGTTTCAGTATGGATAATTTTTAATGACTGCTCTGTAAATCCATTAATCTTTCTTTGGATATGTTGAAGTGCCTGTTAAAGACATTTTTCATAGCTTTAAAAAATTTTTATATTATTTCCATCTAACTTTCCTTTTGGTTTTCGTCTCCTCTTTGAAAATTCCCATCTGATCTTACACCTTTTCCATTAGCACCATTAACATATTAACTATAGGTATTTAAATTCTGTCAGTTGAATGTCACGTAATGCCTGTGTGTGGTTCTGATGATTGCTTTGTTATTTTTTTTTAAGATTTTATTTATTTATTTGATAGAGATCACAAGTAAGCAGAGAGGCACGTGGGGGTGGGGGGAGCAGGCTCCCCACTGAGCAGAGAGCCCGATGTGGGGCTCGATCCCAGGACCCTGAGATCATGACCTGAGCTGAAGGCAGAGGCTTTTTAACCCACTGAACCACTCAGGCACCCCTGCTTTGTTATCTTTTGAGTGACCTTTTTCTTGCCTTTTATTATGTCTTTTTGTTGTTATTATTAAAAGCCAGACATCTGTGTGGGACAGTACAGACTGAGAGAGTTTTATGCTTGGAAATGTGCACTCCTTTCCTTCTATTAGTATAATTCGAGTATGTATAGATGTGGGGGGGGTTTGTTGTTGTTGTTGTTTGTTTTTTGGTTTTTTTTGGCTTCTATGGCTACTCTCAGGGAGACACTTGTTTAAAATTCCTATAGATATATCTTGTGTTTGGGGTACAGGTTGATTTTTCAGAGTAATCCTGTTGAAGTGTGAAATATAAGTTTTTCTTTGTGCTATGCCTCGTGGAAAGTTTTTTGCATTTTCTTATTCCATTTCTGTGCTTCATCCAGGAGTAATCTGCTGTCACTTATTATTCAGTTAGTTGGCTTAACAGTTAGAAGGATAGTTGGAGGAGTTAATTCTCTGTTGTTTTAATTAAGCCTCACCCTTAGGGACATGTACTATATTCCTGGGTCTCCAAAATATGCCCTTATTTTTCCTCACCCCTTAGTCTAGTTATGGGCAAATCTGTATTGTCCTTTCCTTAGGAAAAGGTTTTCTTTCCACCTTTTTCCTTCCCTCAGTTGCACTGAGTCTTCACTGATGACTTAAAGGCAGCAATACTTTGTGTCCATAAACCCATATACAATGGCTTTGTTTCATAGTGGAAGCAGGAAAGAAAGATCATGGTGGAATTTCTTATACTTTCCGCACAGCTACTGTTTACCCCAGTTTTGTACCTCAGTGAATACTTCCTAGAGCTTTTTCTGATGTATTCTGTGAATGCTCAATGAAGTTTGTGGAGAAATAACCTTCAGGAGGATGTAGATTTCCTCAATTTTTGTAGTCCCAGGTCTCAGAATTGTAATGCCTATAAATATTTAAAGGTCACTTTCAACATTTACTAATTTATCAACTATTCTATTGGAACTCTTTTTGCTGATGACCAACTTCTGTTTACCAAGTTGAGCACGTATTCACATCTACTCCCTCAGCAGAAATCATCTATCCTTGTATTTGCCCAGTTTGTTGTCCTGCAATCTCAGCTATGCAGTGAGTTTGGGGGAAAAAAAAACAAAACTCTTTTCAGTTATTTATATCCATGTGTAAAAGTATACTTAATTTTTAATTGGTAAGTATTCTTAGCTTTTTATTACTTTACCAGATTGTTTTTACAATACAAGCATAAGGGGCGCCTGAGTGGCTTAGTTAATTAATAATTTCCTGCCTCTGGCTCAGGGCTTGATCCCAAGGTCCTGGGATCCCTCCTGCTCAGCAGAGAGCCTGTTTCTCCCTCTCCCACTCCCTCTGCCTGTGCTCTCTCTCTATCAAATAAATAAATAAAATCTTAAAAAAAAAAAAAAGATAAGCATAGAAATAGCCATCTAATTACATGTCTTAGTAGCCATTTTTTCTCCTTTATTATACTTCTCACCTAAAATTGCATAATTTGTGTCAGTGAATGTATTCATTTTCATAATATACTATATTAATTGACTTCCAATGAAAGCTTTATAAATTACATACATACTTTTAGGTAATATCAGGTAATATCTGTGTTTTATCCACTTCCAATAGGACTCTTATTATTTTCAAGGCCGAAAGTGTTACAGCTCTAAAATTTCATCTTAAATTTGTTTTTTGACTATTCCTGTCCCCCACACATTCAAATTTGGTTCTATAAGAAACAACTGAAGCCATAGCTAACCACGAAGAACATTTATGGGAGAGTGCACTTAGAATCAACATCTTTGGGAGACAAGGAGTGGAAAGAAGATTGGACATATGGAGAATTTTAGCCAATGTGTTTCCAATAAAGACTTCAGCTGACCCCCACAGGGACATCTGGAATTAGGATGGTATGCAAAAGACCCCTAAGTTGCTATAAGGGTTTTTATGCTCCTGTGTGATAGGTCACTGGAGGAAGATTTTCACTGAAGGAATATGACCTTGGGAAAAATAGTTTTCTTGGGCTGGGGCTTATAACTAAGACTTGCCAATTGACAACACTATCAGTAGTCGGGAGAATAATATCTTTATTCCAGAATAGAGATTTGGGCGGCATATTACAGTATCATCATGGTTACTTTTACTTATCTTTTTTCTGATCGAATAAAAATACCTTAAAATTAATAGCCATAATTATTACAGATCTGGAAATTAAAATATTTACATTTTTGGTTCCACAGAATCCACTGACTAGTTGGGGATAGAGAAGTAAGCAGGCAATAATACTGTAGGGTGAGCATCTATGGTATCATTTGATTGGCACCTTTCTGTTCTGAAAAAGTGTTCCCGCATCCTTCTACCTTAGAAATAGGAGCACTTGTGTCAATGTAACTTAAATATTTCTTCCAAGAAATCCTCACCCAGGAAGTTAGGCTGCAAACCAATAAATAACTTTTCTGTTTGCTTTGGGAGATTGTTGAAACAAAAGTATCTGAGAAAACAGTTTGCTCATCTGAGCAAAGAGATGTCAGACAATATTTTTCATATCTGAAGAAACAGCTCATTTATCATGATGATAGTTCTATGAAAAATTACCTTAAAATCCTGACCCTGTTTTGTCTACAGATCCTATGCTATTATGTAAACTAATGAACAAAAAACTTTTAATTCTAAGTTTGCCCACCTCAGAAGACCCAATTTAAAAGCACTTGAAGTAAGATTTATAATCCTAACTTATTCTGAGACTTTACTAAGACTGTGTCAAGGTTCTGTTCTCAGTTGTTACAGCATATTTAATCAATTTAAATTAATTTAGTCAACAGGTTTTTTGTTTTGTTTTTGGTCTTTGAGGGAGACTGTAATTGTGAGTTTTGAAGATCACACTAAGGGCTTCCCATTATTTTCTTTCTGGCATGGTTTACTATATTCTACTTAGAAACAGTACCCTCCTTTAAGGCTTTATATCCCATCTAAGGATCTCTATGATCACAGTAGTAAATCGAGCCCCACATTTGGTCTGAGTTCTGATTTCTGTTTGTCTTGATCAAGGATTATCAAGATATGGCCTGCAGGCTATATTTGGCTATATATGTCTATGGCTTCTTCTCTGCTGTAATAGCAGAATTGTATAGCTGGGACTGAGACAATATAGTTCCTAAAACCGAAAATATTTGCTATCTACTTTTTTAAAGAGCAAGAAAATTGATTTATTGTCTAGATCCTAAATACTAGATTTATCTCTGAGAATGGGGATCCTTTTTTTATAAGTCACTTAATTATGTGTTCATGAATTGATACCATATGTATACTCTCTCTCTGTGTATAGTATATAGTATATAGTTATACATAACATGTATGTAGTATACAGTTACATATATAGTATATAGTTATATATAGTGTGTGTATATGAGATATACATAGTGTATGTATATAACTGTATATATATACAATTTTTTCTCTAGCTGTTCTTTTCATCTTTGTTTTGTTCTGTTTTGTTTTGAATCTGTAAAAAGAGTTCATAAGACAGAGTGGGCATGGGTCCAATAATTCTTTTTTCAAGATAGTTCCAAGGGCTGCAAAGATCAGAAAGTCTTGTTATATCTGTATTGTAGGATAAACTTTGCCATGGTCAACTTTTCAAAACATTTTAAGAAATTCTCTGTGTCTTGTCTTTGTTTTCTGTTTATGTAGATCCATTCTCACCAAATGATGTTCTACTGGCCCTATTCTATATTTGTAAATAGCTGAGAATTGCTTTATTTGATTGCTTCTGTCTAACACTGGATATTTTTGGCTTTACAATTGGCAATAGTTAGTCTTTGGCCAGATTATGGAGACATTTGGTTTTATAGCACCAAATATACTTTGGTATATTATTATATTATTTGGTATATAAGTTACCAACCCACTGAAGTTCTTTTAAGGTCTTATCATTTCCATTGGACCTCTGAGTCAAATACAACTTTATTTATGTTTTAATTTATATGTATATCTTACTGGGCTAATTTCACCAAGAACAATTTGAAAATTCACTAGCATTATCATAGATCTTTTGACCTGAAGATAGTTGTTCAATTTAGAACTCAAAGGAAAGAATCTCCTTAAGGAAATTCTCTTTCTTGTCTGTCTAAAGGGAGATTCCTTGGAGTAACATAGGCAACACCCTTTTTTGTTTTCATGTGTCAGAGATTAATAATCTATCACACTTTAATCTGTATGTCTTCATTTCTATTTTTTTTCTCCTTGCTGGATTAATTTTCTTTTTTTTTTTTTGGATTAATTTTCTAGTCTGTGGACAGATATCTCTTAACTATGATACCAATCAGATCCCTGCCATTAGTACTTTGTATCCATAGTCACTTCTTGGTAACAGTATAATACCTGACTAAATTAACTTTTGATTTTGCTAAAGTATGGAATGAAAATGACTGTTGAGTTTATTCTCACTTTGTTTTGGGTGAATCCAGATCCCTCTGATACCACTTCAATGGATGATTTGATTTGTGGGGTAATTGCCTTCAATCACTAAACAACTTTTATAATGTAAAATCCACTACAGGCCACGAATCTCTAATCCACTATAATGTTAAATCTACAATGAGAGATTCCTGTCCCCATCCTCCTAAAAAAAATACCCAGGAAATCTTACATAGGAACTGGGCTTGTAACTAATTGTTTATAGATTTAGATCATGAAAAAGATCATGGAAGAGATGTTAAATATATAGAAGTATCTTTTATAGATCTTATAGGAAAGAGTCACTATAAGTCAATGTTCTATTCACTTATTTTCCTATCTCTACCTAATAATCTATTTCCTTTACAAATAAAACTATTTAGTATTTGATTATTATTCTTAAATAACACTGAAAAAGATAATATTGTTCAACAAACCGAAAGGATATTTGGGCCCAAAAATATCCCTGGATTTTCCATAATGACTGCACTGATGAGTGGATTATATGGAAGAGTCAGTATTTGGGAAATCAGTTTGAAAGCTTTCTGTATTGAAACAGAAAGTTATGAAGTTTTGAACTAAATATTGAAAGAATAGGGATATAAAATGATGGATGAATCACCAGGACTTACCTGAAAATATGGAAAACACATAAGTACTTTATCTGTGATCATATTTTCAAACTAATTTGTTCATGAACTGACACAGGATGATTGAAAATATTCTCAGAGTGGTTATCCTTCATATCATAACTCAGGGCCATGTGCTTACAGAAATTCTTCCATCTTCAAAACTCTGTTTCTAAAGTAACTCACTGAAAAGAGGGGAGTGGCAATTTTTCTAGTGGTGACAAGACGGGAAATATAGGAAGATTTTTATGGGTTAATTTTGTATATGTCACATATCATTTTAATTAACTTTGCATGGCTAGAAATCAGTCCCAGAAAAGGAAAATATAATGTATTTTGGTGAGTACATGGTAACCACTTCCAAAGTTATTAACAAAATTTAATCTTAGAAATCTTTGGAATCAGAGAAGGGACAAGCACTATATGTAGTACTATAAATCTAGACACAGAAAATATTACACTGATCACTAAAATGAGGAAATATTAATACCAAAAAAAAAGAGAATTCGAACCTGAAACTGATTCCTGAATATATTGTAAGATCTGAAAAAAGTAGTTTATGAATTTTATAAAGAAATTAATGACCGCTAAGTACAATTTGCATTCTTCAACAAAAAGGCCAAACTAAAATAATAATATCGTAAAATGTTGGTATTTTTTTTTTTTTACCATGACATCACTGTCAGCACTGTGTACTTAGACTTCAGCTTACATTTAACATGAGAAAAAAAATTGGATAAGCAGTGGGCTAAGACATATGCCAGGGAACTTGAAACTAGACAAACACCATGAAAGGGCAGATCTCAACTCACAGATACAGTGAAGTTCCCTCAGAGATAGGTAACTGTGAATGAAAATGGGGCACATCTTAAAGGCATATAATATGAAGTATAAGGTAGAGGTCCAGGCAAAGAGAAAGTCAGTGTAGAGTCTGGATGTATGTACCTAAGAATGGGGCTGGGTTAGAATGTACCAGATCTCTGGACTTCAATATCCCTGGTAATAGTTGGAGAGAATCATAATCCTGCTGTATCTAAGGTATTGGAGAACTCCCCAAAATATCTTTTTCATAGGAAGCCAGAGGTTACTTCTCAGGCTAAGAATGGCTCTGTCTTGGTGCAGGTTCTTTACTCGATAGATAAGTGGCATTATTCACATGATTCCTTGAGGTTCTGCTACCATGAAGATGGGCTGCAGATTAAGATACAAACTCCCCAATTTATCTTGTATTTAGTGTCTGCTGTAGTGTCCACTTAGACCCCTCATAATGACTGAGGGCACTCATTCCTCATCTCCTAAGATCATTGGCAGCTGATGGCTCAAAGCGGAGCCTGTTTTCGGGAATTACTCTCAGCCAAAGAGAGATGCTGTACCCCAGATCCTAAGCTCTCCCTAAGTTCAGGCCATATCCAACAAAGTCTAAAAACTTGGTTCCTTGCATCAAAGATAGAACATCTCTAAAATGCTATTCAGTACTTAGCATTCCAGTGAGATTAGCTGAGTCGTTTGTTGCCACTGTTATCACAGTTTACCCTCTGCTTCTTCCAGATTTTCTTCATAAATGTTCAAGAGTCATTCCTATTATATGTCCCACATGGCAATATGCACCTCAGGGTCTGTTTCCCATGAAATGTGATTTAAGACTAGTCTTATAAAAAATAAATCCAAATCCTTTTATTTTAAAAAATAAATTTGCATGAGAGAGGAAGGGAAAAAGCATGAGATTTATACAGTCTGGTATCTTACTCATAATGTATATTAATAATCATAGTATTCCAGCAGCTCACTTTTATTAAGCTCATAACACATGCTGCATAGGCTCTTTATTTTTATATACATATATAAAGTAATTTAATTTTACCAACCTTTGAAGTCCTGGTTTCCTAAAGACTTTATTTATTTATTTGACACAGAGAGAGAGATCACAAGTAGGCAGAGAGGCAGGCAGAGAGAGGGGGGGAAGCAGGTTGCCTGCTGAGCAGAGAGCCCGATGTGGGGCTTGATCCCAGGACCCTGAGATCATGACCTGAGCTGAAGGCAGAGGCTTTAACCCACTGAGCCACCCAGGCGCCCCGAAGTCCTGGTTTCCTAAATTGTGTGTCAAAACAACTCATAGTGAGTACTTTGCTATATTTTATAATTTTTGAAAAAAAATCACCAGGATGCTCTATATCTTTTGAATACCTTGTGAATTACAGGCTTAAGAGAGATCACAGTTTCAGTTTTGGAATACATTGCATTCCTTTCAGTGATATCATATGTATACAATGATTTGTGTGACTGTTGTGTTAAGAATCAAATGCCTTCTGAGGTGCCTGGGTTGTCTCAGTTGGTTAAGCATCCAACCTTGATTTCAGCTCAGGTCATGATTTCAGGGTCCTGAGATGAAGCCCTAGGTCCTGCTTTATGCTCAGTGAGGAATCTGCTTCTCTCTTTCTCCCTCT
>CM053608.1:78292128-78337211 GCA_028646535.1 Procyon lotor | reverse complement strand
AAAAAAAAAAAAAGAATTAAGGACCTAAAATTTTATTGAAAGAGCCACAGTTTTAGTTGCCAAATTTCTCCAGTATCCGATCAATCTAATACATAGAAATTGAAGCAAAATCAGCAACAGTGCATGCTTGCAATCTATATAATTCTACAACACTATTAAAGAGGTTTGGAAGTTGGAAATCAGAATTTTTTTTTACTAAAATATTTTTTAGAGGTGCCTGAATGGCTCAGTCATTAAGCATCTGCCTTTGGCTCGGGTCATGGTCCCAGGATCCTGGGATCGAGCCCCGCATCGGACTCCCTGCTCACCAGGAAGCCTGCTTCTCCCTCTTCCACTCCCCCTGCTTGTGTTCCCTCTCTCTTTGTGTCTCTCCCTGTCAAATAAATAAATAAAATCTTTTAAAAAATAAAAAATAAATAAAACATTTTTTTATTTTCCAAACTGATTTTAGGTAGCAATGTATTAAAGGGTTCGATGGAGCCATGGTTTCCAAGCTTTTTGGTCTTAAGAATCCAAAAATCTTTTGATCATATGGGTTTTTTCCAGTGATATGAATATTTAATAACAGACTTTCAGGCATGGGAAGCGGATGGTGTGAGCAAACCCTGATTTGCAGCATTTGTTGATTTCCATGGTGTTAATATTTCTACCATGTTCAATTTTAAGCTACCAATGGGGTACCATTGAACAGACAACTGGAAAGAAATGTGCAAAATCAACTCTCACAAGCCTGTGCAAACCAGTTCCAGCATATCCCTAGATCTACATATATATAGATAAGTATTTACCATAGAAGTGAAAAGAATTTTTAAAAATATTTATAAATTCATTTTAAAAGAATAATCAATCCATTATCTGTTCACATAAATAACAGATATCTTTATGATAAACAACTCTATTTTCCAAACAAATAAAAATATTGCAGGGATAGTAGAACTGTTTTTACATTTTCTTATTGTTTCACATTTTCTCATAATTCTTTAGCATGTGACTTAAAAAAAAATGGATTCTCCTATTTGCTAATTTGTACAATCTGCTGCAACATCACACCTTACATAGTCAGTGAAAGATTGAGGCAAAAAAGACAAATACAGTTGATCTTGAAATAACATGTGGCTGAAATGTCCTTATCCACTTATATACAGATTTTTTTCAATAAATACAGCACACTGCTGTAAATGAATTTTTCTCCTTTATGATTTTTTTAAGACTATTTATTTGAGAGAGAGAGTGAGAGAGAGCAAGAGAGTGTATGGGGGGTCAGGGAGAAGGAGAAGCAGGCTCCTCGAAGAGAAGGTAGACAGGAGGCCTCACACGGCTCAATCGTAGGACCCCAGAACCATGACCTGAGCTGAAGGCATATGCTTGCTTTATTGTAAGAATATAATATACACTACAGGTAACATGCACAATATGTGTTTGTTGACTATGTATGTTATCAGGAAGGCTTCTGGTCAACAGTAGACTATTAGTAAAGCTTTTGGGGAGTCAAAAGTTATAGATAGATTTTTTTCTTTTTTTTTTAATTAATATATAATGTATTATTTGCCCCAGGGTACATGTCTGTGAATCGTCAGGCTTACACATTTTACAGCACTTAACATAGCACATACCTTCCCCAATGTCCACAACCCAGCCACCCTATCCCTATCTCCCCGCCTCCCAGCCACCCTTAGTTCGTTTCACGTGTCTAGGAGTCTCTTATGGTTTGTCGCCCTCCCCCTACCTTCCTGTTTCATTTCTCTCCCCCACCCCCCCAAACCCCCGCCTTGCCTCTCAAGTTCTTCATATCAGAGAGATCATGTGATATTTTTCTTTCTCTGACTGATTTATTATACATAGATTTTTAACTGCTAGGGGATCAGTGCCCCTAACCTTTGTGTTGTTCAAGAGTCAACTATGAACACAAAAGTAGTTTGATCTCGGAGACCTACAGAAAGAGTTTTGAGGACTACTGGATCTTTGAATTACATTTTGAACTACTGCTCTAGAGAAACAAGTTCAACTAAAAGGAACAACAACAACAAAAAAGGCCTATGCAGAAATCATTTAAATAAAAGCAAAGCAGAATACCATGAGTATATTGCCTCTCCAGAAAAGAGAAAGAGAATGAACCATGAGACATGCTATTAAAAGAGTACAGATCGTTCTCAACTTACAGTGGGGTTATATTCTGATAAATCAATTTTAAGTTGAAAATATATCATGAATCAAAAACTCCATTTATTACGCCTAACCCACCAAACATCATAGCTTAGCACAGCCTACCTTAAATGTGTTCAAAACACATTAGTTTACAACTGGGCAAAATCATCTAACACAAAGCCTATTTTATAATAAAATGTGGACTATCTCATGTAATCTATTGAATGGCGCACTGAAAGTGAGATACAGCATGATTGTATGGATACAGAATGGTTGTAAGGATATCAGTTGTTTACCCTTACCACATGGTTGGCTGGGAGCGACAGCAAAGTGTCACTGCCCAGCATCACAAGAGAGTATCCTCCCACATATGGCTACCCCAGGAAAATATCAAAATTTAAAATCTGATTTATATTTTCTACTGAATGTGTATCACTTATGCACCATGGTAAGATAAAAAAGATCAGAAGTCAAACTATCTTAAATTGGGAACTGTTTATATAGTTAAAAGTTCATAAAATTAACCATGCAATCTGTGATCTTCTGAGCAAGGGCCAGGACACAAGAAAAGCAAAACAAATGAAGAAATTTAAATTATACATAGGAATTTAATTGTAGGAATAGTATCCCACTCTTCTATGCCTCCCACAATTTTAGGAAACATACTGATATACATCAGGAAGTCATAAAAATTCTAGTACAGGCAATTTTAATGAAATACTGATGACAAAAATTATCTTTAAAATATATTTTTAGTAAGTCTAAAATTTTTCAAAAAAAGAAAAAAATGGCCATACAAGTAGTTCATCTGTTATATGATGTAAAATTAAAAAAAAAAGAATATGACACCAAAGAAAATTTATTATTTCCTCCAAAGAATTTAATCTATATAAAGCATATCAGCACAGAATGAATAATTGTGTTGATAATCGGTCTATATGATATTTAAACACATTGCGACTCAGATTCTTGGATGCTATCCATGATAATAGTCAGATTTGACTAAACATTAGTCTTGTCAATCAAATCAGTAATGACTGAAGTGACAATTATGAGCACATGGCTAACAAAAAAAGCACATGAACAGAAGTCTTTACTATTACTGATTGATTTTAGAGGTATAAATCAAATTTTCATCAGGAAATTGGCTTTTTTTTCTTTAAAATTGCTTATTATTTGACCCCAAATTTTATTGTAAAGACAAAACATGCTAATTTGAGGATAGAAATATTTTTAAGTATAATTTTCTATTAATATTGTATCGAAATAATAAAGAATTACAATAAATTTCAATTAATAATAATATATAGTATTAATAATAATCAATACACTTTAATTAACTACATCCTTAAAAAAGGAAACTGAACATACAATTTTGCTATAGAGGGAAAAGTCTTCAGAAGTCATTGCTATAGAAAAATTTATTTTAACGGAGTGTTATGTTTGATTTTTGGAAAATAAAATTGTATTAAAAATCATATAAGTGTTCTGAGGATTAAGTAAGACAACAAGATCCATAAGGAATAGAAAAAAATTCTATACTAACCCCAAAGTGAAAATACTTAAAATATTTTTAGAATACTACAACTGTTCCAAATGCTCAAAAAGCTAGAAGATTGAGCCTGAGTAGACTGTAGAATATTGCAAATACAATAACAGACTAAACTTGAACTTCTAGAGATTAAAACTATAATGCATTAGATTAAAAAAATACAGTGGATGTGATTAACAGACTATTAGACACAGCAATAGGAAAGAGTAGTGATGGAAAGCATACAAAATAAAACACATGAAGAAAAAAGATTACAGGAAAATGGAACAAACTATCAGTGATATAAGGAAACTTCAAGAAGTCTTATTTACATGCAAGTGGAGTCAACAAAGCAGAAGAGTAATGAGGGGGTAGAAAAATACTTAAAGGAATGTCTGCAGTCTTGAGACTTTTATGAAAAGTACAAACCCACAAATCCAAGAATCTCACTGATTTCCAAACACAACAAACATGACAAAAATTATAGCATGGCATGTAACTGTCAAGTTGCTTAAAACTGTTTTTGTTTTTTTTTTAAAGATTTTATTTATTTATTTGACAGAGAGAGAGAGAGAGATCACAAGCAGGCAGAGAGGCAGGCGGGGGAGTGGGAAGCAGGCTCCCCGCCGAATGGAGGCTCGATCCCAGGACTCTGAAATCACAACCTGAGCCGAAGGCAGAGGCTTTAACCCACTGAGCCACCCGGCGCCCCTTAAAACTGGTTTTAAAGGAAAAACTTTTCAAAACAACCAGAATGGGTAAAATATAGTAGATACAGCAAAACAAATGTAAAAATGACAGCTGATTTCTCATTGGAAACAATTTAAGTTAGAACATAATGAAACAAAACTATGAAACTAAGCAGAAGAAAAAAAGATGAGAGATTAAGCAAGTAGGAAAGAAAAAATAATTAGATTAAAAATGAGAAGACACAGACATTTTTGCAAAGAAAACATATAGGTAGCCAAAAGGTATGTGAAAAGATGCACCATATCATTTATCATCAGAGAAATGTAAGCAAAACCACAATAAGATATCATCTTACACCTGTCAGAATGCTGTTACAAATGAAACAAGAACACAGTTTTTAAAGAACAATAAAACTGACAAACCTCTAGCTAGAGTGATCAAGAAAAGAGGAAGAAAACATAGATAAGAAAGTGTAGGAATAAGAGGTGACTTCACTAAATATTCTAATAGTATAGGATATAAAAAAATATATAGGTTTATACCAATAAGTCCAACAATTTAGATAAAATAAACCAATACCTCAAAAGATAAAAATTACTAAAGCTAACTAACCAAACTTCAGGGCCAGAGGGTTTCATGGGTAAATACAATCAAATATATAAGGATAAAATAATACAAATTCTGCACAAACACTTCCAGAATTCTAAAGAGGAGCGAATACTTCCCCACTCTTTTTCAAAGACCAGAATTACCTGTACTAATACCAAAATAAAACAATGGCATTACAAGAAGAGCAAACTACAGTTCAATATCCATTATGTACATAGATGTAAATTTTTCGACAAATTCTAGCAAATTGAATCTGGCCATATATAAAAAGGATAATAAGTTGCAATGAAGTGGAGTTCACTCGTAAAATGAAAAATTGGTTTTAACATTTGAAATCTAATGTGTATATTTCACTATATAAACAAACTAAAAACAAAAAACATACAATCAAAAAGTATAAAAATGTTAACAAAATCCAATAACTGGTTTCTATTAACAATAACAGCAAATTAGAAACAGAATATAACTCCCTTATTTTCACAAATATACATTTATGCAAAATGAATAATTAATGGTGAAAGAAACATAATGGTAAAAGACCGAAGGCTTCTAATATCAGGTGCAAGGCAAGAACATTCCCTTTCATTGCTTCTATTCAACACTGTCCTATAGATTCTGGCTACTGTAACAGGTCGAGGAAAAGTAGTAAAAATATCTAGATTAGAAGGAAGAACTAAAACTGTCTCTTGAAATAATATATACTAAAATATCTTACAGAAATTTAAAAAGTCATTAAAACTAATAAATTCACCTTTAGCAAATTTAGCAAAATTGTAGTCAACTAGGTCAATATAAAAGTTCAATTGTATTTCTATGTGCTAGCATTAATTAGAAATTAAAATATTTAAAAAGCATCAAAATATGAAATATTACCCGATATATCTGACAAAACATATACACTACATGTGCATTGAAATATACAAACTAATGCTGAGACAAATTTTAAGAGGACATAAATAAGTGGAGAGATATTATATTCATTGGTTAGGAGATTCAGCATTGTTAAAAATTCAGCTCTCCAGGGGCGCCTGGGTGGCTCAGTGGGTTAAAGCCTCTGCTTTTGGCTCAGGTCATGCTCTCAGGGTCCTGGGATCAAGCCCCACATCAAGCTCTCTGCTCAGCAGGGAGCCTGCTTCCCCTTCTCTCTCTGCCTGCCTCTCTGCCTACTTGTGACCTCTCTCCCTCTGTCAAATAAATAAATAAAATCTTTAAAAAAAAAAATTCAGCTCTCTTAAAGTTGATCTATGGATTCAACACAATTTCAATCAAAATGGAAAATTTTTTAAAAATTAATTTATTTGACAGAAAGAGAGAACAAGCAGGCAGAGTAACACACAGAGGGAGAAGCAGGCTCCCCAATGAGCAAGGAGCCAGATGTGGGGCTCAATCCCAGGACCTTGGGATCATGACCTGAGCTGAAGGCAGCTGCTTAACCGACTGAGCCACCCAGGTGCCCTGGAAGTAGTCCTTTTTCTCAGCAAATGACAAGATGATTCAAATATCCACACAAAAATGCAAAATATTTAGAATACCAAAACAATTATTTAAAAAATAATAAAGAAAAAAAGAAAAACACAGAAAAAAAATCAAAAAATAAATAAAATATCAAAAACGAATAAAGTTAGATGCCTTACATTTTCTGATTTTAGGAAAAATTAGCTTTAATAAGACTATATTAAATGAGGCAGAGTAATATTTGTATAAAGATTAGATTAAGGTTCACCAGTGTAAAATAGAGTCTCAGAATACACCCCTATATATGGTCAATTGATTCCATGAGATACACAAGAATAGTTATCCCCGATCTGGATTTTTTTAAACCTGATCATGACTAGCAAGCCGTACCACAAAACTCACATTGTGTTGGCTGAAGTAATTTATGCTGAAAATAGGCCATAAAATGTCATTTGTCTTCTACTTCTTTTGGAATATTCTATTTTGAAATACCAATCTCTGTGTAACATGACTGAAACCCCAAGATCGCCATGCTGAATAAGCCATATGTAGGCGTTTCAGTAGACAGTTCTAGCTGAACCTATAGTTGAAAACCACTGTAAATGGCAAGAGTGAGAGCTATCTTGAATACCCAAACGTAATGAGCTTTTATCACAGTCAATATCTGGCTTTAATTGCATGAGAGACTCTAAGTGAGAACTTCCAGTCAAACCTTCCCTAAATCTATATCCCACAAAATGATGAACTGAAATGGTTACTATAAATTTTAAAGCTTTAGGCTATTTTTTTGTTTTGTTTTGTTTTAAAAGATAGCTGGGATATAGCTTTTATTTAATAACTGGCTCTAGCATTATCCTAAGATCTTATCCTAAGATCATCCTTTTTCCATTTTACTTTTCTCCCTTTTAAAGTAAAAATTTTTATAGCTCTATTGTCTAACTTCCTATCATCTATCTTATCTCACATCTTTTTTTCTCTAAATGATTTATATATAAATATATATTAATATATGTACCAATTCATATATCAGGTTGCTATGAGACAACCCTTAATCTTGAAAGCTTTTTTGTCTAGCTTAAAAGGTCTACAACTTACCCCTTTAAATCTTTCAAAGATACTTGCAAAGAGACCTAGAGCCATTCTCTTGATTTGATCTTTATCTTACGATTCTTTAAGAATATTTTGTTTTCAAAAGAACAAAGATGTAAAAGGGTTTTACTCTCTTGAGCAGGTAAATTCTGGATCCTCTATATATTTTCTAAAGGCAGCTTGCAAATGGTATTCTTTAGTTCATCTTCTCCTCTTATACCTCATTATGAATGTCAAATAGAAGACTATTCAAAATTTCAATTTTATACCTAGAAATAGCCATAGCCAAATTTGTAAGCCTATTAGATATAATTTTTCATCTTCCATATTATTAAGAGAGATGATTTTCTAATTGTTTCATCATTATACAATACAAGATACTACTTTTGGCTTGCGATAGCAGTTTCTTCACTAATTTTCCATCTACTGACAGATTTTGTATCATTTTCTAGGTTTTAATGTTTCCTCATTGCTTTTCAAGCTTCCACCAACGACTTTTTCCAAATTTTTTAAGAACTTTTTTTTTATTATGCAACATCCCACTTCCAACTTCTGTATCAGTCAACATATGCTACATTAAAAAAAATACTCTAATACCAAGAAAGTTAAAACACACACATTTATTATTTTCTCATGATCTGTAGACTGTGGTGGTTCTTCAACCCGGATCCAAGTCAGTTGAGGTTGAATGGTGAGGGTACCTCAATCATGTCTGTGCGAGTTGGAGGCTGGGATATATGAGAAGACTTGAGTCTTCTCTTTTCCTCCCATCTCAGACTTGAGAAGAGATTCCATCATCAAGGGAAGGCACATACCAGTGCAAAACAGCATTTCAGGTCCTGGCAGGTATCATATTTGCTATTTGCAGTTGGAAAAATCAAATCGAAAGCCAATTTCTCTTCAAGTGGTGGAGAATCAGACTCCATCTTTTAATGAAAAGAAAGTCAACTTCATGTTGTATAGAGATATAGATACAAAGAGGCAGGAACAAATTGGTAGTCATTCCTGTAATAATCTAACACACTTGCAATAGTCAGAACATGTTAAACTGAGTCCTTTTTGAACTTTATACACAAGAAAAGACACCTTTTTGCTGAGCAGTTAATAAGTCAAATGTAATAAATTTCTTTTAGAAAATTTGCATGGACTATGTACTTCTTTATAAAAGAACCCCCTTTGCAGGCCAGTATAGTCCACTCTTTGATTACTACAATTTTTTGAAACAGTGCAGTGAATCCAGAACTTGAAGATGCTAACTTTTCTTTTCTCTCTCCCTCTCTCATAGGTTTATGTTTGTTTTATAATTCTTTAGATGATTTTCTATATTCACTGGATTTAATAAAACACTAATCTGCTTTACAAAAAAAGAACCCCCTTTTCTATTACACACTTCTGATTATACAAATCTAACTTCTGCATTACATACATCTAACTATGCACGAATGGATAAGTGCACATATAAGTAGAATCAGATATGTTCTCTTGTTCAACAATTTGAGAGACACTGAAAGAAGTACAACCTAAGTTAGATCAATGTCAGGTGGATAAATAAAGCTTCACAAATTCCATTTGCCTTACTGCTTGAATCTTTACTGATCAATATTTTCTAAGATATTTGAAATACTCCAGTGTCCTTTCCATAAATTTGACCTCAGTGTATGCATGTATGTTTGCATGACGAGACTGACTTGCAATACCATTCAGAAGCTTACAATTAAGTTTTGTTTAAGGAACTGATTTGAGTTAGGATTCACAGACAGGTATATCTGATTCCCAATGCTTGAGCTCTTCCCACTGAATCATGCTGCTTCAGCACACTAATCAGATAAAGGGTTATTAAACTACTCTCCTCTCCTCTGCATTTCTCCTAGGCTTTGCTCATGAGAAGGAGAGATGAAAACAGAATTACAGAAGATTGTTGTAGCAGAGAAACTGATCACAATATATGATAAGAAAATGATGGATCACAATTTATGATCTTGATCTTACTAGATTTTTTACTAACTTTTTTTTTTTTTTTTTTTTTTTTACGCCACAGTCTTTACTTTGGTTCTCTCTTTACAGAGATTCTTCATCACATTTATTAAAGTTTGTTTTATTAGTATTCTTAGGCTTTAAAGTTACATATATTCTCTTTTTCTTTCTTTCCTTCCTTTTAAGTTGCTACATTCTGTGAAAGTTTAAGCAGAAAATGACTGGGGAAGCTTACTAAGGGAATGACGTCTTAAAGGTCATGATCATAGCCTCAGGAAAGTTTACTGGATATATTTTGTAAGGGTATATGACCAAGAACTTATTTCTGAAGATACAAAAAAGGTTTGATATCTTTAGAAAATATCAGGGTAGTTAACCCTAGATGGGGCACAGTGTTAACATTATAATTTTACTAGGTCATGAGTATTTCAATTATGCAGTTCCTCATACAAAATAGGTACCTAATATTTTCTTTCATTAAGAAGAAGGTAAATTCCTAAACATACCAAGATAGTAATTAATTCTGATAATGAAAAACTTAAGTTCATGACGCTCTCCTGTTTTTATAATTTTTAGGGTCTTTGTCATACAGATAATTCTCTCCAGCATGCAGATATCATTGAATGAATATTCCTGGCATTGGATGATATAAGTTAGTTATAACTCATTTCTGCAGCCTTCACAACAAATTCCAGCATTCAGATTTGTATTATTCATCAGAAATCACTTTTTAATAATCTTACCTTAGATTTGCTACAATTAGCATAATTGAAAATATCATAAAACCAATAATAAACCTTTAATTTAAATAAATTTAAACCTTAATAAGGTTTTTCTCTGTCCAATAGTCACTAAATCTAAGTCAACTAAGTCAACTAAATCAATGTTCTATAGCAAATATTGAATACATACTCCATATAGACAGCATCAACATTATCTATGGTAAAAATTATTGTCCAAAAATGGAGTATCAAGTAAAGTGCACATGTTATCATCATGTTCTTCAAGAACATCAGCCTCAGTATCAGCATCATGACTTTTTACCTTATAGCATATTTCAGAAGTACTGGGAAATCAGTATCACTTTCCTTCTAATAAATTATCTTCTCTATATTTCCTATAAATAAAAATAAAACATTTCCTTTCCATAAACTTGCTTCTTTACATTATGTAGAATTTTGTTTCTTTTATAAACAAGACATACACACACATACACACACACACACACACACACACACATAATTAATGTATCTAAATAGCACAGCTTAATACATGAGGGAAGTATAGTTCCTCAACATAGAAAAATCTGAAAGAAATGATGGAGAAATTATTGCACTTAAAAACATACAAATCAAGTCTTCAGAGAGTACAGCTAATAATGAAGTTTATCATTTAATATTAGTAAAACAAAACTTTAGTATTTTTATATAAACTTATATAGTTTTATGAATACTTCTGGAATCTGAGTAATTTCTATATCCACTTCCTGAGATTCCCTGTGAGGCAAGAATGAATCCATTGTTAAACAACTTCATTCACTCAAATTAATGAACCTGCATTTCTCAGGACAACTGGTACACTGTTATGTGGCTTATTTAAAAATAATTGTAATAGTACTCAGTAGGTTTAGAAATAATTAAAATGGCTGTATTATTTCCATGTTACAATATAATGAGTTGTTAGAAGTACCTAGAGGATTAGGGATTTATATTGAAAGACTCTGATTAGTTTTCCTGGAATTGAGAAAAAAAGGTACATGTGTAAAAGTTTATTATGCTCTTGAGATAGTAACGAGTTTAAGATGCAAATTTTAAAAATACAGAACATATTATGTATCTTCAATAAAATTATTTGAGATTGTGAAAATCAAAGATCTTACTAAGGTACAAAGAAAAACTTTCTCAAGTTGATTTGTACATGAAGTAATGTATGGAAAATTATTCAAGTCAATTAGTAATTGAAGTCATTTTGATTTTGGTATAGTCCTTTCATACACTGGAACCAAATAAAACAGATTTGATATCAAGTATAAGATAAAGTGTGATAAATCTAAATATGAGCTCTTTTTAAATACTTAAAAATGGATTTCAGATATCTATATCTATATCTAAATATATATATATTTATAATATTATATAATAAATATAATATTATAAATATATATATATATATTATATATTGGGTACTTTCAGGATACAGTAAGTGTCCAAGATACTGTATACCACTTTGGAGAAAACATAACAGATAATTATTATAAGCATTATGATGGCAGAAAGCAGACAGGATATAGAAACATAGAACAGGGGCATCTTTCCAAAGTATGAAGTAAGACAGTGGTATCAGTAAAGCAATAGAAGTCATTTCATATTTAATATAGCATTAATTCTGAATAGTATTTATTTTAAGATAATGTTGATCTTCCAGAAGACTAGCAAAGGTAGCACAGAGTTTCAAATATCTTTCACTGAGTTTCCCTAGTGCTAAAATCTTACATAACCATGGTATAATAAGCAAAAATTAATAAATAAATATTATTGGCACAATACTATCAAACTACATACTTTATTAAGATTTTCCCATTTTTTGGGGGGGCACCTGGGTGGCTCAGTGGGTTAAAGCCTCTGCCTTCAGCTCAGGTCATGATCTCAGGGTCCTGGGATCGAGCCCTGCATCGGGCTCTCTCCTCAGCAGGGAGCCTGCTTCCCCCTCTCTCTCTGCCTGCCTCTCTGCCTACTTGCAATCTCTCTCCCTCTGTCAAATAAATAAAATCTTTAAAAAAAGAAATTTCCCATTTTTTAATAGACCACTTTATTGAGGCATGATTGACATGTAAAAAATTGTACATAATTATAATATATACAATTTAATGAGTTTGGGTATAACATACACCCATAAAAGCATCAACACCATCAAGGTCATAGACGTATCTACCATCTCCCAAGTTACCTCCCATCTCCTTTATTATTGTTATTGTTTTTATGTATGTATGTATATATTTTTTAAATGTATGGTAGAACATTTAACATAAGATCTGCCTTCTTAGCAAATTCTAAGTATATAATACAGTATTGTTAGCTATAGACACTGTGCTGTATACTAGATCACTAGAATCTATATATTTTACATAACTTAAATCTTTTTGAGTATTCAATCTAGGATCCCACATTGCATTTAGTCATCATATCTCCTTGGTGTCCTTCTTTCTTTGAAAGCTACTCAGTCTTTTCTTGAATTTCACGACCAGGACACTTTTGAAGAATGCTGATCAGGTATTTTTTAGAATGTCTCTCAATTTGGGTTTTTCATTGATACTTTTCATGATTATACTGAAATTATGAATTTTGGGAAAAATACCAGTGAGGTAATACATTTTTCTCATGACATTACATCTGGGGATACATAATACTAATATGTCTCATTACAGGTGATGTGCATCTTGATCATCTAATTAAGATAGTGTCCAAGCTACTTCAGTGGACATTTACTACTTTCCCCTTTCCATTCCCTATTCATTAGAGGCAAGTTGCTATATACTCAAGAAGAGAATTCAGCACAACCTCCTGGAGCAAGGAAAATAAAGGAATGTTTGGATATATGTTAAAACCACCATAGTAATTCATAAGTATTTGGGGGCACTTTAGGTTATACAAATATATCTTTAAATTTTACCCACTAATTTTAATATTCATCAGTGGATCTTGTCTATAGTATTATTACATTAGTTTTATAATATTGATCTACTTCTCTCTACTTGAACAATTCTTTACAATTTTTTCTTACAGAAATTTTCTGAAAGGAAAAGTTGTCCTTTCCACACAATTTATTTATACATTTAATCATTCCTAATTAGTATCAGTATAGACTCATGGATATTTATTTTATTTGGGGGGTTATAAAGACTAGTATTCTTTGAATACTATGGTACTCAAGGTACAGAATCCTTTTACATACATTTCTATAATTTTATTTCTATTATTCACTTGGAAACAAGAATTGGTTATAATCCACTAGTATTTTCGAAGATACTTACTGTATATACTTTATATTAGCTTATTTCTACTATTTTCTAGTTAGTAATAGATACTGAAATAAAATTATAATTTTTATCAAATATACCATGAATATATAATTTGAACTGTTATTGCATTAATTATGGTTAATACATATATAAAAAAATTACAAAACATCCTTAACCAAATAATTAAATATCAGCCATTTTGTCAAAAATCTTCAAATACAGTTTCCTTCTTTCTTCAAAATTTCAGTAACATAAATTTAAATTAAGTAATATCTTACAATGTAATATTCTTGATCACTTATATATCTAATAGGAAATTCTTTGACCTAAAATAAATTTTGATATTTATTTACACTGTAGTTTTTAACTTGCTGTTTTGCCTAGTATATCAAATTAACACAATCCTGAGGTAAAATGGATTGTTAAATGAATGCAAGTTGGCAAAAGCTACGTAATCATCCCAAAATAAGGAGAATATGCATTGAAATGCAAGATGACATCCACTTTCAGAAAATTCTCTCCTATAGTCACTCCTAGAACTCTTTAGTGTCTATTCCCAGTATCAGAGTGGAGCTAGGCAAGCCAAAAGTGAACCAATGATTATTCTTTTCCATAATTCCACAAAATGCCATATCTAACAATTAAAATATAAGATTTAGAACATATTATAAGGAGTAGAAGATGTCTGCATTTCAAAATAACCTATCAAATACATATTTTCCTTATAAGCATGATGATGTCTTTATATTCACAAACTAACTTCTGACAGAGAAATTCACAGAAGATACCATTTTAGTGATTTCATTCTAACAAGTACAGTGTATTCATTGTTTATATATACTTGTTCAGGCCTATAATGGTTCTTTGAATTACTGTCAAAAATTACAAACAATGAACATGCATTTTGTCCCTGCTTCTGACAGGTGATCTACTGAAAAGCCTTTCTAAAACTTGGAATACTTGGGACCTAGAGTTTATGTGTGTGTGTGTGTGTGTGTGTGTGTGTGTGTGTGTGTGTGTGTGTTTTGGTCTTGAATTTTTTAGTCTGGTTGTCATTCTCTATGAAAGGTAAATACCTATTCCAGGCTACACAGAATCCAGTCTGAACAGAAAAGTCCTATGTTCTCCAAAGTTGGAGAAGCCTAGCCCAGTAGGTGCTTAAAGTTTATCAGTTTTACTGTCAATTAAGCTAAAGGGGAAAATATAAATGCTTTTGGTAAGATGTGCTTGATTTTAGAGTGATCTGTTCTCATATAAATATAAACTACTATATAAACTATATAAATATAAACATAAACTACTCTCCTTTGGCCATAATTTATCCAAAATACTGACCATTTTATTTTTTATAATATATATATATTTTGCTATAAGCTTACATGAATAATCCAGTAACATTTCTACAAAATACAAAATTCAAAAATAAAAATAAAAAGTATAAAATAAGTACTTTATGTGAAAGATCAACCAAATTCAAGAAGTTATCATTGGAAATTAAGCCATGATCATATTTGCTTGGTAAATATTTGTCTTAGGAAGTAGAAATTTGTATCTCAAGAATATTTGCATTGCTATGATGAGAAAGAAAGCCCCTCAAAAATGGGAAAACATGAAAAGCACACTCTCCCACCAAATTTTAGATGGTATAGCTTGCATGTCAGATGGTAAATAACTTAAAAGACTTCTGAAATAATTTTAATCTGTAGCTTTTTAAACTGTCTTCTAATCATATACTTCTAGAAAATTAGTGAAATCTATGGGTTATGGGTATGTTCTTACCCATTTGTGCATAGGTAAAAATATGTAAATAATTTTAGAGATTAGTGCACCCTTTGAAGTCCACACAAGGATCCACAGATTTTGTCTTCTACATTATGCCATTTTTATAAAGGAAAAAGGACAACAAAACACACAAAGTGAAGTACAGAAGTAGAAAAAAAAATAACGTTTTGATAATGGTGATTGGAATACCGTATCCACAGAAAATATGAATTTGCTAAAGTTTTGAGACCAGTAAAATCTTCCCATTAATAAAGTTTATACTAAATATTATTCCCTGGAATGAAAAAAAGAGCATGGAAAGACAGCAACAGCACACTATTTTTAGGAAGAGTGTCACATTCCCTGGATAATTTGAAGTCAAACTAAAGTCTTAAAATCACATGGGAACCACTTATGAAAGGAAATGATGCAGAGAAAGGGGAACCCTCTTACACTATGGGTAGGAAAGCAAACTTGTGCAGCCACTCTGGAAAACAGTATGGAAGTTCCTCGAAAAGTTAAAAATAGAACTACCCTACATTTAATTGTACTACTAAGTATTTACACAAAGGGTACAAAAATACTGATTCAAAGGAACATATGCATCCCGATGCTTACAGCAGCATTAGCAACAACAGCCAAATTATGGAAAAGCCTAAATGTCCACTGAATGATGATGTGATATGTATATGTATGTATGGAATGGGATATTACCCAGCCATCAAAAAGAATGAAATCTTGCTATTTGCAACAGTGTGGATGGAGCTAGAGAGAACTATGCTAAGTGAAATAGATCAGTCAGAAAAAGACAAATGCTGTATGATTTTACCCATGTATGGATTTTGAGAAACAAAAGAGATGAACATGGGGGAAAGCGGAGAGAGAGAGAGTCAAACCACAAAACAGATTCTTAACAACAGGAGAACAAACCAACGGTTGCTGAAGGAAAGATGGGCAGAGAGATAAATGGGTTATTAGGGAGGGCACTTGTGATAAACACTGGATGTTGTATATTAGTGATGAACCATTAAATTCTATACTTGAAACTAATATTACACTGTATGTTAACTAAATGGAATTTAGATAAAAACTTAAAGAAAAAAAAGAAATGCTGAAAGTTACTGAAAAACTCTCACTAAAAGCTAAATGAAAATAGTGAACAATACAGTTAAAAAAAGGCAGGACAGCAGACAAAATCTTAATCTCTGAACTGACTTATTATGAATGTTATTTGTCCCATATATATCTTTTGATGATCTCAGTTTTTGTGTCAACAAAGCTATGTAATCAATGCATGTTATGTTTGATATTTTCACATTAAAAAAAACAAACATAACAAAACATACAAATAAATGACATGACAATAAGACTTCCTCATTCATCAGAAGCAAAATTGGAATTTGATCAATCTTGTATTAAATCACATTGCTCAAAAATATAAAGGAACACTAATTAATACAGAAACAAAAGTATAGCTAAAAATAAAATCACAGTGTATCCAGAGAAATAAGGAAAAAACAGAATAGAAACAAAATATCATCAATATTAAAACAGTAAATAATAAAAATGTTAAGAAAATTCTCATATATAAGGATTCAACTTCAGATGTCTCCAATATTCATTTTAGCTTGATTTTCAGAATAGTGATGTGTAAAGATAAATATGGAAATAATTTAGTGTTTCTCATTCAGAGAAGTATACAAACAAAACCTCCAGTTCTATAATTTAAATAATTCTAGCTATGTATTTCTTATTTTAATCTTCCTACAAACTTAAAAATAATTTTTTGCATGGAAATTTTCTTTAAGGGTTGCTTAGCTAGACCATTTACTAATCCATCCAGACCTACTCCTAGCTACTCTACTCAAACTTAAGCTGTTAAAAAGTAATAGTTTTTTGAAAAACTTCTTTAATATTTCTTTCTTTTTATTCCCTCCTCATACATGGTAGTAACCCTTACTTTCTACACTTTTTTCCACAAACAGAAGCAACACTGTTTAGGGTCTACCAAAGCTAAATCCTAACCAAACAATGCCCTGATTTTGTTCTAGGACCGGCCAATTAGCAAAAATCACCAAATGACTAATTTACTCAAAGCCAATTTGTCAAAGCAAAGTTTCCTAAATGATTTACCAAATGAACTTTCACCAAATTATTGGATTTCATCCCCCCCATCCCAGTTAAAATGACCATATGTGCAGCGGCTCTGCAATAGCTTTTGCAAGGATTAGTAGCCCTTCTGGGTTCTCAGATTTATGTGATTTCCATATTGGAATGCTCCAAGTTGAAATGTGACTAGTGGGCTGCTCTCTCTCTCTCTCTCTCTCTCTCCTTATTTTTAATCTTTTTTCTTCCATCTTTACTGAGATATAACTGATGGAAAGCATTATATAAGTTTAAGGTGTACAACATGATTAGATAAATTGATATAGATTATTATAATAGGATAGCTGACATATCTCACATGGTTACCATTTTATTCTTATGGCGAGAACATTTAAAACGTATTTTATAGCAACTTTAAAATATACAATACCAGTTTTGTTAATTATAGTTACTATGCTATACATAAGATCCTTGGAACTTATTCCTCATATAAAAGGATGTTTGTATCCTTTGACCATATCTCATTCACTTCATGCCCTTGCTGGTAGTGACCACTGTTCCACTCTGTGCTTCTATGAGTTCAGCTTCTTTAGATTTGACATTTAAGTGAGATCATATAGTATTTCTCTTCTGTATCTGACTGATTTCACTTAGTATGACGCCACAAAGTCCAACCTCATTGTAAAAAAAAAAAGGCAGATTATCTTCCTATCAGCTGGATAACGTTCCACTGTGTGTGTGTCGTGTACATATACTATATACATCTATATCATCTACCTGTGTGTGTGTGTAATGTGAGATATATGTATCACATACTTTATCTACTCAACTGTCAATGGACATTTGGTTGTTTCCATGTCTTACCTAATGTTAATAATAGTGCAGTGGCCATAGGAATGCAGATCCTGATTTTATTTCCTCTGGCTATATATCCAGAAGTGGAATTACAAGATCAATTTTAGTATGTGTGCTGCCGAAGCAAGCACAGAATTACAAGATTATATGGTAGTTCCATTTTGAACTTCTTGAGGAATCTTTTCCCTAGGAGTTAGACCAATTTACATTCCTATTAACAATGTATGAGTATTTCTTTTTCTCTACATCTTCACCAGCATTTGTAATTTGCCCTTTTGATAACATCCATTCTAACAGATGTGAGGTGTTATATAACAGTGGCTTTGATTTGCATTTTCCTGATGATTAGCGATGTTGAGCACTTTTTCATGTACTTGTTGGTCATTTGTTCATTCCCTTTGGGGAAAGAAAGTCAATTTAGGTATTCTCCCCATTTGTTAACATACATATATATGTGTTTAACATATATATATTTGAATATATATATGTCAAATATGTATATATATTTGCTATTGAGTTGTAGTTTTTTTTTTTTAACCCTTTATCATATACTTGGTTTTCAAATATTTTATCCCATTCCATAGACTTTCACTTAACTGATTGTTTCCTTTGCCATACAGAAGCTTTTTTAGCTTGATGTAGTCCTGTTTATTGATTTTTGCTTTTATTGCTTTTACTTTTGGTATCATTTTTTGGTACCAAAAAATCCACATCATGACCAATGCCAATGTACTTTTTCTCTGTTTTCTTCTAGGAGTTTTACATTTTCTGGTCTTACATTTAAATTCTTAGTCCACTTCAAGTTGTGTTTTGTTTTGTTTTTTAATGACGTAAATTAGTGATTTACAATAATTATATATTTTGGTCTTTATTCATAGTTCCTAGCTCACAGCTCTTTAAACCCTTGGAATTTCTTAAGTGATAAAAGCAATGAGAATATCTTTCATCAAAATATTTGGTCTCTTGTCCTTAGCTACTGAAATCACTTCAGAACTATAAGGTGAGATGGATATCTTGGTATTTATAACAAGTGCCTTTCAACCACAAATGACTTTATGCTAGCGAGGTAGCTTTTGGAACTCCCTGAAAGTTCTGGGGTCTGGTTGCCAGTGGGAACCCACTTATAGATGGTTGGAAATTTTAGTTTCATTCCTGATTTCCAGGTGAAAGAGGCTGGAGTTTGAATCAATAACAGATGGCCAATGATTTAATCAATCATGCTTATGTAATGAAGCCTCCAGAAAAACCCAAAAGGATGGCATTTGGAGAGCTTCCAAGGAAGTCAGTCAACCAATATGCTTCCACATTCTACTGTGTGAAGTCCAAACTCCATGGGGACAGAAGCTCCTTTGTTTGGGAACTCATCCTATGTATCTCTTAATCTGGCTATTGACTCATCCTTTAATATCCTTTGTAATAAACAGGTAGTCTAGTGAGTAAACTCATTTCCTGAGTTCTGTGAGACACTCTAGCAAATTAATCAAACCCAAGGGGGGAGGAGGGGTGTCACAGGAACTGCTGATTTATAGGTCATCAGTCAGAAGCATAGATAACAACCTGGACCTCAAATTGTCACCTGATGTCAGGGCAGTCTTGTGGCACTGAGAACTTTACTTGTGCAATGTAATGCTATATCCAATTAAATAAGGTCGAATTGAATTGTAGAATACCCACCTGGTGGTATATGAGAATTGCTTGGTAGTCTGAGAAAGAAAAAAAATATGCCGGTGTTGAGAATTGGGTGCAGAATCATGACTGGTTTAAGAATTCATTCTTTTTCATTCTTTTGCATGCAAATATATAGTTTTCGCAATATCACTTATTGAGTAGACTATCCTTTCTCCATTAAGTATTCTTGGCTTCATTGTCATATATTAGTTGACGGTTTGGGAGGTTATTTATGGGGTCTCTATTCTGCCCTATTGGTCTGTGTGTCTGTTTTTATGCTAATACCATACTAATTACTACAGCTTTGTAAGTATAGTTTGAAATCAGGAAAAAAAAAAAAAAAGAAATCAGGAAGTATGATGCCTCCAATATTTTGCTTTTTCTTAAGATTGTTTTGTCTATTTAGAGTTGTAGTTTCATACAAATATTCAGTTTTTTCTATTTCTGTGAAAAATGTCATTGGGATTTTGACAGGGATTACATTGACTCTATAAGGAAATGTGGGTAGTAAGGATGTTTTAACAATATTAACTCTTAGGTTCCAAGAACATTAAGTATCTATTTATTTGCACCTTCTACAATTTTTTTTTAATTAATGATGTCTTACAGCTTTTGGTGTATAAAGTTTTCACTTACCTGATTAAGTTTATGATTAATTTATGTTTTAATTTTTTAAATTTATGTGCTTATAAATGCAATTATTTTATTTCTTTTTCAGATAGTTTAGTGCTAATGTGTAGAAACACAACTGAGTTTTGCATATTGATTTTGTATATTGAAACTTCACTGAATTCATTGACTAGTTCTAACAGTTTTTGGTGGTCTTTAGAATTTTCCAAATAGAAAATCATGTTGTCAGAAAGCAGAGACAATTTTACTTCTTTCTTTCCAAGATGGATGCATTTTTTTTTTCTGTCTTGCCTATTGCTGTGACTAGGACTTACGGTACTCTATTGAATATTAGTGGTGATAGTGGGCACATTTGTCTTGTTCCTGATCTTATAATGAAAAGTTTCAATCTTTCATTATTGAGTATGATGTTAGCTATGGGCTTAGCATATATGTCCTTTGTTATTTTGAGGTATGTTCTTTCTATACTGAATTTGTTGAACATTTTTATCACCAAAGGATGTTGAGTCTTTTTTATTTTTTTAAAGATTTTATTTATTTTATTTGACAGAGAGAGAGAGAGAGAGGGATCACAAGTAGGTAGAGAGGTAGGCAGAGAGAGAGCGAGAAGCAGGCTCCCCACTGAGTGGAGAGCCCGATGTGGGGCTTAATCCCAGGACCCTGAGATCATGACCTGAGCCAAAGGCAGAGGCTTTAACCCACTGAGCTACCCCGGTGCCCCGAATGTTCAGTCTTTTAAAATGTTTTTTTTCTGTATCTATTCATATGATTATATAATTTTTATATTTCATTCTATTACTATGACATATCACATTTATTAATTTGCTTATGTTAAACCATCCTTGCAGCCCAGGAACAGATACACTTGATTAGGATGTATAATTCATGCTAATATGTTTCTAAATTTAATCTGCTAGCATTTTGTCAAGAATTTTTCATCTACATTTATCAGATATATTGGCCTATAATTTTCTTTTAATTTTTCTTTAAATGTTTGGTAGAACTCACTTATGAAGCCACCTGGTCCTAGGCTTTTCTTAGTTGGGAGGTTTTTGATTACTGCTTCAATCTCTTTGTTACTAACCTATTCATATTTTCTATTTCTTCATGATTAAGCCTTAGTAAATTATGTTTCTAGGAATATATTCACTTTTAGGCTGTCCAGTTTGTTTGCATATATTTATTTAAGGTTATCTCTTATAATCCTTTATATTTTTTGTGGTATCAGTTGTATGACATTGGACTTGAACTACAGTTTAGCCTAAATGGGCCTAATAGATTTAACAGACATATATGGAACATTCCATCAAATAGCAGCAGAATACACATTCTTCTCAAACACAAAGAAAATATTCCCCAGAACAGAACCTTTTCCAGGTCACAAAACAAATCTTAGAAACTTTGAAAACAGTGAAATTATAACAGCAGGAAAACTGGAAAATTCCCAAATGTGTGAAAATTAAGCAACAACGATTCAAAAAAAAATCAAAGTGGACATCAAAAAATATCTTGAAACAAATGAAAATGGAAATACAACATATGAAAACTTACAGGATACAGCAAAGGAATTCTAAAAACAAAGATCAGAGCACTAAATGGCTATGTTTTTAAAAAAAGATCTTAAATAAACAATCTAACTCTACATCTGAAGAAACTAGATAAAAGATAAACAACTAAGCCCAAAGTTAGCAGAAAGAAGGCAGTAACAAGGCAAGGACACAAATAACTAGACAATAGAAAAACAATGAAAAAGATCCATGAAACAAAGACAATAAAAAAACCAGAGTACAGAAATAAAATTACAAATGAAAGAAAAGACATTACAGTTATTTCTGCTCTCCTGTCCTCTGCTCTTATTCCTGCTCTTGTACAGATTCCTACTTGTTTCCCAGCATCTTCCTAGTCTCAACCTTTCTCTGCTTCTTCATTCTAATCCTGCCCCCAAGCTTTAATGGAATGAACAAGTATTGGATTAGAGTAGAAAGAAGTTATTAAGAAAGTGAGTAGCCTTTCAAAGTAGAAAAATTTTAAGTGGTATGAACCTTTCTTCAAGATTCTTTGATTTCTTTCCTTATAGAATCAGAGACTGCATTAATATGACTTTAACTCCCCAAATGTAGCCACTGATTGCTATTAGAAGAAGTCTCCTTCTACATGTTGGAGAGAGAGGCCATTGTTAAACTTTGGAAGCAGTGGGGAGATTAAGCCTCTTAAATACTTAAGAAAACTTCCTAAGGAATGGCCTTAATAAAGGAATAGAATGAAACATCCAATTACTCCTGAGCACCAGTATGATCATATTGCCTGCTAGGTAGCCTTTCTAAGCCACCTGGCTGTTTTCTTTCTGCAGTGATTTCTTATTTAGCAAGGTGAATATTCTTAGCTATGATTGTGTAGAAAAAATTTTTAAAATGTGTAGGTTAACATAAGGATCACTGAAAATTTACTATTTAGCAAAAACTTAAATATTCTCAAATACATGTTTTACCTCATGGGTCATCCACAAAATGCAATTATGAAGATTACTATAAATATTCAAGCTTAGGATAAAGTGGATAAAAATGTTCACCAAATACATCCTGTATCAGAATACAAATAAATAAGTCTCAACCAAAATATGTTAGTGTTCTTTGACATCTGACAGAACAGGGCCAACAAGAATTCAACATGGACAAAATGTCAAATTTTTAATTAAAGACAAAATCCAGCCTCTGCTTGCTGACCCTGCCTAACTCATATCAGCCTAAATCCATCCCTAAGTCAAACTACTAAATATATTACAAATAAAATATCGAGAATATAGGAATTAGTGTGTTCATCACTAACTTGTTTATCAAAGACATAATATATTAAAGTCCACTTGGAACCCAAAAATTAACAAAAACATTAGGTATAGTTATTTCTGTTTTTGCTTTTGATAACTATCTCAATCTTGCCTATATTTGCTGTCCTCAATCTGCCATATTTGGAATTCTTAAACTTTTTTCTAAGGATATCATCTATGAAAGCATTACATACTTTAAGTAGTTAAAATTATATTAAGCACCAAACCCTGTACTCATTAATATAAAAGTGTCTCAAGAAACAACAAGTGAACAACCAAATGAGAATGTGAAATATGTTTTGATGGGAATACATAGTCTACCAATCTCTAGAAAAGATTAACTCCTTAAGTATCTGTATTCTCAATTACTGGCAGACAAATTTCTGTGACTCTTGTGTTTCTTTCTATGTGTCTTCCATGAAGAGACATTTTGATTAACTCTTGTTCCAAGTTATATTTTCAAGAATGCTTGCATACTGTGCATCTTTAGAAGACAGATACAGTGTCTCCTTCCAAGGACAGATTTGTTTGTTGACCAGAACAACATCCAAGCAGATTTGCTTGCAGCCATTTTAAAGGGTTAGGTTATTCCTAGCTCTGAGTAATGTAATTTCACTGTTTCTGCAGCAACCCTTGAGTCACTCTGCATCACTCTGTGGGAACTGGGATTAAGTATAACCAAGGCAAACGTGAGACACATGCTGCTTGCTGTTGTTATTAATAGTCATTTGTCTCTGACCCAAAAGTCTCATGTCTTCTGCCAGCATTTATGAAACTGTAGCAGACTAAGTTATTAGCTTTTTCCCAGGGGTAACATTTCAGACCCCTCAAGATTCTTGACATGAGTATGCACCACATGTAGTAAATCATGAAGAATATGAATGAAAATGATGCTTTTTTGATTCATGGGGACAATGCAATGTGAATATCTACTTCAAAGTTAGTGACATTTGGAATTTCAGCTGAGGAGAAGATACATATGTTCATTTATTCAGGCAATTCGTATTTTTTTTAACATATGGTAAGCCTAGCATTTTTCTAGGCTCTCAGGCCACTATATTACTCAGGATAAACAAATTAACCCCAAATATCAGTGACTAACAAACAAAAGTAATATATACCTCATTCTACATGTTTACTTAGTAACCTAGATTAATGAATGTTCTGTGTTCTCAACACATCTCTCATGATGGCTGTTTCAGAGAAGGTGGAGGGTATTTGTTGATCCAGCCCAGAAGTAAAAAATATCACCACCTATCCTTGCCCGGAGACATTCACATGGCTGCATTTTACAACATGAGACCTATAATTTTTTGTGTGTCCAGGAAGAAAATGTAGAAAAAGATTTGGTGTACCCATAGCATCATACTATATTTTGAATGGAAAGAAGATGTTTCTTGCCTTCAATATTATAATAGTCTTAATGAGGAAGAAAGAGTCAAAAAATGAAACAGGCTATTATAGAGTTCTGTAATAGCTGCATTCACTAAAAGTGTGTAACTTTTTGTGTATATGTGTGTTTAGGGATGTCTTCTTAAAATAAAAGACATCTAAGGTAAGACACACACGAGATTACCAGATACTAGCCAAGAGAAGCAAAAAGTAGACTAACCTATATTAATAATTAATTTCATTATTCTACTATTACACACAATTGGCCAGGAATACTTGGCCTTGATATCCACTACTTCCACTCTCTAATAGAAAGGAATACAAACATATTATATAATATGAATCCTAGATTTAAAGTAGTCTTCATTTATAACACACACACACACACACACACACACACACACACACACACACACACACAAACACACTTAGAAATACATGAAAATCACAGAATAATTTGAGAATTGGCTGGCATAGTTTTGATCCACAACAGCTCACATCATTATTCCTAAGAGATCCTTTTCCCAGGTCTGAAGAACAATTTCCTTTCAGAATTTATGCCAACGATTATTAATAACAAGCTTAACTGTACAGCTAAATCCAGCATTTATAAAAGCAGATCGTATCTCTATATAGATAGTGGTTAGGGTTCTAACCATAGCTGCCTCGAATGGGTAAAAGGGATGGTCTCTGAATGTAAAATTTCCAACATAGTCCTGAGACAACCCATTTCTGGAGATCTGAGAAATGAAAACTAACAATCCTGCAGTTTAGCTCAGGACTTAGTAACACTGGAGGTTCTCTTTTTCTTTGAGTGGTTTTTAGCATAGAGTATCTACGAATAAACTGAAGCAAGAAGTATGATAATAAGTTTTTATCATTTAAAAAGTTAAACGTAAGTCAAAACTTGATCTGAGGCTAGAACCAATTTAAATATTAATGTTAAATCATTACCACAAATTTCTTATGTGACCTTATTAAAGTGTTAAAGTCATTTGAAATGAAAATGCCATTTTTACAAAATAATTTGGAAAACAGTCAGCAGTTTTGTGTCAGTTTAAAGGAGAAATACATATACACTTTTATAAAAGAGAATTATGTTTAGAGGTAATTTTAAAATAATCTTTTAGCCTGCCTATCCCAGTTTCCATGGTATCTACTGGGACAAAGTGACATGCCAATTCAAAATTGACTTCTAAAGGGCTAAATAAAGAAATGTTCCAAATGAACAATGAGAATTGCTTAGTAAATTATAATTGCTAATGACATTGAACAAACAGGTTAATTGACGTTGGGAATTTGAGACATTTTGTGTGTCATTTTCTGATAAAGGTGATAATATTCCTCATTTTTTCCTTAACAGTATTCACTACCCTGCCATATGGGAGGCAATTTTCCTAGTCTGAATCTCTCCTTCTGTGCACTGAGCTCATTTTCATATCAGATAATTCTAAATGAAGAGAGAGGTCCGTGCCAGACAGTAATGAAACCAAGATCTACTGCTCCTGCAGGAGAGAAAAAAAGAGTAGGAACATTCTTTGCTGTTGGATTTGTTCCGAGTGTTAAGCACAGGCTGCATTTTGATACCAAAACACCCAAATTGATGACAACAGCTTCAAAAGTTAGTTATAATTTGAGTTTTCCCCTACCCCCAATCTGTTTCTCTTCTAGTCTTCTTTATTTCTAATAACAGATGATGTCTTTTGGGTAGGTCTCCTTCAGGCAACTGGATAATTGCCCAAGCCACACAACAGTCACTGTCATAGCCACCTAACTCATTTTATTTTAACACTGTGTCAATCATCACCAGATCCTACTGATTTTACCTATGAATATATTTCAAATTTAGTTAACTTTACTCTCCTTACACTCTAATATATTACTTCAATTATTACCTTAATATATATTACAGAGAGCAGGACTTAATCACCTGGAAGCAGTTTTAATGTGCATCTGTCAAAATCAGTTGGCTTCCAAAACTCTTTTAGGAATTTCCTCTGCATTTAAGAAAACATAGTTAATCTGTAGCCTGATTTACAAGGTCCAGCATCATTGGCTTTCAATCTGCATTTCTAAGTTTGCCCCTTTGAATGGTTATTGAACACTGTTTTCCTCTTCTTTGCCTAGTTTTTATGAAATCCAAATGTAATTTCATCAGATCTTTACTAGCTCTCTTCTTATACAATTTTCTCTTAGAATTTCATTTTAATGTAGCATTAATAACTGATAATTATGAATTTAATTTTATGTTTAACTCAATATATTTTCCCACCAGTGTATATGGAATATGACGTCAGAGACAACACTTAATTTAATATCTTATGTCTATAAGATATTCTAGAAACAACAAAAAATTTGACGAAATTAGCAACAATTTTCAGCATTTTGTTTTGTATTTGCATTATATAACTGCTGAAGATAAAGAAGGCTGTCAGGCCAATCAATGACTTTTTGCCTAAGTATTCTATTTAAGTTCAAACTTTCTATTACATTAAGGAACAGACTTTCATGCGCATTTCAAAGAATTCCCTATGCCTATTTTACCAGAAACTATTTTTTTTTTTTATCTGACAGAGAGAGAGAGAGATCACAAGTAGGCAGAGAGGCAAGCAGAGAGAGAGAGGGGGAAGCAGGCTCCCTGCTGAGCAGAGAGCCTGATGCGGGGCTCGATCCCAGGACTCTGGGATCATGACCTGAGCCGAAGGCAGAGGCTTTAACCCACTGAGCCACCCAGGTGCCCCAGAAACTATTAATTTTTAATGTGTTTTTAAATAAGCAATACATTTACATGATTCCTAATATTTTATTGAGTGCAATGAATAGCCCCTCACTCATGCCAGGTACCCAGACACTCAGTTTTCCTCTCAGGAGACAATTTATCTTAACTGGTTTCTAGTAGTTCTATCACAGATATTCAATGCATTTACATGCAAATATTTTAAAACAGCCATTTTCTTCCTTTTTATTGTTAGCACATATATCTTTATTCTGTAACTTGAGAATTTATACAGGTGATTCTAGCATATACATGTATATTTAATTTTAACTTTTTATTTTGTTAAAGTACAAACATATACATAGTAGAGAGACAGTATAATAGACTTCCAAGTAATAATTTCCCAGATCAATATGTATTCATGTTGCACCTTTTATTACTGTTGTTTTTTCTAACCCCCTTCACTTGTTGTTGTTGTGTTTAGCAGAGTTTTTTAAAGCAAATCCAGGCACCATAACATTTTACTTACCTTTATGTTTATAAATATTTTGGTTGCAATCTACAAAAATAGGGACATTTTGGGTAACTTTTTATTTTACTATAATGCCAAATTTAAAGAAGTTTCAATAATAGTACAAAGTCTCTTTCACTTCTTAAAATAAGGAAACTAATGATAATTGCTTACATAAATGAACACTTGCTATTTTCCAGGCAAGGTACTAAATGTTTTCCATTTATTATGTTACTTAGCAATTAATGTAAATAATTCAGGAATCTGAATGTGAAAACTAGAGTTGTATTATTGACTCTTTCATTAGCTGTGCAATTGAATTTCTCTGTAACATGATGTGCTCTACTCATATGTAAAATGGGAATAAAACCCTTATACACATACTTGTCAAACTCATGTTACCCTTCAGTGAACAGCTCTGGGTAGGAAGGAAATGCAAGGGACGCTTATAGAGATTAACAATGATTCCCATAAAGCAATGTAATGACTGATGGACATCATAAAATCCTCATATCTAAGTTTAGATCACACTATGCTGGTCACCGCATTGGAGGGTAATGAAGTCTAAATCAGGTAATACATAGGAATGTATTTAGTAATTTCAAAATTATAAACATATTTAATTATGTCACTTTATGCCTATCCCTGTGCATGATGACAAGTCACTTTTGAGCCTAAAAAAATTCACCGAAGTGACTTATTTTATTTTGTGTACTTCTCCAAAGTGTGCACAGAGCATGCATATTAATAGAAAAAACTTTTTTCTAATAAAAAGGAAATTTTTTTCTATTAAAAAGGAAATCTTTTAAAGGAAAATTTTTTTCCTTTGGTATTTCAAAAATAATGAAAGAAAGCATTAAGAATAAATGGCAAAATAATCCAGAAGAGTAAGAAAAAAAAAATAAAACTAAGCTGCTTGCTTGTTCTTAGTTCTGTATAAAATATGCTATGAGATCACATATTATTGATACTTAACCCATCTGGGGATTCTAAACAAAAGAAATAGTTTCTAAACTTAGGACAGAAACCTATTTAGGAATAAATCAAGGGAATGGAGGGAGAAGAAAGATTTATAACTGCTGGTGGGAAAAGCATGTGTAAAGGACTGAAGGCAACTGAGAGTGCTAGAATTAGTAAGACCATAAGTTGGGGCCTTAGAAATAGTAAGACCATAAGTAAGATGGCTGCTTTTGTATACTGCCTACTCGAGGTGCCAAAGATAACTTCCTATAGCTATATTAAATATTCTGTTCTGCAATTTTAAAACATGTCTTCTCACTGTATTATTAGTGCTTTGATAAATAATTTTAGTACAGCCCCTAGGAAAATAATAAAATAAAGAAAATAAAAGGAGCTCCTATCTTTAGATAAGGATTCAAGATAGGTAAAGGTAGTTGTAGGTAAGAAAAGAAAAATGAAGATGATGAAAGTTGGATGTGTAAAAAGATCTGATATAACCTGAATATGGCAAAGAAGATCAGGAAATTTTAAAGGCAAGCTGAACTTGAGGCTCCTACCAATGAGCTTATATGTTTTCATGTGTGTGTGTACATGTATTAAGAAGGTAGAATACACTGTATATAGTTACAAAATATGTAGGTTAAAATTCAGCTAATAGAGAAATTATTTTAAAGATTTTATTTATTTGACAGAGAGATCACAAGTAGACAGAGAGGCAGGCAGAGAGAGAGGGGGAAGCAAGCTCCCCGCTGAGCAGAGAGCTCGATGGGGGTGATCCCAGGACCCTGAGACCATGACCTGAGCTGAAGGCAGAGGCTTAACTCACTGAGCCACCCTGGTGCCCCAAGAAATATTTTTTAATTAAAAATGAATCTTAAAGTTTTTAGTAGAAGCCCAGATATTTCATTCCATGAGACTCCTTAAATTACCTAAATTATTTTTTATAAATATATTTTTATTTATATATAAGTGACTGGTTTGGGGCAAAATGTGTAACTTTAAATTATATTTTAACTTTGGAATACGAACAGTTAGATAAAACTAGAATGTTTTCTGGTGCAGTGACTGAGCTGGTACAGTGATTTAACTTGATTGAACAAATTCATCTCTTATAGATGGCAGAACTGAAACTGCTTGAAGTCATTTGGGCTGACAGTATTGAGATAGAAAAATCCTTGAATTTCTACTGTGGAAAATGTGCTATACACAGAAGTAGCTTTCAAAGAAGTTCAATAAAAAGAAGTTGCTCAGTCAAATTCAGGGAGAGTCCATTCTTTTCAAAGTGACTATACAAAAATAGGGTCATGATCTACAGAAATCAGTCTACGTCCAAACTGATTTGAGCTAGCTAGACCTGCTCTAGATAAGTGTCTTGATTTGCTGATTTCAAAGACAGGAATGGGAGATGGCAGTTCAGGAATCTTTGTTTCCATTGGTGACTTTCATCCTCAGTAGAGGGTTTTTCCAGAGAAATTTGTAGTTGAAAGTGGCATAACACGGACCCTAACCAGTCTTCCAAAAGAAAAGGAATTTCCTTAGGTAGTTCTAGTTCACCTCCAAGCAGCAACAGTACTCCTAAGAAACAGCACTCCTAAATCATCAAACTGCTATAAGATTAAAAGCTTCAGTATTCAAATTCATAATCATGGTATGTTTCAAGTATAGCTGAAATTACCTTTTTGCTATCTGCTTTTATGAGCTTTTAATCTGCATGTTTTTCTATACACTAATATAGGTTTTGCTTACTCCGCAACAATAAAAAAGATAATCACTTTGAACCAAACCAAACGTAGGATTATTGAGATAATTCAAATTTAATTTAGGGAGTCTCCATAGCCTAACGGTGTTATCTGTTGACATCCTACCATACAATCTAAAAGGAGTTCTTAATGACATTCTTTATGCATTATATTCAGCAATTTATAACTAAAATTGATATAGGACAGTACTATGTAAGTTATGTTACTATACATTAGTTATTATTATACTAAGATATCTTATACTAAACCAGTACACAATTATCATTTAAATTCTCATAATCTTTAATTGATTATTTCCATTGTATCAAATTCTGTAACCCCAATCCTAAAAATCACATATGTATAAGTACCTACTGGGCATCACACAGGTAGTTCAACTAAATATATTCAATTCTGAAAAAATTCAACTTATGAAAGTACTCCCTAAATCTGATCTTCCTCCTGTACCACCTACCCATTTATTCAGTTGCCTAAGGAAGGATGATTCCCTTGACTTTTTACTTTTCACTTACCACCAAATGCTAATTCCTTTTGATTTTTCCTTTGACTCAGCTTTCATATTTATCTGCTTGTCTCCTTCCACAATCTCATTATTTTATTTTAGTACCTCTTCCTTTCTTATCTAGATTACTACAACAGTTTTGTACTTGGTCTTCTCCATACATCTCTTTCAAAACTTTTGCCAAATTAAGGAGTAATTTTTATAAAGTATCAAATTGCCATTCACCATCAAATGCATTCTATCCTCATGCAATATTTCACTACACACACATATTTTATTTATTTATTTATTTATTATTTTTTATTTTTTGCTTACTTTGGATTCTCCCAAAACAGAACCTGAAATAAGAATTTACATGCAAGTAGCTTAATGGGGTGGTTTTACCAAAACTAACAAATGAAAAAAAAAAACAAATCTAGGGGATTGTAGAATAAAGCAAGGAAAGGAAGTAAACTGATAAAGATTATGTTAATATATGTTATATTTATTTGCATATTTTTCATTGTCTCTATGAATTAAATCTCCCCCAGAAGCATGCATCTCCTTGAAATACACCCAAGCCTCTAAGATAATCTATTTTATCTTCTTCAAAATGTTCTGTCTCCCTGCTCCAATCTTTGCTATGTTCTCTACCACACCACTACAAGGATGTTACTCTCAGACTTTTCTTTATTCTTAATCATCCTGAGGATTTTCTTTATCTGTTTTTTGCATTGAATCCCCTATTTCATGGATCACAGTTCTTCTTCTTTATGTCTCCCTGAGTTTGGTGGAATACATCCCACAGGTGCCAGTCATGCAATGGAATGTTAGTTTCTCATAACCTGCATGCCCGAAAATGTCCTTCTAATCTCACTCATGAATAATAGTTTGTCTTGGTATTATTTTATGTAGAAACGGTTTTTATTTTGAATTCTGAAGACATTTTCATGATTGTCATCTGATTGTTGTTGAGAAAGTCTTTCTGAGTCAATGCTTTACTCTTGGTTATTATGACTGGGTCAATTTATTGTATATAATGTTTTTTGTCAGTTTATTTGTTTTAATTTTGTCATAGACATTTTCCCAAAGAGAAAGCCATCAAATCCCTCTTAGAATGTATAGGTCCAGTTGGTAATGTTCTCAGAGTCAACTAGGGGAAAGAATTAATAGTTTTATCACTTTCTAAATAGACCAATTCAATCCATCTTTTCTTTAGTAGAGTAACCATACTTTCTTCAGCTAAGTCTAGTTTTCCTGAGTTTCAATTCTATCTTGTTCTTTGGGTTGGAGGAGGGGAAGTTTTCCAACTTTTCAGGCTGGGGAGAGAATAAGGAAGTTTAATTGCTTTATATAGACTTTTAGCCAACTCTCCTATTTTCCATTTTAACTGTGCTACTACTTTCATAGATTCTTGTTACTTCTAATTCCTGTCTTTCTGGACTTCTATTGTTCAAGTTAGACTGCTTGAGAATTTCTCCCAATTTCTGGCTTAATTTTTAGCTTTATCTGGTCTTTTCATTTATTATCCCTTTTCTAGCTTTACAGTTTTTCAACGTTATATATATATATGCTTAACTCAGGCTATGCTTAATCAAAGCCATGCTATTCATTCTTAAATTGTGTGTTAAGTTGTATAACATGCTTCAGTAATATTCTTTTTACACCATGACTGAGTTAGGAATCATCCTACACAGTAGTTTATCAGACTCTATTCACCATCTGATTACTTCTCTGTTTCCCCAGTTGATTCCAAGTCCTTGGAAAATAAACATAGTGTCTTTCTTCCTGTTATACCCTCAAATCCAGGCACAAAGTCTAGCATAACACAGGCACTCAATAACCATTTGTTAATCATTGAGAGATTACACTCTGATGCAAACACTGACGCACAACAATCTTAATGTGCTCTTCGGTCTATTTACTAGGACCAACCAGAATTATTCTCATCTGAAACATCTTAAAATGCAATCAAACCATTTTTTCTTTGATGCTGTTCCTTAATGAATTACTACCATTTTCTGTTAGCTATTTAAATGTCAACAAACATATATTAATCAGTCACTGCTAATTCAGTGGTTAACTTTTAACTAACTACAGAAGGAACTGCCCTCTCAGAGTTAAATTTTAGTAAGGAAAATAGAACAAGTACATCAATAGTAACAATGCCATTCATTCATGTTTCCAATTATTCATTCATTTAACAAATAAATATTGAAGACATATGATGTCCAACATTGTTTTAAGTGCTAGATATACAGAGGCAGATAGACTGAATGATAGAATTAAAAAAAAATACAAAATGCTTTCACTCATAAAATGTATAGCAGAAAGAAATAGAACATAAATATATAACTCAAATGATGAAAAGCTCTATAGAGAAAAGTATAGAAGGTCAAGGTATCAAACACACAGAGGTGAGAGCTTCGTATTTCACGTAGGCTGATCTGCAAAGGTCTTGCTCAGAGGGAACACTGATTAAGAGCTTGGAGAATAAAGGGAATGAGTTGTGTGGATTTGAGAAGGAAGTACATTCTAGGCATGGAAAAAAACACCCACAAAGGTGACTGGGAACATATTTGGCTTGTTTAGTATCAGGAAGGTCTCCGGCTAGAGAACAGGGGCTGAGTGACTAATAGATGACTTCATTCTTCTATTGTAGATGTAGAAATTTAATGGGGCCTAAATGAATATATAGATAGTAACAGACAACTTAAAAATTTGACTTTTTCACTGATTATCTTTTTTAAGATTTATTTATTTATTTGAGGGAGAGAAAGGGAGAGAGCATGCCCAAGTGGGGTCAGGGGCAGAGGAAGAGAATCTTTAAGCAGACTCCCCATTGTGTACAGAACCTGAACTGGGGGCTCAATCCCAGGATCCATGAGATCATGACCTGAGCCAAAACCAAGAGCCTGGGGCTCAACTGACTGAGCCACCCAGGCACCCCAACCTTTTCACTGATATAAATGAGAAAACTGGATGATTCTGAGAACAGTGACAATGAGACTTAATTTACGCTTTGAAAGGATAACTCTTTCTTTAATGGTACACTTGGAAAAGAGGAATGGCACAGCTATGGGAAAGGCATAAAGTCCTGAGTAGCCCAAAGGGAAAAAAGCCTCAAGTCACTCAAGGAAAATAGTTTATGCTATCACACCCAAGACACAGATAAAATTAGACTTAAAGTATAAGCAAATTAGTTAATGCAGGTTTACCCTCTCTAAAATCCCACGATTATTCCTCCATAGCACTCATTTGTCTAAAATTTTCAGCTTTCTTGAGTTCAGCATCTTTTACTCATGGAATTTGTGAATAAAGTTTGCTTACTTCAAGACACAGAAAAGTTGAAATTTTGAGGATAGTGGCACAATATTTGTGATAAGATTGACTATTGTGCACATAAATGGTATCTGAAAGTTTCTACACTCTGGTTCCAGGTTAGAAAAAAAAACTACCCAGAATTGTAGTTAATCTAATATCTCAAAATTCTCATTGTCCATAAAGTACAGAAAATATGTATGGAAAGTAATTGTTTCCATAGTTGAAATCTGTTATTTAATTCTCCTTTTTCCCCCCTGGCTGAGAAGCAAAAATTCTCCATATACTTCTCACTATAAATTTTTATCAAACTTTGAAACTTTTGATTATTTTTGCAATATTTCCTCTTTAGTCCATGTTATTACATATGCTGCAGAGTCCAGAACTCAATTCTAGAGTTGTTTTAGCAGCGTTTCTAAATGTGGGAGAACGATCCAGTCAGTATTAAATCCTGGGACTTTGAAGACTTGAAGGGTGGGTGGGTGTGTGTGTGTGTGTGTGTGTGTGTGTGTGTGTGTGTTTAACTGTATTATATTAACTTTTATCTTGCTGTATTTTATAGACACCCACTATTTTTCTCATTTTTTTTACAGTGAACTCAGAGAGTGAGTATACCTAATAGTAGCAGAAACCAAATATTGTTCTGGTTCTTCTGATGGTCTTTTGAGAGAATAGGTATTCTTTTGACTTCTTGTTTTCTTATATTCATCAGGCCACCTATTGTTACAAATAGGCACATACGAAGTGAGTGGTTAATTCTCTTTCACTTAATATGTGTAATTTGTGTAATTAACTGTGGTTTAAAACACATAATGATCATCTCATCATTTCTTAGTGCTATTGTCTCTGTGTGCACCCAACTGATCTTAACAAGCCACAAGAACCACGGCATTATGCCCTCAGTACAGATCTACATTACCCTTCCCATTATAGGCCTATTATCTTTGCAACATAAATAAATCTGTTCTTACACAGAAAAGGCCTCCCTAGAATACTAATAATTCTACATAGAAATATCTGGTGTAAAACAGTGACACCGAGTAGTATGCATGTGTTTACTTTGAGTTCAGGAACAGATGAGACTGTAGTTCCAAATCAATTCCCTTATTTTATGACTTGCCCACTGTAGCCAACTCTGTATCCAGGCTAATTTGCTCATCTGGTTTTAGCTTGGTTCAAATAAAGTGAATGGCATGTTTGATTTCCATATGGGCTACTTAGCTATGCCCAGAGAAAGCCTTCCATACCCATAAGTTATATTATAACAGTAGTCAATCATCATATAGATACATGCATATGGGCACAGGGAAATGAGATAAAATAGAATTACAACTAAAACAATGCATTACTGCTATGTGCCAAGCTCTGTTCTGATTTACATAAAAAAAGAGTTCATATATTCCTTACATTAGCCATTGGAGGCAGGTATATAATTAGCCCTTTTAGATATACACAGAAAAGGAGAGTGGGATGCCTGGGTGACTCAGTCTGTTGAGCATCCAACTCTTGATTTCAGCTCAGGTAACAGATCTCATAGTTGTGGGACTGAACCCTGTGACAGGCTCCACACTCAGTGGGGAGTCTGCTTGAGATTTTCTCTCTCTCTCCCTCTGCCCCTCCTCTCTCTCTCAAATAAAAATGAATGAATGAATGAATGAATACATCTTTTTTAAAAATACAGAAACAGAGAAGTTAAACTGTCTTAGACCACATGGCTAGTAAGTTGCACAACTGGGATTTCAACCCAGGCAGTTTGGGTAAGATAGTGTAAAATATATATTTAGCTTATGCACTAATAATGATGCCCATGAAGCTTCTATATGAAGACCAGTATATAAATAACCTTGAAAAACGTATATAACCACTTTACACCAATTTGACATTTTAAGTATTCATTAATAACTTAAAGTATGTAAAACAAAGATATTTCTCAATGCTGTTATTTGGAAAATACATGAGTAATGCAATTTATTAAAATTATACAATCAATTTCAACTTCATGTATCTAAAAAGAGTTGACTATAATGTGAAGTTACTAGCTTTACAGAATTTGAGTCACTTAAAATGTGATAAAAGCAGTAACTAAAGCTTACATTTCATAGTTACTAATATTTTCCTAAAAAGCCTAATGTTAGGATGTATGATATAAAATATGAATCAGGGAAGTTTTAATAAACACTAGTAACAATTGACATAGTAATCCAATTGGATATTTTTTAAATGATAGAAAGATGTCCAGTGATATACCACAGGAAAAGAGGGAATATCACAAGTTTACACTAGAAAAGAGCCTCAACACATCTACTCAAGACACATATGTAAGTGTATATGCATGTACATATTAGTCAAGGCTAATTCATTTAAAAGTGTAAGGCAGATTACTTCAGCGAGTTTGAGTAAAGGAGACTTTATCTTTCCATACCTTAAAATCATGTAAAGTCAGGTATGAATCTGGCCTTTTGTTTCTGCATGTCTTACAAAGTGAAATACTAACTACTCTTTGTTTTGGACAATCTTTTCAAGGGTATTCTCATACTGAACAGACTTGGGAGATAGAAATCATGTCTTCCACCATAACAAACATCAAGCATGCTTCCTACCATCCTAAAATGAGTTGTTTCCTTTAAGTCAGGGTTCCACTCATGTAACACAGCTTACTTGTATGTATATGTAATCTTGCCCTCTTCTGTTACCATATGGGGACTGGAGTTTTAAGAAAGGGTACAAAGATGATGATTCTCTGCCTATTGCTAGTGCTAGGAGTAACAAATTGTCCTTCATCCCTGACTTAGGAGCCCTGTATCTTGAGCCAGTGTTCATAAAATCATGGGAGGCTACTGCATTAGCTCACAAATAGGGTAAAATCTCAGACCTATCACATTTCTTGACATTGAATACTAAGAGAGATTGATGTACTTCACCCAGATTCAAATATCCAAAAATTTCTTGTCCTTCTTTCTCTTCAAAGTTTTGCTCAGATTTCACCTTTTCAACATGGCAGGCACTCCCTTTAAATTTGTAACTTTCTATTCCTCTTCAAAATCCCTACCCTTATTTCCTGGTTAATTTTTCTAACACATATATAGTGTTCTAGTGCAGCATAAACATTATAATACAGTTGAAACTCAAAAATATTTCTTGAATAAATGAGTACATCTTCTTATAAAATCCCAGAGGGTCGCTGGACACATGTTATTCTTAGCCCAATATTCATGTCCAGAGAGTTAGAAAAATACAATTATTCCAGGCTAGGTTTTTTATCTTTCCCTATGATCAGGATGAAAGCAAGTGCTATTACTGAAAGTAAAGGTGAAGTAAGTCCAAGGAATAAAATTCATAAAAACAAGCAACAACGAAACAAAAATAACACCCCCCCAAAAAAATTAGCGTTCTAGCTGTCTCTTTGGAATTGAATTTCATAATAGAATTCTTTTATACATTTTCCAAAAAAAATCCCAAAATATCACATAAAATAACAGCCCCACATAAAAGGATATAAAGATCTACTCATGTCTAACTAATACATATAGCTCTGAGTAGAGAAGCTCTAGATGAAGAGCCTTCTACTCAGTAAGATTTAGATGTGTTATCTTGTTATATATCCAACGAATCTTGGATAAGATAATCTACTGATAACATTACAAACCTGACTTCTACTAAAATGACAAGCAGAGTTACATAAACCTGGACTGGTTACTTCATGTAAGCAGCAAAGCTGATTTTCTGGAAAAATCACAATCAAGTAAGAACGTATCCAACGCTCACTATTTGGTCTAGATATTATCAACCAATTAGCATCACTCAGAAACTTCCTAAATATGATACAGAGATTGTTATTTTCTGCTTTAAAAAACAAATATTTATTTTTCCATTCCTCACTCTTTGCTTACATAGCCTAACCTCAGTTTTCTGCTTAATAGTAAAACTTTTTCTCAGCATTCTATTTTTGGACCCACAATCTTGGTTTCTTTAGACATGACGAATTATCCAATAAATGACAAAAACGTATACCTCACAACCAAATGCAATCATAATCACAATAAAAATTCTATATATAAGACCGAGAAATAGGAAGCAGTGGTCACCAGCAAGAAGCATATTTCATAAACTGACAGTCAGAGATGTGACAAAGTGAATCAGTTTTTTTAATTATGTTCCTGAAGGTGGAGAAAAACCTATACTGATGATTCCAGTTTTCCTGTTTTTACTAACTATGGTGTTCTTTTATGCACTGTCCAATGACAGTGCATAGAACAGCAGATTTTTATTTTGAAGGTGGTTCCATTTAGATGTATATTTCCTACTGGACTAGTTATAAGCATTTAGAGATGCTTTAAATGTTAAAACATATTGGGTGCCTTTTTGCCAAAATTTGAGTTTCTCAATACCAGTCTTTCAACACTCTTGGTGGCCATCTATCATTTTCAATTTGAAGGACTCTTACTGGTTTTCAACCTCCTTAAAAGCTTCTGTTTAACCTGAAAGCAGCTCCCTTCCCCCAGCCCTGCCCCCCCTTGCAAACACACACACACACACACACACACACACACACACACATATACACACACACACACACACACTCTCAGACCCTTTTCCCACATACTGAAGGCAGTGGCTTGTTTTGGGCAGCCACAAGATGAGTAGATTTCCATACCTGCTCATCAAATCTTAAAAGTTTATATAGAGGCCTTAACTGGGTTCAGCCACATATACTGTCCAGTCTTACCACCACCTTCCTACCTCAAGTTGTATCCTTGGGGTACCTTCTGGGAGCAGGGAAGGGAAGAGGAATGCACATTCCAAGGAAAGGGAGGGGGTAAGGAGCCTCTGATTGCTTGGGTCCAGCTCAAGAGTCAACCAGCTGTCATGTCCTCTCTACCTCCTCCAGCAACTCCATTGCCACACAGTATTAGATTTGTTAAGGCAGTAATAATTTGAGTCTGCTTACTGAACTTGTGGTTTCCTTCTTTCCAATCAACTGTCCAGCCCTCAGATCAAAGGCTTTAGCCTTGGTCTCTCTACCTTGGACAACATGTAAAAACACGCCTTTGAGCAGCAGTGCTAATTGGCTTTCTGATCCCCAAAACCCATCAAAGTTGATTTTCTTTATTGGGAGAGAAATTCACAAGAGGAAGGTTTAAAAATAAGTTTGTAAGAATAGTTTCCCTCCATCCCTCTGGCTTTCTCAAATATCACCATTTCTGGTCTGCCCACTTGTCAGCTGTCTAGAAGCATTAACCAGAGGCATAAAGAATCTTTATTAGAAAAAAATATATAACTCTCTTATTTTTGTTTTCAGATGGCCTCCTTAAGTTGAAGTCTGTTATATTCCTGTAGTACATTACTGCAGTTCACAAAGAATAGCAAACAAGATTCAACAACCAGACACTTTTCTACTAAATCTTCCAAACATGCATTCTTTAAAAAAAGATGTGTAATAATGACATAAATAAATCTGTAAAGCTCTACCAAAGTAAATAGAAGAGGAACTGAAGAAATGGAGAGAAAAACCATATTCTTGGATGATAATATTTAATGTTATAAGGCATCTATTTTCCCCATGTTAATTTATAAATTCAATTCAAGATGCACTTTAAATAAATTGTTAAGCTGATTCACTCTAAAATTCAGCTGACAGAAAAAATGTCAAGAATATTTAAGAAATCATGGAAAATCAGAATGGTGGTGGAAAAGTCATACTGGTTGTAAATATATGAATAAAATATATAAACATGCATATCAATTTAAAATATACAATAATTAAAACAATCGATATCAATTGAAGGGAAGGTAAAGAGATAAATAAATCAGAAAATTAAAAAAACAAAAGAGATCCAAGCATATATGATATTTAATGTATAATAAAGTTGACATTTCAAAGATAGGACAGACTAACAAGTGATGCTAGGATAATTGTCTATCTGGTATTAAAAATTGAGGAGGGCACATATTGCATGGAGCACTGGGTGTGGTGCAGGAACAGTAAATCTTGTAACACTGAAAAAAATAAAATAAAATAAAATAAAATTTTGTCTTATATATGAAAATATAATATGAATATAAATAAAACAAATATAATTCTAGTTGCTCTAAAGAGCCAGAAATAATACATTATTAAAATAGTATAAAGAAAGGGGGCAAAGTTTAAGCCTGTGTAGTACCTGCTTTGATCCTCTTAGGAAAAACAAAGCAAAACAAAACAAAAAAACAAAAAAACAGAACACCTGCTAGTGCATAGCAAGGAGTCTATCTTCCTACTTTAGGATCTTGCCCTTCTCAGTGCCTCAACCCAACTAGTCACATTTTAAAGTCTGCCGCTCACAATATTACTCAAGATTTAATACCACTGAAATAAAAGTGGAAATGATGATGTTAAGAATAACAGACTCCAGGGACCAAAGCACTGTTAATTCTCCCTTTTTTCCGATCTCTAATGTCTGCTTATCTCTTTGTGTCAACATCATTTTCTTTTACTGTGGGTCTCTTTCTCTTTCTGCCAACAAACAAGAAAATGTGCAGTTTTGGAATTTATCCATACATGTGGTTATCCAAGATGATAAAAGTTTATTTTCCTATGTATTAGAATAGCAAATGCCTGGGAAGGACTTAGGTCTATTGTTTACACGTTCATTTATCATTGAGACCTGGTATATAGGAGCCATATATAATTTGACTGTAGCCCAAATAATGCTGCATAAAATAAAACAAAACCCTGTAAGATCTCAATAAACAATAACCTTTTATTTAGCTTGCAAATCTGAAGGCCGCTCATCAGGTTTGGTCAGATAAACTCTGCTCCATGTCTCTCATCCTCTTAGCCTAAATGTGTTCTTTTTATGGTAATGGCAGAAGCACAAGATGGCAAGAGGACACATGTAAGCCTTCTTTGGGCCTAGGTTTAGATATACACTATACCTTCTGTCTTATTTTTATTGATCCAAAGCAGTTCACATGGCCAATTCCTAAGTTAAGGAACAAAGAAGTGAAAATCCCATAGTTCTTCAAGATCCCTTTGTAAGACAGATCACAAAGCAAAAAATACAGATCAGAAAGAACTAAAAGCATTGAAACCAGTAATGCCATTTATAGAAGGGAACAATAAATGTCTTCACTGAGATTCATGTTCACCCCTGTGGTCTTGGGAGTAGAATATACTATCAGAAGACAGAAGCAAGGGGAGTTTGTAGAGTTAATACTAACAGGACCACATGCCAGATCACGATATAAACACAAACACACACACACACACACACACACACACACACACACACACACACAAACACACGTCAGTTTTACAGATTTAAAAATATTCATATGAAATCTTTAAAGACAGACACTTTCTCTGTTGATGTGTACAGTGGTTCACAGCTGCCTCATTCTCAAGTTATCTCTATTTTCTTCTAGAACTTAGTATACTCTGTGGTACTAGAATGAATTAAGAGCAAATTCACAACTCTCTGCAGACAGATAGAATATTGGAAAATATTACCCAGAAAGTGCCATAAGGTTAATACATTTATCCAGAAAACAAGTGGAAATTACCTTTCTCGCTAAAAAAGTAGTAGTATAATCTTTCCACAACAGGGCTTGCAGAAAAACACACATGAACAAAAAAGAACGGGTAGAAAGCTGCCTTCTCACAAAAATGGGGAAATAAAGTGTCATCTCTCAATCATTGTTAGTTTTAGCCTTTCTTACTGGAAAGAAGTTCTAATAATACAGTAAATGGATTTTAATCAACTGTGAACTCATTATTTCTATGAATGACAAGTAACAGTAAATACATATTTTTTCAATAAAATGTGTAAAAAATGTAGAAAGAATATTCTTAAAATATTAATAAAGGCCTAACAAAAGGTACTTGATAAATTATAAGAATTAAATGATAGTCAAAATTAATAGTATCATTATTACCAATAATATGGAGATTTGGGGGCACCTAAGTGGCTCAGTGGATCAAGCCTCTGCCTTTAGCTCAGGTCATGATCTCAGGGTCCTGGGATTGAGCCCCGCATCAGGCTCTCTGCTCAGCAGAGAGCCTGTTTCCCTTTCTCTCTCTCTGCCTGCCTCTCTGCCTACTTGTGATCTCTGTCTGTCAAATAAATAAATAAATCTTTAAAAAAACAAACAAGATTTTGATTTTGAGAATGTGAATAAAGGAAGAAAGGACAAAAGAAAGAAAGTTCACTTACTTCTTGTAGAAATAAGGCTTTATAGAGCTTATTCTCACAGAGATATGCAATAAACTGATTAGGCTCTTACTTATAATTTCCTACCACATATTTATGAATCTGTATCTGCAGCGAAGAGTCAAACTGACATACTCTGGATTGTTTCTCTCTTTCAAGGATCTCATATCATTTTACCTATGCAAGGAGCTTGATGTTTCATTAATTCAAATTTTTTTAAAATGGCCAAAAATGGCATCAACTCCTTATGTAATGCTTCTCTATTTAAAAATGAAATACAGCAAGTCTCATAGAATGTTTGATGCATTATCTTTTTCCTTGAGTTTTATATAAGATATAGAATACTTAACACACACCATGTATATATCCATGACTTCCATATATGATGAACTACCATTACAAGGCTATAAATGATCTGGCCCACTTTTACAACATCTTCAAAAATCTGTTCCCCTCATTCAATAAACTACATCCACATTAGGATTCTTTCTATTGTGCTCTACTATTTTGGGTTTATTTATTCCATATATTTTTGTACTGCTCCTACTATATGGAATGTTCCTTCTACTGATGTTTGCATGGTTGTCTCCTTCCTGAATTTACTATTCAAATTAAATATATGTTCCTCAGAGGCGGTATCTATTAGTTAGTATGCTGGATGTATTAGTACTAGCATGCATGAGATACAAGTAATATACTTAAAATCAGACTGCCTAACTAATAAAAAAATGCATTTTATTAATGTATTAAATGTGTTAAATGTATAAATGTATTAAAAGCAAATCTTCAGATACAGATAGGTTTCAGAATTGGTTGACTGAGTGGCTTAATGATATCAGTAGAAATCTACATTCAGTCTTTCTCTCTACTCCACCATCAACCAACTAACTTTATCTTGATTTGTTTCCTTTGTGGCTGTAGTATGACTTTTTAAGGGAAATGCTTTCCTGTTCACATCACTACCTGTAAGACAAAGAACGTTTCAACCTTTCAGTCATCCATGAAATAAAGTTCTTTATTTCCACTTGATTGGAGAAATTTAGGTCATGTGGCCACCACAGGATGTCTATAGTTAGCAAAGGTATGCATCCTCTGACTGACTATTGTTAAGTAGCATACCGGAACTCTGAATGGAATCATCTTAAGACCAGTTTTTTGTATGGTGTTAGAAGGCTGGATACATAATGACTGTGGTTATGGTGAAATGGAGTAAGTGAAGAATGGGTGTTGTATGGACAACCAAAAATGCTATCATTCAATTTATGTTAGACACTCCAAACCTATCACTTTCTATTGGATTCCTTCACTTTAGGTTCTTCACACCACTTACTTTTATTCACTTACTTTATTTATCATAAAATGAATATTGTAAGCCTCATGACAAGAAGGAAAATGTATGCTATGTTCCCTGCTATGTCCCCAGATATTAGTGTGGCTCATAGTACACAATCAGTGAATATTTGTTAAATCAATTTATCCATCATTGAATCAGCTAATGAGCAAGAAACTTGTTCAGGAAAAAGAAAAGAATAAATTAGAAGGCTGTTATCTTATATTCTGATTATATCTGTCTGTGTGTATGTGCATTTATACAAATTTATGTGCCCATATAAATTAAAGGTCCACAATTTCCTTCTCAACACTGCTTTTGTAGCTCTTATGTAAACTGTTATGTAAACTTGCTATGTCAGTAACTAATCATGATCTGCAAACATTAGTGTTGACTCAAAAATGATTCACTTCTCACAGAAAGTAATTTACACATTAAGAGGACTGTCTACATTAAGAGATCATTTCTAGGATTAATGTAAAACTGTCCCTGATCACACGGATGAATGAAGCCAATTTGCCTATATTTGTATGGGTATACTAATATATTATTGTCTTCAATGCACTGAATGAAGAGGAAAGAGTTAATGTAGCTCCAAAAATGCACTATATATTCTGGCCCAAGATGTTAAGAATGCTTTACATTCCACCAGGGAAAAAAAAATAAAACATAAATAGAAATAAATTATGACGTTATTTAATTAACTGGGAAGTTCAATGTGCTCTAGAGACAATTTATTACAATAAATAGAGCATCTTATCCTTGCAGTGCATTGTAATGAATATAAATCAAGGATTTTTTTTTTTTTTCCGCAAAGAAAACCATTCACCAATTCTTTAATAAACTGTACCTCAGGGCCTCATTAGATTAATACTTTACTAGAATGCTTCATTATCTTGGCAGACTTTATGTTTTGGGACATCTCTGCCACATTTGACATCATTGATCACTCACTACATTTTGAAACACTCCTCCTTTTGGCTTACAGGACATCTTTGCTCTTCTTTTTCTCCTCAAAACTTTCTAATCTTTTTCCTCAGTCTTCCTCATGGCTTTTCCTTAGCCACC
>CM053608.1:78273720-78291628 GCA_028646535.1 Procyon lotor | reverse complement strand
CAACAGGAATCTCATATGCTGCTGGTGGGAATGCAAAATAGTACAGCCATTTTAGAAGACAGTTTGGCAGTTTCTTCTGAAACTAAAAATACTCTTACTGTATGACCCAACAATTTTGCCCCTTTGTATTTACCCAAAGAAGCTGAAAACTTATGTCTGCATAAAAACCTATGTATGGATATTGGAGCAGCTTTATACATGATTATCACAGGCTGGAAGCAACATATGTTCTTCAATTTAGTAGGTGAATGGCTAAATAAAGGCTAATATATCCAGACAAAGGGATATTATTCAACATTACAAAGAAATGAGCTATCTAGTCATAAAAGGCATAAAGGATCCTTCAATGCATACTACTAAAGGAAAGAAGCCAATATGAAAAGGCCATATACTGTATGATTCTAAATATATGACATTTAGAAAAGCAAAAACTATGGAGGCAATTAAAAAAAAAATCAGTGGTTGCCAGAAGTGTATTCAGAATGGTGGGATGTAGAAAGAGAAATGAATAGGCAGAGCACAAACGAATTTTAGGGCAGTGAAAAATACTCTGTATGATACTCTAATGATGGATATATGTCATTATACATTTTTCCAAACACATAGAATATACAATACCAAGAGTGAATGCTAACATAAACAATGGACTTTGGGTGATTATGATGTGTCAATGCAGGTCCATTCCTGGTAAGAAGTCTCATTCTGATAAGTGATGCTGATAATGGAGGAAGCAATGGGAGTATGTGAGAAATCTTTGTACTTTTCTCTCAATTTTGTTTTAAACCTAAAACTGACTTAAAAAAAAGTATTTAAAAAAATTATCTTTCTGAGGATGAAAATTCATAGAGGGAACTATAACATTTATGGTACTTTCTTGGTTATTACACAGCCACCATCTTCATATAGATGCAAGATAAAACAGAAGGAACACAGAAGTAATGAGCTTAAACATACTACTCTCTGGCCTAGAAAGATTGATTAAACAAAGAAAAACTAAGGAGAGTGAATATCAAAACCAATAACCTACATCTATTGTCATACATATCAAATTTTAAAACTGTAATAATGGGCAACATACCTATAAATGTGCATAGAATATTTAAGAAATTGACCACCTACCAGTCACATGCATACATACACACACACACACATGCACACATTTCATAAAAAAGAAATAATATAAGTTGTCCTGTATTAAAGCAGTAATAGTAGAAATTGCTAAAAAAAGAAAGCAAGCATGGGGCACCTAGCTGGCTTGCTGCATTTTTAGAAATGGGAATACTTTTCCTTTGATTTCACCAGCTTTAATTTATTTCATTTCAAATCTTTACTTCTAAATTTAGAGGATTTGCATCTTTCTTCCTGATCTCAAGAATTTTTTTCTTTACAACTTTCATCTTGGCCACCCTCCCATTTTATCCAAATAAAAAGTCATTTCACCCTTAATTTTCTGGCATAAAAAATATCTTTTGTTTTCTTTACTAAATTATGCTTAGGAGTATATCTGTGCTCACATTATGCTAAGTAAAAGAAGTCATTCACAATAGGCCACATACAATATGATTCTATTTATATGGACAATTCTATGGAATAATCACAGTTGGCAATACCACAGACACAGAAAGTAGATTAGTGATTGCCATAGAATGAGGGAGGGAAAGGGAAAAAAAAATTGCTAATAGGTATAGTATTCCTTTTGGGGGTGATAAAAAATGTTGGGAAATTAGATACTGGTGATGATCATCAACTTTGTGACTATACTAAAAACCAGTGAATTTGATATATTAAAAGGGTGAATTCTATGTGAAGTGCATCTTAATAACATTGGGTGTCTATGTTCATGTACTTATATATTTTATAGAATTCTGGTAGCTGGAACAGCCAAATTAGGAATAAAAGTCTTATGTCAGTTTTGTAATCTGAAATGACATTTCCTCACGGTTTCCGTATCTGAGGACTCTGAGACCCAGAGTCCACCCACTTGAAATGGAGACTGGATCTATTTGTTGGATACTGCAAAACCATCTCAAATAAATACAACAGATATTCACCTAATTATTTCCAAAAAACTTGCCATTACTGGAAACTGCAGACTGGAAAAAACGCAGTATCAAGACATTCTGAGGTCTGTTACATGCAGTATCTTTGCTTACCCAATATTCCCACATGTTCCCCTTTGTTAGATTATAAGCTTAGGGAGGCCAAATTCTGATCCCACAGTACATCTACTACGTCTATGGTCCTGCCCCTTGTTATTTCCTTGAATCTCAATTTAAATGAGATACTTAGCAGGCTGGACAGAGGCCACACAATAGCTTTCTGACTGAAGGATAATTAACGTAGAGGAGGCCAAGTAGAAATCCCTGTAACTACCTCTCTGTCCCTAGACCAGATTTTAAATTAGAAACAGCATTATGGTCCTGCTGGAATTACACATATTAGCACTTTCTTCAAAGAGAAAGGACACAGGAGAGATGATTCCAATATTTCCACAATTAATTCACATGTGTAGTCCCTGAACAAACACAGTAAGTCATGGAAGATGAGGTGTACTGCTTGAACTTGTGCCCATACACTGTCTTTAGTAAAAGATCAAGAAGCCTTCTGGCACTTAGTATATAGCTACTGAACCAGAAAACTTGTTCTTTCAATCTCTATCATTAAAGAAGTTCAAAAATAATTCACTTTTATGTGGGAAAAACTACAGTACATTTTTACCATCTTTGCTTCAGAATCATGGTGACTCCTATGTTTTCAGATATAATGTAATCCCAGGGGTCTTTGATCATGTTACTATTCCTTAGCCTTTCACATTGGTCTTTTATTATTTATATGATGCTATTCAGTACTGAAGACTAGAAAATAGAGTAGTGTACTCTATATCTTCTGAAGTATGTACCTCTACAACATTGAATATAAACCTCAATGCCAAACTGCCAAAGATAAACCTGTTCAACCAGCAACCCTACCACTTGTCCTGTCAGAAGTTACTTTTCTGACAGATCACTTTTCCTGTCAGAAATCCAGCCGTCCCGTGCACCAGAAAATATCATACTGGATGGAGAATGTATTTGATCCTGATTACCATGAAGAAATAGGGTTTCTGCAACAGAATAGAGCAAAAGAGTAGTGTAGGTCTTAAACTCAGAGGATTCGCTGTGGCATCTCTTACTTTATGGCCTATGATAATCCTAGGTGGATTATCTCTATCTGTAGCAACAGAGACAATGCAATGAAAGGCTCAAATCTTTCAGGGACAATCGTCTGGGTCACCCCTTCTGGTCAGCATCCTAGATCAGTTGAAGTGTTGGCTGAGGCTGAAGGGAAACCAGTGAAGGTAGTAAAGGAATGAAATACACATTGTGCCTGGCCACTGTTTCAAAATTTCCTACAGAGTAGATTTAATTTGGGGCTCAAAAAAATCTGAGTGATAAATGGGATGGATTGTGGTTGATGTTTCTGGCTACTCGGCACATAAGGGTGGTACCCTGGACTGAGAAGAGCAGATGATTTCCAATACATTTCAGAGTTAGAATTTCTAATATTTAGTGATGGATTAAATGTCACCTACAAGTGAAAGAGGTAGCTTTTAGAAATTAACCTAAACATCCATATTTTATCCAAAATATTCCCTAAAATTAAGCACAAATATTTATAAGGGGATGAAATATTTCCAAAAAATAGAGATAAATCGATTCTGTAATAAAACCAGATAAACTTCTTTTTTGGAGAGGAGGAATTGAGAATTGAGATAAAAGAGAAGAAATGATAAACTCATGACCTTTTCTTTTTTTTACAGCAAGGGAGTAATGGTGTCCAGAAGCAATATCTTGTTTTTAAAAGCACAAAGAAAACCTTAGGCTAAAAAAATAAAATAAAATAAAATAAAAAATAAGGATTAAACGAATATAAGGAGAAAAAGAAGTTTTATAAGCATTAAAATCAAAGATGCCAAGCCTAGTAAAAATCCACATTTAAAAATTTCAACACATATTTTCTGAAAGAGAATATATTTTTTGGTTAAATTTAGCATATTGGATTAACTTCAGAAACTCTGCCTGTCATTAATTTTAGTTAATATATTGATTTCTTTACCCCAAAACATAGTATCTGAACAATAATTGGCACAAAATAATAAGAAAGATATTAATAACAGAAAATCACATTTTAATATTTGTAAAATTGGACTATGTATTAAAATGGATGTTTACATTTAAGGTAGCTTTTATTTTCTTGAAGAGCTACAATTAAATTTATGGTATTTTTTACAGGAGATGACATTTTAGGATCAAAAACATATGAACTTGTATTTGCTTATTTTAATAACAAATGGATCTTGTCATTACCAAACTGAAAATATATTCCAGATAATTTTAATACTACCTTTAAAACCAAAAATAAATTATTCCACATAAAAATTCATAAATTGAAAAATATTTTTATATAGATTTTCTCTTCTTTTCGTGACTTCAGTATCCAGTCCTGACATTAAGAGATATGTCCTCTTGACTTAAATCTTGGTCACAACTGTAGATCCTTCTGTTAACAAATATATCCATCTACTTTGTTTCATAAGAACAGCAAAAATCCAGGTTGAGTTCAGTGAGTAAAGAGCTATAACAACCTGCCAATAAAATAAAGCATGAATAAAACAACTCATGCTTTATCAGTTTATTTCAAACCCTTTCTGTATACCCTCCCAAAGGAGTTCCGGGTCAATTATCTACTTCTGATTCCTGGTCTTCAAATACTTCAAATTCCTGGTCAAATGGCTTATTAAATTTACGTGGAATGTTAACATAACCAAAATTCTACTGAGGTTCCTAACTTTAAGAAATATAAAAATAGTTGCATAGGATAGGTGATGATTTTTTTTTTAAAGATTTTATTTATTTATTTGACACAGAGAGAGAAAGAGATCACGAGTAGGCAGAGAGGCAGGCAGAGAGAGAGGAGGAAGCAAGCTCCCTGCTGAGCAGAGCGCCTGATGTGGGGGTCCATCCCAGGACCCTGAGATCATGACCTGAGCCGAAGGCAGAAGCTTTAACCCACTGAGCCACCCAGGCGCCCTGGTGATAATTTTTTTTTTAAAGAACAATCTAACCATAGATGATGAGCATACTGTCAGCATAGGAATCTCAAATGTCAATGCTAATGTGCTGTTTCTGCCTCTTAAATTTCACTGGAAAAATAAGAATGATAACTCTTTTGTTTCCTTCATATACTTGTGAGAACAAATATACATCATAAATAATTTTAATAAAACCAAGAAATCTGTAAACACTCTACATAAAGTTGGTGTATACTATGGAAATCTAAGGTAGTATCACTCCTAATCTCATCCTTTAGCAGAATTATTATTTTAAACTATATTTACTAAGTTTAATATAAATGATTAATTACTGACATGCTTTAATTGTGTGGATTTGAATTTAGAACTGATCTAAATTTAATATTTCTCTACCCAGAGAGGGAAAAAAGGCAGAAAAGCAAAGACATTGCAAATTGCTTCTTTGGTTACATGTTCTCATCCTCATCATTATTTTAAGTTGTTGTATGCATTTAATGTTTAGTTATTTTGTTATATTACTAGAATTATCCTTATCCTGACTATACTTATAAGATCACTCACTCTTGGCTTTTATACACTGTCTTATACCTATGCATTTCTCTTCAGCAATATTATGTTATATACTTATCACTCCATTGCTTCTACTCCTGATCATATTGAACTCACTCATAGTATATCACTTTTATTTTCCCTGACCTTTCATTCGGTCTCTCTTGGGAGCTAAAACTAAAATACCATGTTTATTACTTGCTAGAGGCCTGTGGAATTCCTGGTGTCTTTACCCAGGCTGTAATAATACAAGTTTCTAACTGCAGGGTCATAACTGTCAATCTATGACCTCTGCATAACCAGATCTCTTTGAATGATGAGGGGTTAGGAAGATATGCATTTGAAACCTCAATAATGTACATGCATATTCCTGGTCACCTGGAAAACTGCTACTGGAAAGATTATTTCCTCTTTCACCTTCCTTACCCCAAGAACACACACTAAACAAATGGTTGCTTTTACTATATGCATTTTCTTCACTTTAAATTTAAATTTCTTCTTGCCATAGCCAGAACTGAGAGAGATGTTTATTTCCACCCAGTGAATCACACATAAGCTTTGACAGGTCATAGCTCAGCCACTAATAAACAAACTAAAGAGACCACAGAATAAACAAATTAAAAAGTAGAACCAGGGAAGGTTAGCACTGAGGGGAAAAGTTAAAAAAACAAAATAAAAAAAACTATAAAGGAAAGAGCATATCCAAGAATTTGAATAATCTGCCACTTGTGTGTGTACTTATGATGACAAAAACAAAAACTTCCTTAAGGTTTATGATTACTGCTTTTACAAAAAATACTCTATGGAACTGCACATTAAGTTTTCCATGGAATAGTCTCACATTATTTTACCAATGCTATATATATATATACATATATATAAACTTTTATCTCATGCTACTGCCAAAATGAATTCTTTTCAATATGCTTACCCTACACTTACTGTCTTTGCTCATCTCTTCTTATTGAGGAAAATTCCCATAACTTCCTATGGGATCTCTGCATATTCAAATCCTATCTACTTCTCAAGGCATCTTCAGTGTCCTGTCCTACACAGAGCCTTTCCTGATCCTAGGGATGGAAATGAGTTCTTTTTCTTCCCATTCCTCAAAGTATTTTGTTTCAGTTTTGAGTTTATATTTTTGTGTGGCATTATGGATAAACTTAGATAATAACTGGACTTACGTGTTTACTCCCATTTGTCTTTGTTTCCAGTAGCACCTAGCCTAGTGTTTCACATAGAGCATTTGGGGAAAAAATGACCATAGAATATTGACTATTGGGGAAAAAATGACTATGGGCATATAAAATAGTGATTCAATTTAAGCCACTGTATAATGCCATATGTTCAACAGTAACATTTATCAAATAGGATTTGATGGTTATGGTCAAAATGTTTAAGGACAGCTACTCAAGTGAAATTTCCATTCTTAACTATAAACACTAAATTTTTTTTAAATAATGACTATTAAAGAGTATCTATACTACATTATCTTTAAATCTGTTCAATAAAAATCAAAATAACAATATTTCAGTGACATTAAAATTCTGTTGATCCCTTTGATGTACTATTTTAAAATTTATATATGTAATAAATATATATGTAATACGAAAGTTAAATATGAAAGAAAATCATTTTATACATATTGAACCTGGGTGTTCAGGCCCAAATACAGAGCAAACTGGGACGCAGCAATATTTGCATAGGGATGGAAACCACAGTGAGGGGACACAGGTTTTAGAAATGCTGAAATTTAGGTATGTGCATTGGAGGAAGGGGTAGTCAGTAGATTCAATGTTGACGTTCAAATACAACTTTCATATTCAATAAACAGGATATTCAAAAAGTACTTTCCAGACAATGGCAGGTCTTCGCTTCAGACAGATCACCATGTATTGTTTGTACAATGCTTATCCATGTAGAACAGGACTAAAGTCAGTGAAGTGGAGATTGTAAAGATTTAGTCTGTGTATTAGCATTGTAATAAAAAGAGCTCTGATTTAGAACTAACTCAGCTATGATTCAGATCTGAAATTCAATTAGATTACTGAGGTGGAAGCCCAGTTGTATTAATCAGCCAAACACAACCAGTTCCAGAAAATAATGCAATTTAGAAAACACAGAAATATCTTGTCCTTTCTTAAGAAAATCAATTCTGAAAAAATATAATTGGACAAAATATAAAACCTATTTCACCATGGGTACTTTTTCAATGTAAGATTAACTTAGAAATGGGAAGAAAAGCCATTAACACTAATAAACAAATACAGCAAAGTGGTATGATACAAAAACATATAAAAATAAGTTATATTTCTATGTAGTAATAATATCCTCCCTGAGGATGAAATTAGGAAAACTCCATTTACAATAGCATCACAAAGAATAAAATACTCAGCAATAAATTTCATTAAGGAGATGAAAGACACACTGATAACAAAACAAATCATCAATGAAATAAATTAATGACAAAAGTAAATGAAGACATTCCATATTTATGGACTGAAAGACTTAATTTTGTTAAATGTCTATACTAACCAATATAATCTACAGAGTCAATGTAATCCCTATCAAAATCCCAATAACGTTTATTTTACAAAAATAGAAAAAAAATCTGAAAATTAATATAGAATCACAAAAGACCCCAAACAGCCAAGGTAATCTTAAGATAGAATAACGTAGCTGGGGGCATCACATTTCTGGATTTCAAAATATAATACATAGCCATTGTAATTAAAACAGTATGGTACTGGCATAAAAACAGTCATATAGACCAACCGGGCAGAATAGAGAGCCTAAAAATAAACCCCCATACATACAGTCAATTGACTTTTGAAAAAGGAACCAAAAAGACAACAGGAAAAAGATAGTCTCTTCAACAAGTGGTGTTGGGAAAAGAATGAAATGAAAACCTTTTTCTTACACCATACATAAAACTCAACTTAAAAATGAATTAAATATGTCAATGCAAGATCTGGAACTGTGAAACTCTTAGAGGAAAACAGGTGACAAGATTCATGACACTGGAGTTGGTAATGATTTCTTGGATAGGACACCAAAAACAGGCAAAAAAAGAAAAATTAAACAAGTTTCTGCATAGCAAAGAAAATAATCATCAGAGTGAAAAAAATGACCTATAGAATGAGAAAAAATATTTGCAGGCCATATATCTGGTCAGGGATTTGTTACAAACTGAATGTATCCCCACGAAATTTATATGTTGAAAATCTATCCCTGATGGGATAGTACTAGGAGGTGGGGCCATTGAGAGGTAATTAGAATTAGAGGCGTTCATGAGAGGGGAGCCCTTATTAACGGATTTGATGCTTTTAAGAGTCCAGAGAGCTTGTATCTCTCTGCAGTCTACCACAGGAAGATACTATGAGAAGTGGGCATTATATAATCCATAGTTCACCAGAACCAGATCATCCTATCAATCTGATATTGGACTTCCAGCCTCCAGAACTATGAGAAGTAAATTTCTGTTACTTTTAAACCACCCAATCTCATCTATTCTGTTATAGTAGCCAAAACTAAGACCAGATTAATATCCAAAATACACAAAGTACACCTACAATCCAACAGCAAAGAAACTCATAACACAATTAAACAATGGGCAAAAATTTTTGGAGAAATTAGAACATTGACACTGTTGGTGGCAATGTAAAATATTGTAAGCACAAGCATATAAGTATTGTGTCCTTTTGCAAGATGGACATGGCATGCAAATAATGTCATTAGCTACATTCTGTGTCTGAGCTCCTCTGATAAAATCTAAACCTCTAACTTGAATTTTTCAGACTTCTCTAAAGATCTGGATTTTTGATTCATGTACATTATGGTCTTTTTTTTCATTATGTTTTTGAAGTTATTTCTCAAAATATTCATATTACTACTTATACAAAGATTTATTTATTTATTTTAGAGAGAAAGAGCATGTGAGAGTCGGGGGAGGGGCAGAGGAAGAGGGAGAGAATCTCAAGCAGACTCCCTGCTGAGCACGGCACCTGTGGGGGGCTCCATCTCATGACCCTGAGATCGTGAGCTGAGCTGAAATCAAGAGCAGTCTGCTTAACTGACTGAGTCTAGGTACTTCTAAATGTTCATATTACTTCTAATATTAAATAAATTTATAATTTTAGTCAATTTGCAAAATTTACCCAAATGGAATCAAACTGATCAAAACTTTAATGTCAGAATGACTAAAATCAGTGACACAAGAAACAACAGCTGTTGATAAACATACGGAGATAAGGGAACCCTCCTACACTATTGATGGGAATGCAAACCCATGTAGCCACTGTAGAAAACAGTATGGAATCTCCTCAAAAAGTTAAAAATAGAACATCCTACCATCCAGCAATTGCACTACTAGGTATTTACCCCAAAAATACAAAAATACTAATTTAAAGGCATACATTCACCCCAATGTTTATAGCATTATCAGCAATAGCCAAATCACGGAAACAATGCAGGTGTCCACTGACTGATGAATAGATAAAGAAGACAGAATATTACTACTCAGCCATCAAAAAAAATTAAATCTTGCCAATTGCAATGACATGAATGGAGCTAGAGAGTATGATGCTAAGTTAAATAAGTCAAAAAAAGACAAATGCTGTATGATTTCACTCATATGATACAATTTAAGAAACAAAATAAATGAGCAAAGGAAAAAAAAAAGGAAATAAAGGCAAACTGAAAAACAGACTCTTAACTATAGAAAACTAATGATTACCAGAGAGGAGGTAGACAGGATGGTTTAAAGATGGGGTGGGGGTAGGGGGAGCCTGGGTGGTTCAGTTGGTTAAGTGTCCAACTCTCGATTTCAGCTTAGGTCATGATCTTGGGGTCGTGAAATGGAGCCCCAAATCAGGCTCTGCACTTTGCATGGAGTCTGTTTGTCCCTCTCCCTCTGTTCCTTCCCCTGCTCTCTCTCTCTTTCTCTCTCTTTCAAATAAATTCCTTTTTCTTTTAAGGAAATGTGATTTTATTACTTTACAATGAAATAAAATAACTTCTGCAGTTACAAAGCTTTCTCAGTACAAGTTCTGCATGACTGTTTTTTTTCACTGAATGGATAATTTATAACCTGCATCATTGATCAACTGATCCTCCCTCCCAGCCCCAATTTGCTGAGAATTTGTGTTTTCTAAGAGCTCAACAAACATGCAGCAAATCTCAATAAATAAACAAAACCTTTAAAAAAATAAGGTGAAGGGATTAATGAGTGCAGTTGTTATGATGAGCACTGGCTGTTGTATGGAAGTGGTGAATCACTATATTTACATTAGAAACTGGTAATACATTGTATGCTAACTGGAATTTGAACACAAATTTAAAAAAAAAAAATTTAATGTATCATATCCAAGCTCAGCTAAGGAATCTACATCCTCCAAGTTCTCAATACACAACATAGATAGTGTAAAATGTATATTAGATAAATATTAATGTGTTAATACATCATATAATAATGCTTTTATTAATATATACTATTACAAAATACAACATCCTGTCTTTCACTAGTCCTCTGATTTATAATTTTTTAATTTTTTATAATTTTTAAAATTATTTATGAATTATTTATATATATGTATATTTATATATACCATTTCATTCACTACTCACTTCATTAGTACAATCAAGAAGCAGTTGCAACCCCTGCAAGGCACCTAGTCAATAATGAATTTATATTGCTTTTGAATTTCAGTTATTTTTTTCATGCTTAAATATCAAAATGGGGTTGACATAGAGCATTAGCTAGATAAGTAGAAAGCTAAAATTCTTGAGAAGGTACGAGAGTGAAACTTAAGGCAGAGATATCCTCACAGTTCCTTTAATTTTATCCTATCAATCCAGTCTCTCCAATGGGAAGCAAGAGAAGGAATTGTGGCTGTTGAGTGGTACAGAGCAGACAGCATTTTAATAATGAAGAAACCAAAGCTTGGCAATATTATTTGCCCAAGAATATACAATTAGAGAAGTAATGAAAGACTAAAAATAAAAACTACACCTTAAAGCTTTTCTTTTTTCTTAAGATGTATTTATTTATTTGAGAGAGAGAGAGAGAGAGAGAGCAAGCAAGGTAGGGAGATGGAGAGGGAGAGAGAGAATCTTAAGCAGGCTTCATGTCCAAGGTGGGGCTCGATCTCACAACCCTGAGATCATGACCTGAGCCAAAATCAAGAGTCAGACGCTTAACCAACTGAACCCAGACTCCCCTGGACCTTAAAGCTTTTCTGTGGACAATTTAGTCAGATAAGATGTGTGGTCAAAATTTTACAAAGTAGACTGTGGCATGGGGAAGTCAAAGGGGATAAGGAGACCGCTGAAGGCAATGACAAAGATAAAAATCTCATAAAGAAACAAAAACACGTGGCACCTGGTGGCTCAGTGGGTTGGGGCCTCTGCCTTCGGCTCAGGTCATGGTCTCAGGGTCCTGGGATCGAGCCCCACACCAGGCACTCTGCTCACCGGGGAGCCTGCTTCCCCCTCAGTCTGCCTGCCTCTCTGCCTACTTGTGATCTCTCTCCTCTCTGTCAAATAAATAAATAAAATCTTTAAAAAAAAAAAAAAAAGAAACAAAAACACTAAATTTAATTTTGATATGTTCCATTCCTTTAGAACTCCAAGTAGCAGTAGTAAAGCCTTGAGTTGGCTTAAATCAACCATCGTTCATAACCTGATGCTAACCGACATTTTAAAAATCCAACGCTATTCTGTCTAAAGGGATAGTGTATGTAGGACAATGTGTGGGACAGCTTATTAAGGCTTTGTAGGGAAAAAAATTACATCCTCGGACGTGGTAGAGATGGCACCATCATCATTTCCTTTTTAATTAGACAGTGAAATTATGTAACAAAAGTTAGATTCAGGAAGCAGAATTCATATTGTTATACACAAAATTATCAGATAACTTATTTATTCAAGTATTCTATTTTTGTCATATACCCACTGACATACCAGAGATTCAGCCTCAGTATTAAATGTAATAGATATGTGCAGGTTATAGAATATTCTATAGAACGGAAATAACCATTTTTTAATTTACTATATGTATTTTTCTTTCTCTTTTCTAAAGATCAGAATATAGCAGCATAGATCCTGGATAAGCATCTAAGAATGGAGTTATTTCTTCAACCACATAGTTAAATTTTGCTGGCACTTTGATATCCTTGAAAACATAATCACCACGCACAAACACAGTAATGTGGATCCTGATTTACTAACAGATTTCTAAAAATCCAAAAGGCTCTATATCACTATCCATACCAATCATGGTAGCTACCAACAAAAGCTGCTAAACCCCTCAATGATCAGTTGTTAAAACATGCTCAAATGCTCACAGGTGACTATCATGTTTACCTCAAAAGCTCATATGGTTACTGCTGAGAGAACAAGCTCTCATTAATCTAAAATCACCTAAAAATAGACAGAAATCCATTCTAGTTAAAAGCAAAATACTTCTGGGGCGCCTGGGTGGCTCAGTGGCTTAGGCTTCTGCCTTCGGCTCGGGTCATGATCTCAGGGTCCTGGGATCGAGCCCCGCATCGGGCTCTCTGCTCAGCGGGGAGCCTGCTTCCCCCTCTCTGCCTGCCTCTCTGCCTACTTGTGATCTCTCTCTGTCAAATAAATAAATAAATAAATAAATAAATAAATCTAAAAAAAAAAAAGCAAAATACTTCCATGTATTTCCCCAGGCAACCAATTTGACATGAGGAAATATCCATCACAATATAAAACTTTTGTTCTTTTTTAATCTTTTCTTTCCTTCTCTCTTTTTTCCCCCCCTCACAGTCAAATGGAAGAGAGAGTTAGGGTCACTGTTCAGACAAGTCATGGGAAAAGTCTTTTAATTGATCAAAACTTTGGGTTTAGTGGTTAAATGATTCTAAATAAACTAGGCATTACTTCACAAGAAAATTACTTTAAATTTTCTTCACTTTGTTTTTTAATTCAGACTGGAAAACCAAATTAGTTCACTTAAACAGTATATTTCTGTTAATCATCTATAGTTTTATTGTGATTTAGTTTAACTAATGAATTTTTAATTAACATATAATGTATTGTTTGCCCCAGGGTATATGTCTGTGAATCATCAGGCTTACACATTTCACAGCACCTCCCATAGCACGTACCCTCCCCAATGTCCATAACCCAGCCACCCTATCCCTACCCACCTAACCCCCAGCAACCTAAAATTTTACATTAAAATTTCATTTACCCATAAGCTCTGATGCTTCTCTTACCTTGGAATTTACCAATTATATAAGAAAGGCAATTTTATACAAATTGCAGGTATTAGTTTTTCGTTTTTTTTTTTTTTTAAGATTTATTCATTTATTTATTTTAGAGTGAATGCGGGGCAGAGGGAGAGGGAAAGGATCCCAAGCAGACTGATGCAACCTAATGTAGGAGTCCAACCCAGGACCCTGAAATCATGATCTGAGCCAGAAACAAGGGTCAGAGGCTTAACTGACTGAGCCACCCAGGTGCCCGTTTTATTTCTATAAAGAACTAAGTAAGTGTCACTTTTGGGGAAATGGGGACTACAAGCGAGAAAAGAGAAAAATCCTTACTCCAATTTTTCAAGGAGAAAAAGGTGAATTTCTACCGTGGACATGGTCTATCAGAATGTTCTAGGAAAGTACTCCTTGGACAGTAACATGCAAACATGTTTTGCCTCTTTTATTAGCTCTGTCTCTAACCTGTTTGGCGAGACATGCCTCTCCTGCTTGCAGAAAAAGATCCTGGCGAATGCATTAGCATCAAACTCTAAACCTTCAGAAGCTTAATTAGAGACTTGATATTAAATTGAAGTATTTCATTAAGTTTCCTTATTATCTTTATATACACCTTCTTAAAGTATTTCTTTGATAAATTATTTATTTTAATTTTAATATTGGTTGGATATGGTACTATGGTACAAAAAGTCCTGCTCTTAACTAGTACTTTAAGAGTTGGTAGTGTGGGTGCCTGGGTGGCTCAGTGGGTTAAAACCAATGCCGTAGGCCCAGGTCATGATTTCAGGGTGCTGGGATCGAGCCCCACATTGAGCTCTCTGCTCAGCAGGGAGCCTGCTTCCCCCTCTCTCTGCCTGCCTCTCTGCCTACTTGTGATCTCTCTCTCTCTCTGTCAAATAAATAAAATCTTAAAAAAAAAAAAAAGGTTGGTAGTGCATTAGAGACCATGCAAGCAAAACCCCAATTTTAAAATGAGAAAATACAGCTTCTAGAAGACTAAGTAAGATGTGGTGACCATGGTACAAAAATAATATTTGCCTATTCTTTTGAAGTACTTTATTTTTCCAAAAGCAGAAAAATAAATGTACATTTTATGGGAAATTTAAAAATAAAGCAACAATCTTTCCTTTTTCACTAGAAATAGTGCATTGCTGATTCTAGAGAAATGAGGAAGTAATATATATTTTTATACATTTTTAAATACAGAAAATTAAGATGTAATAAAATAATCACAAAAGTTAAGGTAAATGTTATAAAGTTATCAAAAGCATAATGTGTTTTGCTCATTTTAAAACATCCAGTAATTCACACTATGAATGATATATAAAATGTTTTCCCATTTAAGTTCCTTTTAAAATAAATAAGGATATATGTAAGTATTTAAGGTCATTTTTATGAATTCAGGATTGTTATGGAATGATTGATCGTCTCCCCCAAATTCATGTGTTGAAGCCCTAGCTCCAACAAATGCCTACCTGGCATTTGGTATAGGGAAATAATTAAAGTTAAATGAATCAGGGCCCTTATCCATTAGGGCAGTGTCTTTATAAGAAGAGGTGTCTTCTTCTAAAGCAGTCGTCTAAAAGCCAGCAAGAAAACTCTCATCAGAAACTGAATTGGCCAGAAACTTGGTCATAGATGTCTATCCTCCAGAACTGTGACAACATAAATTTCTATTGTGTAAACCTCCGCCTGTGGTATTTTGATAACCAGTTCAAATAGACTAATACAAGAACTTCTTAGGTTTGTGAAAATCCAAGGCCATATATGTTGTTTCAATATAAAAAGTTATGTGAGAACTACACATTTTAAGATGATTAAGATATATTTTACAAGTTTGCAAAAACAAAGAAGTTCATGGAGTGAAAAAAAATTAAGTTAAGTTTGTGGTTAAAATGGCAGAACACATCAATTCAAACATTAAAAATTAAATTAAGACTTACTGGATAAGAAAACCCAGGATCTTCAGAGTCCTTATCACAGATTTAACTATTTAGTAGTAAGAATCAAAATATGTAATAAGTTATACAAAAATAAACTTGTTTGAAATAAGAAATTCTAAAAATATGAAGAAGAGAGAGCCAAATGATAAACAAGTCCTTCTTTTTTTTTTTACCTATGCATAATGTAGACATGTTCCAGTTACCTTATGTTACATATGCTAAAATTATTAATTTCAAGCCAGAGAAGTGTGGCTACAAAGAATGAACTCCCCTTCAAGACTGTCCCAGAAACATTTCCAAACACATTTCTCCATTTTTTTTTCACTTCTTTCTGACTGTATGGATTACTCCTCCCTGAGTAGTATTTGGAGATATGTGTTGAATATTGTAAACCCCAAATGGCAGCAATCTGGGTTCCCATATCATCACTTGAAGGAGAACAGTCCAACAAGGAAATCCTACACTGGACTCTTGCATGCACAATACATAAACCTTGTTTTTGAAATTTACTAAGATTAGAAAATTTAGCATTTAACATTATCTCTATTATGTCATATGGTAATAAATCGTGTTTATTTTTAGATAATCCATATCCAGGATCGAGAAAACATCTGAAGTATTTTCTCCACAAACGTACACAGCATCAGATAAAAGAGATGACAAATAGTTGTTGATGCTATTGATGATTAGTGATTTCTTTTTGTCAGAATGAATTTCTATAAAACAGTATTGAATTTGGCCACCACCACAGGAAATTAATCCGTATTTTTATATAAAAGGGACAAGAGAATGTTTTATTTAACTTATATTTTTATTGCTATTTGATAATATTTCTAAGAAGCTATTGACAACTCTTCTCTCGCTGCAAGTTAAATTAAAACTATAATGACACATTACAGGTTTCTTATTTAAACTGAGTTTAAAGAGCAAAAACTGAGTCTATGGATTTTTAATCTTTCCCTACTCAGTGAGACTCCATCAAAGGCCAGAACTTGCCTACATGCCTTTCATTTGCTCTCCATGTTAATACTTTCAGTTTGTTTGCTCCTTAGAATGTATAAACCATTCTTTTCCTGGTTGTTAAATGCCAGCTGGTACTGTCAGCTACCATTGTTTCCCAGCTGTCTGCCCTGATACCCCATTGCTTCAGGCTGGCTGACACAGTGTCCTTGAAGCGTTTTATTTGACCTCTTATTCTGTTTCCTCAATTAGTTTATTGAACGTACTTAGGATATTTGATTGTTGAAAATAACACACTTTTTCACTGTATAGAAATTAATACACAACTGACATGAATTTGACTCCTGAAAAGACTTGAGTTACATATTAGTCCTGTAATCACCAAAGTCTCTGGTTAATTATCCCATCAATAAATTCATTTTCTAGCATGAATGCAAATATATGTTTATTTATATAATTCTATAATATAAACATGTACACAAACATTATACACATTGTACAACATACCTAAAAACTAAATGAGATTATTATAAATAATGAATGTATTTTCAAAATACTCTTATTTTATAATTCAGGAGTCCATCTTTGCTTATATTAGAAAATATCTGTAGTTGGAATAATAATTATAGTAAGAATAATAATGTCTATTGAGTTAGTTTAAATGAAAGGTTTTTAAAAAAAATGCATAATTTCAATAGATGTCATGGTTGAGAACAATATAAAGGCCAGGGGCGCCTGGGTGGCTCAGTGGGTTAAAGCCTCTACCTTCGGCTCAGGTCATGATCTCAGGGTCCTGGGATGGAGCCCCACATCAGGCTCTCTGCTCAGCGGGGAGCCTGCCTCCCTCTCTCTCTGCCTCCCTCTCTGCCTACTTGTGATCTCTCTCTCTGTCAAATAAATAAATAAAATCTTTAAAAAAAATTTAAAAATAAAATAATAAATATAAAGGCCATATGAAAGAAATGCCCTGTTTAGCTATAAATGTCATAATACACATTACAATTATCTATCAATAATATCTAACAATAACTATAATTTAGTAGCAAATTTCCATTCACTTAAAATTCAATTATTGAAAAATAGTCAGAAGATATAGTATGTTTATATTTTTAACAAATGATTCAATTACACACCAAAAAAATAGT
>CM053608.1:78213202-78273220 GCA_028646535.1 Procyon lotor | reverse complement strand
TGAGAGACTGTGGACTCTGAGCAACAAACTGAGGGTTTTGCAGAGGAGGGGGTGGGGCTTGGGCGAGCCTGGTGGTGGGTATTGAGGAGGGCACGTATTGCATGGAGCACTAGGTGTGGTGCATGAACAATAAATCTTGTAACACTGAAAAAATAAACATATTTGGGGGAAAAAAAAAAGCCTCTGCCTTTGGCTCAGGTTATGATTTCAGGGTCCTGGGATCAGCCCTGCATCAGGCTCTCTGCTCAGCAGGGAGCCTGCTTCCCCCCTCTCTCTCTGTCTGCCTCTCTGCCTACTTGTGATCTCTCTGTCAAATAAATAAATAAAATTAAAAAAAAAAAAGAATCAGTTTGTTGTAGCCACAAGATAACTTGCTGGGATATTGATAGGGATTGCATTGAATCTGTAGATAAATTTGGGAAGAACTGATAACTTGACAATATTGAGTCTTCTTATTTGTGGATATGGAATATCTCTGCATTTATGTAGTTATTATTTTTTATTTAATTCATCAGATTTTTGTAGTATTCTTCATATAACTCTTATCCATATTTTGTTAGATGTATGCAGAAGCATTTTATTTTGAGGGATGGTAATGTAAATGATATTGTGTTTATTTTTAATTTCAAATTCCACTTCATTGTTCATTGTTCATTGCTGAGTATATAGGAAAGCAATTGAATTGTGTATATTAGCCTTGTAATATGGAACCTTGCTATAATTGCTTATTAGTTCCAGGAGATTTTTGTTGATTTAGATTTTCTATATAATCATGTCATCTGTGACCAAAGACATTTTTTATGTCTTCTTTCCAAATCTGTATGTCTTTTATTTCTTTTTCTTGCTTTTTTGCATTAGCCATAAGTTCCAAGTGTGGTGTTAAAACAGAGTTTAGAGAGGGCACATCTTTGTCTTATTCCTGATCTTAAAGAGAAAGCTTCAACTTTCTCACTTTTAAGTATGACATTAGCTGTAAGTTTTTATAGATATTCTTTATCAAGTTGAGGAAGTTATTTATTTATTTAATTTCTTTAATAGGTATATGCTTATTCAGATTGTTTCTTCTTGTGTGAATTTTGGCAAATTATGTCTTTCAGAGAATTGACACATTTAATCTAGATTATCAAATTGTGAGCATAGAGTTGTTCATATTATTCCTTTATTATCTTGTTAATTCTACAGATCTGTAGTGATGCTCCCTTCTTTCATTTCAGACCTTAGTAAAATTTCTGTCCTTTCTGTTGTTTTCTTTGATAGCCTGACCAGAGGCAATCAATTTTATTGATCTTTTCAAAGAACTAGTTTTGGTTTAATTAGTATTCTATTTTGATTTTCTGTCTTCAGTTTCATTGATTTCTGATCTAATTCTCAGTATATATTTTTTCTGCCCACTTTGGATTTAATTTGCTTTACTTCTTTTTTCTTATGATAGAAGCTGAGATGATTGATTTTAGATCTTCGTTTCTAATATACCTTTCAATGTTATAATTTTCTCTCTAAGCTTGATTTTTTTTTGCTTGATTTTGTTTTTTTCACAAATTTTGAAATGTTTTGTTTTCATTTTCACTTACTTCAATATATTTTTAAAAATTTCTTGTAAGATTTATTTGACCTATGGATTATTTAGATGTACACTGTTTGTTATGTTATTTGGGATTCTCCAGTTTACTCGTTGTTACAGATTTCTAGTAATTCTTTTATTGTCTGAGAGCAGACATTGTGTGATTTCCATTCTTTTAAATGTATTAAGGTTTGTTTTATATCCCACAGTTTGGTGTATTTTGTGTAAAGCTCTGGTGAACTTGAAAAAAAATTTGTATTCTGCTATTGTTGAATGACATAGTCTATAGATATATCTTAGATCCAGTTGATTGATAATGTTGTTAAGTTTAACTCCATTTTTTTCTGATTTTCTTTTAATGGGTCTATTCCTAATAGGGAGGTGTTAAAAAGTCTCCAACTACAATAGTTGATTCATCTGTTTCTCTTTACAATTCTGTTTGTTTCTGTCTCACATAGTTTGATGCTCTCTTATTAGGTGTATACACATTGAGGATTATTAGGTCTACTTGGAGAACTGACTCCATTATTCTTATATAATGCTCATCTTTGTACCTCTGTAACTTTCCTTAATCTGAAGTTTGCATGGTCTGAAATTAATAGAGCGACTCCTGCTTTCTTTTGACTACTGTTAGCATAGTATATTCCCCCCCTTTTTTTTTAAAGATTTTATTTATTTGACAGTGAGAGAGAGATCACAAGTAGGCAGAGAGGCAGGCAGAGGGAGAGGGGGAAGCAGACTCCCAGCTGAGCAGAGAGCCCGATGCGGGGCTCGATCCCAAGACCCTGAGATCATGACCTGACCGAAGGCAGAGGCCTTAACCCCCTGAGCCACCCAGGCGCCCCTATTTTCCCCTTTCACTTACTTTTATTCTGTGTGTGTCTTTACATGTAAAGTGGATTTTTTTTTTTTTTTTAGAGTGGATTTCTTATAAGACAACAGATGGTTGGGTCTTGCTTTGTGATCCACTAAGAAAATCACTTCTTATTGGGTGCATTTAGACCATTGACATTGAAAGTTATTATTGATATAGTTGGATTAATATATACCATATTTGTTACTGTTTTCTATTAGTAGTTCTTGTTCTTTGTTCCTCTTTTAGCTTTCCACTCATTTTCTGCCCTATGTGATTTTAACTGAGCATTTTATATGATTCTTTTCCTCTACGTTTTTTAAAAAACATAAATATTGTACTTTTTAAAAAATTTTAGTGGTTGTACTAGAGTTTGCAATATACATTTACAGCTAATCCAAGTCTGCTTCCAAATAACATACCACTTCACAGGTAATATATCTTATAATACCAAAATGATCCTAACTTATCTTTCCTATTTCTTGTATCATCACTGTCATAATTCTACTTATATGTAAGCACATATGTATGCATATATATGCTTATGTACATTATATGAATGGATAAGTATACATAATTGAGTACATTATTGATATTAATGTTTTAGTAAAAACTTACCTATTAGATCAATTAATAATTTAAAAATAAAAGATTATTTTACCTTCAGTTATTCCTTCTTTAGTGGACTTCCTTAATTTACACAGAACTGAGTTCTGACCTATATTATTTTCCTTCTTTTTTTTAAATTATTTTATTTATTTTTAAGATTTTATTTATTTATTTGACAGAGAGAGATCACAAGTAGACAGAGAGAGAGGGGGAAGCAGGCTCCCAGCTGAGCAGAGAGCCCAGTGCGGGGCTTGATGCGGGGCTCGATCCCAGGATCCTGAGATCATGACCTGAGCCAAAGGCAGAGGCTTTAACCCACCAGGCCACCCAGGTGCCGATATTTTCCTTCTTTCTAAAGAACTCCTATTATCATTTTCTTCAAAACACATTTACTGACAACAAATTCTCTCAAATTTGTCTGCTTAAGAAAACCTGTTTCTCTTTCATTTTTGAAAGATAATTTAATTGGACACATAACTTGAAGTTGGTTTGTTTCTGTTTTTTTTTTTTTCTCATCACTTTAAATATTTCACTCTTCTTTCTTGCATGATTTCTGAAAAGTCAGATGTTATTCTTCATTTCTCTATAGCTAAGTTTTTTTTTTTCTTTAAGATTTTAGTTGTTTATTTGAGAGAGAGAGACAGAGACAGAGTGACAGAGAGCACAGGTAGGGAGGAGAGGGAGAAGCAGGCTCCCCACTGAGCAGGGAGTCTGATGCAGGAGTCTATCCCAGGACCCTGAGATCGTGACCGAGCCAAAGGCAGACTTAACTGACTGAGCCACCCAGTCTTACAGTCACTTAACTGACTGTAGCTAAGGTGTTCTTTTTTTTTTTTTTTTTCCTTTTCTGGCTTCTTTTAGGATTTTTTTTTATTATTTATATTCCATAGTTTGGAAATTACATACCTAGGAATAGTTATTTTTTGTTTCTTTGTTTTCCTTTTTTGTTTGTTGTTGTTTTGGCATTCACCCTGCACAATGTTCTCTGAGCTTGCCAGATCTGTGGTGTACTATTTGATATTAATTTTGGGAAACTGTCAGTCATTACTCTTTCAAATATTTCTTTGGTTTCTTTATCCTTCCAGTATTCCCATTAAGTGTATGTTATACCTTTTGTGATTGTCTCATAGTCTTTGTATATTCATTCGTTGCCATTATTATTGTTGAAGTTTTTGTTCTCTTTGTTCTTCTGATTTTTGAAGATTCAAATGGATATCTCCTCTAGCTCAGAGATTCTTTCTCAGCTATGTATAGTGTAATAAGTCCATCAAAGGCATTTTTTAATTTCTGTTACAGATTTGTGATCTTTAGTATTTTGATCCTTTCTTAGGATTTCTATCTCTCTGTTTACATTTTCATCTGTTCTTATATGCTGTCTACTTTATCCATTATCACCCTTAGCATATATATATATATGCTTAGCCCCCTTAGCAAATATATAGAGGTAGATATATAGATATAGATATATATTTCCCTGGTCTGATAATTACATTCTTGCCTTGTGTAGTTCTGATGCTTGCTGTCTCTTCAAATTGTGGGGTTTTTTGTTTGTTTGTTTGTGTGTTTTGCTACTTGGTATGTCTTGTAATTTTTTTCTTGATAGCAGACATGACATAGTGGGTAAAAGGAATTGCTAAATAAATAGGCATTTAGTAATGCAGTAGTATGATGTGGGGGCTTTCAGTGAGCCTATGCTTTTGGACTATGAACTTCACAGAGTTTCTTAAATATTTTCTCCCCTTTAAGTCGGACAGAATGGCTAGAGTGTGCTGGAGTTGGGTATTTTTATTTCCCCACAGTTAGCTCTGAATGTACTTCCAGCAAGTTAGGCTTTGATTAACTAGTTTCTCCTCAGAACAGGCCTTCTTAAAAAAAGAGTGCTCTGAAGGACTTCAGAATGCTTCCTCTCCATCACACCCGGGAAGTTCCAGGGCATATTTATCTAATATTTACTTACAGAACCTAGTAAAGTTCCTAGTGGGAAATTTTTACAAAATTTCTCCCCATCAACCATGGCTGGGGTCCCCTGGAGTTTTTAACTTTCAGGTGTGTCCCCACTGAACATCCCACAATTCATCAGTTATAGTTCCAGGTTTTCCTACCCTGGTTCTGGTTTCCAGGTTTCTGTTCAGAAGCCTTTCTTCCCTGAAGAAGCAACTCTCTGTATTTGCCCATATATCTCTCCAGTCTTGGGGAAAGTAGTTAGTTTACCTTACATCTACCCCTCTTTTATGAATCCAAGAACAGTTGTTAATTGTTTACCCTGTTCCTCTTTTTATGATGGTACAGTGATGGGGGGAGACCAGAAGGAAAGTGAGAAGCAGAATCTCCCCTGAACAGGGAGCTTGTTGTGGGGCTTGGTCCCAGGATCCTGAGATCATGACCTGAACCCAAGTCAGACGCCTAACCAACTGAGCCACCCAGGTGCCCCTTATGTGTAAATATATGTAATGCATCACTTCTTTTCATCAAAAATAATCATCAGATTTTTTCTCTATATTCTTATGTAAATATTAAATAGGATATTCTCAATTCGAATTTCAAAGGACACTTAGACTAAAAGATGTTTTTATTTAAAGATTACTGTCATAGCATGAGATGGGTAATCTTCATTTAATTCATACTTTAATCCTTTAAATCCATACTTTAAATCCTTCCTTTAATCCATACTGCAAGTTTAAAAATAGGTAGATAGGTAAGTAAGTAAATGACTTATAGTTCAAACTCTCCAGACTTCAGGTAAAAGTGGAGCATGTGGGAAGAACAATATATTGATAGATGGTTAGTTAGGTAGAGGTTAGAGTGTAGCTAAAGAGGTGGAAATTAAAAGATCATTAATTACAGGGGAAAAAATGATACATGGTCACAGAAGAAACTAACCAGAATATTCTATCTCTACACTTTTTAATCTTTATACTAAATTATATAGGTCAATGTATTTTATTTTTATAGTGTTTTGAATTTTAAATAACTGTTATTCTGCATATAAACATTTTCTAAATTAATATATCAATTGTGACTTTTTTTAAAAAAATCACTCATACACATTTTTGAGGGGAAAATTATATTGAAGTTATCAGCTCATTTTACATAAATTCCAAAACATTTTGGATAACAACAACAACAACAATAAAACAAAAACAAAAAGCAAAAGTAGAATGTTTCTCTTCAAAGTAAATGGATGACAATTTCATTGTCATAAAATTTAGAACAACCAATTTAAATATTTAGCACATAAGGGCTTCAGAGGCTAAAGATTTTATTATACAGGCAATAAGCATCATTCCTGAAGTCTTGAGAGATTTTTTTATGATAAGTGTACTGTCAAAATTCATATATAATGGTAACAGAGAATATAGAGTTGCCTGCAAGTTATAAATGTACACTTTTGTCCCCACATAGGGCAAGAATATAGGAAAGAAATTCTTATAAATATTTTTATTCATAATCTTACATTTTCTTAAGACTGTCACTATTTAGAATTTAACTTTTTTTTGCATCAGCATGAATAATTTCTTCCTCTGTCTTATTCATACATAATTTCATTTCAGAAGAACCACTATTAAAAGAAGGCCTAAGGCTCCTGCGTGGCTCAGTAGGTTAAGCAGCTGACTCCTCATTTCAACTCAGGTCATGATCTCAGGGTCCTGGAATTGAGCCAGGTGTGGGACTCTGTGCTCAGCACAGGGTCTGAGTGGGATTCTCGGTCTTTTTTCCTCTGCCAGTCCCATTCGTGCTCACTCGCACTCTCTCACTCTCTCTCTCCAAAAAATAAATAATAAATAAATCTTTAAAAAAAAGAAGTTCTACACAGAAATTCTATTTTTTAGCTACTCTTGTGGAAAAGCATGCCTGAGGCTTAAAATATGAAATGGAGACTAGAATTTTAACCAATACAATGAAGATTATAAAATTTTACTTCTACATTTGAATGTCTGCTATGTATCAGGCACTAGACAGTGTCCTGAGAGACAAAGATTAACCTGACTTTGAGAGCCTCATGCTTTTTTAGATAGCTAGAAACATAAACAAATAGTTGTTGTAAGTCTAATAAGTAGCATACAGTAGAATAAACTAATTGCTACTAGTAGAACAAGGTAAAATGTCTTTTGAGTGATTTCTACAGAATTTTCAGATTTTCAAGGCAAAAGTAATTTTTGCTCTTATTCAGGACTACTAAATAGGGAAAATGGAAAACCACTCTAGGAAATGGATCACCCAGATAAAAAGCAAAACTATCAAAGCTTACTATATATGCTTGCCTGAATTTTTCAATGGTGCAGTAGTGGCTATTCTCAACTTTAAGAAATGTAATTTCTTATAAAAGTAAATAAAATACAGTAATTTATTAAAATTATACAAGCTTTTCACTCTAACTCTGCAGTTTATATTCTAACAATATGACTCTACTTTAGATTATTAAGAAAGATAATACTAAGGGAATTGTTTTTCATGTGCAAATGTTATTGAAACAGAAAAAGAAAAAGAACCATTTGGTTACAAGTGATAATGGTGTGATAAATTATGCTCCAGTCATCCAGACTGTGAACTATTAATGCAAATATTAAAAAAAAATTTTTTTTTAATTTCAGAATATGGTGCCATACAAAATGTTTAGATATATGTATATAGTGCTTAGGTCTAAGTTCAAAAATAATCACACTTCAGGTGTTGATAGAGTTGAAATGAACAAGAAATGACAAGAATTAGCAAACTTTACAAGAGACTTAAAGGTTATTCCACTTGAATTTCCTTTCACATCTTTTCTACCTCTTTGATGTTAAAAAAATTGTGACTCTCAATGCCTTTAATGGAATATAATTTAAAACATGCTGAAATTAGCTAATAGTAGTTTACTTATTGTGTGTTATATGTTGTTTAAAATATTACCTGCTATAATTTATTTAATCCTCCCAACCACTGAGATAACTGCTCTTTTCATTTTCTAGTTGAGAAAGACGAGGTGCAGAAAACCTGCATTCTGTCTTAGGGAGCATGGTTTTTAACAGTTTACTGATTGATCATAAGTGTCATTAACTTCTAGATTTGTTGTGCTAATTGCTGTGATTTTCACATAACAACATCAAGCTTTTGAATGGAATTGTGTTTGATATAATTCATACTAAATAACAGTTACGTTAAATACAATGCATTCTAAGGCTATAGTGAGTTTTGATAAGATTAAGAAATATAGAAATTACAGAGTTTCAGTTTTGACTAAATATTTAATTTACAAAAGAGATGCTGTGATTTTCACATAACAACATCAAGCTTTTGAATGGAATTGTGTTTGATATAATTCATACTAAATAACAATTACGTTAAATACAATGCGTTCTAAGGCTATAGTGAGTTTTGATAAGATTAAGAAATATAGAAATTACAGAGTTTCAGTTTTGACTAAATATTTAATTTACAAAAGAGATGTTGTATGATAAAGTAAAATATATTTTGTATCCTGATGAAGTCCCAGTAGTTCATTTTGCTTTTGTTTCCCTTACATGTGGAGATGTATCTAGCAAGAAGTAGTAAATACAATACACCTTAAATAACAACAAACTTTGCATAAAATAAAGTAAAAATGTGTATTTCAAATATTTTATTGCTATAAGTTATCAAGTGAAAGTAGATAAAGTATGGCAGAATGTCAGGTCTATAATAAACTTTAATGTTTATTTACCTGAACCCTTTATCATGGTTGAATATATACACACATTCATGCATTCAGAACTGTGGCAAGTAATATCCTGGCAACTTTTCAGGGAATTTTATAATTAATATCACTACTTCCTAAAGTTACCTCATTTCTTTTTTGCACAAGCTTGTTAAATATTAGAAGGAGGGTATTTTTGAAAGAAGGCGTTGTCTTCCTGTCAAAGCACTGCCATTGTAGCCAAAGACTTCATTGTCCTTGGTGTTGACTCAGGCCTTTTTATGCATATCTTATTCCACTGCATACTAAGGAAAATATTCTGTAGGCAAACAGAGTCCACTCTAAAATAAATTTAAGAACAGAAATAAGAATACCATGGCTGAGTTGGAAAATGATTTTTAGAAAGTTATCACTGAAGGAAAGAAGACATATGACAAGTATGAAAGCAGAGAATAAGAGGATTAAAGGGATTACTAGGCAAAGCTGAGTTTATAAAAGGCAAAAGTGACAAGGAGTAAGAAAGTTGTTGTACAGAACTGTAAAGAATGCCAAAATATATACAGGTATCAGTAGCATTATACTATATTTACTCTCTGTGTACCCATAGTTATTAGCTTTTTCGCTATTATCTAATTAGCTACCAACCAATTGCCATTAGCTATTAGCTTTATTGCTAACTTTTATATGATTGATTACTCTTTATTATATATAAAGAAACTTTATTATAAACTCATAAGTTCTATGATTTTTATAATGCATGAAAAACAATGTCTACTTCAATTACTTTGATATGTTGGTAACAATCTTGGTTTGTGTTCTAACTTGTTAATTTATGGTTTAAATGATCAAATTATGTAAATTTTTAGTTGGGCTTCAATTTAACAGTTCTCTGTAGATATAGCATAATATGGCAGCTCATTCAGGTTAAGTAAATTTGATGTCTGCACTGGCAGTCAAGTACATAATTATCAGGACCTATAAAATATTCTAGAGAAAGCGGTGGTCCTAATAAAATTAATATGGAAATTTTAATAAATAAAAAATCATTCTTTCAAAAATATGAGATTAGACCAGTGACAGTCTTTGATTTTTAAATGTGCATTTTTGTTGAGATTTATTGTTTATTTCTCATATACCCAAAAATATGAGTGTGTTTTCGGTTTGTTTATTTTCCCCCACTGTTGAAGTATTTTTCCTGCTGTCTTTTTAATTTTTTAAAAAATATTTTAAAGATTTTATTGTGGGGCTTGATCATAGGACCCTGGGATCATGACCTGTACTGAACGGAGACGCTTAAAGACTGAGTCACTCAGGAGCCCCACCTGATGTCTTTTTTAATGGATCTTAAGGAATGATTTCCAGGTCAATGCTATGTAATTGATAAAAGAAACCATTCAAAGCAAAATAAATACTTATTTTATGTTTTCTGAAAAAAACTTAGATATAACAGAATATTTAACTGTGCAAAGTTACCTCAAAATACTATCTTCTAGGATCAACTATTTTCATTAAAAAATGTAACACACATGAGTTCTAATCTTGGAATAAGACATTATCTAGCATCAATGCATTTATGTGAGCAAGGCACAGTGTGAGGTCAGATATGCTCTTTATGAGAGCCAGCATTTACTTTAAAGTACTTTAGAAAAAGGAAAGGCTAAACCTCCATTGTCTGCACAAATACCTTCAATATTACTCCAAGTGATATGAAAAAGAAATGATACAAAAAAGGATGCACACTTATTCTAATATTAGCGGTGAGATTTACCTGAGATGGGGAGGGGAACTAATAAAATAAGATTTGTAACAATATTTTGTTTATCTCGGGCTATATTTCCTGTCTGGGAATCTCTTGCCTGATGAATGAGAGCTAAAATCTCAAGCAATGTTTGGAAATTCAAGAACTCTACATAGTTAAAGCTTGTGAGTTTCCCTGTCATGACAAGCCAGCATGGGATAAAATGTTTAGAAGGAAATCAAGGAAGCCACTGTGGCTAAAACAGGATGAGCAGGAAGAGTAGTAGAAAATGGAGTCAGAGAAGACAGGGAAGGAACAAATCATCAAAATATTGAGGGTGGTAGTGAGTCTGTGGTTTTACTTTGGGTCAGCTGGGGAGCCATAATAGGGATTTCAGCATTATATGACATGAACTAAATCACATAATATGATCACTATGGGTGTTATGTATATTGAAGATGGATGTATGTGGAAGAGGCAATTATGAGAAATCTTTGGATTCTCTCTCTCAATCTACATTATTTTTGGTGGGAAAAGAAAGCTTACATGGTGAAGTCCTAAGAGGCATCTTACTAACTCTTTAATGTGTGAAGTTGTTCAGAGGAGAATGGCTAGAGATATGTCTGAGTAGAGTTAAAGTTATATCCAGAATATGGTACTTAATGTCATAGGGCTTGAGATCTCCAAAGAGAATGAAGAGAAATCCAAAGATTGGACCACTTGGGTGGTCCATATTTTTCAGATGATGAAAAATCTTGCAGTATTGCTGTTTCTGTAATCACTTTGTAAACAAAGGGGAGTGTTGATGGGATTAATGTCATTTATGCATAATGGAAATTGCAGTTTTGAGCTTGTGACTAACAGTAAGGCAGCAGAAAAAAAGGGAAAGAGTTTTGCCAGGAGTACACAGAGTTGGATGAACTCCCCTGAGAGTTTGTTGAAACCTATGTAGAGATCAGTTGTGGGTCAGCTTTATTTGAACCAGAGGGCTTTGGTGAATCTTCGGCTCAGTCACTCTCTTAGCAATGTCAGGACTAGTAAAGCAGCTGGCTCAGACTCTCTTTTTCCCCCTTACTTGGCAATTATTATTTGACTTAGTGGACTTTTTCCCTATTTCCTTTTCTCTGGTCCAAGTTGTTCCTCAGGGCTGGTTTTTGGTCTTATTCTCTATATTATCTTTATGATATCATATCTATTTCCATGGCCTCAATGCTTAGAACACATACCTTCTATCTTTATTTTAGAATTTTTTTACTAATCTTGACCTGACATCTATAAAGTGATGACTCATAATACTTATAAGTAATTGTTTAAAAATGAGCTCGTCATTAAATAAAAAGAACATACACTTTTGAAGTGAACAAAATATTTGAGCACAAATAAAATCATAAAAAATGGTATCCAAATGGCCAATAAATATGTAAAAAAGGTGGGCAACTCTCATCTAGGAAAATGCAAATTCAAAACATGTTTAATAAATTACTACAAATCCGACACAATGGCTAAAATGAAAAAATGGAAAATTCAAAATGATTGCAAGGATGTAGAGCAACTGGTATTTTCATATGCTGTTGGAAGGAGTTTAAGTTTTCCATGGAGTAAAGAAACAGACTCTAAGTTCTTAATGTAATAAAAAAATCATTGTAAGAGAGAATCAGTAATTCTGAGTATAAAATGATTCCTACTTGGTAGATCTTTATTTTGACCTATCTGTCTTTGCACTTAAAGTTGAGTTTTATACAGAAAACAGAAATCACTATAGAAAGTGGCCATAAGCAAGCAAAAATAAAAATAAAATAAATGCATATCCCCCAAATTATGGTTTATCTAAATTCTGAAACTTTAAAACTAAGTCATAGTACATTGAAATTTTTCTTAATTTAATGAGAAGATGGGGGTTTGAAGATTAGTTTCTCCCCAACTATTCCCCGCACCCCACCCAGTGTCAGATTTTTACCACATGCTTCAAGACATTCATCATGAATGCTTTAGAGTTTACAAAAAGAGGCCAAGGCAGGGGTAACATTCCATGGTGGTTGTTGTTGTTGTTGTTATATCATTTAAGCAATTGGAAGAAGTAATTTAGAATAGCTAAAATTAGTACTCTTTGATTTTGATATCATCTTGGTAGGACATAATATAGAGAATTAACAAAAATGTCACAGACTTATGTGGCCGGTGGTAATTTAGATTACTGTAATAATTTAGTAGTGTAGTAATTTAGATTACTAAAGGTCACCTGGTTCATATTCTCCTTCCTTTAAGAAAACTTACACCCAAGTCTTCCCAGATGACTCATTTCTGAAAATACTCAAGATTTAGTGGTCTCACCATAAACACATGTGCAGGTTCCCCCTCTGTGAGAAATGTCTTCTTCATATTTACTCTAAATCACCACATATCTATTTAAACTTGAGACCTTGACATGAACCAGAAATAAATTAATACCATGTTTATGTTGAAGAAAAATGCTGTGTTTTTACTCATATTTAAATCAGGTAAAATTCTATCTGCAGTAAATCACTTCATGTTTCAGTGTTAGTATGGTGGTAAGGGAACTGCTGTAGCCGTGATGAAGACTAGCTTAATAGTTCCTCTTGTTTTGGATATAATTCTCAGCCTCTTTTGCACAAGGATTGGGACTATATAACTAAACATTTCACTTTTACTAAAAGTTAAAAAAAACAGCAAAGCAACAAAACAAATTTGTAGTATCATTGAATTCAATTTTTTGTATGAGGAAACAGGATCAGAGAGTTTAGGTGTAAAAGTTTCACCACACATTTTATAAATTGCAAAGCAAGTAGCTGGGACTAGATCATAGGTTTTCTAATAATGCTTTATTTTTACCAGCAGTACACAGTGTTTTCGTATGTGTTATCAGCTACTTTTTAGATTGAGCTTAAAAACAAGTTTCAAGAACAGTATTGCAAAAACAACTCAGAACACAAGAGAACATCAATAAAAGAGAAGTATGAAAGAATAGAATCTTTTGAGAAAAATAAAAACTGTGTAACAAATAAATTCTTTACAAAAAAAGGTTATACACCAAAACAGATTGGGTCCATCATAATCTGGCAACTGTTCAAAATGAACAAAAAACCCAATTTTTAAATACTTGAATAAGCAGAGATTTTTCAGTGGTTTCAAAACTAAAGGAAATCTCAAAACAAGAAATATTTATGGATTGTCTCTGAAAGTACCCTGCTTATATGCTGAATAAATCATCAACCTGTTTATCTAAACCTGTTTGTATAGGAAATCAATGAAAGCGCAGCAGTACAGTTTCCTTTTGGCATGAGGTGCCTTTGAAGTTATCCATAGTCTAACGTGCTGAGTGTGAAATAAACATCAGGGTAATGCTGTCTCATTATGGAAACCCAATCTGAAAATGAGTTTATAAAAAATGAGGGATAAAGCATTTTCCTAAATATCTGAGTGCATGAGATGCACTGGAAAATACTGATGTCTGTAGACGGCCTACGCACGTCTAAAAGATCGCACAAATATTCTAAATTAGGGGACTCTGACTTCCTAAAACTATGGTTTGCTCCCAAACTAAGCTTTTAAATAGCTTATCTTTTCATTCTTTACTTTTTCCTTTGTTATTTTTAATCCGTGTCAAGGATTTTCGTGCCATCTATTCAGCAATAAAAATATGTAAAACTAGAGCTCTTCAAGCTCAAATGACCAAGTACTTTCTCAGCATATCCATTTGGATGTCTAATTGATGTCTCAGGCTCATTGTATGGAAAATAAACTTTTGTTTTCTCTCCTCACCTTTAATTTCATCTCAGAAAAGCAAAACAAAACAAAACATTTTTCACTTCTTCAGATTAAATAGCCTTGTGTCATCCCTGACTCTTCTCTATACCTCATATTCAGTGTGTCAGAAATACCTGTTGCCTCTGCCTTCAAAATGTAGTTCAAATTTAATGCTTCTTAACCAGCTCTACTGCTAACATCCTGGTTCAATCACAATCATTTCTTTACTAGGTTATTTCAGTAGCCTCCCAGACTGATTTTACTATTTCCATACTTGCCCTCACTTAATTTATTGTCAAAGAGGAAGCTACAATAATCCAGTTATAAATTCATATCCTGCTGCTCATATGTTCAAAATCTTTCCATGGCTTCCCTTTCCCATGCAGAACTCAGGCCAAATTCTTTACCTATGTTGTCCCCCCTACAAAGCCTCCCGTGATGTGGTCCCTCCTAACTCTCTAACTTTTAATTCTTAACTATTCCTCCCCTCAGTCCATCCGCTTTGGTCACATGGACATTTATGCTATTGGTTGACCATAGAAGATACACTGTAGCCTTTAGCCATTGTTCTTGCTATTCTTTCTTTTCAGAACACTCTTTGTTAGATATATACATATGTTAAGTTGAGGCTCGATAAAAAACTGAAGGCACACTCAAATGAAGGTAAAGTCCCATTTCTTTATTTTTTAAAATTTTTTAAAAGATTTTATTTATTTATTTATTTATTTATTTATTTATTTATTTATTTATTTGACAGAGAGGAGAGAGATCACAAGTAGGCAGAGAGGCAGTCAGAGAGCGGGGGGGAATGGGGGGGAATCAGGCTCTCCACCGAGCAGAAAGCTTAATGTGGGTCTCGATCCCAGGACCCTGATATCATGACCTGAGCTGAAGGCAGAGGCTTTAACCCACTGAGCCACCCAGGCGCCCCTCTTTATTTTTTTTTAAGAGTTTATTTGTTTATTTGACAGAGAGAGAGATCACAAGTAGGCAGAGAGGCAGACAGAGATAGAGGAGGAAGCAGGCTCTCCACCGAGCAGAGAGCCCGATGCGGGGCTCAATCCCAGGACCCTGAGATCATGACCTGACTTGAAGGCAGAGGTTTTAACTCACTGAGCCACCCAGGCACCCAAGTCCCATTCTTTAAAATGGGACCGATTGCTAAGGTTTGGGGGAGGTACAGGGAAACACTTGAGCAGAAGGGAAAAGGAAAAAAATACTTCATATTTTTTTCTCCACTAATAGATTGAATTATTTTGCTTAATATCTCTTACATCAGTCTCCTAGAAAAACAAAACAAAACTAATCAAATCAGGGAAAACAGTAACTTATTTCTTCTTTGTCTATCTACTTTTCTACTCCTGGGATTAGTACAATGTGAATTTTACAGTTAGCGCTCAATAAATATAGATTGAATGCAAAGGAATAGTAGTAGCAGCAGCAGTAGTAATAGTAGTTGTTGTGGCAGCCCTGGTATTAATAGTAGCTGTGAAAATAATGCTTTAAAATGGAGCAGGCATTGTTGTGTCAAGTGCTTTAATTGCATTATTTTACTAAATCTTTATTACAACCTAGGAGATAGAGACATTTATTTTCCTCACGTTAGAGATTAGGCAGCTGAGGTTCAAATCGTAAGCAATTGGTGAGGCCAGGACGACAGTAAAAAAAAAACCTGACTACTGTCAAGTGTGTACTTCTCTTGATGCACTTGAATGCTTCTTAGTTGACCTTAACTTTTTTCTCCCTCTGCAGAGTAAAAGGGTCCGTTCCTGAATCAGTGTTAGGCAGTGATCTTACTAATATTCCAGGTTCCTGAAAACCCTCTGTATTAGTTTCTCAGGGTTGCCATAACAAATTACCACAAACATGGTAGATTAAGACAACAGAAATATATTCTCTCACAGTACAGTCTTAGATGACAGAAGGCCAAAGTCAAGGTGTGAATAGGGCCATGCTCTCTCAAAGGCTTATGGAGGAGCCTTCCTTGTTTCTTCCAGCTTCTGGTGACTCCAGCTTTTCTTGGCTTGTGGCAGAATAATAGAAATTTTGGCCTTTACCTTCAGATAAGCCTTTTCCCTGTACCTCTGAGGGCCCTTTTCTTTTCCCTTATGAGGGTACCCTCATTGGATTTAGGGTCCACTCTAATACAGTGCGATCTCATCTTGATTCTTACCGTAATTGTAAAGACCCTATTTCATATTAAGGTCACATTCTGAGGTGCTAGGTGGATATGAATTTTGGGGGAACACTGTTCAACCCAATAAACCCTTTTTTCTAGGGACTGAGATCTTTTAACCCTCGTAAGTCTGCTTACCTGTCAGGAAGGCTTGAATTCCTTGAGAAGACAGCCAAAAGCTCGTGAGCTCTGAATTATTACACTATCATTTAAATTTCTATCCTATCTTGTACCACCTATATTAGGGATGTTCCCTTTTATTGACTCTGGGATTAAGACTTCTAAGAAGTAAAGCACACTGCCAAGGTTTTGAGTAAGAATCCATATTAAATAATACAATGTTGATTGTATTATTGTATTATGTTGATTCAATTTATGATTTTTTGACTTTGCAATGATGGGAAAGCATTACATATTCAGCAGAAACCACATTTTGAGTTTTGATTCTTTTCCTAGGCAGGCGATATATGGTATGATACTTTTTCATGGTGTTGGGCAGTGCCTGCTGGCTGCAGCTCCCAGTCACCCACCAATCAGAAGGCGGCCAAATCTACATCGAGCTTTTCTACTGAGATGGTTGGGAACTGAACTGATTTTGTTTCTTACAAAATCAGCGTTCTCTCTGTTTCCAGATGAGCCCAGACCTCAGCTGTACCTCATGTTCAGTGCTTTTTATCTGTTTGCTTTGAGTTCACTGTGCAGGATTTGCCCTCTTCTGCCAAAGAGGAAAGTGTGTGTTTGTTTAACAAAATGTGGACCAAAAAAAAAAAATCTTTTACCTAAAAAATATATGATGATTCTATTTGTATAACTATGACTTTCTGTGAAACTATAAATATTAAAATAGGGTGCTGGAAGTTCGCGGCAGACTTTTTGGTTATTTTAGAGTATAAACCATTTACTTTGTGGAGTTTACATGGTTTTATATGCATACTAATTGTAATAATAAACTATGCCAAATCACAGTGAAAAAAAAAAAGGATAAACAACCAATACGCTTACAACCATTCTGTATATGCATGCAACTATTCTGCTTTCAGCTTTCAGTACAGAATTCCATAAATTACATGAGGATATTCTATTATAAAATAGGTATGTGTTAGTTAATTTCCCCTAACTTAGGCTACTGTAAGTATTCTGAGCACATTTAAGGTAGGTTAGGTTAGGCTAAGCGATCATGTTTGTCAGGTTAGGTGTATTTAATGCATTTTCACCTTAGGATATTTTCAACTTATGATGGGTTTATCAGGACATAATCCTATCATAAGTCAAGGAAGGATTGTATTCAGCTCGTATTTGGCCCTTCTACTTTTTAACAACAATGTAGTTCTGATATTTTAAAAAAATCCTTCAGCTATAAGGTCTTTCTATAAAATGTTAGATGGAGACAGCTGGGTGGCTCAGTCGATTAAGTGTTTGCCTTTGGCTCAGGTCGTGATCTCAGGGTCCTGGGATTGAGATCAGGGTCCTGAGATGGGGTCCCACATTGGGCTCCCTGCTCAGTGGGGAGCCTGCTTCTCCCTCTGCCAGCCACTCTCCCTGCTTGTTCTCTCTTTCTGACAAATAAATAAAATGAAAAAAAAAAAGTGTTAGGTGAGTTTTTTTTTTTTTTTTAACTTAAGGCTTGTTTAGTATGAGAAAGGAAAATTCTCAAAGGACAAAAACAAAATTGAATCAGAAATACTAAAAAGTGAGTAAACTCTGAAACTGGGGCATGCCCTCAATTCATGTTGATCCTACATTAAGCAGAAATTTTGTTTTAATTACTGGAGAAAATATAAGAAGGCTAGGACCCTTGAAGGCTAGGTTAAAAAGGAAGAAAGTTTAGCAAACCTTGTGGAAAATTGGACTCCCAAATTCTATACCTCTTAGCTAATGAATGAAATAATAATATTTAATACCACAAAGGATGATGGAGAGAAAAAAAATCTGGAAATTTATAATATAATCTACCCTACAGATATACATTAGACTTTCAGATTGAAAGTAACAAATTTCAATATATTTCACGGGTATTTAATTTATGAGAAACTACCAAAGTATCTAAGAACATTGAAAGTATCAATTAATATTGATGTATGTACAAAATGTTTATTGCAGCAAAATGAAAATAGAAACTGAACATACATATTTATAATATTTTGTTAGGATAAGGGAAAGTTAGTTTCAGAATAATGTGTGCAGTATGATTACATTACATAGGTGTCTTACTTTGGATTTCCTTCAAAATTAACTCAAAGACAAAGAGTGGAGCACAGCTAGATTATTTGGGAGGTGATTATTGGAAACACAAATGAAAAAAAGGGAAAATGAGACCGAGAAGGAAGAGAAACCAGTAAAGGGTATGGTATGTTAATGATCCTGTTACAGACAGGGACAGCTTGGCCTCAGTCTTGTTGGAGACCATCTGAAATTGTCTGAAGTATGACTCATAAAGTCCCACTGGAGAACAAAGAGGGAGAATCCATTCTTCATGGATTCTTCTTCACCCATAGTGTGTGAATCCTCACACCCACATCCACCCAGTGATTTCCAGCATGTCTTGATTACACAACCATCCATAGTACCAACACAAACTCTCAGGCCCCAAAGAAGAGAGACCCAGGTAGTTAAAGTCAGCTGTTGTCAATGTGATGGACTAAGTACTGCAACAGCTTCCCTTGAATGCGGGTTACTATGAACTCTGAAGGCCATGGGGCATCAATGGAATCTGCTGTCGTGAGGGGTGGAGGGATAAAAACACCCACTTGTGAGCATGGGGAATGATGTGAAAGGATACCTTAAATTTTTTATCCTGTCAGTTGGAGAAGAGTTTAGATAGTTTGATCTTTTCTTTATATAACTTCACATTGTTTGACTTGATGTTGTAAGCATATATTATTTTTTATATTAAATATATATAATAGCTGTCCATTTTAGGAGAATGTATTTACTACTTTGGTAGTCCATTTGGTAGTCCACAAATAACACATTTAATAGATATGTATGGATGTTGGGAATTCACGGAGTTTATCAGCAATATTATTCCATAAGGATAAGAAAAGCTTTAATAAAGAAATTCAATTAAGCATTCTTTGGCAGATGATTCTATTATAGAGATATATTGAAGATGAGTATCCAAAATCTTATTTCCATTATTTGGAAGACTTTCTCATAATTTAATCCCTGCTCACATTTTCAATTTTCAAGTAATACTGTTTAAAATATTTGTGACCAGGACACAAATGGAGGAAAAGAAGCAATCCAGCGGATATGATTACATGGTTTTTATCTATACTGAAAACCAGAAGTTGAGTTTTTCCAAGCACAAGAACTTGTATATGAGAGAAAATCAACAAAAAAAAGTCTTTGATAAATGATGCCTTCGTTGATTAATATTTGGTTTACTGAATGAAGGAGGGAATGATTCAATCAACTTTACAGATGTGAACATCTAGAAATCTGGAAATAACTGTATTTCATGATGAACTTTCATATGCATAAGCCATTCGTTTTTAACATAATGAAAATCTACACTAGTCGGATAGGGTAAATCTGTTTTAAACCCCAAATCTCAGTGGCCTACCACAATGTTTTTTCCTTCTTCACATCACATATCAGTGAAGATCAGGCATTCTTCCCTGGCACATTCCCCCAGTTAGTGGCTTAGGGATTTGGATTCTTTCCATAGTGTTGCTTCACCATTTTGAAATCTTTTGTTTTCAGCCAAATGAAAAAGGAGAAAGAGAACATGGAAGATATCCCAGATTATTTTTTGTGGGGAGAGGATGTCAGACTGTGAAGTTACTTTTATCACTTCTGCACCTATTTCATTAGCTAAGATCTTGTTTTATAGTTTCAATCTAAGTACAAAAGAGGCTGAGAATTATAACGAAAGCAAGAATAAAGATTGGCGAACATGTAGCTAGTCTTTATCATGACTACAGCAGTTCCCCTAACACCATACTGACACCAAAAATATGAAGTGATTTACTGCAGATAGAATTTTATCTATATGTGATTTAAATATGAGTCAGAACACAGCATAATTCTTCAACATAAACATGGATTAATTTATTTCTGGTTCATGTCATGGTCTTAAGTTTAAAGAGATGTGCGGTGATTGACAGTAAATATGAAGGAGACATTTCTCACAGAAGGGGAAACTGCATATATATTTATAGTAAGACCACTGAACCTCAGGGTGTTTTCAGAAATAAGGGTCATCTGGGAAGATTTAGGTATAAGTTTTCCTAAAGAAAGGAATATATGAGCCAGTTGACATTTAGTAATCTCCACCAGTCATATAAGTCTGTGACATTTCTGTTTGCTCTTTAAATTATATCCTATTGGGGCCATACTATATATATGTATTATAGTGTTGTGACAAATATCCAGAACCTTTCCTGTCATTCCTGATAATTTCCTCTAATCAGAGTGCCAGTTTTAGCTATTCTAAATTATTTTCTCCATTTGCTTAAATGGCATAATAATAATGATGATCATGATAATAATAAAACTGTGGAGGAGTACCCTGGCTTTGGTCTCATCATATAAAATTCTAAAGCACCTATAATTTATGGCCCAAAGTCTGTGGTAATAAATCAGCCACTGGAGGGGAAGTGGATGGGGGAAAACTCTCCTTTATACCCCCCTCTTTTTATTAAATATGGAAAAATTTCAGTTCATCATGGTTTATTCTCAGAGTTTGAGAATTTGGATAAACCACAATGATTTTGGAGAAGTGCGTGTATTTATAAAAAAAAATGTTTGCAACTATGGACCTATTATAATGATCCATGTTTTCTGTATAAGACTCAACTCTAAGTATAAGGACAAATAATTTGGAAGAAAAATTCAACTGATAGATATCATATTATACTCAGAATTTCCCCTTCCATCTTAATATTAACGCTTTTTTGTTATGTCAAAGTCTTAGTCTGTTTTTTGTTTTGTTTTGTTTTGTTTGTTTTGTAAGATTTTATTTATCTATTTGAGAGAGAGAGAGAGATCACAAGCAGGCAGAGAGGCAGGTATCGAGAGAGGAGGAATAGGCTCCCTGCTGAGCAGAAAGCCCGATGCGGAGCTCCATCCCAGGACCCTGAGATCATGACCTGAGCCGAAGGCAGAGGCTTTTACCTACTGAGCCACCCAGGTACCCAGGTCTTAATCTGTTTTTCCAACCCATGGAGAAGTTTTCTCAAGTAAGTCTCGAGGGTTTCATGTCCCCCTTAGCCTGAGCTCCCTGATCAATATGAGTGACATTTTTACATAGGTGGCAGCCCGTTCAACATTATGATTTACCTAATGTGTATTAGTGTATTATTGTGGTAAAGTACCACATATTTTGTTGCCTAGAACAATAAAATTTTATTATCTCATAATTTCCATGGATTAGAGGCCAGGTGTGAGTTAGCTGGGTCCTGAGTCCTCTCTCAGAGTCTCACTAGGCTGAAATTCTAGTAATGAGGCTGTAATTCCACATAAGGCTCAGGTCCTCTTCTACTTTCACAGTGGCGGTGTTTACTTCCTAACAGTGGTATGATTGAGGTCTCCATTTTCTTGCTAGGTGTTGGTCGAAGACCACTCTCAGCTTGCCCTTAGGCTTTTGCCATGTGACCACCTTCTCAGCTCCTCTCAGCATTGCAGCTGAGGCCAGAGGAGAATATCTCTCTGTTAGTCTGCTGTATCATAATTATGAAAATTCACCCAACACGGTTGTCAAATACTATGAATTAATCCTGTAAATGTCTGTCTCATTCACAGATTTGACTCACACTTAAATAAGGGGATTTTACAAGTTGTGTACACCAAGAGTAGGAATTTTGAGGGTCTTTACATAATTTTATTTAGAATTCTGCCTGCCACACAATTCCTTTATATTAGAGAAAATTTATTAGATGGATTGTAAAACTAATACTAACTAAGGGGTGCCTGGGTGGCTCAGTCAGTTAAGCATTCTTTTGATTTTGGCTCAGTCATGATCTCAGAGTCCTGAGATTGAGCCCTGCCTGCATCAGGCTCTGAACTCAGTGGAGAGTTTGCTTGAGATTCTCACTCTCCCTCTCCTGCTTTCCCTCCCTGCCCCAGCACTCTTTCTCTTTCAAAAAAACAAACAAACAAACAAACAAACAAAACAAACCCCCCCCCCCCAAAACCCAGCTATTACTAACTAGGATATCTATTCCTGATTTAAATTACTGCTGATGAACATGTTAACAGTTTGGTTTTAGTCTAGAAAAGTGACATTGGTGACATTTCAACAAAGATTTAAACTGTCTTAAAGATATACAAAAGATACAGAAATAGGAGATATACTTTAAATGAGTAAGAAAATTAAATTAGGAACAATGTTGCTATATAAAGGTTGCATTTTGAGATTTTTATTTGAATTTGGAAAGATCTGTGAGACAAAATGCCCAAACCCTCTTCACAGCAGTGATAAGCTTTGTTTCAACATTAACCTGACCTTTGGAGAAAATTAGTCAAATCACATCATAGTTTGTAAGACAATGTAGGATAGTTGACAGGATTCTTGAGATGATATTTAGGAACAATAACAGCTATAACTCCTCAGTTCTGAAATAAAATGAAACCACTGCCATTTGAAAAATGGACTTAAGAGACATCATTCATTATATATTGAGCTCCTATTATGTGGTTTAGTAGCATTCTATATGAATTATATTAAATATTATGAATACAATTTCTATTTTTCATAATTATTCTAAAAGTTAGAAATTCTTTCGGATGGGGAAACGCATTCACTAAATATTTTGTTCAAAATTCATACAGCTACTAAACGGTTAACTCAAGATTTATACCCTTGATTCCTTAGACTCTAAGCCCACCTGGTATAGCTTCTGAATAGTAGACCCTGACATCTGCAGATTTAGATTCTGCAATTTCTACTATTTACAAGCAAATGGGTGAATTCTAAAGTAGATAATGTTGGCTATTTTAAAAGAGGGATTTGTAATATAAACATCAAGACAGTTGAACTGAGCTTTGCAATTATCAGGGGGAATAAACTGAGTACAAATTTGGAGTCTTAATAGGTATTTTTAAACCTAGTTGACATACCATTTAGACAGACCTTTTTTGTCTTAGAAAGACCTATTTTATTAAAAATTACTCTAATATAAGCCAACAATTAGTTGTAAGAACAGTGTTGTTTAAACTCTAAAAAGAAGTCTTGGATATGTTAGCAACTATGGGGGATCTGACTTATGGTATGAAAATAGCACCATACAACCCCTCTAGAAACAAAAATAAAAATCCATGAATCATTTTCAACAAGTGCTCCAAGCCTCCGCAAATGTACTCACCAACTAAAAGATAATACTGCAGTGGAAATTAATTTATACTGTGAAACTATGCACAATAATAATGCAACTTTTTAGGAAAATGTGACTTGAAAATCTTACATATATTTTCATATTTTTGGACATTTTGGGGGAATGTGGGATCTTGAAAGTCTGAAAAGGAAAAGGTTTTCAATGTAAAAGTATTGTTCTACTTGAAAAGAATGATCTCAGTGCCTTAATGTTGATAAAATTTAAATATTCACTATTGTTTTCACATTCAGACTTTCTTAGACAATAACATAAAGTATAATTTAACAACTGCAATTAAGGATGTACTATCCTGCAGCTACTAGAATAATTCTTCCTTCATATAGAAAGGAATAGAAATCATTGCAAGAGAGTTAATCATATACTATAGCTAACAATTTAAACATTTACTTTGAAAGCTTTATAAACTCTCATGAACACCCATTGATATGTGATAGCTCTACTGATAGAAGTAAATTATGAATTAGGGAGAAATAAGGGCAGCAGTGAACAACTTTAAAAAAAAACTTTTAGTAGAGAGGGTTAAGTAAATGAAACAATTAAATAAATAGATCCTATTTCCAGTTTATGTCAGCAGATCAGCACATATTCAGCCTTCACTGCTATTACTTTCATATGCGCTTCTAAATACCAAGGAAAAGTGTTTCTATGTGAGATTAAAGCTTGGGTGCCTAATAAATTGAGGCAAATCAAAAAAGACATTTATTAGATAAATTTTATATGTAAGAGGTAGGGAGGTATATTGAAAACGAGGAAAACCACTGGATTTACACTAGCCCAAGTTTGAGTCTCATGTTTGAAAAATATGAGCTGTGTTACTTTTCAGCAGTGAGTCATTCAATCCTGCTGAGCCTCTATTTCCTCATATGTAAAAGAGGAACCATAGTATCCACCCAGCCTCTTTTAGTATCCAGGAATAAGATCTTTTAATTGGCAAAGATGGCAAAATCTTTTAAAATATAGATTGCATTCTCATGAGAAATAAAATATATTCTAAATACTATTGTGAATGAGCCAGAAAGTAATTATGTTAACAATATAATTAGTGTATAGACATATATATACAGCTAATTTTAAATTCCAAATAACTAATACTAAAAATGTGTCTTCCAGACTTGGATCCATGCACACAACAATGAACATATTCTCAGACGATCAACATTTTCATTATAATTACATCCAACCCATCCTTTAAAATTTTGGACTTCAAATGTTTTTCAAAAGGGGCCACACTCTTACCTATTTTGAGTTGCATAGTACCTAATAATATCTTTTCTATTTTATACCCAGAACATTTTCGTAACTATTCTTGAAGAGAAAATTCTAAAAACTATATTCAAAGTTTTAGACAAACTATATCATAAGCCAGTTTTTGTCTATGTGGGTGTTTTTGTTTCTTTTGGTTTGGTTTGGTTTGATTGTTTTAATGCCAGATATGTACAGAGAGAGAAATTCAGCTTGACTCAACATGATCTTTGGCCATGCATGTGCAAAAAACAGCCTAAAATGTTTCATCTTGAGAAATTGAAAATATTGAGTAAGATTAAATCACAAAGATTTGGAAATATATGATTCAATAATACTTTTTTTTTGACAATTGGAGAATTCACACCAAGATTTTAAAGGGAAAAATGAAAGAGAAAGGACACTAATGAAGGATTACAAACTTATAATCAAATGAAACATAACTAATGTTGGATTAAGTTTTGGAAAATGTTTTATTTTCAATGTTCTTGTCTATTTTTACACATCACACTTTTATTCAATTAAAACAAATATGGTAGGTATTAAAAAAAAAAAAAAAGCTTTAGGGCGCCTGGGTGGCTCAGTGGGTTAAAGCCTCTGCCTTCGGCTCAGGTCATGGTCCCAGGGTCCTGGGATCGAGCCCCGCATCGGGTTCTCTGCTCGGCAGGGAGCCTGCTTCTCCCTCTTTCTCTGCCTGCCTCTCTGCCTACTTGTGATGTCTCTCCTCTCTGTCAAGTAAACAAATAAAATCTTTTAAAAAATAAAAATAAAAAAAGCTTTAGTCTTTAATTCAAAAAAAAAAATTTTAAAGAAAATTGAGCATAGTTGTTTCTCCTTTTCCACACGTAGGAATAAATAAAGGAATAGTCATCCATTAGGAGTGTTATCCCCATGTAGTATCTTCCAAATTGAAACAAGAAAGCAATGAGAAGGGTGATGCCTCCCAGAAGTGGAAGACTATTGGAGAAAATAATTTACAAATACTATATAACCTCTAGGTCTTTCCTGGAATCCTATATTGAAGACTAATTTTTCTCTCCTATTTCAAAATCTGTATTAAAATAAATGTTGGCATCATGTGGAGGGAGGGTTTTAACCATTCTTGAAACTAATGTCCTGAAAATTGAGATGGCTTATGTCAACATAACTCACTATTGGGACTGAGACCTATGAACAACTTTGTCAACAAGATTTAACTGTTCGATGAAATTCTTACGCAGGTGAATAAGATTATTAACCAATAAATAGCATATTGTCCTACTTGTCTCCAAAAATTATGTTAAACCAATTAAACTGAGCAAGTAGTTTGCTTACCTTGGCATACAGTCCTACTATTAGGGCAGCAGCTTGCTTGACAGGGTGATCCACACTGGCCCATCAGTTTTCTTATCTCCCAGCCAGTTATCAACTATTACATAGGAGATTTTTCCCAATCTCGCCTACTTTCCACTCTCAAAGATTCATCATAAGCTATTTGAACCGAGATCAAACTCTCTATAAATACCTACTCTTAACTTCCTGCCTTTCAGATGCTGAAAAGACTGACAAAAGTTGTTTTTTTTTTCCCTTGTTGCAGTTAAGTTTAATGAACTTATCTTTAGCTATTTCACAGGTTTTTCTAGTACTTTTGGTGAACAAGTCTACAGTTGAGAGGTTTTTTTTTCCCCCTCCCAAAGAAGTCATCCATTTTCCCTTCAATGAATTGCTTTCCAAAATATTATATCATAAACACTCTTGCCTGACTGCATTTTTACAAATTGGCTGTACTGTTAGTGAAATGAAACTTCATTTTGCTTACCTAAGCAATCTGTCAAGTTTATGTATTTTACTTGAAAAGCCATCTTTCCAAATGAGATTTATTATGGAGGATTGTGGCCTTTACAGATGATGGCATGAAAAAGAATAGATTGTTAAGATCACTGCTGTTCATTGGTCAAAGTTTATGTTTTCATATATAAGGGAAATTGAAGATCGCAGACTAATTAGCTTACCAAAGTCACTTAGAAAAATTAATGTTTCCTCATTTAAAACAGTGTTCTTCAATCAGCTTTAAGATAAACATTTACAGTTCCAGATAGAAGTGTCCTAAAATAGTATGCTTATATAGTATACACTTACTTCCTTTTGATCAGTTTCCCCATTGGTTTCAGTTACACAGAGAATGAGACAGTTAATGTATCTTATTAGCTTTATGTAAAGAGGGTGCTATTAATGAAGCTGCACAAAATAATATCAGAGAGTCACCCTTTTCCTAGTACTTTAGCCTAACTCTTTTTATTACCTGCTTAGCGTTGCTCGAATTATTCATTTCATCTTAGTTAAGTTCTGATTAAGTAAAAGGCTCAAAATGTTTTAAGAGTAATCAGTATGATCATGAATATCTAAAAGAGTTCCACACTCAAATATTTAACATAAAATAAAAATTGCATAAAGTTTCTATTAGTAAGGTAATTGCTGATTTCATTTTAGTTGGACAGATTAAAGTACAGGTTTTTAATGTGATGCTATTTGCAATAGTCAAGTTCATTTGCTCTTCTAAGTGTGAAGTATGTTGATGATTGATAGGAAAAATGGTCAAATGTTTAGTCACTCAGGGTGGATACTACAATTCTTCTGGCAGCTACTATGGTGGCTTCTGAAATCAATTGAATCGTGTTTGCTTTTTAATTTTTTTTTCTTTCATACACCATTCTGATACATTTCCCTTGCTATTTGTTAAAAGAAGATGAGTAATAATCCACTGTGTGTAGGGGTGCGTGTGTGGATGTGTTTGTGTGTGTGTGTGTATTACAGCTGATTTGTAATAAATATAATATATATTCTATATTAATTATATATTATTATATATTAATATATATTATATATTAATATTATCTATAATATATAAAATATACTAATGTAATATATATATAAAATACTTGCCACTTAAGATAAATATCAATTATAAGCAAAATAGAGGGGCGCCTGGGTGGCTCAGTCGTTAAGCGTCTGCCTTCGGCTCAGGTCATGATCCCAGAGTCCTGGGATCGAGCCCCACATCGGGCTCCTTGCTCTGCAGGAAGCCTGCTTCTCCCGCTACCATTCCCTCTGCTTGTGTTCCCTCTCTAGCTGTGTTTCTCTCTGTCAAATAAATAAAATCTTTAAAAAAAAAAAAAGCAAAATAGATATGGTACAAACTTTGTTGATAATGTACTTGATTTCCTAATTTCACACTGCCCTTGAAATTACTAATTTCTTTGGTTGATTTTTGTATTTTTTTCCTTTTATTTCCAGGTAGAGGTTGAGTAAATGTTTCTCTTAAAAGTAGCTGGAATGAAAATGTGTAAATTTCCTTCTTTCTATAATAGGAAAATATTAATATAAAAATTAAACATACATTTTAACAAAGACAAAAATATGTGTCTCTTAATACTTATTTTATTTGGAAATGTACCAGTTAAGTAAAAGCATATTAGAAAACAACATACATGTCTACTCTCTTGATGATATTCCATCCAGAAATGACTATTGTAAACATTTGTTATATAATTATTTAGCATAAATATGTTAAAGTGTTGATTCAAGATAAAAATACGGAAATATATTCCTTTAGCTCTAAATCCGGGTCATCTATACCTCTATTTATATAATAATTTTTTTGCACATTTTGTATCTGGCATTATTAACATAATTTCAAGATAATTCTTTTTTAAGATTTTTTATCTGATAATATCTATTGGTTGTGTTATACACTATTTTTAAAGCATTCTGATTTGGACATTGTTTTGTTCCATAGTATATGTTACCAGGATTATTTTATTTCAATCTTTGTTCCTATCTCTCGATTTATATTTTTTTAGATTAAATTCCTGGAAGGGTATTTCTCAGTGAAAGGGCAAGCACCGATATATGGCTTTTGAAATACAACCAAATAGTCCTTCAAAATGACTTTACTATTTCATGTTTTTGCAATAATGCTATAGTGATAATTTGTGATAATATTCCAAAGTGGTACATTGATATTTGTTTTTTTATTTTAATTTGCCATTAATTTTTTATTAGTGATGCTACACATCTTTGCTTATTTTTTTCTATTGTATTTTTATTTTTGTGAAATTTCTGTCAGGAATATTTGTGACTTCTTGAATATAATAGCTATCTATTAAAATAGCACATTTATAAACTAATCTTAACATTATGTAATTGTGTAATTATATTTGTAGATATGTGATTTTTGGTTTTCGTAGGGGTTTTTGTGGGTTTTTTGGCTCATGGTTACATTTCCACTTAAAAAATTAGAATAATGTTTCACAGTTGTACATAAAACTAAAAATTAATACAAATAATGTTTCAATTCCACATAAATATCAACAGGAATTAAAATAATTGTGTGTTTGTTTGAGTAAAGAATTGGAACTTGTGTCTACCTAGAAAATAGATTTATAAACATGATGATTTTACAGAGGTAGATAAAAAAATCTGTATAAAATTATGTATATCTAAAAACTAGGTCTTATTTGAAATGGCAAGTTGTTTACCCCTACTCCTAGCACTCTATTAGCAAATATAGTCAAATCTGTAACTCTATTACAAAGAATTTATAAATTTATATCTAGAAATATCCAGGAGAGTTATATTTTTTAGAGAAATCAGATGAGACATATGCAACAGGAAATTACTTAATCCAGTAGTATTATTGTCAGTGCTAATTACATCAATGGAACCATTAATCTATAAAGTAGATTCATGACATCACAGAATATGTGTGTCGGATATATGAAGGCTAACTTCATCCTTTATTGTTCTCTTTTGCACAGAAAATGCACACTAAATTTACCTTAGGCTATCATTACATTTGAGTCTTGGGATATAAACTGAAAAGGTACATTGGGAAGTATCAAGGAAGCACCACTTATATATATGAAAGAAATGGTGTTGCTGTGTGATTGAAATCAATTATTTCCCATGCCAAACCACAAAGTATTATTTTGCAGAAAAGAATTGAGGCACAATTCTGACTCTTGATTTGGTGATATGGAATAATACCTATTATCCATTCATTGTTACTCAGTTTATCTTTCCCACAGACTCTAAGGAAAACACTGCAGTGAATAAAAACCTGTCTTCTCCATTACTGAATGCTTGAAGGAAAGAATAAAAGCAGTCTTGTGAGTTTCTCAGTTGAGACATTAAATTGCAAAGTATATGTTTTTATGATGTCACAAAGCCAAAAATCATTATTTTGTGATTTTAGATAAGCTTTCTGGGTAATCTTGTCAATGCATCTTATTTCTTGAATTGTGAAAAACATTGTTCCAGAACTTCGGGCGCCTGGGTGGCTCAGTGGGTTAAAGCCTCTGCCTTCGGCTCAGGTCATGATCTCAGGGTCCTGGGATCGAGCCTCACATCGGCCTCTCTCTGCTCAGCGGGGGGCCTGCTTCCCCCTCTCTCTCTGCCTGCCTTCTTGCCTACTTGTGATCTCTCTCTGTCAAATAAATAAATAAATAAATAAAATTAAAAAAAAAAAAAGAACTTCAAATCCCTGACTTCTAATATTTAGGGTGATATATTAAGATTCCTTAAAATGATCTGCTAGGCGAGATACTGTTTTCTAACCTTTAACCATTTTCTTTCATTTCCAAAAAATAAATAAAGCAACATTATCATGCATATTTTAAAACATATTCAAATGCTTTAACAGAACATGAAGGAATACTTTCTTGAGCCAAACAATAGAAGAGTAAATTCAGAATTCATTCAGTATTTTCTTCAAGTTGAAATAATTCAACCTTCTGGTTTCTGGATATAATATTCTTTTTTGATTTTTTGTTGTGGTCATTGTTGTTGTTGTTGTATAGAATGTAGAATATGGCCTTTAGTGTCGAATTGCTCCTTTATCTTATAGCAATTGCTCCTTTATCTTATATTCAATCCAATGTCCACTTAACTGCCTTAAAAGCTCAAAATATGTTGATTCAGCAATAATAGTTTTATTGAATAGCAATAATCCAGTTTTATTTTACAACACTTATATTGAAATGGAACATACAAAAATTGCCGTGTCATTGTGTGGAATGAAGTTGTTTGCTCCATAGGGTGTTTCTTTCAGGCTAGGGAATCATATTTCTGCTTATTAATGGTTAACTCATCATTTCATTTTTAGTATAAATTTAAGATTGACCTTAAACCCCTGAAACAATTATCTTCATCAATAATCATCATTTTATTTTTATTGGACACTTTTAATCCCTATTTTATTGGACACTTTTAATCTTTTAATCATAACTTTCCTGAGTCTTGACATGCATTGTCTTATCTAAGAATAAACAAAAGAGGTCCTATTGTTATGCTATTTTGCAGAGGAGGATTTTGAAGCTTTAAATTAATGAGATCTCAGAGAAAATAAAATATTTAATAGAAGTTGGATTACATGATTTTGGAGAAATCTGCTTCAACGATATGTAGTCTTACTGTCCAACTTCTTCATTAATTGTCATATTTAGAAAAGAGTCATTTTCTTTTATTGAATTTACCTAACTTGATATATTAAGCTAATTTCGACTTACTAATATGTAATACTTAGTTTGATAACAAAAATATTATCTCAGGTTTCTGAAAAAATTTATTTTTTTCATTCCATGGGCATTTATAGAGGATTCATGTTTTCTTGCAAACTATGAAGGATATGAGTCATAAACATTACTTTCAGACAGATAATTGCACTTTACAAAAGCTGGGATCCATGTATATTTTATTTTAAATCTCAAAGTCTTCTTAGATCCAGGACAAGATTTCAAAGATGATCTAGCAATGTTCCTGCACACCAAACCTCCTGACAGATTTGGTAATGTAATCATTTCTGTGGGACAGAGCTGGGAGATAACATTATTCTTTTTCCCCATTACTTCTAAACTCTAACTTGTACTCTCAAATGTTCACAAATTGAACAATCTTGTAAAAACAAGAACTGATTATGAAAAACTTAATAACAAATAGTATTTATCACATCTATAGTGTTCACTAGGCCCTGTGACTGATGATGAAAGCAAAAACTTGAAAGGATGTGATCTTTAGTATGAGTTTAAAGAGGAGTTATTTTTGGTTTATGGTAAATTTTTGCAATTTTGAGTAATTTTAAAATTGCAATGCATATTTAAAAAATCCTGGAAATATCTCTTAAATAGTTTATTTATTTATTTATTTGACAGAGAGACACATAGCAAGAGAGGGAACACAAGCAGGGGGAGTGAGAGAGGGAGAAGCAGGCTCCCCACTGAGCAGGGAGTCCAATGTGGGGTTGGATTCCAGGACCCTGGGATCATGACCTGAGCCAAAGGCAGACGCCTAACTACTGAGCCACCCAGGTGCCTCTAGAAATATCTCTTAAAAGCATAGCATAGGTGATCGAGACAGGAGTCTTCTTGTCTGAATCCCCAAATGCTGACTTAATACTTTGTAAACACTCAAGCTACTAGAGTGCACCGTATAGCACACAGACCCAGTGAGATGAGGAGATAAGTTAGCAGGGAGCATCTCATTCTATACAGCTAGGCTCTGTAAGAGATCCAAAAACTATGGAGATGACTCCCTCAGGAAGTGCAGTCTCCACACAGGGAAAGGTAAGCGATCTTTTCCAATTCTTAGATTAAGTGAGCATGTTGTGGGACTACTCACAGGTTTGTCCCCTCAAACGTGGATACCTGAATTGTACCCATCTGAGCTGTCTAATGGTGGGTCGACATGGTAGAACAGAGATAGAGGATACTGCATCTGGAACAAACCACACTTCCACTGATGGTGGGGCAAAGACATGTAATCCTGAGAATTAAATAAGAATTCCAAGGAAAGAATTTTATTCCTCAAAAGGAATAAAATCCCAGAAGGGAGGGGGGACTGGAAACACAAAGGCTCAGGGTAACACTTCAACTAGCTAGATGGTAGAAACATGTTGCTCCCATGAAGGAAATCCCATTAGATGCCGCTGGAGGACCTGAATAGCTTGCAAAAGAAACCATGAAACAACCAGAATTATGCACGGACAGTGGAGAAGACCCCGTACAATGTAACAACGGTTGCACACAGGCAGGTGTGTACTCCTTCTTTGGGGGGCTTGAGGCTTACATAATTTTGGAAACTCTCTTAACAGAAAAGATTACAGAATCCTTAACATAAAATTATGTATTAAAGAATATCTGTTTAGAAAGAAGAATCACAATAAGTTATATTTCTATAAACTGGATCTCATTTTAACCACCTAACTGTGTTTTTAACAAGATTCCAAGAGAATTTTTTTATGTACAGTGATATTTTAAAATCTCTGACTCAGAATGACAAAATGCAGCCCAAACTAAAAAATTATTGTAAGCAATTTAATGCAATAGGCCACATTGCATCATTGTTTTGCTTTCGTCATCTGTCATACAGGTTGGCAAATAATAGGCCGTTCTAGCAGTAATCATTATGCAATTTCTCTAGCAAAGTTATTTTTCTTAAAGAGTTCAGGTTGGAAGCATTAGAATATAGAGGTTAAGCTTTTGCTATCTTTTTAGAGGTTTAAACATCGCTTAGTATGTTTGATCATAACACGATGGGTCCAAGCACTACCTCTGAAAAGTGAGCCCTTGCTTAATTTTCTAATTTGATAAGTAACAAAATATATTGTAAACTTATATTATTTGTTTTAAACATAGTATCCTAGGGGCGCCTGGGTGGCTCAGTCGTTAAGCGTCTGCCTTTGGCCCAGGTCAGATCCCGGGGACCTGGGATCGAGCCCCGCATCGGGCTCTCTGCTCTGCAGGAGGCCTGCTTCTCCCGCTACCATTCCCTCTGCTTGTGTTCCCTCTCTCGCTGTGTTTCTCTCAGTCAAATAAATAAAATCTTTAAAAAAAAAAAACAAAAAAAAAAACATAGTATCCTAAAAATGCAAAAGAAATATTCATTAAATGAATAATTGAAAGTAATTTTACCTAAATTGAAAGACCTCTTTGAATGAAGGCATACAATAAATTTAAGTTGAATTGTAACACAAATGAATTTGTGAATGAGTCTACATTTTTGAAATTTATAAATATAAGCTATTCATGCAAACAGTATATAATATACACAAATCTTTGTCATTAATTTTCTGGAAAGTATTTTGTCCATAAGCTCTAATGGGCTATCTTTATATATGATTTTATATAGAAAATTATTTTCTTTAAAGATTTTATTTATTTATTTGACAGAGAGAGAGATCACAAGTAGGCAGAGAGGCAGGCAGAGAGAGAGGGGGAAGCAGGCTCCCTGCTGAGCAGAGAGCCCAATGCTGGGCTTGATCCCAGGACCCTGAGATCATGACCTGAGCTGAAGGCAGAGGCTTTAACCCACTGAGCCACACAGGTGCCCCTAGAAAAGTCTTTTAGGAAATCTTACTGACTTATTTCAGATCTGGAAAAATAATGTAAACTTTTTATTAACTTATTATTATTAATTTATTAATCTGAGTAACCTTAGGATAACATTTTAAATTTTTATAAAATGTTATGTGCTTTAAATTCAAAACATACATATTCTCTCTAGATTGTTTCTTGCCTCTTATCTTTTTTAACTTTCACACTGCCTTTTACTTTTTAATTAAACTTACTGTTTTGATATAATTATAGATTCACATGCAGTTATGAGAAATAATACAGAGAGATCCCAAGTACACTTTAACCACTTATGCCTTGTTCCTGTATAGTACAGTGCCACACCCCAAATATTGGTTTTGGTATTGTCAAGAACAGAAAATTTCCATCACCACAAGAATTCCTCATGTTGTACTTTAATAGCCACAGTCACCTTCTTTCCACCCTGCCTCCATTTTTCCCCCTGGCAAATACTAATCCATTCCCCATTTCTATAATTTTGTCATTTCACGAAGAGTGTATAAATTCAATCATAGGATATGTAACCTTTTGTGATTATCTTTTTTGACACAACCAAAATGTATGGAAGATTAACCCAGGTTGTTGCCTCTATCAATAGTGCATTCATTTTTACTGCTGAATAATATTCCATGGTATGGATATGGCACAGTTTATTAAATCATTCACTCCCTGACAGCTTACCTAATGAAGGACATTCAGGTATTTTGCCAATTTTTTTTTCAAAGATTTTATTTATTTATTTGACAGAGAGATCACAAGTACGCAGAGAGGCAGGCAGAGGGGTGGGGGAAGCAGGCTCCCCGATGAGCAGAGAGCCCGATGTGGGGCTTGATCCCAGGAACCTAAGATCATGACCTGAGCTTAAGGCAGAGGCTTTAACCCACTGAGCCACCCAGGCGCCCCGTCACTGCATTTTATTTCATTTTAATAGATATATAGTAAATATAGTAATATCTCACATGATTTTATTTTGTATTTTCCTACTGACTGATGATATTGATCATCTTTGTATCTGCTGTTTGCCACCTGTCTACCCTTTAAGGTGGAATGTCTGTTGATGTTTGTGCTCATTTCTAATTCTAATTGCAATCTTTCATTATTTGCTGTTCTTTATGTAGTTCTTTTGCCTAATATGTGATTTGCAAATACTTTCTCCCAGTCTGTAACTTGTCTTTATTTATTTTTTTAAATTTTATTTATTTATTTTTGTGGGGCTCAAACTCACAACTCTGAAATCAGGAGTCACATACTCTTAAAAAAAAAGGAGTCGCATACTCTACTGACTGAGCCAGCCAGGTGCCCCTGTAGCTCATCTTTTTATCCTCTTGGCTGGTTACCTTTACAGGAAAAAAAAAAGTGTTGCTTTTTAAAAATTTTGGTGAAGTCTAATTTATCAATTTTCCCTTTTATAGATTCTGCTTTCGGTAGCAATGCTGGGTACAATTTGCCTAGATTTAGATACCAATTCACTTCATTGTTTTTTCCAAAAGTTTTATAGTTTTACATTTAACACTTAAATCATGATCCATTTTGTGTTAATTTTTATATGGGTGTTAAATTTCGTCAAATGTCAAATTAGTTGACATAATTATGTGGCTTCTCAAGTGTGTTAATAGTGTGCACTGCATTTACAGACCTGCAAATAATGAACCATACTTGCTTTCCTGGAATTAAACTCTGTCATGTTAAATAATTATTTTATGTTTTGCTACGTTTTATTTGGTAATATTTTGTCAAAGACTTTTTCATTTATATTAATTAGAAATACTGGTCTGTTTTGTTCTTTGCTTAGACTTTCTTTGGTTTTGGTATTAGGTAATACTATCTTCATAAAATGAATTAGGAGTGTTACCTCCTTTTCTATTTTCAAGAAAAGATTGTGTAGAACTCTTCATTAAATAATTGGTAGGATTCTCTATGGAAATTCTCTGGGCTTGCTTAGAAATTTCTTTTTTAGGAACCTTTCAATTACAAATTTGTAGATTGCTACACATAGTATGTGAAGATTTCTCTGTCACTGCATTCTGAGGATATTTATTATGATCATATTTTATTGTTTTTCACAGTGATTTTACAGTGAGAAAAATAAGTATCTTCTTATTTTGTTAATACATCTTTGGTTATTAATGACCTTAGATATTTTATGTCAGTTTATTTTTAGTCTCTGCTGGTTTTCAGTTACTTTCCTTTATATTTTATTAATATAATGGTAAATATTGCCTAATTAGTTTATATTTACCAAAGATGCAATATTTTATTTCACTTACAGGATATATTTATCCACTTTTCCCTGTGTCTTTTAATTTATGTTAACTTTCTTTTATTTTAGAGATTTTATTTATTCATTTGAGACAGAGAGAGACAGAGAGAGCACAAGCAGGAGGAGAGGCAGAGGGAGAGGGAGAAATGACTCCTCACTGAGTGGGGAGCCCAACATGGGGCTTGACACTGGGCTTGATCTTGGGACCTGGAGATCAAGAGCAGATGCTTAACCATCTGAGCCACCCAGGCACCTCTATATTAACTCTTTCTGACATAAAAATATATTTACTATATGTCTAGTTAAATCTATTGTTTTTATGCTACTTTAAAAAATAACCTATTTAGAAAGAATATAAATTATTAATATCTAAAGTAATATGAACACACCTCAAAAACATGCTGACTGAAGGAAGCCAGGCACAAAAGAGTATAAAACATCCATTTATGTGACATTCTAGAAAAGGCAAAACTAATCTATAGTGACTGAAAGCAGATTAGTGGCTACCAAATCTGGGAATAAGAGCAGGCGAGATTGACTATAAATGTCATGAGAATGTTTGTGGGGTAATAGAAATGTTCTGTATATTGGTTATAGTGCTGCTTACACAAAGCTGTAGATTTGGCAAAAATGATCCATTTGCAAGTGTTCTGTTGCATGTCAGTTGTACCTCAATAAAGTTAATTTTTAAAAGATGAAAGATAATCCTCCAACAGGTAGAAGTCCTATAAATATAGCACGCATTCTGTTTTTAAAATGCTATTTTACTCTTTAATCCATGGAATTTTATTTAATTGAACAATCAGGATTAAGATAGCCATTTCTCTTTTTTTTCCATATAGGTCAGTATTTGATCAAAGCTTATTGAATAATCAATTAACCTATTGTGGATATTAGTTTTTACTATATAGACAATAAATTATATTGTTCTATTCCAAAGTGAACTCATATGTTTATGGTTTCCTTGACATTGAATAAAAGATTTAGCATACAAAATTTGGATTGGTTGTGGTTAGTTGCAGGTATGTCTTTCTTCAGATTCTTAAGCAATTTCAAGATATGAAAAAGATTAATAACTACTCTCTATAGGTGGTATGATAATTGATAGGTACTTTGTTTTTTTCAATAGCATATGATGCTTTGACATTGCTTACCTGTGAATTTGTGCCATAGTAACCACTGTATGTCTACATATAGTTCATACAAACATTAATGAAAATCCACATATTATTTGGAAATATACCTTTCAACAAAATATAGAATAAGAATAAAAGTTAAACAGAACCAGGGCACCTGGGTGTCTCAGTCGATCGAGTGTCTGCCTTTGGCTCAGGTCATGATCCCAGGGTCCTGGGATTGAGTCCCACATGGGTCTCCTTGCTCAATGGGGAGCCTGCTTCTCCCTCTGCCTGCGCTCCCCCTGCTTGTGCTCTCTCACTTTCTTACAAATAAATAAAATCTTAAAAAAAAAATTAAACAATCCAGTTTAATGAAAATATATTTTCTATAAGAGAAAATTCGGAATCCATGTGGACATTAAAATTAATAGCCATTTTCACTCTGCAGATTAATCAACAAAAGGCTTCCTTTGAAAGTACCAACAATAGTAAGGTTGATTTCATAGTGATTTCCCTATATAAATCATTCTACCATAGGGAATATCTTTTTATAACAGAACCTTACTGTTTCAGAAACCTCTCAGTAGTGATCATCATGTTAGAAGAAAATGATGTTCTTTAATGATGAGAATCAGTTTTAGGAAGATAAATAAATTAAGCCTTCCATTAATTATTTCTGAATCATTTTTAATAAACAAATGCATGTGAACATATATTTTTGTTTTTGCCGAAGTTGTTTTATACAACTAATTATTTTTACTTCAGATTTATGTGTTATTCCCACATGTAAGACATGAAATATTCCTATAAAAATGCTCTATAAACCTTTGAGAGTGTCGTGTGTATCTTTTTGGTGAAAAATAAAGTGCTATTCATACATGGTAAGGTGCCAGAGAGAAAAGCTTGGTAGTTTAATTTTTGTAATGTTATACTAGGGGGTCATTTACCTTAATTTTCCCCTCTTCTCTCTCCATCCACTAGTTTAGTTATCAATAGATAGAACGAACACTAGATGCTACATGAGCCACTCATCCTGCAATAGATTCTGTGAGACTCTGCTTGTTTTACTGTCCCAAGCTACATGTGAAAGTTCTCTTAATGATTCGAGAGGTATTTAGAAACTAATTCAGTAAAACAGAATTAAGTTCTTCTTAAGTTTCTTATGTAAATGTCTTAAATCTGCCAAACTGATAAAATAATATTTATAGAATCTGAGGCTGATCACAATATATAGAATCTGAGGCTGATCACAATATATGGAAAGATGTATTTTTCTTCAAGATAGTACTTTTAAGAAAATTAACAATTTTTCTTATGGTTATTTGGTATAATGTTCTAATATTTGTCCTATTAAGAAAAGCTTTAAGGGGCACCTGGGTGGTGAGTCAGTTAAGCAATTGACTCCTGGTTTCAGCCCAGGTGGTGATCTCAGGGTCTGAGATCAAACTCTGCATCGGGCTCTGCACTGAGAGCAGAGTCTGCTTAAGTGTCTCTCCCCCTCTCTCTGCTCCTTGCACCTTTCTCTTTCTAAAATAAGTAATTAAATCTTTAAAAAAAATTAAAAAGAAAAGCTCTAACTTATAGCGAAAATGCATTGGGCTCGAAGGTGGAGCACCTGGGCTTTAATTCTCCTGCAATTTCTATCAACGTGCTTTGTAGAAATCTGTGTTGAGGGCTCCATATTAACATCAATGCAATGGCAACTGCATTGCAGTAGGCCATTGAAAACTACACATTTTAAGGTCAAAAGCCGTGTCTTTGGAGTGAGGATACAGCATCAGATTGAAATCATAATCCTCAAAAATTCAATTTTCCTCTATAAAAGTGAAAACAACAAAATTCATTTACCTTATTACTTGGTGCATGTCATATAGTGAATACGTAATAAATCTCAAGCTGGATTTTTTTTCTTCTATTTTCATCCTTCAAGAAATTTGAGGAACTTATATAGCTTTTATTATTGCTGCCTTGGAGAAACACCTTTCCTAAAAAAGCATATCTTTACATCTCAAAGGGAAAAGTTCTAATTTTTTCTTAAAGTAAGATTTGAGATAACCCCAAACCATTCATACAGACTGATTATATAATGAAAGGTTAGCGTATATTTGAATAAGATCTGGTATATTTTTGTAAAGTTCACAATAATTGTTGATTTAATAGGCTTACTTAAAGATGGTCTTATAAATTGTGATTGCATAAAATTTTCTAAAATTTAAGATGTATTCAACATTTAATAGCATAGGGAAATTCACTAAAGACTAAAGATTCTTAAAATATAATACCATATATTTTATCCTTTATAAGACATCATGGCAGTAACAACTAGTTATAAATATTTCATTATATTTAATAGTCTTTAACAAAACACTACTTTGAGTATTTTCCTTTTTTATTTCTTAATGGATTTGATTTTATATAGTTTTCCCTCTAGAAGATTTCAATATTGTAATGTTTAATTCAGTAGAATATATAAAATCCCTATTACCTCTGCAGAATAGATGTATGGACTTTGTCAGCAACGATCACCACATATTTAGATAAATTTATCTTGGCTAAAATTTGTTCTTGAGCTGTATCTTTAATGTTTTCTTTGTTCATATAGTTTGGGTATTTTATTTTGATAGCTAGTACCATCTTTTCATTCTTAGAACATTGACTAGCACCGTCTTTGAAATTATGCAAGTGTTAAATAAATACTTATTGAGGAATAAATAAACAAATGATAAAATGATTAGATGAGTGAATAAATCTTTGGAGCCAACAACAACAACAAAAATAGTTCCATTATCTGTCAACATAAAGTTTAAACTACTGGATAAAATCAAACACTCTTTTTGTTTTGTGTTTAACCAGAGTGAAATATCTGCATGTTCAGATTCCTTCTCCCTATATCTGTCCATACAACTGAGAAAGATAAATGGAAACAGTACTTTATCTTTTTGCCTCTGTCCTATTTCTGACCACGAAAACTGTCACTGTGATCTATTAACATTGTGGATTTCTTTCTTCAGTTCAAGTGACAAGACTGCTATTTTTGAAATAAGTTCTATCTTTTTTGTTACAGGCACCATGAATGATTAAAGGTTTCAGCACTGGAAATTACTAAACCTTTGTCTAAGAATATAGGTGATCTTAAAGTTGACTTATTACGATAAGAAAGAAAAGTAGAAATTTCACCTCATCTATCTACTCAAAATGTACAGGGTATGATATGATGGGTCATAATGAAAGACAGGGGTTATTCTTTTCCTATTTTCAGTGGAAATTTCTTTTATGGAACAGAGAAGTGCATTATCAAAAGTCTAACTCTTAAGAGAAGAGGATGAATCTAGTGAAGGAGTATAATTCCTTCAGTCTTGTCATATATGAAATTTCCAAATACATGTGTTTTTCTTTTGCTTTATGTTTACAGCTGAGGTTAAAACAAAACAAAAAAAAATCACTGTCTTGCTAACACATTATTTCTGCTCTTAATAAACCAAATTGTGCTTTGTTTTGACCATCTTTAGGGGACATTTAGAGGCCTTAGAAATCCCTAAGATATATACTAAATAATCCAAAAAAAGAACAGCATCTTATCCATAATGTGGTGAACAAAATAATTTTAGGTTTAACTTCTCAATGGGGAACCTCAATATTTTAAAATAGCAAATTTAAAATTTCCTTACTGGGGCTCCTGGGTGGCTCAGGTGATTAAATATCTGCCTTCAGCTCAGGTCATGATCCCAGGATCCTGGTCTTCAGGCTCCCTGCTCAGTGGGGAACCTGGTACTCCCTCTCCCTCTGCTGCTCCCCTTGCTTGTGCTTTCTCTTGCTCTCTGTCAATAAATAAAATCTTTAAAACTAAATAAATAAAATAAAATTTCCTTACTGTATTGAAAATATTATTACTTTTACTCAAACTCAAGAACAATGTCAAATTGTAATGCTGGTACTAGATGTGCAAAGGGCATATAATCTGATTTTGTTATAGTAGATAACTTAATAATCCAATATTGTTCTGTGTATATTTAGGTAGACTCATACCTTTGTACAAAATACCATTCTGAACATGAGCTAAACTTCAATACGAGAAATTTGAACAACAGGTTTGCTTTTTTTTTTATGTAAGACTATGTGTCCCAAATTGCTAAAATGTGACAAACTATATAAAAATGTATAAAGTTCATTAAAATATTTTTTAACAATAGAATTACTTTCCTAATAAAATATTGTCCAGAAGCTTGATATGTAAGACAGATGAAGCTGGGCTACTAAAGTTGAGCTACTGTGGTTGAAGTAGGAGGTTGGGGTTGGGGCACCTGGGAGGCTTAGTTGGTTAGGCATCTGCCTTCAGCCTAGGTCATGATCCTGATGTCCCAGGATCAAGCCCTGATTGGGCTCATTGCTCAGCAGAGAACCTGCTTCTCCTTGTGCTCTCTCTCTCTCTCAAATAAATAAATAAATATTTTCGTTAAAAAAAGATTTTTATTTATTCATTTGACAGAGATCACAAGTAGGCAGAGAGGCAGGCAGAGTGGGGGAGGGGGAAGCAGGCTCCCTGCTGAACAGAGAGCCCGATGCGGGGCTCGATCCCAGGACCCTGAGATCATTACCTGAGCTGAAGGCAGATGCTTTAACCCACTGAGCCACCCAGGTGCCCCTCAAATAAATAAATCTAAATAAAAGTGGGGGGCAGTAAAAGAGTTGAGGGGAACTGAGGGTTAGCTTCCTTCATCTGCTTGTCCCCAATTGCCCTATCCCATCTTTAAATTAAGAGACTAAGGAAAAACAATTTAAAAGTCATTAGAAAAACCTATTTAAAGTACTATACATAAATTGTTGCTCTAAATAGCATCTCTAAACCTGTCTATCAGGCATGTGATAATCATGTGTTAACTCAGGTGAAGGATTCCTTTTATTTAAGTATCCATTCTCAAGCCTTTGCTAGGTAATGTATAGTTTAATTTACAGGGGAAAAAATAAATGTAGATTTATTTCTACTCTCCTTGAAATTGCAATGTCCTGTGATTTGCTTGACCAGTAGAATGTAGGAGAAGTGATATCATGAGCTTAGGAAAGGTAGGCCTTAAGCAATCTTGAAGCTGCTATGTTAACACTGTTAGGTGATTTCCCGTTGGTGGCCACAGCACCATGAAAATATTTGAAATGAAGGGACCACTTGGAGAGAGAGGGTCTAGCTGTCCTAGCTGAGCCAGGTCTCCAGCCCACCCCCCAGCTAAATGCAGGAGCATGAAAGCCTACCCTCTAGGAAGGGTAGAGACTTTCCTATTTGCTCATGGCTGACAGATTTCCTGAGACATAAGCTGGACAGATGCACAAGGACTTTTAGGTACTGGACATGTGTGACTACCATGATTAGTGTACCTAAGATAATCAGTGTGTCTGAGTTTGTGGATTCAGGCACAGCAGTCAGTATATCCTGAATACCATTCTTTCTAAAGGGATCAAGGTCTCAAATGACTATGAAACCAAACAGGCATGTATATAAGCTGCTCAGTTTAACCAGACTGTCAGCATATCAATAGAATGCATTTCTCTGCAAGAAACACATACTTTGCTTAAATAGTAAGAACTGGCTTAAATAATAAGAATAATTACTTCACATAAATGTATACCCTAAGTTAGGACAAATATCAGGATCAGTGGATCCACTGAAAAATATTCTAGAAGTCTTTGCACTTTGTGTCTACAAACTACCATCTTGAATACCACCTTCTTTCTATGGCTCATTGACTTCTTCTTTTTTCTTTTTTTTTAAAGATTTTATTTATTTATTTGACACAGAGAGAGAGAGAAAGATCACAAGTAGGCAGAGAGAGGATCAGGGGAAGCAGGCTCCCTGCTGAGCAGAAAGCCCGATGCGGGGCTCGATCCCAGGACCCTGAGATCATGACCTGAGCTGAAGGCAGAGGCTTTAAACCACTGAGCCACCCAGGTGCCCCGGCTCATTGACTTCTGATCATCAAATGAGTTCCAGGAGCAATTGGGGTAAGATCTCACTGATTGAAAGTGGGAATGAATTACTTATGGGGAAAAAAAAACCCACAACTATTATGAGCCTTTCCAAAAATGTCCGGAAAACCTTTTATCTCATTCAACCTGTGAAGATATGAGTATATTCCTAACGTTTCACCACCAAAGTGGGTGGAACTGCTCTGATTATTGCTCTTGATCAAGGTTAACCTCTGGATTTTGGATGAAGTCATTTTCCCTTGAATGACATGAGTTATCTAAACAGAATGTGGAGACAGATTCCTGAGGAAGAAGAGGATGAAGAATATTAGGTGGTGAAATAATTTTCATGTTAGTCCATTTGTTATGGTTCTCAAAAGGTTTGCAGTGATCTGTATTTGAAGCCTGGCAGTCTGTGCAGAATGGCCAGTCTATAGAGTTTGTTATTAAGTCTAGATTGCTTAATCTCTCTGGGACTGAATTTTTCCCATTATATTTTTATCTACTGAGGTATGATTGATATGTAACGTTGTATTAGTTCCAGGTGTACAACATAAGGTTTTGGTATTTGTTTATATTGCAAAATGATTACCACAGTAAGTCTAGTTAGCATCTGTCACCATACAGTTACAAATTTTTTCTTGTGGTGAAAACTCTTAAGATCTATCCTCTTAGCAACTTGCAAGTATGCAATAAAGTATTATTAGCTATAGTCACCATGCTGTATATTACACTCCTATAATTTATTATATACTTCTCTCAATTATTCTTGAACACAGATGAAATCTTACGAGTTGATCCTGAGAGGCATTTAAAGGTGAGAGGAATGTCTTAGAATCATTTTAGAACACAGGCCCCAAAACCTAGCATTGTCCTTCTATTTAGAGAACTCAGTCCTTTTAGTGGTTAAATTTCCCAACCCCACCCAATCCAGTTCTGTATCCAGATTTTGATGGAGTGAGTTGTTCTGACCACAGATCATAAGTTAAACCTGCTTTGCCTCTCCTGTCACTAGCAACTTTTATCCTATGCTTCAGGCAATCTGCGTGGTGGGACTTCTCCCACAAGTGACCTTCTCCTTGCTTCTAGCCTCTACCATGTTCTTGTTGCCAAAGGACCCCATATGTGATAGTCTACACGGCCATTCTCCCCAACCACACTGAGTTGTGATAGTAAAGGATGTTATGAGGATTAATTGTAGGCCTTGGAATCAGAATGACTTGAAATGAGTCTGTGTGTCTCCACCTACTGGCTCTCTGGCCCTTTGGAAAATGATCCCTAAACCTGTTTCCTTATTTGTAAAAATTAAGATAATAATAGTACCTAATCATGACTTTTGTTTGAGGTTTGAGTGAGTTCATGCATGAAAAGCCACATTAAGAACAATGCTTAGCACAGATTAATGGCTGGACACATGCTAATTATTATTGTACTCCTGCGTGCTTTTGTACTCTCTCTCTGCCTCCCTCTCTCTCATTCACACACAGATTACTCATGTGTAGAATATTCAGGTATATCTTTCCAAGGTTCAGATTTATATTGTTTTCATGTCATCACTGGTTTGCTATATGTTTATTGATTGGATTGACTGAGTGAAAACCCAACTCAGCTGAATCTGGGGAAACAATAAAAACTGTGATCGGTTGAATCTCAGAGAAACATGGCTAAGCACTTTATATAGAGAGATAACATCACAATTTGCTAAGTCAACTAGATTTGAAACCTCAGAGTAATTGTTTACCACTCCCTCTTCTCCACAACCAATTAATTCCTAAATCCCACAGATTTTCATTCTGTAAATTCTTTCCCATCTGTTCTTTCTCTTTGATTTCGAATTCTATCATCCTGGTGCTGATCAGCATTAACTCTTTCCCAACCAAGTGTGTTGCCTTGTCTCCAGTGTTTTTATTCCAATTTGTTATACAGATTATCAATAGTGCCATTGCCTCTTTTTATTTGTCATAGCCCTTTTGTAGTTGGGATAATATATTTTTAGATTACTAAGGTCATTTTAGCTTGCCGATTTATATTAGTTACTCTTGATGTTCCCACTTTGGGAAACTGGGTATGTATGTCTCCATTTTGCTCCCAATTTTATTTTCTGGATAAGGGTTATTAATATAGAGGAAAACAAAATGCTACTTTCATGCAGAGGTGCAAGTCATGATTTCTCACAGTTTTAGCCCTCTCCCATACAGTAAAAGCTGACACGGCATAACAGAAGTAAGAAGGAATATTATTTGTAAAGAGAAGAAACCTGCCACTGGGAAGATACTAACTCACAGTATCTTTTTGGTTAAGAAGTGACCGCCAGTCTTTACCTTCTGAACTTTTAGTGACTTCATCTGAACTCACTTCTTTGAACATGAATTACTTCCTCATTTATACAAAAAGAGATCAGATAAGTACTCAGAAGTATACAGAAATTGCATAGAAAGTTGGAGAAAGTTAAAACATCAAAGACCAAATAAGTACTGGTCATGACTAAGTTGATCTTGGTTGAAGACATAGAGAATTGCGTGTTACTGAGCCCTGTTGTTGTTTACTTCTGGAATAACTTTGACCCCAGAACTCTGAATTTATGTAATGAGTTCAGAGTTGTTCCCACAACTGGATATAATCCCTTATCAGTTTAAATAGGTTTAATCGAGTCACTTCCTTTCTAATAATTTCAGTAATTCTCCATTAATTATAACATTGCATATAAACAATGAGGCCTGACACTTAATATCCTTCAATATTATGTTATATATATTTTTTTCTCTTTGAATCAAATATAACTATTAGATTTTCTTCTATCATATCCCGGACTTTCCAGTATTATGATTTTTACTTTATTATTCTGTTTCTTCAGAAATTGCTCCTTTCTCTATCACTCAGGACTTCCTTTTATCCTCCAAGGCCAAACTCAAATCTTACTTCTTCCCACTAGCTTCATTTCATGCCTCCAGGCTGTGTTCTTTATATACATAACATAACTTTTGGAGAAACAATTTTTTCTATGTATAAAAAGTTTACAGTCTCATTTTAATATGAACATATTAACAATAAAAATCATAATCTTACTGATTAAAGATGACCACTATTAATAATTTATATACTTACTATTTTCTGTGAAACTGTTAATTAATTAACAGTATACACACACTATTTCTCATATATCAAGTTTTAAGAACATAAATCTGAAAAGTCCAGCTCCTAGACACCTGCTCCAGCCCAAAATATATGTGCCTTTCAGACCCAACTATAGGCAATTGCAGTTGTTTTCCCAGGCAGAACTGCATTCCCAACTCTAGACTTGGTAAATAGCCACTGCATTACAGTTTCTGAATCAGAGAGTTGCAGTCAAGGACCAGCCCTACCTGCAGCAAATGCTTTTGTGCATATACATCTGCATTCTTAGCTCAGAGGACCTCCATTCAGAGACCTTTTGATTGAGGGCCATCAGCTGAGACTTTCTTTTGGTGCCTCTGCCTTATCTTATTAGGTGGAGCGGGAGAAACTTGAAGACATCTTTTTCCACATTAACTACTCAGTACTTTTCCATTCCAGTGCATCACTCTCTCCATCTTGCCAGGTCCCAAATCTTTTAAACTGTAGAATCCTTTTGTTTAAGGCCCCTCAGCAGTGAGACACACTTGCATCTATGCTGATACACCTGACTTTCTACTGCATGCAGGGCTAAGGGGGGAAATGGAATTGGGAGTTGGCGTTTTTGCCAGTTTAGCTTCTTGTTTATGCTATCACAGTGAGTGATTAAGGTTCGACTGCTGCTTTCATTTTGGTTTGCTGTCTTCATCTGCTACTCTGATACCTCACAGCTCAGTTCCCTGGAGCTCAGCTGAGCTTCTGACAAAATCATCTTCCCTTCCCTTCCCTCTCCTCCCCTCCCTTCCGCCCCAGCTCCTTTTCTCTTTCTGTACAATCCTTAACACCAGGGTAAAGTGTCTACCAAATAATGTTTGCACAGCTAATATTTATCCAATGAATAAGTTGCATGAATCAATGACTAAAATGAGGAAGAGTAGAGTGGTTTTTGTATACTGCATTTTTTTTCTCTATTTTTAAGTATTTTCAAAAATCATTAAATACATTTCAAACACAGTTTCATTTATTGCTACTTTCTTTCATCATAACTGCATCTCAGTTTAGTTTACCATTATCCTTTTGTTAAACTTATTGTCACAATATCACTCGATATTGACAAAACTGTTTTGATAGACATCCTTGAGCATATTTTCGGGGTATCATTTCGTAATATGTAGGGATTAAGACCATTGGCTGTAGATTAATATTACCTGGATTTAAATTATAGCTGGGAAATTTATTAGTCAAGCGACATTAGACAAATTATTAAAGCTTCTTTATGTCTCTTTTCTTTACCAACTTTAATAAAGATAATGATAGTTCATTATCATTAGATAATGATAGATAGTTCGTACTTTTTGTATTAAATGAAAATTTATATGAAATTAATGAATATCTAGCATATAATAAATATAAAAATGTCATTTCTCATACTTTGAATAATTTAAAGAAAGAAATATACTAGCTCAAAGCAAAGAAACATTTTAAGGACACCAATGCATATATTAAAATATGCTTCAGAATAGTTAAAATTTATTCTTGTGTCAGTATATTATCTGAGGCCTGTGGTGGAGGTTTCTAAGCTTCAGCTCTGTTTAGTTTTCCTGGCACCTGGACTTTCTTGTTTTTTGCTATTGAGCAAGGCTGTATGATTTGTACCAGTTAATATGTTACTGTACAAAGTACTTGTATTACTTCCAGGCTATGGCATTTAATTTCCTGTGACTTGTTTCTTCTTCTCCCTACCCTATTTCTAACAAGGAAACAGCATTGCTCTGCATTAGGTGTAACCTAGAAGTAAACTTCTAAAATCACAATTCCAGAGTTGTTTACTTACTCAGCATAACCTGGCCATCATGGTTAATAACATACCCTTTTCACTGTATCCATGTTAGTTTTAATTATAGGGAGGTATGAATATAGATATACAAATGACAGATTCTGATCTTGGCCAATTTATAATAAAAATATAATTTAAAATGATATCCCTTTAATATTGGGGAAAATGAAAGATTTTAATATGTCCCACTTCCATTTATTACAATAATTAAATAATATACATTATAATATAAATATAAGAAATCTTTCTTTTCAGTTACAAACTTCCATTCATAGTTTTACCCTTTTTTAGTTATTTTCATATGCATTGACTTTTAAATTTTTTCTGCATGCTAAATCAGTGGCATGTCTTTTATATTGAAAAATTTTTCCCAACTTGTCACTTGACTCAATTTTTGGCAGGCATTTAATGTAAAGGGACTTTAATATTTATACAATTAAAAGGTTCTTGGTTTTGTTTTTTTTTTCCATTCGTCATTGTATTAATCTGCCTAGGCTGCCATAACAAAATAGCACAAACTGTGTGGTTTCAAAATCAGAAATTTACTTTCTCATAGTTGTGGAGACTCAAAGTCCAAGATCAAGTTGCTTTTCAGTGTTGGTTTCTGGTGAAACCTTTCTCCTCAGCTTACAGACAATGTTTTCTTGCTATGTCTTCACATAGCCTTTTCTCTGTATGTATATATAAAGAGAGAACTCTGATGTCTCTTTTTATGTAAGGACAACCATCTTATTCGATTAGGGACCCATCATTTGGATTTAATCACTAAACCTGATTACCTCTTGAAGTTCTTGTTTTCAAATACAGTTACACTGAGGGTTATGGCTTCAACATGTGAATTTTAGGTACACGCAGTTGAGCTTATAACATTCTGCTGTCTGTCTCCCTAAGACCTGTCCTACATTTACCCCATCCCCACAACCTCAAAACTCATTCCAGCATCAGTTCCAGATTTTCAGCTAAATATCTAAATCACATATGGGTGAAACTAAATGTATGGTTTATCTTTTTTTTTTTTTTATTAACATATAATGTATCATTTGTTCCAGGGGTACATATCTGTGATTCATCAGTCTTACACAATTCACAGCAGTCACCATAGCACATACCCTCCCCAATGTCTATCACTTAGCTACTCCATCCCTCCCACTCCCTCCCCTCCAGCAACCCTTTGTTTCCTGAGATTAACAGTCTCTTATGGTTTGTCTCCCTCTCAGGTTTTGTCTTATTTCATTTTTTCCTTCCCTTCCCCTATGATCCTTTGTCTTGTTAGGTATGATTCATTTTGAGGCAAAATTCTCTCTAGCTATGAAACTGTGAAACAAGATAACTTATGTGAAGCCAAAATATGATGGTGGGAGGGGCACAGGATAAACACTTCCTTTCCAAAAAGGAAGAATCAGAAAGAAGAAAGGGGTGATGGGTTTCAAGGAAATGTGAAAGAGAGTAAAGCAAATGCCATTAGATCTTAAAGCTTGAGAATAATCTTCCTTGACTCCCTGCTGTAGTCACTAGATGCATTTAAAGGGGTAGCTCTACCCAATACTCAAGATGGCAGCCCTGCCCTCTTGCTCTGAGCAAAGCTCTCTCATCACTGGGTTTTTTGTAGTGTACTGCTCCTGCTCCCAAGACCCTGGGCAGAGGAAGTCTGATCCACTGAAGCTAACCAGGTGTCCCCACCCTCTGAAACCAGAGGAAAAGCCTTTCTTTCCTAGGCAGTAGGTTCTGGGTCTGTCTTGGGAGTGGCAGCTCTAAAGATGTAAATCACCTACAGAGTTATTCTTTCCTTTTCTTGAAGGAAAATACATGCCAACAGCTGGATAGCTCTATTGTTCTAGTCTGTAGAATCTCAGCAGATCTTGAAAGCCTCCCTGTAGGTAATACCTTCTCTATTCCCTTTGGTCTAAACTGGCAGTCTCTCTGTTGGTATAATCCCATTTCTGTTCCTGGTGTTGAGATGGCTAATTAACATCATGTATAATCTTTTTATGGAGTGATTGTACAGCCACATGTTTATCTTTTTTTTTTTTTTTTGCAATATGGATAGGATGAGAATTCCCCAAATCTTGCAGTTTCTGGGTTCCTTTTGGATAGAAATCTTCTCAACTAAATATCTAAGTTCATTACATTCTACTTTTCCTAAAACACTACAACAAAATTCAGCCAAATTACTTGCTACCTTATAACAAGGATTGCCTTTCCTCCAGTTTCCAACAACATATTCTTCATTTTGAGAACTTACCAGAACCTTTAATGTTCATATTTTTTACTAACATTCTGTTCCTGAGGTATATGTAATCTTTAAGATGATAGAAGCTTTCTCTATAGCTCTCCTCTTTTATTCCTGAGACTTCACCAGAGAATTGCTTTTGATATTTATTTAACATATATATAACAAAATACCACAAGCTGGGTGGCTTAAACACCAGAAATTATTATTTCACAGTTCTGGAAGCTAGAAGTTCAAGATCAAGTTGCCGTTAGAGTTAATTTCTAGTGAAATCTCTCTTCTCAGCTTGCAGACAGTATGTTTTCTTGCTGTGTCCTCACATAGCCTTTTTTGCAAATTCTGGTGTCTCCTTTTCTTTTTATAAATCCAGTTTAGTTGAATGAGCACCCCACCCTCATGGTCTCATTTAATTCTAGTTACTTCCTTAGAGACTATTTATGTATTTATTTAAAGAGTTTATTTATTGGGGCACCTAGGTGGTTCAATGGGTTAAAGCCTCTGCCTTTGGCTCAGGTCATGATCTCAGGGTCCTGGGATCAAGCCCCACATCAAGCTCTCTGCTCAGCAGGGAGCCTGCTTCCCCCTCTCTCTGCCTGCCTCTCTGCCTACTTTTGATCTTTCTCTCTGTGTCAAATAAATAAATAAAATCTTTAAAAAATAAAAAAATAGTTTATTCATTTGACAGAGAGAGCACAAGCAGGGGGAGCAGGAAAGGGAGAAGCAGGATCTTAGCAGAGCAGGGAACCCCCCGTGGGACTTCATCCTAAGATCCTGGGATCATGACTTGAGCTAAAGGCAGACACTTAACGGACCTAACCACCCAGTTGCCCCGAGAGACTCTGTCTTTAAATACAATCACGTGGGGAGTTAGAGCTTCAATGTACGAATTTTGGTAGGGACACAATTTATTCCAAAACAGCTTAAAAAGTCTTTTCTGACTTGAAAATCAGAAATGCATTTATTCATAATTTTTCACGATTTCCCATGATTTTAATTATTAATTTCATTTTGTATAAGTCAGTTTGGACATGGCTATATTATGATATCAAAGAATTTGCCTAAAGTTTACATCTCATTTTCTGTAAATTTTGTTTTGGGTTCTGAACCTTTGCAAAGTCTGTCTCATTCATGCACAAAGAGCTAGAAGAGTGTGCACTAGCTCTGAGATGCTTCAGCCTGGAAGAATGTACCACCTATAAAAGGAGTTGAAAATATACATGCTGAGTAGTAAGTGACTTTGCCACATATATATATTTTTCTGATTATAAAAGAATAATATATCATAATATTTGTAAATCACAAAAGGTAAAATTGAAAAGTTTAAAAGCCATTTTAATACCAAGAGCTTTTTTTACCGGTTCATAACATATGATATGATTTAAGTCAATTGTCTCCAAATATTGTTGATTTGGACTAACATTAACAACATTTTCTTGCTTTACACTTTATATATAAATAAATATATATATATTATTTTATGTTACATAATGTTAGAATTAAGATATTATGTTAATTATAAAATATAGACAAAAATTAAAATTTAGAAAAGTTAAGATATAATTGATCAGAAGTTCTAGTAGGTCTGTCTTTACTCCCATCAAACCATATCCAAGATTAAGACAGCTGCTCTACACATTATTTTTATGAAAATCAAATGTGAGAAGACAAAAAAGTTATTGACAGTCAGCCCTCTTTCATTTCTGGCTGAGTTGTCTGGGGAGTCTCTGTCTTAGAATGTTTGCAAGGATAGAATTATTACTGGTTAAGACAGGGCAATGACTTTGGCTGCCTCACATGCCAAATTAAGGAAATAATAGATTCCCTTCTGGTATTTGTAACTCCACACCCTAGACATGGAAGCAGTCTATAGGGGTGAGTCATGTTGTCATTATACCTTTTTTTGGTGTGTTTCTACAATTCTTGTTCAGAGAGACCTGCATGTCTCTCTATAAGACAAGAATTTCCTGGTAAATCGGTAGGGGTTTTTGAGATTAGTGCTAACCCTAATTTATTCCTGCAAATGAAAACATTGGTGGCAGTTTCTCCACCTTTTTCTTCCTAATTCATTTCCATGATTGAAGTGAAGGCGCCACTGGTTCCAAAAGATTTACCTCAAAGCTCTAGTAAACTGCACATTTGTTTACATATCAGCTTGCAGTTGTTCCCAAAGAATAGTCATTTGTCAAAAAAAAAAAAAAAAAAGAATAGTCACTTGTCATTTCTTTTTCACCTTCCAAATATCTTGAGAGTACTTTCCTTATCAGATTTTAACCAGAACCATATGGCCAAGAAAATTCTGGAAATAGCAGAAGATTGCTTAAAATAGTAAGTGATGCGTATTTAAAACAGACAATACAACTTAATACATATCAGAGACAGTGGGCAAATTGCACCGATAGTTTGTTTACCAACGTGCTTAACAGAGTGTTTTCTGATTCTCCTTGTGTGGTTATCTTTGTGGATAGTAGTTGAACATAAGAAGTATGTGAACCAAGGAAATCCATCAAGCAAGCTACTCATATTTACAATTTCCCCTTCTGGATGTCTCTGTGATTTTTTTCCACTTAGCTGTCTATATAGCTTTCCTTTGCTTTGCTTTGTAATGAAGGCAGCAGTCAACATCTGTAAGAATGATTTTAAAAATATGTGAATTTATTCTTTGAAAAATATGAAAATAGTTATTTCATTGCTAAATAAGGATAAATAGATAAATTGTTTACAAATTTAGTATAAAATTTTATGATTCAATTATTCAGAAAAGAATGAATTGAGTGTAGATTGCATGATTACATTTTGAAATAAAAAAGCTAAGTTTAATACTTATCTCCATAGGAGGGCTACTGACTTTCTCAGTTCTAATTCATGGCTGCCCATAATTTCAACTTGATTTTCCATTATCCAAAAAATACTGCTGTGAATCCTTATTACCAAAAGCAATTGAACACCACAAAATGGCCAAAATGTAAATAGGTAAAGAGAAGAAAATAAACCACTTAAATATTTCAGTACACATACATGCTATAAGAGAAATATTCAAATTAATCTTCTCCACAGGAACCTAATAAAATATACTATTTAAAACATAAAGTAATTGGGAAAAGAATATACCCCTGTCATTATGTAAAATGTAAAGAGCCTTCAAGAATATATTAAAGGGAATGTAAATGCAACCTGCTCTTTCTACTGTGACGTAATTAACCTGTGCAACAGGTAGGATATGTATAAACTTAATGGCTTTCCTTTTAAAGAACTCATTTGTATGCACTCCCTATTAAGTTTTTCAGAGAAAAAACTGTAGTAAACCATTCTCAAATTATAAAGTTCATGCAGACATTCTAAAAAGCATTGTTTATAAAGCAGCCCTACTATATAAATAAGTTCTGCAGAATTTTCTAGATTGGCTCCATGCAGATATAACTATAGAATGAGATCTTACTTTATTCTAATAAAGCATCTAGAATCCAAATCAGTGGCTTAGAATTGAATTCAGGAAGGTTTCTTTCTTAAAATTAAACATACAGCATTAATGAAAACATCTAAAATGCACTTTACAAAAAATAAAATTATTTTTTTCTTTTGTCACTGTGCTAGCTCAGCAGTAATTCACTTGTGAAAAACTAACAGAATATATGTCCTTTTAAATATCATCAAAACCTTTTAAAAGATCACATGAAGTAGTTAAATTAAGTGGTAACCACAAAAGCTAATTCTGCCTGGCAATCATATTGTATCTCCCTAGTCCTTCATTCTCTAACTCTTCTAAAGCATGACTTCAAGTGCTTTCTTTTTCTCCTTAGATTCCTGACATTTCCACTGCAACATTCACTCCAAGTGCAATCTTACCACCCCCCTGAGGAACTAAAACAGCCAGGAGAGAGCTTCCAGAAACTACTACCACCATATCTGAAACCCTCCAGCCTCTCTGGTCACAGTTTTGCCTTCTCTCCTGTTTGTTTCTTTAACTAAGCTAAGTCTCATCTTTGTTAATCCTTGGTAATCCCTGGTAATTTTACCATCTCCAACTCACATTATCAAGTTTTCCTTCTTTTCTAGATCATTCTTATGAACATATAAAAATGTTGTATTATTCGCATGTTATTAACACTCATTGATCCTAATTCTACCTTTTGCGACTGGTCCATTTCTTTTCTCCTCAGCTTTCAGAGACACTTCTCTGTTGGTGGAATATACTTTTGTCTCCTATTAGTCCATGTAATTCTGTCTTCATTGCACACCAGTTAGGCTTTTGACACCACAAGTCTGTTGAGTGTTTTAGAGATTTGGCCTCCAAAGTCCAATGGTCAAATCTAAAGTGTTTATGCTACTTTATCTTTCTTGACTGATTAACTTTACCCAGAGAAAGCACTTTTTTTGTACCTGAAGACACCTCATTCACTTAAGTTCCAGGACACCATATTCTCCTAGTTCTCCTCTTGCTTTACTTTCTACTCCTAATTCAATCAACATATCTTTTTTATCAAGTCCTCTTAATGACAGTAATTTAATTATTTGCTTGGTAAAACACTGCTAATGCCATAGTTGCTATCGTGGCCATTAACAAGTTTAATAAAAGACGTGGCAAAACCCTAAATCAGTTATTGCATTATAGTCTAAAATAACAGTTACTGATCCCCAGCCATTTAGATTAGATAAATAAAACAGGTCATTTTCCTCCCATATCTGAAAAAAATCAGTAGAAATATCCTTATACATATAAACTTGTTTGCTTATACATATAATCAATAATTTATAATGTCAAAATGGAAAATCTTCAAAAATTGTTTATAGTATATGATTTTATCTATTAGCAACTTTCCAGACTCTATAAGGTTATTTCCCAAAAATGTGTGCACAATATATATTCCAAACTTTGTTATTAACATCTTGGGATAGAAATGAACTTGTGTGGGGAAGAAAACAAAGAATTGGAATTCCTAGTATGAATTGGAATGGTGGAAACTTTTATCCATATTCTTTTTATTTTATTTTTTTACGATCTATTTATCTATTTTAGAGAGAGTGTGTGAGAGCATGAGCGGAAAGGGCAGAGGGAGAGGGAGAGAAAATCTAAAGAAAATCTAAAGCAGACTGAGCACAGAGCCAGATGTGAAGCTTGATTTCATGACCATGAGATCAGGACCTGTGCCAAAATCAAGAGTCGGGTGCTTAACAATTGAAACACCTAAATGCCCCTCTCTTTTTGTATAAGTATTACAATTCTTTTAGTTGGTTAATGTTCTCAAGAGACAAATGCCATCAACCTTTCACATATAGAAGAATAACTTAGAGATATTTTTTATTTTAGAAAAAAACCCACAATCATTGAGTTGGGAAGAACAGAGAATACCTAATCACTATGCAGCATCTGACTCTCAAATCTAGTATGTGTGGTTTTTTTCAAGGTCATTATACTTTATATCTAATATGTTAATATCCAGAACGTTTATTACATACTGGCATTATCCTATTTCTGTATATTTAATGATATTGCTATTTCAATATACATTGTCCAATCTACTCAATTTTTTAAATCAAGATATATATGACATGCTCACCTTCAGAATGGATTTAGTCTTAAAAATCAGTATTATTGATTTTTTTATTAAATAACTTCTTTAATTTTACTATAATTTCTCATATGAAGGAGTCCATTGAATTTCAAGTACTTAATATGTGCCATAAATTAAAGGAGTGTTTAAGGAAGATAAATTTTTCATATTTTACATAAATATGTGTTATTAGGAAGAGATATAAAAAGGAACTTTTTCAGACTAGATAAGGTTACATAAAATACTAAATGAAAAACTGGATTGCATTCCGTTATTTTTAGTTACATTTCAAAGCATTTCTCCAATATGATATTCCCATCTGAATACAAGTACAAAAGGAAGATGTTTCTGTTTATGATGGATGGTACTTCTTAGTAAACTTAGGGCTATAAGTAATGACTAAATTACCACCTTGCTTCTAACCCATCAAAATTGCCTATGAGCAGTAGATTTCATTTTTTCAGGCCATTAGTATGAGATGAGTTGCAACCTACAACCACAAATATAATAAAAATCCCATTATAAAGAAGATAGCCTGAAAATTTGCCTGGTCCTCAAAATTCCATATGAACATTAGTTCCAAATCAACTTAATGGCAGAACTGAGAAATGCCACTTTGGTATTAACATTTTTTTTTTAAATATGGTGAAGTGAAAAAAAAATATTTCCTCGATTTATGTATTTATAGCTTTTCTACGATAAAACAGGAAAAAATTTAACTCATCACGTTCTCTAATAAGGCTTAACTTTTTCTGTAAATAATCCATTAATATAACAAGACATATTTTAGGTTGAATTGAGTAGGATTTTATGTTCTTCGTAGCATCATTCTTGAGTTTTTACATAAATAATTTTAGGGGTAAGGTCGATAAAAATATTATTTAAATATATCTTTTGATTTTAAAGTAGTTTAGAGTGAGAGAAAAATTGTAAAGATAGTACAGAGTTCCCATATATTCCAAGCATGGTTTCCCCTATTATTAAGATTCTCATTTTTTTTTTTAAAGACTTATTTGAGAGAGAGAACGAGAGCTGGAAGGGCTGAGGGAGAGAGAGAATCTCAGGTAAATTCCACGCTGAGCACAGAGTTGGACGTGGGGCTAGATCTAATGACCCTGAGATCATGACCTGAGCCAAAACCTAGAGTCAGAGGCTTAACCAACTGTGTTGCCCAGGTGCCACTAACATTCTCATATTTTAACGACAATTTGTCACAAATAAATGAACGAACATTGATAAGTCACTGTTAATTAAAGTCCATAGTTTGTTAGGATTTCCTTGGCTTTTACTTCATATTATTTTGTTTCAGGATCCCATTTAAGATTGTACATTATGTTTAATTGTTATGTCTCCTAGGCTCCTTTTGGCTGAGACAGATTTTCATAATTTGTTTTTTCTTTTTGATGAACTTGACAGTTTTGAGTAGTATTAGTCAGGTTTTTGGTAGAATGTTTCTTGACTGGTTTTGTCTGTTCTTGGTAGGAAGCCCACAGAAGTAAAGCACCATTCTCATCACATCATCACAGTGGTACATACTATCAACATATTTTATCACCATGAATGTTAATCTTTATCACCTGGCTGAGATAGTTTCTGTAAAGTTGGTCTACTGAATAGTTATCCTTAATTTCTTCTTATTTCCATATTGATTTCTTCGGAAAGTAATCACTAGACTCAGACCACACGTAAAGAGTGGGGAGTTATGCTCACTTCCTTGAGTGAGTAGTATCTACATAAATTATTGGCATTCTTTGCATGGGAGATTGATTTCGTCCTTATTTGTTATTTTATTTATATCAGTGTGGACTCATAAGTACTTACACTTTGGGTTATAATCCAATTCTACTCTATTTTATTGTTTACACTATTCCACTTTTGGTCATTTCAGTCAGTTTCTATGACTCTTTGGCATATCCCAATTATTCCATGTGTGTTTCTTTTGAGCACTTCGTTGCTTCCTGGCCCTACAAAATGCTTCAGGCTTATCTGTTTATTCTCTGCCTGTGTACAGGATTCAGTCATTTCTCTAAGGAAATATGGGTTCCTTTTTTTTTTTTTTTAAGATTTTATTTATTTGTCAAAGAGAGAGAGAGAACACAAGCAGGGAGAACAGCAGGCAGAACAGGCAGAACAGGCAGAGGGACAAGCAGGCTCCCTGCTGAGCAAAGGAGCTCAATGTGGGACTCAATCCCAGGACCCTGGGATCATGACCTAAACCAAGGCATATTCTTTAACTGACTGAGCCACCCAGACATCCCTGTTTTGGTTCCTTCTTGTTGAAGAATGGTTTTAGAAGCCAAGATCTGAGTACCAGATGTGCTTGTTCCTGCTTGGGATGTTGCTGGGATGTTGCTACTTGGGATGTGGTTTATAGGCCCTTTTAGCTGACAGAGCAATGAAATAAATATGTGTATATTAACTCACGCATATACATATATCTATACACAAATTTCTGTGTGTAACCATCTGTGTCTATTTTATGCTAAACACATAATTGGATTGACATGTCCAATTCTAATCCATTATCACATGGGTATTTTAGAATTCTAGCCCCTACCCTGCTTATCAATAACTTCTATCCAACATTGAGAAACCTGACTTCTACATCTGCCACCCATTTACTCAATTGTTCAATTCTAATGTACAGATATAGAAGTAACACAATTATTACTGGCAAAGAACTTTATCAAGTTTGTGTACAATTTCTTTAACCTTTAGTCTTACATATTCTACTGATTGTCAAATTACCCACGTTGGTACTTTTCCCCTTACCCTGTTCAATGAGTTTATTTTATACATTTGCAATACAGTTGGATGTTTTTGTTGCATGTCTTATTCTATCTAAGGATCCCCTGACCTCCTAAATGATTTTTTAAACATTTTCATACATTTAGGTTCAATCTTTGTGCTGTAAAATTCTATCAATTTTGATAATTGCAGAGCATTATGTATCCACCAATACAGTATGGTGCAGAGTAGCTTTACTGCCCCTGTAAACCCTCTGTGCTTCACCTATATAAACCTTAAAGTTTCACACATAAACACCTGAAAACCCCTTATCTTTTTTTTTTGTTGACATGGTCTTGCCTTTTTAGAATGTCAAATAATTTGAATAATACAAGTAGTATTTTCTGACTAGTTTATTTCTCACTTAGCAATATGCATTTAAAGTTCATCAATGTGTGTCTTAATAACTTATTTCATTCTGTCATTAAATAGTTCATTGTAACAGTTTATTTATGATTCACTCATTGAAGTAAACTTGATTATTTTAAAGTTTTGGTGATTATGGATAAAATGCTATAAACATTCACAATTCATTTGTAAAAATACCTAGGGTTCACTGGGTTAAGACATTTTTAGCTTTGTTAAGAAACAACCACACTATATTCCAAAGTCACTATGCCGTTTGGCAATCCTACCAACAATGAATGAGAGTTCCTTTAGCTTTATATCCACACCAGCATTTGGTGTTGTCAGTTTTTTGCATTTTAACCATTCTAACAGGTGTATGCCAGTATCTCATTTTAATTTGCAATTCACAAATAACATATGATGATATACTTCTTTTCTGATGCTCATTTGCCATCTGTGCATCTTCTTTACAGAAATGTCTGTTAGATCTTATGAACATTTTTTTATTTGGGTTGTTTGTTTTC
>CM053608.1:78172085-78212702 GCA_028646535.1 Procyon lotor | reverse complement strand
TTAGGAAAACATTTTAAAATTTGCAAATATTTGGAAATTTTCCAGATATCTTTCTGTTATTGATTTCTGGTTTAATTCCATTGTAGTCTCAGAACAAACTGCATTATTATTGTTATTTTTAATCAGTTAAGGTATGTTTATGGCCCCAGATGTGGTCTGTCTTGGTGAATGTTCCATGTGAGCTTAAGCAAGATATATATTTTCCTGTTGGGGCATGGTGTATTCATTACATGTAAATTAAGTCAAGTTGATTAATAGTTTAGTAGTTTATATGATATCTATCTTAATTTTCTGTATGCTCTGTTTATCAATTACTGACAGAGGGTTTTTGACACCTCCAAATATAGTAGTGGATATGTCTATTACTTTTAATTATATCAGTTTTTAACTCATGCACTAGTTTATGCTCTGTTGGGTGTATGTAATTTAGGGTTGTTATGTCTTCTTGGAGAATTGACTCCTTTATCATATGATGCCCATACCTATTCCTGATAAATTTTCTTTTTGTACAGTCTGCTTTGTTTGAAATTAATAAACCTTGCCCAGCTTTCTTTTGATTACTATTAGCATGGTATATCCTTCTCCATCATTTTACTTTTAACATTACTGTATATTTAAAATTGGTTTCTTTTAGACAATATACAGTTGTTTATTCTTTTATTATACTCTTACAATCTCTATCTTTTAACTTATAAATTTAGATGATTCACAGAAAAAGTGATTTTGGGTACAGTTGAATTAATAACTGCCTTGTTTTCAGCCATTTTCTAGTTTGTTTTTTTGCCCCCTCATTTCTGCCTTCTTTGCTGTTAATTGCACATTTTTGTGATTGTTTTATCTCATCTAGCATATTAATTATGATTTTAAATATTTTTAGATTTTCCAGTATGCACTTATAATTAATCTAACCTCAATTTCAAATAATACTATGCTCCTTCACATGTAGTAAACGTGCCTCAGGGTATTCCAGTTCATCCTTCCAGTGATTTATGATATTGTTGTCATTCATTTTACTGTTGGTGCTATAATCATGCAATAGACTTGTTACTATTATTAAAGTTATCTTTTAGTTTAAGAAAAATAAATGGTTTTATCTTCGTTTATTCCTTCTTCTATCTTCATGTATTCCTTCTTCTATGTTCTTTTGTTTTTAAATGTGGCTTTGAATTTCTTACCTATGTTATTTTTTTCCCCCCTAACAAACTTCTTTTATTCCTTTCAGAACCTGTAAGAGTCTTTTTTTTCTCCTTTACTATGGAGGTTGAATTTCTCAGTTTATGGTTCCATCACCTGTTCCAGTTTAGTAGGTCCTGTCTTTGATTCTGGATTCATCTGTTTTTTTGTTTGTTTGTTTTTTTCACATTTTAGAGTAGCAATTTACCTTTTAATGTCAGTTTTCTGAGGAGTCCATGCTTAATTCATTTAGGTTTTTATTATCATAATGATGTAAGTGACAACATTCAAAAACTTTTCACGTTGGATCTGAAACTAGAAGTTACCATAATGCTTCCTGATACCTTCTCTATAAAAATTCTTTCTTTCTTACACTCTCTGTGTATAGTGGACTGTGTTTATTACAGTTTGTACTTCTCATTTAAAGAAAATCAACTATAATGTTCCAATAACAACATTTTGACACTGGTTTTCTTTTATTGGAAAATGAAAACCTTAATTATTAATAGCTTTGCATAGTATTACTAAGTCATTGTTTTATGTTTATTTCTTACTTGTGTGGAGATTATCCTGTATTTATATTTATTTTTGCTTTAATGTATCTTAGCACATTTCTAGTTTATTCAAATTATAGGTGACTAAAATAATAAATTTAAAGATGGTTCCATTCTGAAAAATCTATGGAGCGATAGATTAGAAGCATAAAATAGACTGAGGAGAATCCTGTCATGTTCCTCTGGGAGATATTTTACCCTTCAGCAGCATATTAGAAATGCATGTTTTAAAAATGGAAGCAAACTACACTTTACTTTTCTCCCATGAGACACATTTCTCAGCCATGAGCAGAATTTTCTTCTTGGCAGAGGTTTGGTTTTTTTGTTTTGTTTCGTTTTGGGGGTTTTTTTTGTGACTAGAAAGCTGCTCATGAGTTTAATCTATCTTGTATTTTTATTTGTACAAGTAGAAATTGACACACAAAATTTTAATCACATGGTAAGAATAACTTAACTTTTCACAATGGTTTTATTTGGCCAAGATGGTCATATTTCCCCATAATATTTGCCACTATGTTTTATTAGAATTTAAGGATAAACTAAAAGCATTGCTGAAATTATCCAAAAAATCTGAAGTTGAAACACTGAGTATGAAACTTATTGCCAGTCCATGCTGAAAGTTTTGTTAAAAATAAATGCAAAATTATTCCATTTTGAACTATAACAATGAAGTATTAATATTTACTTCCCACTTTTGAAATATGCAGTGATTCTTCAGTTAACAAAAGCACATTTTTCTTTAATCAGGCAAAGTATTTCAAGAAGTATTGGAAAAAAATTCTGCTTGATGAATGTTTGTGAGACTTTGGACATGAAAGGTTTTATTATTTCTTGCTTCATTTCAGGCACTAGCAAGTAAAAAATAATAATAATTACATATGCATGTAATTATGTTTAATTAATTTAATTATGTAATAAATATGCTTATTTTGCTAACTGCCTCTATTCCTCTCCCTGTTGTTTACTGAAACTTCATTAAATTGCTAAAAAATTATCAGAAACTTATAGTATCTCTGCATGGGCAATTCTTTTGAGATTTTCACTACTCATGTAGACAAAAATAGGTGTGCTTGAGTCATCAATAGTAGAAATGAGTCCTGGACTTTTCCTTAATATTATGATGAAATGTAAATTTATAGAGCTGCCATGACAATATTATAGCTCTCCTGAGCTCAAGAACAGATAAGCTATATATCAAGAGAGAACCGTCAGCCTCCAAACCTATGGAAGTCATCATAAAGCCCAGGCCTGGAGTGCACATTTATCTCCAAGTAAATAAATTGGAAAATGCAAAAGTAACTCAAATGAAGTACTTTAACATAGCATCAGTACTGGGACTGATCACTGGGAGTGAAGTATAGACAAAACTTTCAAGAGTTTAAACAATTTAGTGTTGACATGATACTTTTGAGGTGAACCATCCCAAAATACCAAAAGTGCCTTGGCATTTGGGACTACAAAAAATAACTAAATATAAAAGTAGATGATTCTCAAAATGATGGAACTGCAAATCATTTATTTTAAATCTTATTTCAGAAAAACCTGAGGATATCTGTCTGGCTTAAATTTACTAATATGTAGGAAAATTATTCACTTAAATAATATTGAAGTATGATTTTTCTTTATTTCAAGTGTATGACATTATCCCAATTAATATAATACATTACAAATTAAATTAGCAGATTTCAGTGGATTTCTTATAGAAACTGTGCAAAAGTAAAATTATTGTTACCTATTAAAAACATTATCAATTATCTGATGAAATTAATTCTATCACAAAATTTTAGAAAGCATGCAATGAAAAATATTTGAACATGAATTTGGAAGGATTTGCTGATGGGGGCTTTATTTCATTCAGTACACAGTTCTAGTTTTTCTTCTGTGAAATTATTGAGAGAGGATCAGATAGGAAATAAGCTTGAAACCTGAGTTTTTGAGAAATTTTTGGAAATTTTTTTTTTTAAAGAATTTATTTATTTATTTGACAGACAGAGATCACAAGTAGACAGAGAGGCAGGCAGAGAGAGAGGAGGAAGCAGTCTCCCTGCTGAGCAGAGAGCCCAATGCGGGGCTCGATCCCAGGACCCTGAGATCATGACCTAAGCCAAAGGCAGAGGCTTTAACCCACTGAGCCGCCCAGGCACCCCAATTTTTGGCAAATTTTCATTGGAAGTGTTAGATAACAAGAACTAAGAGAATCTCTCAAAATAGAAACACATTTTTATTTTATTTATTTTTTTAAAGAGCTTTTTAAAATATTTATTTATTTATTTGACAGAAAGAGAGAGAGATCACAAATAGACAGAGAGGCAGGCAGGGAGAGAGAGAGGGGGAAGCAGACTCCCTGCTGAACAGAGAGCCTGATGTGGGGCTCAATCCCAGGACCCTGAGATCATGACCTGAGCCGAAGGCAGAGGCTTTAACCCACTGAGCCACCCAGGCGCCCCTAGAAACACATTTTTAAACACAAGAGCATGATGAAAGCATTCTTACATGAAAATAATCGAGCCTTTATTCCGTCTTTAAGGGCATAGATCTGTCACTTTCATTCCTGTCTACTTCCTTTTATGTAGCAAGCATTTAATAAAGAACTAGTGAAAAGCTAAATTATTGACTCTAGGCTTGGTGTGTACAATCATCATTCAAGACTTTTTTTTCTGTATAAAGGCGTTCATTATGATGGTACAAAATTGCAAAACAGAAGTGAGTTATTGTACAAATTGACATAAGAAATTATAGTATGTTGAACTATTATCTTTTTAGTTGATTTCAGTTGAATGTATGGCTGATAAAATTTGCTGAAGTCTTGGATGAGGAAATTGGAGTGTATGACAACTACAGAGCTGTCAGAGATGACTTTTAAGAAGGTTGATCTTAGCAATTAAATGATGGTATTTGTTAATGAGACAGGCAATGCAAGAGAAAGATGTACTTGGCAAAGAAAAATCCAGAGTAAAATTTTGGGCATGTACTTTTTTAAAAAAGTTTTCTTTTAGACACGCTAGTGTTGATGTAAATACGACAGTTGAATATACAAGTCTAGAGGTCAAGGGAGAGTGCAGGTAAAAAAAAGAAAATTGTACATCCTCAACAAAAAGAATGTAGTAGAAGAGAAATGATAGGTAGAAGAGAAGTGATAGGTGGTCGAGTGTGGGACGTTCTGAAAGAACCCTCTTTAAGAAGGAATAACAATGCTACGTCTACTATAAAGAGAACTAGGATATATCAACAAGTGGTTTTGTGACTTTCATAATGTTGGTTTTATAGGAATTGTACGGTAAAAGTTATTAAGTACATTTTCTACCTCATAAAAATTTAAGTTTCTTGGTGGCAGGTTAGTATTTTGGTGGTTTGTTTTGTTTTGTTTTTAAGATTTTTTATTTATTCATTTGACAGAAAGAGACAGCAAGAAAGGGAATACAAGCAGGAGGAGTGGGAGAGGGAGAAGCAGACTTCTGGTTGGGCAGAGAGCCCATTGAGGGGCTCGATCCCAGGACCCTGGGATCCTGACCTGAGCCGAAGGCAGGACTGAGCCACCCAGGAACCCAAGTGTTTGTTTTTTTGTTTGTTTGTTTTGTTTGTTTGTTTTTTAAGGTTAGTATTTTTTTTTTTTTTTTAAAGATTTTATTTATTTGACAGCGAGAAACACAGCCAGAGAGGGAACACAAGCAGAGGGAATGGTAGCGGGAGAAGCAGGCTTCCCGCAGAGCAGAGAGCCCGATGCGGGGCTAGATCCCAGGACCCTGGGATCTGACCTGGGCCGAAGGCAGCCGCTTAACGACTGAGCCACCCAGGCGCCCCTAAGGTTAGTATTTTTTATCATGATGTTATCCAAGGTAAATTACATGTTGGTTTCCAAATAAACATTTAATGAATATTTTGGGGAAATGTATTGAAGGATGTGAAGAAGGAAGAGCAGCTCTTCCCTTCATTTTCAAACTGACATACTAAGTTGCCTATTTTTAAGTTTGTCTAAAATTTTTGTAGAAATAGAAGATGCTAAGTTATTATTCACCTTATTTTTAAATACTCTCATAAAATGATTATTATTATTTTTTAAAGTATTTATTTAAGAGATAGCGAATGGGAGAGGAGCAGAGGGAGAGAACCTTCAAGCAGACTCCCCACTGAGCACACCAACACAGGGCTTGATCTCACCACCTATGAGATCATGACCTGGGTTGAAACCCAGAGTCAGATGCTCAACCAACTGAGCCACTCAGGTGCCCCTGATTATCCTTTATAACAAAGATAAACACTCATTTAACACTCATAAAACTGCAGTAATCTTTTTGGGGCTATTTGCAAATGTTTGTTTTCCTTCTAGGAAAGTTCTTAGATTTGGATGAAACCACTTATTTGACTTGTACTGGCCAAAGAATTTCAATGTTCTTTTTCTAAGGCAGTATATGTATTGACAATTCAAAACCTTTCTTTACTTTCTTTTACAACAACCAACACTTTCCAGATAGTGGCTGCTCCAGCAAACCAGGTCCCAGAGTGAGGTCAGGAGATACAGCAAAGACTTTCTAGATGACCCGCAATAAAAAAACTATGAACAACAAAACAATACAGAGTAAAAATGTTTATTGTTTGAAGTCATAAAGTTTGGGAAATATTTGCTACCCTAGCACAACCTAATCTATTCTGATTGATACAAGTACAAAGCAAATTTGCTCAAAGTGCTTACATATTTAAACTACTTTGCTTAGATGATAATTTGAATTAGTATCATATATTGTTTCTCCCAGTATATTTATCTTACCCTTATTGCTTTCATGTGGTTAGAAAGTTATATTCTTTGTTGCTGTATGAAAAGTATGTGGTAGGGAAGAAATGAGAAGTGGGGTCATACATTCTGCTTTTTGTATTCAATTTTTTTGAGAGAGAGAAAGCTTGTATTCGGTGGGGTAGAGGCAGAGGGAGAAGGAAGAGAGAGAATCTTAAGGAGGCTCCCCATTGGTCAGGGCTCGAGGCAGGGCTCAATCTCAGGACCCTGAAATCGTGAAATAAAGGTTGAAATCAAGGTTGAATGCTTAACCGCCTGAGCCACCCAGGCAGCCCTGTTTTTTGTATTCTAAATGCCTTATCTCTTGGTTAGTGTAGATAGAATTAGTAAAACAGGTAAAAAAGGAGGAGGGAATTTGAAGTCATAAAAATACTACTTTGGAGAAGTATTTGCATGAGTGTAGCTTTAGTTTTCTCTCCAAAACCAAACCAAAATTCTCTGGATGACTGGAACAAAATGTTCGCTACATTGGCGGTACAAGAGGGAGATGGCAAGGTGAGGGGGCTTGTTGCATAGTAGCTTTAGGTAAATGAGATGGGGAGAGTAATTTTAGAGATAAGTTTTAAAAAAAATGTGTGTTAGAAAATTGTGCAAATACACTGAACTCAAGATAGTGATGATAGATGGGTTAACAAAAATATATGTCACCTGAATATCAGCCCTACTCCTTTCAGTCCTCTGGCCTTCTGTTACAAAACTGTGACATAATCCCTTTTACAGATGGGATCATATGTGTGGGGCCAAGTCTATCTGCCAATTTAGCGCAAGGGAGCATTAGATTATAAGCTATTTAAAATAAGGTTTTAGTTCTTGAATACCTGCATCTGAGTACTGTGATTGAGATTTATTACTGCTATATTTAACTATAAAAATACATAATACCTTTGATTTGTATTTGTCCAAAACAAACAGAATTTGTATTTGTATTTGTATTTTTGTATTTGTATTTTTCATACTAGCAGGGATAATAATGTCAGTTAAAATTTCTATTCCCATTAGTTTATAACACATTCTCATAAGCATTATCTAATTTTTACAATATCCTTCTAAGACTAGTAACATTGCTATGTTTAATTGATTAACGAATAAGCTAGATGTACATTTCTTTTCATGTGGAAGAAGGAAGTCAGGTAGGAAGAGCAATTTTCTCAAATCCAAGTTTTATCCAGTTATACAATACAATAAAAAATATGCTGTTGGAAGATACAGTTTCATAATAGAGAACTAATCTTATCCATAAGAACCTATTAGATGTGATGAATCAATTTAGCTCTTGTAAAAAAATGTCTGAATTTGAAGGGTATCCTTTAATTTCTACTTGAAGGCACCTGAATAGAGATTTAAACAATTTGAAAAAGGCACAGTGGACAGAGAACTTTCAGTGCTCTTCCAACACTTCTTTCTTTGCTTACTCTACATTCCTCTTCATTAAAAAAAACAAAAACCAAAAAACTCCAGTTGTTCAGCTTACAGGATACCAAAGTCCTAGGACACATGACGGGCCTTCCCTGTGCTCCTCTTTGTCCTGGGTCAGCATCTAGTAAGGCTTCTCTCTACTTCTTATAGGCTTCTTTCTCATCAAACCTAAATCTCAAGGGTAAAGCCATGTGAGACTTTCTGGGGATCAACCATCTATATTCAGGAAGAAAGAGAAAGCCTCACTTAAATTATTTAAATTTTGTGCTCTAAATATTTAGAATGCTATGCATTTGAGTAGATTGTACTCAAATGTTAAAATTATACTAAGTTCCTGCGGTGCCTGGGTGGTTCAATGGGTTAAAGCCTCTACCTTCGGCTCAGGTCATGATCTCAGGGTCCTGGGATCAAGCCCCTCATGGGGCTCTCTGCTCAGCAGGGAGCCTGCTTCCCCCTCTCTCTCTGCCTGCCTCTCTGCCTACTTGTTATCTCTCTCTGTCAAATAAATAAATAAAATCTTTTAAAAATTTAAAAAAAAGAATAAAATTATACTAAGTTCCTGATTCCATAAGCATTCCTTTTGTGTATAGTGACAAGAGTTGGAACCCCAGGGGAATTTGGGGTGATGATAAAATATGGGCTCCAAACCTCCCCCCTGAACCATATATATATTGGTTTAACATACGGTTCTTTATCATAAGTTCTATTCCTGTAATTTAACTATATATTATATTAGAATTTGGTTGTAATAGTGAACATAATAAGCACAAAACGTGATTAACATTTTTTCTGAAGAATTTACTTGAAGAATACTGATGCCTTTACTGCTTTTTAGATAGTATTTTCCTTAATCTCTTTCATAGGAATAATCAAGTGTATCTTGCTCCAGCAGGTTATAATTCCATTTGAATTCCTAGTTGCCATAGAAACAGCTGATTCCCAAAACACTTTTTTAACTGAGATTATACTTAAGGGAAAATGATTGTACTAATTAAGATTTTTACATTGGAAACTAAAGACCTTAAAATATTTAGCAGCTATGACAAATTCCAGAAAATAATGCATTTTCGGAGTGAATTTTTATAAAAAGAACATAGAGTACTGGTATGTTTATTTATGTTGAATGGAATATTATTTGATCTTACATAGAAAATGACACATTATTTTTCTAAAAATAAGTGATTATGCTAATTTGTTGTATGAATTAAATATATTCATATGGTGCAAGTAGAATAAGACATTAAGGATAGTGAAAACAATTTCTCTTATCTAGAAAGAGGAAGAGTTACAAAGGAATAGGCAGTTATTTGGGAGAAAAATCTGTAAGTTAAAAGGCACAGTGATACTGTGATACATAGCATTTTTCTCATAGGCAATCTCACTGACCTGAATATTCACATTTCTTTAAATATGGAGGCACTGATTCTATGAACTAAAGGTATTAATGATATCAACTTCAACATAAATGGTTTTCTAAGAGTATTTTAATACAGTAACTTCTGGAAAGAGCACAAAATTTGGTAAAAATTGTTTTTTAACCATGATACAGAAAAACCTGAAAATAAATTAAATTTGGGAAATTATGGCAACTTTTAAATAAATTATGGTACAACCCCTCTGGGATAGCATATGGCCACTGAAAGGATTCTTTCAGTGTGCCTATAATAACATGTATAATGGGTAATAATTCAAAAATGAATGTGCATGTTTCTACTGCATATGTGCATGTTTTTTTGAATACATGACCCTTACCCTGGTTAAACTAATTTGTCCTTTAGAAGATAATCACAAGACTGTTTTCTTGAGAAACAGTGTTTAAATAATGCTGTCCTCCTATCTGAGCTAGCAAACTGGGTTGAGGAGTTATATGTAATAAACATGCTCAGATTGGAAGAAGAGGAAATTTCCCTTTCCTGAGGAAATTTATATAAGAAAGAAGAGAGATGTAGGTGAATCAAATATTTAGATATGTTCTCTTTTATCTTCTTTGAGTTTCAGATTGAGATCCAGGTGTTAGAGAGGATGAAGATAAGACAGTGCTACACTCCCCTAATTAGGAATCCTATATATAGACTTACATGTCAAAGTGGGGAAGTCTAAGTGTAATGAAGGGGACAAAGTTGTTTTTGTGACAGAGACATAAAGAGATAGAGGGAGAGCAAGCAGGAGCTGAGAAAAAGAGTCACTAGCAAGTATACCCATTTTCAGCCTGAGCCAGCCAGTTTGCCTCTTGGCTAGCAACAGGTAGATGGGTCCACGCTCTGAGGCAAAGACCCTTTGCTCTTCTTTGCTCCTACTTTTATTGGTCCTTTAGGATAATCACAAATCCTTGTCACTGTTTCTCAAGCACAGGCTGTGTGACAAGAGGTCTTACTGAAACTGGGAGGGTCTGTTTACAGGAAAGATAGGACATGCTAATCTTTGTGTTCTACTAAACATAGCCTAAAGGACAATGCATACATCTCTTAGATCACTGGGTGGCTGTTTGGGCTAAGAAAGCACAGGGGAAGCCGACTCCCTGAGGCATTCCAAGGGCGGAGAGGGAAGGGGGGGCTCAGCATTCCAAAGTCCTACACAATTCCCTGAAACCTTCCCTGCCCTCCAGTGGCCTCTGTGTTACATTTGAGCAAGTCAGGTATTATGGTTGATTTCATTAACCTCAACAGAACCTATAGCTAGGAAGGTCTGAGGAGAGCCAAAATTTGCAAAGGCAAGCTGACCTTTGCATTCTAAGATTTTGCCTGAGTGGAATAATAAAAAATGAGTTTACAAGTTCCTGATGTCAGCATCAGAGGCCTCCAGATACAGTGGCTAATATTTTAATGTCCTTTCTTCCAGTTCTTTTACTTATCTGTATGCAATTTTATAAATACAGTCAGTGTTGTATATATGTTCTATATGTATGTCTAATATTCCATCATATCTATGTATAAATTTTTAGATGAATTTTAAAGATGTAATTTATTGAGACATTTTGGATGAGTTAAAGTTTTTTAAAAAGTGGTAACAGTATAATTAAATTCCTATTATGTGATTATTTTCAGAAAAAGAGGTCTTGGCCAAACACTGATTTTCCTGACTTAGTATACAGACCATTACTTAACATTTTCTTAACTCTAATTAGAAAATAAAATAAAATAAAATAATAAAATAAAGTAAAATAAAAATTTTTTAAGGTTTCTAGATAATGTTATATCATATGTCAATTAAGCCAAACAGTTTCTTATATGGAAGAGAAATTTGGTAAGCTTTCTGTACCATACCCCACCACCTCTTCTCAAAAGGGATAAGCATGGAGAAATCTCTTTTTCAGATTAGGAAAATATAATCACCCAGGGTTTTTTATACTTGTTAAACACATGCTTCGTAGCTGATCATTTATTTTCCTGCCTATGCAATGTGACAAAGAAAAATGAGTGCTGGATTAAAGAAATCCCTTGGTAATAGAATGGTCTATTTAGCTGATTAGAAGCATGAAAAATATACAAACTAAGAATGTAGAAAGGCAAAATAGACCTCTTAAAGCTGAGGAAAGCTACCAAGAGACAATTTCAACTCAATATAAACTAAAAAAAAGGATTGTGGCAAAGGAAACAAAACATGACCTGCAAAAATTTGGCCCACAACAAATTAAGTAAATAAGTAAATAATTAAGTAAGTAATTATAATTACCTCTAGTTACTGAATAATTACTACAAGCTAGGTACTGAGCACATTTCATATCACATAATTTATCTCTACAACAACCCTATGATAAAGGCACTGTTAATCCAAATTTATGAAAAAATGAAGCCAGCAGGTAATTTGCCCAAGATCACTGTTAGCGTTTAGCAGACTTAGGTTTAAAATCTAGGTCCAACTGAGTGAGTAGACAGGTCTTCCAACACAGTATTCTATTTCCCCACAAAGGAACAATGAGAATTGGCATCACAGGAAAAAAAACAAGGAGTGATTATGGTAAAAAATTGTTACCTGGAACATTGATTGTTATTCAGAAACACATTTAAACATAGTTTTGTTTAGGGGCGCCTGGGTGGCTCAGTGGGTTAAAGCCTCTGCCTTGGGCTCAGGTCAGGATCTCAGGGTCCTGGGATGGAGCCCTGCATCAGGCTCCCTGATCAGCAGGAAACCTGCTTCTCCCCCTCTCTCTCTGCCTGCCTCTCTTCCTACTTGTGATCTCTCTCTCTCTCTGTCAAATAAATAAATAAAAGCTAAAACAACAACAACCACATAGTTTTGTTTAAAATATATTTTAGCTGTTTCCCTAAATTAAAAAAAAAAAACTTAAAAAATAAAACATAGGTGTTGCTTTTTCTGAAAAGCATGTGGGATATTGCTTATCTCATAGGATTAGATTATAGTAGAAATAAGACATGAAAATGAAGATAAAATGCTAAGTGCAATTCTGGTCCAGAGTAACAAAGTACTCATAAAATAATCAATGTAATGATATCATTGCTATAATTAAACTGGTAGAATTTTACCCAAGTTTACCTTAAATGTTTAAATTCTTGAAAACTTGATTATTTATGAAAAAATACCCCTAAGTTTCCTAAAATGTTTCACAGCAATAAGTTTTTATTATTTTTCATTTTTTAAAAATCTATCCATTACATATCTTCCTACATGATCATTTACATATAAAGATACTAAGTTATTCCTTCTCCTTTGAAAACAAAGAAACATTGTTCTGTTATTTATATATATTATTAACTTGGTTTAAGAAATGAAATACCGCTAATGTATCTGTCACAGGATTTTTACATTGAAATTTTTACTTGTCCTATACAGGGATTCAAGTTTATACATTATAGAGATATCTCTAAACTAATAGTTATGGTCATCAAACAAAACATTAATCTAACTTATGTGTATCATTAATTTATGGGGTCTCTTCAGAAAGAATATATAATGAGATGCAAGCAATTGAAAATTCAAACTAAATTAAGAAAAATCCATTCAAATAAAGTTGATTAAGAAATAGAAAACACCTATAACAAGAAGTTAGAAGTGGTTAAAATGACAGAGGCAATAACAAAACAGGCCAAAAAAAAAAAAAAAAAAGCTATGATAGGAAAAAAAATCAGCCAAAAAATGAAAATATTGCTTTCAGAAGTGATTTAGAGATAGCAGGTTTAGATAAATTAAAGGCAGATAACCCCCAGAAAACCTATAATTTTTAAAATAAATATGTAAAATGAAGACTTCACTAGGAATAACATTTAATGTTAATGATGCTAAGTAAGATTTCCTTCTAGGAACCATATCTAAGGCTTCTAATTTTTTTTTTTTAAGAGAGATTTTATTTATTTATTTGACAGAGAGAGAGAGATCACAAGTAGGCAGAGAGGCAGGCAGAGAGAGAGGGGAAAGCAGGCTCCCTGCTAGGCAGAGAGCCTGATGTGGGGCTCAGTCCCAGGACTCTGAGATCGTGACCTGAGCTGAAGGCAGAGGCTTTAACCCACTGAGCCACCCAGGTGCCCCTAAGGCTTCTAATTCTTGCAAATTTTGTTTAATTATTATAAAAATTATTAATTTTTTAACATTAGACAATGTATATTGATAGAGTTACCATATAAAATGCAGGGTTTTCAGTTAAATGTGAATTTCAGACAATCAGTGAATAATATTTTAGTATAAGTAAATATAAATCTATTATTTGGGACATGATAACTGGTTGTACTGTATTTCTATTTGCTATCTCCAGCAAGCCTATATAGGAGTCAGCTTGCACAGCAGTGAGGTATATTTCAGTTTAAATTCAATGCTTCACTAATGGCCAAGAACCATATTTCATTAATTTTTTAAAGATTTTATTTATTCATTTGAAAGAGACAGTGACAGAGAAAGCACAAGCAGTGGGGAAAGGCAGGAGAGGGAGAAGCAGACTCCTTTTTGAGCTCGGATCCCTAAGTGGGGCTTGATCCCAGGACCTGGAGATCATGACCTGAGCCAAAGGCAGATGCTTAACTATCTGAGGCACCCAGGCACCCTTCATTTTTTTAATTTATTTTTTGTATATTGTGATTTGTAAATGAATGGAGGTACCATAAATTAAAAGCAATCTATTTAAGACTATTGGATATCCCTCTTTACTAGAAAACCTAAAGTATATTATTAAGACCAGATGTATAATATAACTTAGAGAAACACAAAATACCAGAGATTTAGGCAAAATTTGATAAGGCAAAGTCAACACTGCAATGAATATTAGAACTCAAGTCATACAGGACCCATGTTATAGGCTAAGCAAGGGAGAAGATCAAATATGTGAGCAGGAAGTAAATAAAAAATCACCCACACAAGGCACCCAGGTAGCTCAATTGGTTAAGTGTCTACTTTTGGCTCAGGTCATGATCTCATCTAGCCTCACATCAGGCTTCCTGCTCAGCAGGGAGTCTGCTTCTCCCTTTCATTCTGACCCTCTCCCCACTTGTGTACTCTCTCCCTCTCTCAAGTAAATAAAATCTCTTAAAAAAAAATCACCCACAGATTCCAAAGAATACAGTGATAAAACTGATTTATTGCATTGAAATGAAATTTCAGAGCTCAGGCAGATAAAGCAGGTGAGTAAAGTCATGGGAGCCTAAGAAAACAGCATGATCAGCCAGAGCCAAATATGGCCAAATCATGACAATTTCAGTCCCAAAACAAATTCAGGATAATAGGTTTGTAATCCCAAAGGAAAGTAGCTAGTACAATCATTAGATTTAATTGAAAGAGTCTAGTAGTAATAAATGGTGTAAAATTTTAAAGGAAAGGATCAATCCTGATAGTTCAAGGACTAAATTTAATAATTTAAATATATGCACATAGTGGTTCATATCTGACTATGACAACAATATCCATACTGGGAACATCAAAGTTTAAAAATAAAAATATGAAAGAAATGAGTTCATTTTGTGAAAAATTGAACAAGTTGTTAACTTAAAAATACTTATTTTAGAAACTTTTATATGTACAGAGGACTAGAGATATATTGGTGGGCAAAACCAGCGTGGCCCCAGTTTCCAGAGTTTATAATAAGTTTAGTGTTAACAAACTGTAGCAAGTGTCATAACATGAAAGAAAATTAACAAAGTAGTAATTTAACATTTGACTTAGAAGGCTGTTATGAGTTGGAGAAGATTACACTGAGGAATTGAGTGTTATCTGTGTATACAGAGGTCAACAGAGGCTTGATGATAAAGCATGTTGTAGTCAATGCTAACGATTATTAAACTTCATCCTAAAAACAAAAGAAGGGTCTTTGGAGGACAGTAAGGAAAATTCACATGGTCATATAAAGGTGAGAATCAGAGCTGAGCGGAAGAGTTTGATCAAATATCTAGTTTTAAGTGACAAGGTATACCCGTAGGAACACCAAAAAAGAGATTGTATATGCTGGGCTCAAAAATGAGCAAGTCTGAAATTATTCTTAAGCTTTTGCTCTTCTTCAATTACTTTTATTGAAGAAGAATGAAGGAAATCATTCTCAATGATCATTGAAAGGAATGAAACTATCTGAAGAGTATTTGAAATTGTGCAGTACATTGCTTTATTCATCTGTGCATAGAAAGTAGCTTGCAATATTAGAATAAAAATGATGGAAAGTATAGATTTACCAAAAATAGATTTTTTTTCTTTAAACCCTTCAGAAACACAGGTGATATAATGGTCAGTTTGGCTCTTTTCTGTTCAAGAGAGAGTGTTCTGAACATCTTTCCTAATTCAGTGAAGAACTGCAAGTATTATGGTTTCTTTTTTTTTTTTTAACCTACTTATTTATTTTTTTTTATTTTCACAGCAGGAAGCCTGATGTGAGGCTAAATCTCAGGAATCCCTGAGATCATGACCTGAGCCAAAGGTAGACACTTAACCAATATATTATTATATTTATTTATTTTTTATAACCTACTTATTTTTATTTAACTTACTTTTATTTTTTCCCTTTATTTTTTTAAATTTAGTTTTATTTTTTCTCAGTGTTCCAAGATTCATTGTTTATGCATCACACCCAGTGCTCCATGCAATACGTGCCCTCCTTAATACCCACCACCAGGCTCACCTATCCCCGCACCCCCCTCCCTTCCAAAACCCTCAGTTTGTTTCTCAGAGTCCACAGTTTCTCATGCTTCATCTCCCCCTCTGATTTCCCCCAATTCACTTCCCCTTTCCTTCTCGCAATGTCCTCCATGTTATTCCTTATGTTCCACAAGTAAGTGAAACCATATGATAGTGGTCTCTCTCTGCTTAACTTATTTCACTTAGCATAATCTCCTCCAGTCCCATCCATGTTGATAGAAAAGTTGGGTATTCGTCTTTTCTGATGGAGGTGTAATATTCCATTATATATTTGGACCATATCTTCTTTATCCATTCATCTGTTGAAGGGCATCTTGGCTCTTTCCACAGTTTGGCGATTATGGCCATTGCTGCTATGAACATTGGGGTACATATAGTCCTTCTTATCACTACATCTGTATCTTTGGGATAAATACCCAGTAATGCAATTGCAGGTTCATAGGGTAGCTCTATTTTTAATTTCTTGAGGAATGTCCACACTGTTTTCCAAAGTGGCTGTACCAACTTGCATTCCCACCAACAGTGGAAGAGGGTTCCCCTTTCTCCACATCCTCTCCAACACTTGTTGTTTACTGTCTTACTAATTTTGGTCATTCTAACTGGTGTAAGGTGGTATCTCAATGTGGTTTTGATTTGAATTTCCCTGATGTCTAATAATGATGAACATTTTTTCATGTGTCTGTTTGCCATTTGTATGTCTTCTTTGGAGAAGTGTCTGTTCATATCTTCTGCCCATTTTTTGACGTGATTATCTGTTTTTTGAGTGTTGAGTTTGAGGAGTTCTTTATAGATCTTGGATATTAGCCCTTTGTAGTGTCATTTGTGAATATCTTCTCCCATTCTGTGGGTTGCCCTATTGTTTTTGACGGTTTTTCTTTGCTGTGCAGAAGCTTTTTATCTTAATGAAGCCCCAAAAGTTCATTTTTGCTTTTGTTTCCTTTGCCTTTGGAGACATGTCTTAAAAGAAGTTGCTGTGGCCAATGTCAGAGAGGTTACTGCCTATGTTCTCCTTTAGGATTTTGATAGATTCCTGCCTCATATTGAGGTCTTTTATTCATTTCGAGTTTATCATTGTGTATGGTGTAAGAGAATGGTCGAGTTTCATTCTTCTATACATAGCTGTCCAATTTTCCCAGCACCATTTATTGAAGAGACTGTTTTTTCCACTGGATATTTTTTCCTGCTTTGTTGAGGATTATTTGACCATAGAGTTGGAGGTCCATATCTAGATTCTCTACTCTGTTCCACTGGTCTATGTGTCTGTTTTTGTGCCAGTACCATGCTGTCTTGGTGATCACAGCTTTGTAGTAAAGCTTTTTTTTTTTTTTCTTTTGATGGTTTCTTTTACATTCACATGGGGATGTATTTTCTAAAGGGATAGTCACAAACAAATGGTTACAATTAAAAGACTGCATTAGGAAAGGAAGATAGGGAAGGAAAGAGGGAGGAAGGGGAGGGAGGCAGGAAGGGTAAATATTGACATGTTTAAGAAGTATTTGAATTAACTATTGATTTTTTAAAAAATTACCTTCTGCTAGTCTAAAGTTTGTGTTTTGTTTCTGTTTCTCACTGTACTTGGCTAACCCTTATGGCTGAGGTTATTGATTGTCTTAAATTGTAATCACCTATTTCCTGAAGACTTACCCTGTTTTTGAGCATACTTGAGATAATTGTGAAAAATGATGTTCTGATACATGAGGAGTGACAAGAAATATTTATGTCAGATTGCTATGAGTATTTCTTCATCCAAATCAAATGAGCTACTTCCAAGTCCTGATTTTTATGTTAATAGTCCATAGCATGCAACCCTAAAAAATATATAAAGACAAATCTAGTAAAATATACATTAAGTATGTCAAATTAATTACTCTCTTCTCCAAAATGCCATAATGTAGAACAAAAAAATCAAATATGATCAAATCACCAAAGATTGTTTTATCCACTAGATTAAATAGTAAATGGAAATCAATTACTTGTTTCCACGAGAGGTTTTCCCTATCTATAATATCCTCATTCTGCTTTCTGCATATACCAGGTGTTTTGTATAAGTTTTTCAGTGTTAATGATTTAATAGGTTGCCTTTTCTCCTTCCAGATGCTTTTACATGATTAGCAGTCATAAAGTGTTGTTTTGGTTCTTCTCAAATTTACATTTCTTCCATATAGTGCTTATTTTGGGACACCAAGTTTCACACAAATGCATTCCAATTCTATTTTGATGACAAACCTCCCACTTCATTGTTTTTGTTACCCTCATTTTAAGATACACATATTAACAGGCATGCCAACATAGAAAAAATGGAATTATGCAAACAATTTGGGAGTCCGATGGTATTTACTTAAAAAATGTATGTTGAGATTCTGAATGTCATATTTGACTACTTAAATCTCTAAGTACGCCCCCATCCTAGGATAAATTATTCAATTTGTACATTCACATTGCCTATATAGTTATAATCCAAGGATCTAGAAAATAGCTTGCAATATTGCAATTTTCCCTCTGATTTCTATAAACTGATTTTAAGGATTATGAAGTTCTTTGTTAACTTCTTTAACTCTTACATTCATTAGGTTATTATTGGTGCTACTCAGAGATGCTTGTGCCTTCAAGTTAGTTTAAATTAAACCCTAAGAACTTAATGATGAGACAGTGGAATAAATATCATTGTCTGTTAGCAATAGTATGTCTCTCTCAATGGTATAAAATGAATTTTGTAAGAGAGGCTTGGAAGTATCCTTCAAGGAAACGTTTTTAGAATTGTAGAGAATAGTGTTGTCTTACCCCCTTGTTACAATTTGGAATAAAGAACTTGATTAGTGGGGGAAAAAAGACATATGAGGATGAAAAAATGGAGAGTATACAGAAAAGAACAGTTAGAAAAAGAGACAGGTGAAGCAGAGCAATAAGTGTAATAAAGTCATGTGATTGATTTCCCATAGTTTCTTGCTCAATTTCCCATAGAATTTCTGTAGTATTGTAGTATTTTGCACACGCAAAAACAAACCACCCTCTAATTGTCCAAAAAAATGGAAATTTCCAGTTGTATTAGGGCTCTCTAAAGGAAACAGAACCAATAATATAAATGCTATACATAGACATAGATATATATGTACAAAGACAGCAAGAGAGAATGAGAGGTAAGAGAGATATAGAACTTTATTGTAAGGGACTGGTGTATGTGATGTGGAGGCTGGTAAGTCCCACTATCTGCTGTCTGTAAGCTAGAAGCCCAGGAAAGCCATGGTGTAGTTCCAGTTCAAACCAGAAGGCTGGAGAACCAGAGAAGCCAATCTAAATCTGAGGGCCTGAATCTAGGAGCACCAATATCTAAAATCAAAAGAAGATGGATGTCCTTGCTCAAGCAGAAAGCACATTTGCATTCTTCATCTGCCTTTTTGATCTATTCAAATTCTCAACAGCTTGGATGATGCCAACTTGTATTAGTGAGAGTTTCATCAGTGTATGGATTCAAATTCTAATCTCTTCTGGAAACACCCTCATGGATCAAACAGATCTAGAATTAATATTTTACCAACTACTCGAGTATCTCTTAGTCCAGTCAAGTTGAAACACGTAAGATTAACTGTCTCAGCAGTAGTCCAAATTTATATGGTGTGATGTTATTTGCATCTTGTATAATCTTTTCAAATTGTTCAATACAAACAAAACAACTCCTGAAAAAGCCTGAAACACAAAAATCAGAGAAAAGAAAAGACTAAAGAAGGCAAAGCAGGTATCAGGAAATAGTTGAGGAAAGTAGAAGCAATTTATATATATACATATAATAAATATGTATAAATTTATAATATATATATAAAGAGCAAATTTAACTAAAATTTTCAACATTTAACTAAAATTTATTGAGTGACTAGACATTGTAAGACCAAATGAGGAAGACAGGCTAAATATCAGCCTTTATGAGGCTTACCGTTTAGGACTTCGGTAAGCTCTAGGAAGATAAGATATAGCCACAAGAAACACAGGCACATCTATGATAAAGATATACTAAATTAAAAAGATGGAGATGAAATATCTGGCTTAGTGAGAAAAAGAGTACAATGAGACATGACATCAAGATGGTAGAAAAGGAAGTTCTAGCCCTCATACTTCCTCATAAAACACAAATTTAAACAACCACCTATGGACAAGAATACCTTTATGGAAATTCAGAGGTTCCAGTACATCAGTGGAGCAAAAATTCTGAAAATAGATACACTGAAGAGAGTAAAAAGTTATTTCATTTTACCTCTTGGTATGATTTCTCCCAGGAGGAAAAGTGAAAGTGATGAGCCTGCCCAGCTTCATCAGGCCTGTGGAATGTTGCTCAGAAAGTTCACTTCTGTCATACCCAATGCTGGATACTGAGAGGATTGGCACAGTGGAATAGTCTGGTGACAGCTGGGAGGAGAGAACAGTGGACAACGTTCATAGCCAACAGTGTGTAGATATCAACAAACAGCTACACATCGTATTAATTGACTTACAGACTCCACCAAGAACCTCGTACACAAAATTTATAAGGCTGCCTCACCTGGAGACCCCCACGGCCAGCTGATAAAAACCCCTGGCACTCTGCATGGTGCCCTTGTGGAAGGTACCCCATAGTGTATCCTCATGAATATGATCATGAGCTTCCACAGATGGCACACGTGAGGACCTTCAGATAGCGCACAGGTATTAGCAGTCAGTTTGACTTTGCTGGGTTAGGAGAAGATGCACAACATTGAATACTTCAGGGCACAGATTGTGGAAAAATAAACTATAGGCTTTTCGAGAACTAAGCCTGACTTTGTGAAATTGAGAGACGGGCACACAATCCCAAGACTTCCTCCCAAGACAAAAAGAAGAACAGTAGAGCTGGTACACTCATAGAAAAGGTCTGAGAGACCAATAATAATGTTTACTAGTTAAAAGAGTTACCAAATACTCTGAACTTACGTAGCTGATACTCTGCTAAGTTTATGCATTACCTAATTAAGTCTTATCAATAACCTTGTGCAAATGACATGATCTATCTCATCTTATAGATAAGCAAAGTGAGGCTCCTAAGAGTGACATTACCAGACAATGGTCACACACCTAAAAAGGGAAAGCAAAGAGACTTGAAGACAAAAACATGAAAATTCAAAACCTGTATTTAAATTCAGTAACATCTAACTGCAGATATTAGTAAATCTACATTTGATGAGAGTAGCAAAAAGGAAGAAACAATTCTGATTAGGAGTGTGTATAGGAGTCTTCTATAATGGAGTAGGTTGGAATTTGTCATTCAGGTAATGGGAAGTCATTGGAGTCTTTAAAACAAGGAGCAGACGTAACCAGATATTTTACTTAAATAAAGATTATATCATACCATCATATTTTATCATATACCAGAATGTACTAGGGGCATAAGTCATAAAAGTGAAAGAAAGGACAAAGAAGAGTGTTGATAGTGGCAACTGAAGGAGAGGAGAGAAATATGAAACCCAGAGCCTTGGCATGAGCAGTGCAAAAGGAGGAGAGGATGCCTGCTATCCAGGAGATAACTTTGTTTTTCTTTCAGGTAAACAGCTGATATATCGGGGTACCTGGGTGGCTCAGTGGGTTAAAGCTTCTGCCTTCTGCTCAGGTCATGATCTCAAGGTCCTGGGATCAAGCCCCACATCGGGCTCTCTCCTCAGCAGGGAGCCTGCTTACCCCCCCCCCCCCACTCCCTGCCTCTTGGCCTACGTGTGATCTCTCTCTCTGTCAAATAAATAAATTTTAAAAATCCTTAAAAAAAATGCTGATATATTATGAGACTCCTCTCACTGATCACTAAAAAAGCTAGTTTATCTTGATCTTTGGTATAGTTGTAGTAAATTACTATTCCTAAGTTCAAAATTAACAGGATTTAGGTCAGAAAAAAGAAAAGAAAAATATTGCCTCTTGGATTTATCTGTATCTTTTTTCTTCCTTTATATTTGTAGCAAGAATTACCATCAAACTCTACTCATTGAGCCAGAGATCCTTGTGGTGTTAGTGAAAGACTTGCCCCTCAGGTAGCACACTTCTTACAGTTGTGAGTTCATTGGCCAGTATATGTATCCATTTTTTTTTTAATATATAAAACTATCACCTAATGGATACTTTCTGTGACATTTGGAATTAAAACTCTTAAATCCAAGGATCAGAGGGAGAGGCAATATTATGTTTAAGAAGTTGGTTCCAGATTCAGTTTCCTGGTTGCAATCTCCATTGAACCACTTACTAGTTGTATTGCCTTGAGAAGGTTGCTGGCTATCTCTAACTTCTGTGAAACTGCAAATGGTTGTTGCGAAGATTAAATGAAATAGTGTGGAACAAGCAAAAAGCTTATCGTTGGCACAGAGTCACAACCTAAAAATTTTGGAGATACTCTTTTCAATATATATGAAATATATATTCAATATATATGAAACCTATTTTTTCTTGACATCAAAATGTATTGACTTTCAATGTAGCAACAACAAAAAATGATGTATTGAATCATTCAACAAATATTTATCAAGTGTCTATATACATAGCAGTCACTAGTGACAGAAATTTTTTTTTTAATATTTTATTTATTTATTTGACAGAGATCACAAGTAGGCAGAGAGGCAGGCAGAAAGAGAGGGGGAAGCAGGCTCCCCGCCAAGCACAGAGCCTGATGCGGGGCTCGATCACAGGACCCTGAGACCATGACCTGAGCCGAAGGCAGAGGTCCAATCCACTGAGCCACCCAGGTGCCCCAGTAACAGAAATTTTTTTTAAAAAAAGGGAAAATATATTTTTATTTCTTGAGTATTTAAAAATTAGTCACCGGGAAGAACTTACAAGAATGGCACTGTAAATACCTCTGAAATTCAACTTATCTTTAAAAGCAATAGTAATACTAACAAAAACTGCCCAAATCTACTTTCTGTACTCTGGAATTTAACCAAAGGCTTGAGAAGCTATAACCATATGAGAAGCTGTTTTAACGAAAAATGGCTGCAAAAAGAAAAGTGAGTGTTACAGCATTTTAAGTTGTCCTATTTCCATCCTCCCATTCCCAATATCATAGTAGTCTCAAAAAATACGTACACATATACATACCTATGTAAATTAAAAGGGCCTGACAATTACAGCACCTGTGAAACCGAGCAGCTGATCACCATTGGAGGATGCAGAACATGTTTGCAGCTCTAACAAAAACCCCAGTCTCCCCCAGTTGTCAGTATTTGAACTACACGGCTGTTCTTTGGAAATCCCGTTTACTAGACTTGTCTTAGTTGATCTGACACGGACTTTATTCAGTGTGAATAGTCTTTTCTGTGCGTTTGTCTTGAAAATAATCATTGGCAATTGCGTAACATCACTGATGACTGAGGAAGCAGTAACAGGACAAACAAGAGGCCTACCAAAAAACTTAAACCTGGAGAAAGAGATGTCCATATGGAACTTTCAAATCAGAGATATATTCCGGAAATCCAGAAGGTTTTATGCACATGCAGGGTGGTTGTCATGCCCAGGAATGACCTAAAAAGGCCCTTGTCTTTTTATCTTTTGCTGACCTTAAGGGTTTGCTTAAGTAGGAAGTGAACAACAGGCCAAGGTGGGAACTACCTGACAGAATCTTGACGATAGGATCCAAAGCACACATAGAGTCCATCCGAAAAAAACTAGAAGACAGAAGCTTAAGGGATTTATGGAAAACTATCCAATCATTAGCAAACAATTAAATTAACTTAACAGAGATTTCTATGACATACAAGTCTTTACAGAATGTAGGAAAGTTGTCAACAGCAATGGCATGAGAACAACAAGTAGCAACAAGAAGAAATCTTGGAGAAGGATGGAGAATATGATTTCAAGAAGTGCTAGATTTTATTTAAAATGTATAGGTCCCAACAAAAACATTAAAGTCACTCAAAAGACAGGAAAGCATGGTCCATAGATGGAAAAAGTGTCAATAAAAACTGTTCCTGAGATGCCCAGATGTTGGACTTACTAGAAAAATACATTAAAATAAAAATTAGTTTATTGAAACTAGAAAGAAAATTAAGAAAACGTTACCTTAATCATTTTTTTAAAGATTTTATTTATTTATTTGACAGAGAGATCACAAGTAGGCGGGGGGGGGGGGAAGCAGGCTCCCTGCTGAGCAGAGAGCCCCATGTGGGGCTCGATCCCAGGACCCTGAGATCGTGACCTGAGCCGAAGGCAGAGGCTTTAACCCACTGAGCCACTCAGGTGCCCCAATTATTTATTTTTTTTAAAGAGTAGACTCAAATCACTAAAATCAGTACTAAATAAAACAGGGTAAATTACTTCCAACTCTAGAAAATGAAAAGGATCATGAGAAAATATGAACAATGTGTGTAATAAATTAGATAATGTAGTTGAATTTGAAAAATTTCTTTGAAGGCAAAATGACCAATACTGACTCAAGAAGAAATAGAAAATCTGACTAGACCTATAAGACTTTGAATTAATAATAAAAACTTCCTGGGGTGCCTGGGTGGCTCAGTGGGTTAAAGCCTCTGCCTTCGGCTCAGGTCATGATCTCAGGGTCCTGGGATCGAGCCCCACATCGGGCTCTCTGCTCAGCAAGGAGCCTGCTTCCCCCTCTCTCTCTCTGCCTGCCTCTCTGCCTACTTGTGATCCCTCTCTCCCTCTGTCAAATACATAAACAAAATCTTTATTTAAAAAAAAAAAAAAAAACTTCCCGAAAAGAAAACCTAGTCCCAGATAACTTTACTAGTGAATTCTACCAATTGTTTAAAAGAAAATATTAACAACTTCACAAACTTCTAAAAATGGATGAGGAGAGAAAACTTCCCAAAACATTCTATGAGACCATTATTACCCTGGTAATAATCAAATACATCCTAAGAAAACTAGAGACCAATATACCTATGAATTAGATGAAAAAATCCTCAACACATCTGTGAAGTAATACTGAAAGATCTCCAACATAAAATATGAAAAGGGCTAGGGTCAAGGATCACTACAGTTTACTATATTTCATGTCTTTTGTAATAAAGAGGTGAAATGAGAAAAACAAAAAAGAAAAAGAGAGTTAACATCATATTTGTAGTTAATAGTGAGAAATTTAGCATTCTATCCCTAAGATCAATAAAAATACTTTTTGTCTGCTCTCATTCCTCCGTTTTTGTTCTAAAGACTTAATTTATTTGAGAGAGAGAGGAAAAAAAAAAGTGGGGGTGGGGAGGGGCAGAGAGAAAGTGGGAGGGAAAAACAGACTCCCAGCTGAGTGGAAGCGCTGGACGCTGGTTTCCATCCCAAGATCGCAGGATCATGACCTTCTGGGAATGGCCAGCAATCCCTGTACCAATGGATGAAAGATTACTCCAAACTTTGCTGTGAAAAAGAGGTGAAGGCAAGGGGGTCAGCACTCAGAGGTGAAGACCCTTTGCTCTTCTTTGCTCCCACTTTTATTTGTCCTTTAGGATAATCACAAATCCTTATCACTGTTTCTCAAGCATGTGGTGTATGACAAGGGGTCTCACTGAAACTGGGAGGATCTGTTTACAGGAAATATATGGTATGCTAATCTGCGTGTTCTACTAAATATAACCTAAGGGATAATGCATACATCGCTTAGATAACATGGTGGCTTTTGGGCAAGAAAACTTTAGGGAAGGTAACTTCCTGCAGCATTCCAGGGGCAGAGTGGAAACACAGGCCTAGGCATTCCAAAGGCCTATGCCTTTCTCCGAAATCTTCCTTTGCCCTCAGTGCCTCCACATTACATGTTACTAAGCCAAGTGTTATGGCTGAGTTCATGCTCTACATTAACCCCAACAATGACCTGAGCCGAAGGCAGACACCTGAGCATCTGAGCCACCTAGGTGCCCTCTCATCACCTTAATTAGACATTGTTCTTGATGTTCTAGTGAGCGAGATTTCTAAATAAAAAGAAATAAAAGACATCCTGATTGGAAAGGAAGAAATAAAACAGTATTTGCAGCTAATATAGTCCTTTATACAGAAATTTCTAAGAATTCACAAAAAACTTTTGAATTTCTCAAACATTTCAGCAGGGCTATAGTATATAAGATCAACATACAAAAATAAATTGTATTTTTTTTCCTTTTATAAAGATTTTTTTTTCTTTGAGAAAGAGAGAGCAGTGGGGAGGGGCAGAACAAGAGGGAGAATCTTAAGCAGTTTGCACATCCAGCATGGAGCCCAACACGGGGCTTGATCTCACAACATGGAGAACCCATGTTCATGTTGATCTCACAACATGAACTTAGTTGAAATTGAGAGTCAGACACTTAACCCCACTGAGCCAACCAGGTACCCAAGAAAAATCAATTGTATTTCCATGCATTAGAAAAAAGAAATCCAACAATGAAATTAGGAAAATAATTATACTTAAAATTTAGCATTAAAAAGAACTGAAGGCTGAAAACAAAGTGCAAGACTATACATTGAGAACTACAAAATACCAATGAAGCAGATTAAAGAAGTCCTAAATAAACATCACCCATGTTTACAGCCTGGAAGACTTAATATTGTCAAAATGGTAATACTCTCCAAGGTGATCCAATATTCAAAGTAACCCCTCTAAAATTGCAAATGGATTTTTGCAGAAATCGATAAGCTGATCCTAACATTTATATAGAAATGTAAGAGATTCAGAAGAGTGAGAACAACATTACAGAAGAAAAATAAATTTGAAAATTTGAATTTTGAAAAATGAATACTTATAGCTTCAAAACTACTTGAAGAAATTCGAGAATCATGACAGTGTGGTGCTGGTATAATGCTATATAAAACAATGATAGGTTTGAGAGTTCATAAATAAATCTACACTTACATTGCCTATTGATATTTGACAAGGATGTCAAGATAAATAGATAAAATCATTTTTAAAAATAATGTACAAAAATTAATTTAAAGTGGATTATAGATGTACATTTAAGAGAGGAAACTAAAATTTTTAGGAAAAAAATGTAGGAAATAAACCATGTGACTTTGGATGAAACAAAAAAGATAAAATACATTAAATATCAACACAATGTTTAAAATGTTTTACTTCAATATATACCATCAAAATGGTAAAATTACAACTCACAGAATAGGAGAAAATGTTTGCATTTTATTCCCTTGTACGGATACAGGAACTGGACTGGTATCTGGAACATATGAAGTACTCTTAAAATCATAATAGAAGACAATCCAATTAAAAGTAGGCAAAAGTTGGGGCACCTGGGTGGCTCAGTCGTTAAGCGTCTGCCTTCGGCCCAGGTCAGATCCCAGGGGCCTGGGATCGAGCCCCGCATCAGGCTCTCTGCTCTGCAGGAAGCCTGCTTCTCCTGCTACCATTCCCTCTGCTTGTGTTCCCTCTCTCGCTGTGTTTCTCTCTCTGTCAAATAAATAAAATCTTTAAAATAAAAAAAAAAAGTAGGCAAAAGATTAAAGGAATATTTCTCCTAATGTATAGAAATGGTGAGTAAACATATGAGAAGATGTGCAATATCATTAGACACTAGGGAAATGCATATGAAAAGTTCAGTGAAATGTTTCTTCATTCAGTAAATGAAGTAAAATTTCATTTTAGAAATTTTTTTTCTAATTTTTGTAGAATTTTTTTTACCCAGTAAAATAGCTAAATTGAAAAAGTCACACACAAACTAGTGCTAATGAGGAAGTGGAGAATTTTGAACCCTCATACATTTATTGTAACACTGTAAATGACGCAGCCACTTTGGAAAACAGTTTAGCAGTTCTTCAAAATGTTAACATACATTTGCCATATTAACCAGCAGTTCTACTCCTAGGTATACACCAAAGAGAATTGAAAACAAATGCCCATATGAAAGTCTGTACATAACTCAGCAAAACAATATAATTCCTAATAGCCAGAAACATACACACAGGTGTCTATTAGTGATGAATAAGTAAGCAAAGTGTGATATATCCGTACAAGAGAATATTATTTGGCAATGAAATGGAAAGTAGTACCAATACATGCCACGACATGGAAAAGCCTTGAGTATATTATATGCAGTAAAAAAAAGCCAACCACCAAGAGTCATACATTTTTGAACTTCTGTCCGTCTATGAGTTAGAACATTCTTCTCCGGACGTATCGGGTACTACTGGAAAGTGTGGTTTCTGACCTTCTTGCAAATTCACTGTCCCATACTAAAGGTCCCAGTATGTCCCATACAGATGAATACTAAAGATGGTAAGACTGGAAAAAGGTTCTGTACACACATTTTCTAGCTATCCTGCCCTGTGGTTGGCACACTCATCTCTTACTCCTATCTTCTGTAAAGTAAGCACACTAGAGTCCTAAGTGGATTCTGCTTACTGGAGGTCAATCTGTGACAAATTTCTGATGCTACACACTGTTGAGGTTCCAAAAGCTATAGGGCAGATACTCCTAGTTATAGTTGAATCTTCTTCAGACTCAAATCTCATTTTTGTTAATTTTCCCAAGTTCTAAATTAGAGGAACCACAGCGTTAACAATGCAGAGGAACACCCGTTACCAGCGGAGAGTCACTTTCTCTTTCACAGGACTAGCAGGAAAAAAAAACATGCATCTAAATTCATACAAATGAATTTTTAGAAGAGGGTGGGTACTTCTGAAATCCAACACTAATTCAATAAAAAATTCACATTATATTATAAATACGTAATTATTGTGGGCATATTGTCTCAGTTCCTGGTAGCAATTATTTAATGTCCATAAAAAGAGCCAAACTTAAGGTAAAGCTAAGAATGTACATAGAAACACAAGGAGATGCTAAGATCCTAAGTCTCTGAAAACATAATTGATCCTCAATTAACAGACCTTGAAGTTTGCCTTACATCTGACCCACTTATTGTGTGAGTTATTTAGTCTTTCATTATTCAAGATCTTTAATCTGAGCTTTTTTCTTCATTGAAGCAAACTATATCTCAGCTGATTCAAGCTACCATTCTTCGGGCCCTATAAGGACAGATTCTAAAATATGCAATTACTTCTGGGGAAAAAGTAGAACTGCAGGCAATAAGGATCTCACAATTCCTATCTGAAAACTTAGTTGTGAAGTTGATTAGGCTGTTGCATATTCTACATTATTTCCAGACCCAGAGCCAACTAAGACTACAATATTTCTATAAATGGTAGGAAAATTATAGAATGTTGGCAGGAACTTACAATTTTTTGTGGCCTTTGGCAAGTTTGTAAATGAACGGGGCTAGTTTCATCTGAAGTTGTCCATCTAAAATATGAGAGTACATAAAGGACAGTTTTGGTAAGATGACTTTTCTGCCTGTCACTTCAGTACAAGTTGACTGAAATTTTCATGATTTAAAAAAGTGGTGGAGTAGGAGAAGTTTGAAACCTCCACGGCATCTAAACAATTGAATCAACAAACAAATCCTAAGTTTGCCCTACCTCTGAAATTTCTTTTTTTTTTCTTCCAAAGATTTTATTTATTTGTCAGAGAGAGAGAGAGTGCAAGCAGGGGGAGCAATAGGCAGAGCAGGCAGAGGGAGAAGCAGGCTCCCCACCGAGCAAGGAGTCCAATGTGGGACTTGATCCCAGGACTCTGGGATCATGAACTGAACCAAAGGCAGTGGCTTAACCAATTGAGCCACCCAGAAATTCTGAAATTTCTAACTGGAAATAATGAGATCATTACTTGTGAGGCTTCTTTGAGATTGGGTTGCTAACACTTACATTGGTAAACATCTTAATTAATGCAACAAAAAAGCTTATCTGCTTGCACCTTTTAACTTTGGGGTTATACTTCAAAATAAATGAAGGTTACTTCTTTGTCTTATTTGCTTTTATATTTCCAGTAAATCACACACTACTTAGAACATGGTAACATTCAATAAATGGTTGTTTAGAGAAGGGATCTGGCAAGAATTTGGCAGAGTAATAGAGCCTCAGATAAAATGTGGAGGTTTGGTATCACTGAGACAAGTCTGCTAAGACAAGGATTAAAACAGACTCCACAAGCCCTTCTGAGATGGTATCTGTCCTTTGATTGGCTTGGAAGCTGGAGATGAGCCTGTGACATTTAGAAATCATTAGTTGATATAGTCATGGGACAAGTTGAGACAAAGGCGAGGAAACTGATGAAGTGTCTGAGATATTGTGTGATCTCAGCCTGATCTACATATTTAGTCCTACAGCTTTGGAATGCTAAAGGTCATTAATCCACATTAAATCTTGTTGCATAGTAGCCTCTACTGACATTGCTGAATAATCAATTCTTCTTGAATTTGCTGCTCGTTGCTATAGACCAGATAGTACCTGGTGCAAGTTTGGCTACCTATTAAGCACAAGTCCTCAGACGCTGACACAACGTTGGCAATCCCCAGGACCATATTCACTGTTACTGGTCTCTTTCCCATTTCCTTCCTAATTAGGAAAACACTGCTCACACTCAAAGACATGATTGGAACACAGATAAGAATATGTCTTTGGGGGGAAAAAGGAAGCGCAGATATAAAACAACAGGAAGGGGTAAAGTCATGTTTTATCAGTTGGCATTGCTATTAATAAATAGTGTAATATTTAGTGAGTTGAGCAGACAATGTCATGCAATACAGTCCCAAATTCATGAAACCAAACACTGTCTCCTTGTCTTTGTGTGAGTGTGTTGGTATGAGTATAAAAAACTATTTCACTGAAAAAAGAGAACTGATGGTATGTAATCCTAAAGTGTGTTTTGTTTTTTTGCTTTTAAATTCATCTGGGTTAGTATTATTCCTTTGTACTAGGACGAGAACATTGTCAGGTTTCATATATTTTTTTATAACTCTAGGATAATTCCTCTAGTCAGGAATTAAAATGGCTAGCTTAATATACTAGCAAATGTTTTGAGTGGTTTCACGTCATGGTTTCTTCTCTACCTTCCCTAAACCACCCCACCTCTCACTTATATGTGAGTAAGCTCTGGAGTCCACATACAGGAAAGGAGTAATACGCATTTATCCTCCTTTCATTTCTTGCCTTTAGATTTATTCTCCACTCAATTTGGTTCTGAATCTTTGGAGTTTGAGCACAGAGACAGTGAAGAGGCAAATAGGCAGAAAGGGCACAGTTAGCAGTGTGAACAGGTATCCTGTTCTATGACCTGGGGAACTTTCTAACCCCATGCTCTGATGTGACTGTTTTCATGTGTTCTCAGAAAACCAAATAGCTGGGAACCTCTCACTTTCAGTTTCCTATGGTTTCTGCCTGGTTCATTGCTTCCTAATGTATTTGCCCCTGTGTGTCTAATAATACTTCTAGGTGCTCTCTGGTGAGGTCTGTTCAGATTTGCTCTTAGAGAAAATCCTAGATAGCCTCATGCTGATACCACTTGTAACTCATACTGGACTCATAGGCAACATAAACGTATTGCCTGCCTTAACAAAATCTGAAAGTGCAGCATGATGAATCCAGCCATCCAAATTTGGTTTATCTCTCAGCAACTAGACATGGAACTTTCTTGATTTTTAGATAAGAAAAGTGAAGGATAGACAAAATTCAAGCTCTATGAATGATTCTATTCAAGTACCTTTTAAGAGGCTTATGATGAAGAGCAGGAACCACAAACAATTACCCTCGTTAAAATGGTGAGGCTCACAGCTCAACAACAACAAAAAATAATAATGTACTTCTCTCCATGCTTCTTTCCTCAGACTTTTCAAGATCTTTTGAGTTGTGGTTGGTTGCTGCTGGAAAACAGCTTCCTTCCACAAACTTCAGTTGTGGAAGTTGTCTGACAGGTTTTCTGTCATTAACTTTTTGCAATTCCAGCAGAGTGGTCTTAATTGGAATATAGTGTCAGTTGTTACCAAGTCTCAACTGAAACCGATCTTATGTTTCAAAATATATCCCTTTTTCCTTTCCTAAGACTATATAAATGGGTGTCTTGCCAAATATGAAATTCATTTTTACTGATATGTTTAGACCTAAGTGTCCTTAATTACCTTCTTTACTGCCAGGATTCTGATACACACCTATAAAAATAAATGATCAAAGTTTCCAGCCAAGGTGGAGTGGCAAGGATAAGATTTACCCTCGCTTTTGAAATGGAAACAAAGAAACAAAATGGGCATGATGTATGAAACACGGTTTCAGGTAATTATACATTGGGCAGTAAAACAATTCCTGAAAGGAAGTGAACCCTAAAATTGCCTCAGCTCATTGCCTTGGGAGTGACCAAGGCACAGAAGATGGAGGGTGAACTCAGTCCGAGGCTGGTGGACTCCCCGTTTTGAGGAGATAGAGATGGAAGACAAGACAGATCAAGGTATCTTAAACTCACAGGGCAGAGTATGAGAGAGGAGAAATCTGCACAGAGAGAACCCTAGAGTAATCAGAGGGTTCCCCTCAAATCTTCAGCTGACTGAAGAAACATATATGTTTCTTCGTATATGTGTCAAGAAACTATGTGAGGCTATATGAAGAACTAGAGAGAGAGGGAGAGAGAAGAGCTATCATTGGAAATATTATCTGAGTCTCTAAGAAGGCCATGAACTGTTCACATTCCTATCAGCCAGGATGACAAATTTCTTAATTCAATAGGGTATTTGGCGAAGTACACCAAACTATATTGCCTTAGCAGTGAAGCAAAATTAGTCTTGAACTAAAGTGTATCTTGATCGTACTGAAAAAGCATAAAACAAGATCTCTAAATGATCAGATTGTTTTGCAGTTAAGACTGTATTTTAAATAAAATATCAAGAATATTTATGGAAAAATTTACATGCAGATTAAATTAAAACAAATTTTAAAAAATGGAATATATGGGGTAGGATCGGTCAAGGGTTAACAATAGAACAAGTCATAAAAATTATACTCATCTTCTGGGCACCTGGTTGGCTCAGTTGGTTAAGCCTCCAACTCTTGATTTTGACTCAGGTCATGATCCCAGGGTCCTGAGATGGAGCACAAGTCAGGCTCTGTGCTCAGCAGGGAGTCTCCTTCTTTCCCTCTCTCTCTCTGTCTCTCTGCCCCTTACCCCCGCCTTCACACACACTCACTCTCTTTCTCTCTCAAATAAACAAATCTTTAAAGAGAAGTTAATAAGTTATAATCATTATAATCATCTTCATTTTATAATTATCTCCTGTAATTAACAGTTCTTTGCTTCATATTGGGTTTGGAGTTTTATGAATCAATTCATGTTCATTAGAGTTTTAGAAATTCTTAAAATTTCCAGAAACCTGTGTTCTAGACTTCAGTTCTTGTTGGGGTCTTTTCTATGAATCTCTTTAATGAAAAAGTATGTTTGCCTGCAAGTCATTGGACTCAAGGGTAAAACAGTAAATGCCTGTGAGTGACAAAAGATTTAAAAATAACCACAGTTAAAAATCTGATGAGGAGTTTACCAAAAAATGCTGCAATTGAGAAGCAAATTGTTATTTTTATGATATATAATATTGTAAAGTAGTAATTGGAAATATGACTCACATACTAGGAGATGCCAGAATTTTAGGAATTTCACATAATTTCTGGAACACTTGTCCTAAAAATTCAGACTCATCTAAATGTTGCCTAAGAAGGTTAAACATTAGTTTTTATTTGGTAATGTTTTCCATACGATTTAATATATCAAATAAGCCTAAATAGTAATAAAATAGTAATTTTACTATTTTTCTTTTTATAAGAAATGAGAACATTTCTTTTGAGATCTTCTGGGGATTTTCTGGACAACTCCAGATTTAGAGGTCAAATAAACTTCAACCAAAATTTTAATAAGAGAGACATTTGTTAAAAATATGTCAAGATATTTAAAACCATTTATCAAATAGGACTACAGGTCACTGTGAAAAAATTTTAGTTATCCACTCAACCAAAGCGACTTAAAAAGATTTAAAAAGCAAATAAAGTTACAGAGTTATAAAAACATAGCTCTTTTAATATTGAAAAGACTTAGTTTTCCTAAGTAATCAAAGACCTGATAAAGACAAGGTGAAACACAGGAATATTTCATAAGACACAGTCTTTGTTTCTGAGGCACATTACATTAAAGGTCAAGAAAAATCTTTTATAATCTTTAAGAGCAGGCCAATAATCTAAGAAATGTTGTAATTTTGACAGAGGAAACTAAACCTTAGCTTTTTATCAATTCACTTTTTGAGCTCATTTAAAACACCTAATAGGGGTGCCTGGGTGGCTCAGTTGGTTAAAGTGTCTGCCTTCTGCTCAGGTCATGATCCTGGAGTTCCAGGATCAAGCCAGGAGGCAGGCTTCTTGCTCAGCAGAGAGCCTGCTTCTCCCTATGCCCTTCACCTTACTTGTGCTCTCCCTCTCTTGCTCTTTCTCTCAAATAAATAAATAGCATGTTTTTAATAAAAAAAAAAAAACCTTTTAAATATAGTCAATCTGAGCCAGCTTTGACCTCACAACATAAAGTTTATTTTCCACAAACCTTCTATAACATTACATAGCCATTTAGGTTTTATCTTTTTTTTTTTTTTTTTTCTCCATTTCTATTCTGGAGCAACCAGTCTTTTTATTTTATAACAAAATTACTATCTTTTTTTCTTTAACAAAAACACATCCTATATTTTTTGCATACTCTTCCTATAAAAACACGTACCATATTCTTCCCATACTTTGTATAAAAAGTTCTTTCCCTTTGCTCATATTATTTTTAATAGTTCTATTTTTAAATATTGATGATAAATTTTAACTATTTGTAAACTTACTATCTAGTGAAAATTGGGAACAGGAACTTGTGAAGTCTCCATTCTCTCTCTTTTTTTTTAATTTATTTTTTTATTAACATATAATGTATTATTTGCCCCAGGGTACATGTCTGTGAACAAGAGATCCATTCTGGAGACTGTTCCATGTGCACTCAAGAAGAATGTGTATTCTGTTGCTTTGGGATGCAATGTTCTGAATATATCTGTGATGTCCATCTGGTCCAGTGTGTCATTTATAGCTATTTTCTTGTAGATCTTTTGCTTAGATGATCTGCCCATTTCAGTAAGGGGGTAATTAATATTATTGTATTATTGTTGATGTGTTTCTTTGACTTTGTTATTAATTGGATTATATAATTGGCTGCTCCCATGTTAGGGGAATAGATATTTAAAATTGTTAGATCTTCCTGTTGGACAGTCCCTTTAAGTATGATATAGTGTCCTTCCTCATCTCTTATTATAGTCTTTGGCTTAAAATGTACTTTATCTGATATAAGGATTGCCACTCCAGCTTTCTTTTGATGTTCATTAGCATGATAAATTGTTTTCCACCCCTCACTTTAAATATGGAGGTGTCTTTGGGTCTAAGATGAGTTTCATGTAGACAGCATATTGATGGGTCTTGTTTTTTTTGTTTGTTTTTTTTGTGTGTGTTTTTTTATCCATTCTGATACTCTGTGTCCTTTGATTGGGGCATTTAGCCCATTTACATACAGGGTAACTATTGACAGATATGAATTTAGTGCCATTGTATTGCCTGTAAGGTGACTGTTACTGTAATTGTCTTTGTTCCTTTCTGGTCTGTTCCTTTTAGGCTCTCTCTTTGCTTAGGGGTCCCCTCTCAGTATTTCCTCTTTGTCACTAAGACTTGTTAAGTTTTACTATTAGATGATGGGGTGTAGGCCTATTTTTATTGATTTTGAGGGGGCTTCTGTGTGCCTCCTCGATTTTGATACTTGTTCCCTTCACCAGATTAGGGAATTTCTCTACTATAATTTGCTCCAATATACCTTCTGCCCCTGTCTATCTTTCTTCTTCTTCTGGGATCCCAATTATTCTAATATTGTTGCGTTTTATGGTATCACTTATCTCTCGAAATCTCCCTTCATTATCCAGTAGTTGTCTCTCTTTTGCTCAGCTTCTTTATTCTCCCTCATTTGGTCTTGTGTATCACTAAATCTTTCTTCTGCCTCATTTATCCTAGCAGTAAGAGCCTCCATTTTTTTTATTGTACCTCATTAATAGCTTTTTTGATTTCAACTTGGTTAGATTTTACCTCTTCTATTTCTTTTATTTCTCCATTCTTTATTTCTCCAGAAAGGAATTTTATTTTTCAAGAAAGGAATTCTCTAATATCTTCCATGCTTTTTTCGAGCCCAGCTAGCATCTTGATAATTGTCATTTTGAACTCTATTTGTGACATATTACTAATGTCCATATAGATTAGGTCCCTAGCTGTCAGTACTGCCTCTTGTTCTTTTTTTGTTGTTTTTCCTCCTTGTCATTTTATTGAGATAAGAAAAATGAGTGAGAGAACTAAATACTAAAAGGGTAGCAATAACCCCAGAAAAATCATAAGAGAACTGAAACCAGGGGTTTAAGAAAAAAAGGGGGGGAAGAAAAGAGAAAAATTAAAAGAAAATGAAAAAGAAAAAATACACACACACACACACACACACACACACACACACAGTTAGAGTTGTGATTAGAACAGAGCCCCACACCTGATTTGGGTGTTTTTGGTCTATTAGAAGAAACTACCTCTCAAAATTTTAAAGAAAAGAAAAACTTGTAAATATACTAAAATAAGGGTAAACACTATGAAGGGATGCCATATGAGTGTAAAGATGAGTGTAAAGATGAAAATCAAAAAAAGATTCTCAAAAAGGGATTGATAAGGGATTGGTTGACAAAAAAGAAAAAAAGAATAAAAGAGGAATAAATGTGATCAGGCTGGAGACTAGATCCAAGCCATGTGCTAGATTTAGGGTATATTTTGATTAGAAGAAATTGTATCCCAAAATTTTAAAGAAAAAAAACCTATATGTATACAAAAAATAAGGTTAAACACAATGAGGGAATCAATCAAATATGAATGTAACAGTGAAAATTAGAAGATTTTTGAAAAGGTATTGGTAAGATATTAGTTAAAAAACACCAAGATAGGAAAGAGGAAAAATAAAATAAATAAAACAAGAAAAAAACAAAATTTAAAAAATTCAACTCTGAAAGACTAAAGGATCATGAGGAAAAAAGCTGTGTATTCTGTGTGTGTGTTTTTTTTTCCTAACTCTGGAGTTCTGTAGTTTTCACTGATTGATGAACTTGTTCTTGGCTGGATATTTTTGTGGATCTTTGGGGGAGGTGTCTGTTGCTGTGATTCTCAAATGTCTTTGCCTGAGGCAGAATTGCACTGCCCTTGCCAGGGGCCGGGCTAAGTAATGTGTTTCATTCAGTCTCAGGAGCTTTTGTTCCCTCAATGCTTTCCCTACCACCCTGGAGGCCGGGAATAAAAATGGCGGCCTCCCAGTCTCCAGCCCGGAGGAGCCGAGCACTCAGGGCCCCGCTCCCTAGTGCGCCTTCAGAGAAAAGCAACTAGTCATTCCTGTCTCCCTGGTCTCTGGCCGGCCGTGCTGCGAGCTCAGCCAGCCTGTGACCAAGCGTTTCTATCTCTGATGTGTGGCCCTGTCCGGAATATCCAAACCCAGCAGATTTCCTACAGCACGCTTCCGCACCACTCCTCCCGAAGGAAGAAGGAAGGGGTTTCTCCGAGCTGCCTCTTGTGGGCTCCCTGCCCGAAAAGCAGTGGCCTGACTGTGCCTCGGATCACAGTCTAAGGTAAGTCCAAGCTGAGAGCCCACTGCGTGGTTCCGTCTCTGTCACTGGCTTCCCTGGTCCGATACCTGGGGGCTCTGCCACCCTCAGACACCCCCAGTCCCTCTGTGACCCCATGGGTCCTGAAACCACACTGTTCCCACGAGGGTTACAAACCCCCCCATCCCTGCTTAGCCTCTGGAGCGATGTCCCTCAGCAGAGCAGACTTCTAAACGTTCCGATTTTGTGCTCTGCTGCTTGCCGGGAACTGGTCCCTCCTGCTGTGGTCTCTCTTCCCATCACCTTGGATTGACTTTTCCACACGTCCTACCTTCTGGAAAGTGGTCAATTCTCTGCTCCTAGAATTGCTGTTCTTCCTCTCTTCTATCTCCTGTTGAGTTTGTAGGCATTTAGAATGGTTTGACAAGTCCAGTTGAACTGGGATCTGACACTATCTCAGCCTCTTATTCCTCTGCCATCTTGCTCCTCCTCCCTGAAGTCTTTATTCTCTATCAAACATTAGCATCTTGTAGATCAGTAAAATCATAAATACATAGTTATAAACTTATAACTTTTGTATATATATTACAAACTTATAATTTATTAGAGATAATGTCATAATTTTGAGTGTAAAATTTTTTGATGTGGTGAAAGACATTATAATAGTCACTAATAATATCCCTTGTCACTCTGTAAAAATTAAGAAGCTAAAAGTTGATAAATTTAAATTTATATTTTAGCGATCATTATCTATCTTATTTGGAAATAATCTATTCAATGAGTAACCATTATTTAGTTTAACTTAGTATAAAGTTTATTTTACATTTATTTAAATTACTTTTTTCTAAAAAAAATTCTTTTTCTAAAGATTTTTTATTTGCATGCTATAAGGATCCTTTTAGTGCTATTTTTGGAGCCATCTTGTCTTTTAGAATCTTCTAAATCAAAGAATACATTTGATTCTGTTGCAAATGGCAAGATCTCATTCTTTTTGTGGCTGAGTAATATTCTACTGCACATATACTATATCTTTATTCATTCATCTATCAATGATTACTTTGGCTGCTTTCTTATCTTGACTTCTGTAAATAAAATGGAAGTTGGTCACCCTCTACATTGATTGGTTATTAAAATGGAGGTTTCCAATTGGCAGAGGATTGATTAAGAGTGATTATAGCATATTATTTTTAGGAAGATGACCCAAGTTTCTTTTATGATTATCAGAGGCATTCATAAGAATTGACCTAATTTTTGCTTGAAATAAGGTAGATTTAGGAGTGCCTCGGTGGCTCAGTGGGTTGAGCCTCTGCCTTCAGCTTAGGTAATTATCTCAGGGTCCTGGGATCGAGCCCCACATCAGGCTCCCTGCTCAGCAGTGAGCCTGCTTCTCCCTCTCTCTCTGCCTGCCTCTCTGTCTACTTGTGATCTCTGTCAAATAAATAAAATCTTTAAAATAAAAAGAAAGAAGGTAGATTTAGTTTTGCTTACAGAGCTTACATGATTTTGTCTTTTCAGAGAATTCTCAAATCCAGTCCTCATTGTGTATATAATTTAACAATAGGGGCTCTTTTCCCATTTACTTTATACAGAGAGGCAAGTTTTCTCCAAGAATTTTAGGTGTGTGAGTTTCCCCATTGCATAGCATGAGTACAGCTCCATAACTGAGGTTTGCCTCAATGTAAGGCCAGGGAAGAAAAAGTATGAAAACAGCTCTCACCTTGTCTCATGTGCACACACAAATGAGGGTTCTCCCCATGTACTGGTGTTGTTAGAGCCTTTTTCCTCCTTTCCCATTTCTGTTCCTAATATTCTGGTCAGAAAGATGGGCTTCCTGCCAAGGCTTGCTAATTACACCTGCCATGTGTTTCCCTGGTGTAACCTGCCCTTGTGTGAAAGCTGGGAGATAAGAAGGGAAACACAAGCCAGAAATTCTTTGCCACTGTTTGTGTTTTTGTTGTTCTTCCAATTTTAGCTTCTTTCACCAATCTGCCTGTTAATATTTGCTTTTCAGAGTCCTTGAGTATAACCTCTTATCTAGGTAGCAAAGTACTTTTGTTCTCCATTAAATATCATTACTATCATTACTATTGGTTACCTGGTCAAAGACAGCAATTCAAAGACTATATATTCCAGGAACCTACTCCATGATCTCGTCACACATTTTTCAAAACATGGTCTTTACAAGGAAAGTTCCTGAAGAGGGCCCTCCTTTCCAGAAAACACTTGATTTCAGCTGGTTTTCATGAGATCTGCCCCAGGACTCCATCCCTGGAAATCACTAGAGAACCAAAACACTTCTCCCAGCTTGTGCTTTTTGTCTTTAATTTCCTATTGGTATATGTAGGGAAGGGCTGGAAGGTGGGGCTTGAGGAAGGAGAGGTGGAGTGGGTCTTGTCTCCTGAAATGAAGTTCAGAAGGGTAGGTAGGTTATTTATTATTAACTATTAATTACTCTAACCTTCCTATTAAGCTACAGTTTCTCTTGTGCCTTACTATTATGAGAGTCTGTTTAAGTCATTATAAGATAGCTCTCTTGTTTTTCTTTTAACTATGTGCATTTCAGTTTATAGACTAAAAACAGTTTGGTATATGTTGGGGAAGGTGTGGTGACATCTCACTTTCTGTATAGGATTGAAAAAAGTAAATTTGAAAAAATTTCTTAAAGCCTAATATATATGATGGCTCAAAATTGTTAATTCAATCTAGCATGAGAAAACCATGATTTAATGAAATAAAATGTTAAGCATGATAATTTTACCACATCAAAATAATTGTTGAAGTAAATCCAAATACTCAAAATAGGGCTATGAACAAGTGTTCTGTCATGAAGTTAACATTGATCTTATTTATAAATTTTTATCTAATCATTGCCAGTGTTTTCTCTCCATATCAGGTAATTAACTTGACTTACTCTGTAGCATTGTGTTTACTGCTTGGATACTCTTCATTGAACATTTTTTAAATGCATTCCATTTTCCTTATTGGGATTTGGCAAATTATCCTGTTAAACGTTCTTTCAAAATGACCTTTAAAGGCCTCTAGTATATCAATTTCTTCACTGTAGTGATTGCATTATGTATTAGCTGAACCCGCTATTATTGCAAACCCATCAAAAACACTGGTTTGGTTTGGTTTGGTGGGGTTTTTTGCTTTGCAGCTC
>CM053608.1:78150303-78171585 GCA_028646535.1 Procyon lotor | reverse complement strand
AGGGCTGAACCCCCGGTTGGCCTCCGGAGCGATGTCCCTCAGCGGAGCAGACTAGAAGTTCTGGATTTTGTGCTCCGCCGCTCTGCGGAGCGATGTCCTTCAGCGTAGCGGACTAGAAGTTCCGGATTTTGTGCTCTGCGGCTCTGCAGCTGCTGGGAGCCGGCCCCTCCCCCCGGGGTCTCTCTTTCCGTCACTTTAAATTCACTTTTTCCACTCCTACATTTCTGAAAGTGGTCGATTTTCTGCTCCTAGAATTGCTGTTCTTATTCTCTTCTCTCTGCTGTTGTGTTTGCCGGCTTTTAGAGTGGTTTTCAGCCTCTTTCTGGATCCCAGTGCTCTCCGTGCCTCCTACACCTCCGCCATCTTGTCTTGGTCCCCCACAACAGCCAGTTCATTGTAGTTTTGATTTACATTTTCCTGATGATCAGTGGTGTTGAGCATATTTTCATGTGTTTGTTGGCCATCTGCATGTCTTCTTCGGAAAAATGTCTATTCATGTCTTCTGCCCATTTTTTAATTGAGTTATGCATTTTAATTGGGTTATGCATGGTGTTGAGTTTTATAAGTTCTTCATATCTTTTGGATACTAACCCTTTATCAGATTAGTCATTTGTTAGTAGCTTTTCCCATCCTATAGGTTACCTTTTAGTTTTGTTGATTGTTTCCTTTTGTTGTGCAGAAACTTTTTATTTTGATATAGCTCCAATAGCTTACTTTTGCTTCTGTTTCTCTTGCATCAGGAGACCTGATTTTATTGTCTAGAATAAAGTTGCTATGGCCAGTATCAAAGAAATTACTGCCTGTATTCTCTTCTAGGATTTTTAATGGTTTCAGGTCTCACGTTTAGGTCTTTCAACCATTTTGACTTTATTTTTGTGTATGGTATAAGAAACTGGTCCAGTTTCATTCTTCTGAATATCACCGTCCAGTTTTCTCAACACCATTTATTGAATAACCTTTCTCCTATGAGATATTCCTTCCTTCTTTGTTGAAGATTAATTGGCCATATGGTTGTGGGTTCATTTATGGGTTTTTCGTTCTGTTCTATTGATCTATGTGCCTGTTTTTGGGGCCAGTACCATTCTGTTTTGGTTACTAAAGCTTTATAATATAACTTGAATCTGGAATTGTGATGCCTCCAGCTTTGCTTTTGTTTTTCAAGGTTGCTTTGGCTATTCTGGGATTTTTGTGGTTCCATACAAATTTTTATCATTTTTTTTTTCTAGTTCTGCAAAAAATGCTCATGGTATTTTGATAGGGATTACATTAAATAAGGATCACATTGGGTAGTGTAGACATTTTAACTATGTTTGTTCTTCCAATCTATGAGCTTGGAATGTCTTCCTATTTCTTTGTGTCCTTTTCAATGTCTTTTATCAGCATTTTATAGATTTTAGACTATATAAGTCTTTCATTTCTTTGATTAGGTTCATTTCTAGGTATCTTATGGTTTTTGGCATGGTTTTATATGGTATTAATTCTTTAATTTCTCTTTCTCTTGCTTCATAATTTGTGTACAGAAATGCAACGGATTTCTGTATGCAGATTTTTGAATTCTGTGACTTCACTGAATTTGTATTTCTATTCTAGCAGGTTTTTGTTGTTTTTGTTGTTGTTATTTTTGTTCTTGTTGGAATCCTTGGGATTTTCCATATATAGTATCAGGTCATCTGCACAGAGTGAAAGTTTGACTTCTTCCTTGATAATTTGAATACTGTTAATTTGTTTTTGTTGTCTGATTGGTGTGGTTGAGACTTCCAGTACTATGTTAAATAACAGTGATGAGAGTGACATCCCTCACATTCCTGACAGAGGGAAAACTCTGTTTTTCCCTATTGAGGATGATATTATCTGTGGGTTTTTCACATATGGCCCTCACTATGTTAAGATATGGTCCCTCTCAGTCGTTTAGGGTTTTTATCCTGAATGGATGTTTTATTATGTCAAATGCTTTTCCTGCATTTATTAAAATGATCTGGTTCTTGTCCTTTTATTAATGTAGTATATCATGTTGATTTGTGAATATTGAACCACCCTCCATATCCCAGGAATAAGCCCCTCTTTATCATGGTGAAGGATTTTTTTTTTTTCCCAATGTATTGTAGGCTTTGGTTTGTTAGTATTTTGTTGACTTTTGCATCCATGTTGATCAGAGGTATTGGCCTGTAGTTCTTTTTTGTGGTGTCTATCCTATTTTGATATTAGGGTAGTGCTGGCCTCATAGAATGAATTTGAAACCTTTCCTTCCTCTTCTATATGTTTTTAATAGTTTGAAGAGAAGAATGTATTAACTATTCTTTAAATGTTTGGTAGAATTTGCATGTGAAGCCACCTGGCTCTAGCCTTTTGTTTGATGGGAGTTTTTTGGTTACTGATTCAATTTCTTTACTGGTTATTGGTCGGTTCAAGTGTTGTATTTCTTCCTGCTTCAGTTTTGATAATTTGTTTCTAGGAATTTATCCACTTCTTCCAGGTTATCCCACTTATTGGTATATAATTTTTCATAATATTTCATAATAAATACTTGTTTGTATTTCTATGATGTTGGTTGTTATTCTTTCTCATTTGTAAATTTATTTATTTGGGTCCTTTCTCTTTTGTTTTTGTCAAGTCTGGCTAGAGGTTTATCAGTTTCAAGTACCTGGCCCAAATGTGCTAAGTCTTAACTTGGTGTGCTCTAGTCTGCTTATGAAGTGAGATGATCACTACTTCCATTGAGGCCCTGCAGAACTCTCTACTTGGGAGATGTAGTATGGGCAGGGGTTTGTGCTGGCCTTCTGGGGGAGTTTTCCACCTTGCTGGGACTGAGGCAAGCATTACTAAGGAAGGCAGTCCCACCAGAGTGCAGGGGAATGGGATTTAGTGTAAGCAAATTAGGCAGCCTTCCAGCATTTGTCTCTGTGTTTATACTGAGGGGAAAGGTTGGGAAATAGTGCTGGCCAGTTTCTTCATCCTGGAGGGGCATCTCAGGGACTGAGATGTCCTGAACTCTGCCTCTCAGGGACATGCCCTGAGAAGTGGGAATTCTCTTCCCTACTATGTGCCACAGTCATTCTTCAAGTATCTATTTTCATGCTTTCTTCCCCTGGGTTGTTTTCCTGCCTTCTCTCCAGAGGCAAGGCAGTTCCCTCTTGGCTCTATCTCAGCCAAGCCCCTTGACATTTAGAACTCTAGGTTTTAAGCCCCAGTGGCTGAAAGAAATCAAGAAATTCATCCCCTCTTGTTTTTCCAAGACAATACCTGTGGGGAAGCATTCTCCTTATACATACTCCCTGTGTACATTCTCTGCACTTCCTACCTTCAATGTGGCCTCTTCTCTTCCTTTAGTTGTGGAATTTGTTTTGTCAGTCTTCAGGTCAATTTCTATATTTAGGGTGATTTGATAGTTATCTAGTTGTATTTATGGGACCAGACAATCCTAGGGCCCTTCTACTCTGCTGCTACCTTCCCTCCAGCCTCCGATTTACATTCACCTTAATGAGCATGTGTGCGTGTATATGTACACATACACACAGACATGATATACATAGATGTATATAGCTATATACGTAAAAACACATATGTATATATAAACCTGTATATGTGCATACAATTTAAGTTCACTATGGTAGTTGTGTATGAATATGTATTTAGCTACACCTGTGAATGTGTATCAATATAAATTATTGTAAGTGTTACAAATATTTCTTATATATGGTGAATTCTTTGGTATCTGCTAATCTCCTTAAAGCAATTTGTCTCCACACACTAAGATAGCTATTCATTTATATCAAAGGCTATTCAGTATAGTTTTAGCCATGGTAAAGATGAATGAAAATGATCTCGATGTCCAATGACAAATAATTGTTAAATATGGCAAAGACTATAGCTCTATTATGAATTAATATGAAAAATACTAAGCATTATATTTCATTACTATAGTAATAAGTAAAACAGTATTATAAAGCAATACATACATATGATATGCACTTACATAAACACATATAAACTAAATATTGCTCATATATTAACATTTCAATTTAGCTAATAACAACTTTTTTAGATAACTTTTAGTTTTCACAGCTTCTTTTGATAACAGATCACTTATCAAAACAAAATCATCTCTAAGTGCACACACACACACATTAAAAATGGCAAGACAGTTAAATTTTTTTCTTCAGTTAATTTTACACTTAAAATTTTTCTCTAGTTTGAATGCCTAGATAAGAAAAATTCATTCCTATAATGGGAGATTGACTTGCTTTCTTTCAATAATCAGAAGATACAGCTCTCCTAGGGCACCTGGGTGGCTCAGTGGGTTGAGGCCTCTGCCTTCGGCTCAGGTAATGATCTCAGGGTCCTGGGATCGAGCCCCGCATCGGGCTCTCTGCTCAGTGGGGAGCCTGCTTCCCCCTCTCCCTCTGCCTGCCTCTCTGCCTACTTGTGATCTCTTCCTCTCTGTCAAATAAATAACATCTTAAAAAAAAAAAAAAAGATACAGCTCTCCAAATAGGATAGGTGATCCTGCTTTAAGAGAGTTTTACTTGATTTTTATCAGCTTTTGAACCTTGATGATTACACCAGTTAGACAATAGAGTAGCTAGAATTCTTTCAAGGGGAAATTGGGTCCCTTTAAGGCTCAATATGCAAGATTGGAAATGAATATCTTTTCTGGCATGTTGTGTAGTGATGCTTTATTATAACAAGAATTGCAGCCTCAGGTTAAGTGAGTAGGGTAAGAGAAGTGAACCAGTTTTCTGGAGAAGACACCACATTATATTATTCAGCGTTGGAGGGCTTCAGTGAAGATTCATAAAATGTGAGAAGCAAAGATGCCATGTGCACTTTGAAGTTGTATCATGTGTCACTAAAGGAAAATACAAATTTGTATGTAAATTATGATGAATGCAGGGCAAAATAAATGTAATTCTTATGTATAATAGCTTATACCTTTCACACTTCTAGGAAATTATCAATTTGCTTGTATGTGTATCCTCATCATATCGTATACACACAAATATATATTAAGATATTTTTATTTTTAAAAATCAGAATTTTTATGGTCAGCATGTTTAAGACACACTTGTAAAATAGAACTTCAAGATGGAATGAAGGAATGGAATTTCGATGTTGGAATTATTAGCAGTTTAAAAATTAACTTATCCTTTTCTGAACTTTGTGAACCATAACAAATATCTTTGCTTTATATTTTTATACAAAAATATATCGATAGATGATATTTATCTTATATCTATCTATCTACAGATAAAGTATATATACTATATAAGTATAGTATATATAAAGTGTATATATATACTATGTATATATATATACACTATATAAGTATATATACTATATATCTATGTATATATACTTATCTATCTATATCTTAAATGTATAGAAAGATGATACTTACTAAAAATAATCATTTTGCAATTTGATTTATTGAAGTTATCACCCTAATTCCATGATCCATTTTGGAGCAAGGAGAGGTCAGAGAAGGGTATTAAACTGTCACCATCATATTAGTTTAAGGTGCTAAGGATACAGGTAGTTCATATAATATGGGCAGCTTTACTCAGTTCTGTCTGTTGAAGTTTCTCCAAAACTAGCTTAAATCTCAAATACGTGGTATTTTTGCTAAAGCAGGGTGTATGTTTTGTAGAAATATAGACTGTCTGAGACCCAGATAAGTGAGGAGCATAAAGTGTATTTCTTAATTGTTTGTATTTTCTTTTGCTTTTCCCCCCTATCTTTATTAAGAAATAACTGGCATGTAGCATTGTGTAATTTAAGGCATACAATATGTTGATTTGATACTTGTATATCAAGTGATAACCACCTGAGCATTAACACCTTGTAAGTACAGTATTGCATCACCTCCTATAATCACCATTTATTTTTTGTGGTGAGAACAATTAATATCTCCTCTTAGCGATTTTCAAGCATATAATACAGTATTACTAGCTACAATCACTGTGCTATACATAAGATACCGAGAACTTATTAATCTTATAGCTAGAAGTTTGTGCTCCTTGGCCAACATCTTCAATTTTCCTCTCTCCCTACAACCCCAGTAACCACCATTTTAGTGTTTTTCTGTGTTTGGCTTTTTTAGAATCACATATAGTTGACATCATACAGACATCTTTCTCTATCCGATTTACTTCAGCATAATGTTCAAGTTCCATCCATGCTGTAGAAAATGACAAGACTTCTTTCTTTCTCATGACTGAATAATGTCCACATCTGTGTACCACATGTGGAATCATTCATTGACAATTAGGCTCTTTCCACATCTTGGCTGTCATGAATAATGCTGTAAGAATTATAGGAATGCAGATAACTCTTTGAGATACAATTTTCAATTCCTTTGATTACATAACCAGAAGCAGGATTACTGGATCATATCTTAGTTCTATATTTACTTTTTTGAGGAACCTCCTTTTATTTATTTGAAGACTCTTATTTATTTCAGGAACCTCCATTCTATTTTCCATAGTGATTGCAGTGACTTATGTTCCCACAAATAGTGCACAAAGCTTCTTTTTTCTCCATAGCCTCACCAACACTTAAAAATCTTCTATGTTTTTAATGATAGCCATTCTAATAGGTATGAATAGCTTGTTGCTCTTTTGATTTGCATTTCCCTAATAATTAATGATATTGAGCATCTTTTCATGTACCCATTGGCTATTTGGAGCTTTTCTGTGAAAAAATGTCTATTCAGTTCCTTTTTTAGGTTGTTTGCTGTTTTACTATTGAGTTGTAGGAGTTCATTATATACCTTGGGTATTAACCCCTTATTGGATGTATGGTTTGCAGGTTTGTTTTTTTTTCTGATTCCGTAAGGGGCCTTTATATCTTGTTGGTTTTCATTGCTATGGGGAAACATTTAAATGACAAAACTTTTTTCAAAAGAAAAGATGGTTAATCACTTTAAAGTATACTGTATATATTTTTAATTTTTTAAAAAGTTACCTAGTTTGTCATAACTTTCCTTTTATTAATCTGACCACAATTTATCTGTTACTATAAAATTGCAATACTGAAGGTATTGTTGAGTGCCTGTATAAGCTGTGGCCAGTTTCCCATTATTGATCTCATATATTATAATGACTCCTTTGTTACAGTTAATGAATCACTAATGTTGTTGTTATTAGCTAATGTCCATTGTTCAAATTCTTTTAGATCACATCTCCTACCCTTATATTGTTCTAGGATCCCAACCAGGGTACCTCATTATATATCACCATCATTTTTCTTCTGTAGGCTCCTCTTGACTATGACAAGTTCTTAGACTGTGTGTGTGTGTGTGTGTGTATAAGTTTATTAATTTAACTGAAAAGTATTAAGTACTTCATAAAATATTTCTTAATTATTTTGCATGGGATATTTGCCTCCTTTATTGGATAAGTTATCAGTAAGAATTCATATATTTTAATACATTGAGTTATAATCAAATAATAGTATATTTATTTAGGTGTTCAAATTAGTCCAGCTTTGGCTATTGGAAGCTCTTTCAGTTTACTCCTGTGTTACTTCAACATATCCCTATCATGTGGATCACTATTTTTACTTGAGCACTTTACTTTCTGACAGCACAAATTGATCTTGTCTAATTTGTGTATTATTTGCCCCAGTCTTAGAATAAGCCATTTCTCCAACAAACTCTGGTTCCTTTAGAGAATTGTGAGAGAAATTCTAGGCTCTAGGTGTGCTCACTACTACTGGGATGTAAGCTTTATCAGTTGAGAGAATAGGGAAATATTTATCAACATGTGTTTAATACACATTTATTGATGTTTCTGTACATAGTAGTTTCTATCTAAAGCTTAACTTGAGAGATGCCTGGGTGGCTCAGTCTTTAAGCGTCTGTCTTCAGCTCGGGTCATGATCCCAGGGTCCTGGGATGGAGCCCCTCATCTGGCTCCCTGCTCAGTGGGAAGCCCACTTCTCCCTCCTCCACTCCCCCTGCTTGTGTTACCTCTTCTACTGTCTCTCTCTCTGTCAAATAAATAATTAAATTTAAAAAAAAATAAGTAAAGCTTAACTTGAATCCTTACTGTTATTTCCAATTCTGATCCCTTGGTCATCAAATGGTTCATCAAATACTCCTCCCTGAGCCCCTGATAACTACCATTAACCCCTGTAACCTACCCAACAAGTAAAAAACCTGACTTGTACCATCTGCTATCCATTTAGTTGTCTATTTTCTATATATGTATTTTGTGGTTTCAGACTTATTAACCCTTCTCTCCACAGAAAAGGGTTTTATCAACTAGACTATGGTGCTTACTTACAATTTCTTTTGAGTCCTATAGCTTTTTGTCCTTTGATCTTACAGATTTCACTCATTTCTAAAGTAACTTAGGTCAGCAGCTTTCCCCATCCCACCCCCTACCTTCAGTTAACTTGATATACTTATAATAAAAATAAATAGTTTTATCTCCTTTTATACTGTATCCTAGAATCCCTGGACCACCTAACTGATTTTCCAAGGTATTTATTCCTTAAATTTATTATTTGTGTTGTGAATGTTTCAACAAATAAAAGAAGGAAGCTTAAGTGTACAGCAAACTGAAGAAAATACATAGTAAATTACAGTAAAAATTAGGGGCACCTGGGTGGCTCAGTGGGTTGGAGCCCCTGCCTTCGGCTCAGGTCATGATCTCGGGGTCCGAGATTGAGACCAACGTCGGGCTCTCTGCTCAGCAGGGAGCCTGCTTCTCTCTCTGCCTCTGCCTGCCTCTCTGCCTGCTTGTGATCTCTCTCTCTGACAAAAAATAAATAAAATATTTTTAAAAAATAAAAAATAAATAAATTGCAGTAAAAATTAGTGAAATTGAAAATGGGAAAACAAAATCAATAAAACCAAGAGATTTTGTGGGTTTTTTTGAAATATCAGTAAAAATTGACCTTTAGTCAGTCTAACCAAGAAAAAAAAAAGGTGCATATTACCAGAAATGAAATAGGAGTCATTAACATTGATCCCACAGACATCGAAATGGTAATAAAGGAAACCATGAACAATTCTATTTCTATAAGTTTAACATTTTGTATGTAATGGACAAATTCCTTGAAGGACACATGCTACCAAAACTCACAAAAGGAGAAATAAACTGAATAGTTTTATTAATTAGTGATTCATTATCTTTAATAGCCTTCCAAAGAAGGAAACAGCCAGCCTATATGGTTTTACTCATGTATTCTACCAAATATTAAAAGAAAATTATAGCAGTTCTCAATCTTTCAGAAAATAAAAATAGAGGGAATACTTCCTAACTCATTCTATGAGCACAGTATTACCCTAACACCAAAACTAGATAAAAGACATAACAAGAAAGGAAAACTATAGACCAATATCTCTCATGAGGAAAATACTCAAGAAAATATTAATAAATTGAATCCAAGAAGGTATAAAATTTTCAATAACTTGTTTCAGTGTCTAAAAATCCTTTTTTTTATCTGCCTGTTTTATCAGGGTATTTAATTTCTTCCATAAATATATGAAATCCTTCCTTTATGGAAACATGCATCTTCTGTGGCTATAATTCTCCCTTCATGCTGCCACATTGTCAAACAACTGGGCCCAGGGTTAAGCACCATTTTCTAAAAGTTTGTTTTCTAACAGGAATCCTCTTGTAAACTAGGAAGAAAAACCTGGAATTATGAGGCAACCACTACCAACTCAATATCTTTGACTCCTCAAATTATACCAATACTCCATAACTTTTGGAATTTGCGACTATTTTATAATATTTGGCATTATGCAAGACAGATTCATTATTTTTTCCTCATTTCTCCCGTTTGCTGCTTGTTCTTTTTCATGCCTGCTACTGTCTTGATATGTCTTGAAGTCAAGACCATACATATGATGCCATCCTATTTTCTAAGCTTATCCAAAACAGTATTTTGATGTACTATGTTAGAATTTTTCCTTTTTAAGGATTACTTCTAAACTTATCAGCCTGTGGCTTTCTAAAATTGTATTTATTTCATTAAAAAAAATACATGTATCAGCCATCTTTAGTTTTCAGACATTTATCCTAGGTCCTTTCAATTTCCAATATTTTAGAGTTTTGGTGATCCCTTCAAAAGTCTTGTTTTTGGCATTTTGAATTAATGGTTCTTAAGACATATTTTGTTACAATAATCAACATAAAAAGTTTTACTTCTATATTTACCCTTTCAAATGTATTCAATACTACTATTAGATTTATTTTTATTTATTTTTATTGTTTTAAAGATTTTTTATTTATTTTGACAGAGAGAAACATAGCGAGAGAGGGAACACAAGCAGAGGGAATGGTAGCAGGAGAAGCAGTCTTCCTGCCGAGCAGGGAGCCCGATGCGGGGCTTGATCCCAGGACCCTGGGATCATGACCTGAGCCAAAGCAGACACTTAACGACTGAGTCACCCAGGCGCCCTGCTATTAGATTTATATCATAGATGTCCCTCTTCATTTTGAAAACTAATCTTTGCAGCCATAATTCTATGTTCCAAGTTAAAGTATCTGGCTTCTACTAAAAAAAAAATACATAATTTTGGTTATTTATATATACCATTTTTTTCCCCAAATATACCACATGCATGTACATACATGCAATACCACCAACTTGGCCATACATCAGACTCAGCAGGGAGTCTGCTTGAGATTCTCTCTCCCTCTGTCCCGCCCCCTTCCCTAGCGCTCTCTCTCTCTCTCTCTCTCAAACAAATCTTAAACAAAAAAAGGAAAAACAAAACAAAACAAATACCACCATCAACCTGATTTGGATGAATTACATCTAATAGACTCTTTTGGGAAATTTAAAGAATCCTCTTGTACAAAACACCTCTTGTTCAGTTAGTCGCCTGCTAATAGTTTCCTTTACTGAAGAGGTCAATTGTTGCCTATTTAATGAACCCAGCTTCTAGCACTTTGAACGCTAAAAGCTTCATGTTCTTCCTTGAATGCTAACGGCCTGCCTGGTTGTGCAACACATTGCTTCCATGCCAACAGGCCAGCAAACATCTATTTTCAACTGACAACAGGCATACATCTCCTACTGATTTTTGCCCAAAGCTTTTTCTATTCTTTTGATATTCAACATACAATGTATACAATTAGAAGGTAATATAACAATTAAGAATTATACCCCTTCTTAATCTCTCCAAACTTATTCTAGAGTAAGTGCACAGTAAATTTTCTATCCTAATATTTATAATTTCAAACTCTTTACTTTTGTGTAGTTATTCCTGGGAGGTGCAGTGTGTGAGCTGTTTACATGAGATGAATGGAACCATGAATTTATAAGTGCATGCTCCATTACACTTATAGTGTATTGCTTCTTAATTTACCTCTTGCTTTGGGCCATGCAGAAGATTATTCTGGCTATTTTTAAAGAGCTGTTCCAAATTCTGTAGATTCATCTCCCACAGGTCCTTTTTATTCTGTTATTTGAAAATCACTTGGTGGGCAGAAATTTCACCATACATTTGTCAGATAAATTTCCCACTTATCATATTTGGCTTATGGCAATATGGTTGTTTTCAGAAGAAGAAAGCATAAAGCCCATGACTTACTCTAATGGGACAGGAAAATGTAGAGCTAGAAGACAAAGAATATAATTACATTTTTATGAGCAACCATGTAAATATATTACTAAAAATGTTCTTTTAAATAGCACAGTCAAATGGAGAAAGAAGAAAAATCATCAGAAGCCTGACTGAAAATCCTCTTATCTGACTTCTAGACTGCTGTAATAAGTTGAAAGCCTCAACTTTATGCATCTGTCTAAAATGCACCTAATTAAGGATATCATTACTCAGAATCTTACTAGGAAAAAAAATTAAAAACTTATGAAGCTTGAAAAATGTTGCTTCTGAATAAAATATTTTGGAAGAAAACAAGGTTTGATATACCAAAATTAGCATATTTGTCAATGAAATCCTTTTTTTAAACAACTCAAAATTATCAATATGTTCTGTGAGAACGGGAGAAACCCAGGAGTTCTGATTCTCCTCATATATAGTCATTAATATAATCAAAATTTAAGATAACACTTGAATTCAAAAATTAGAAAATAACAGTAACCTGAAATTTTCACAAATTAATTGTATGTGTTTGGGAAAGCTTTTTAAGATTCGCATGTTTCTGGTACATAATCTGTAAAACAAAGTAGCTAGAATAGTCTGAAGACCATTCTTGAAAGTACTGAATGTCGTTTCTAGCCAGTTACCAAGCATATTACCTATGAAACAGAAGAACAATGGAAATTTTTTTTTCCAGTTAACCAACTTTAAGTAAATGCATTGCAGAGAAAACAAGTGATTTAATGCTTGCTCTTATTAAATTAAATTACTTAGATTAGTAGTTCATTTGATTGGAAAAATGCTTCTATAAACCTCTTAGGGAACGTTTCCATCCCCAGAGGCTCGTGCTCCCTGCTCTTTTCCACACTAAAGACTCCTAGAGATTCTCTTGAGGAGGTTTGTGGGGAACAAAGCTAGAGAAGCAGTTTATAGCTGGGTATGTGTGTTTTGGACAGATCACAAATATCTTCTGATACAGTCTCTAACTCTAACGTGTTAGATCAATCTCATATTTTATATCTCGTATATACTCTTGTGTATGTAACTATGTGGATGGTATTTTCCTAACCTTCCTAAAACAGGTTCAGCTATACATAAAAATTTACATTTTTTACTAATTTATGAACCTTTGTACATGGAATTCTTGAAATTCAATCACTTTTAGTGATGACTTTAATATATCCCCACTCCTGAATTTGAAAAAAATATATAAGGCTATTTTGTCACCATAATTATTGATGTCTTATCTTTATACTCAACAATTTTATGTCCTAAACACTCATTAAGCATTTAGAATCTCCTCAACATACAGAAATTTTACTGCGTGTACTTTTCTTCCTCCTTTACATGTTTATGGACATCAGTCACAGGAGGAAAGAGTTCTCTAAGAAAAGGTGCACTGAGGCCATGAAAAGTTTATTGGAAAAAAAGCCAAATGGGATGTCAGGTTCTGTGATGTGAGGCTTTGGTGTAGGCTTGGATTTTTATCAGAGCTCATGAATGAACAGAAAATGCACAGGTGACTGAAGCAAACATAAATGTACACAGCATCCAACTGTAAATACGGTTTATTAAATGTATACTATAGCAGACAGAGCATTAAACATATGTAGCTTACTCCTTGCCACAACCCTTTGAGGTTTGTATTGCTTTTTCTATGTCAGGAGCTTATACAACGTCAAAAGGTTAGTAAACCTCAGGTGGCAATTTGACTGGTCTGCATGAATCTAAGTGCTTAGATGCCAGAGCTTTGTAAAGATCTGTATTAGAATTCCTCTTTTGTAGCTTATTAGGTGTACAGCCTTGGAGAAGCTACTAATAACTGCAATACAGGCCTGAACACTCGTGTGTGTGTGTAATAAATTAACTTTCCTGCTTGTAGTCAAAACACACGGGCAACCAAATTGCATCCAAAGGTTTTGAGTATGGAATGAGAGCAAGGGAGTTTAATGTTTTAAATATTTAACCACTTCAAACTAATGTTGTCCCACAGCAACACTATCACTTGTTATGTCTCGAACTTGGCAGCAAGGATCTCCTCAAGTTCCCTCAGAAATCCGTTGGAAGGAATTACATTTATGTTAAATATTTGTGTATAGATAGATCTACAGATATATAATCACATGAAATTTTGGTAGTATAAACAACACAAAACTTTCCAGAATCTTTTCTGATACTACAGATATGTAAATGTCTATGAAAACAGAGTTCAAAAGAAAATTTTAAGGGGAAGTGTCAAGAGATCTGATCTCACCAATGAAGAGTAAAATACTCCTATTCTGGCAGCCATACATGAAACAAAGATCTTGCTTTGGGGGCATTGGTATTCTTAAAATTGGATGACTTCAAATCTGTTTCCCTGTGAAATAAAGAGGTAATACGCATATTCATTTCTCTCCTTCTTTAGATAAGATCTACTTACTCTTTATTCTGTATTCCTTTCATAGATGAATATATAGGCTTTCTTGATCTCAAATATTAATATAATGATATTGATGAACATAATATATATTATCTCCAACTTTATTTCATTTAGCACTTTAAAATCTTTTAACCACTTCTATTCTTCACAGAATAAAATCAATCCCTAACATGGCCTGCAAAGCCTTGAATAATACAGCCATATTTTAAGTTTCTCTAGGCTCATGTTCACTCTAACCATAAAAGGCTTTATACAATTTCTTGGAAGTTTTTATATCTTTCCTGCCTCTGACCTTTGAACACACCATCCTCTTACTGGAACACTTCTATTTCCACTTGGTTCTGTAGCTAAGTCCTATTGATCTTTTAGGGAATACTTTATTATTTCTCTAGTAAAGCTAAACTCAGAGACACGTAGTCTCATGTAATGTTCTGTATTAACATATAGTGCTTAGTCTTTGTTAGAACAGAGTTTTCTGATACCTACAGTGACTGACACATAATGTTTTTAATAAAAGAATAAATGAATAAATGATTCTTATTTTATGCTTTAATTCTAAACTCATTTTAGAATAATACATTCCCCCCAAAAATCTAGATAACATCAGATATAACATCAGGTATAACATCAAGTATAACATCAGGTATAAGCCCTGTTGCAAAAATTACTTGATGTCTTTCAGATGATTTTTCATATTGGTATTTTTAAAATACCAATTTCAACATTTTGCTCTATTTGTAAGTAACAGTCATACCAAATAGTAAATCTACTCAGATACATAAATGCTGACATTAAAAGTTTAGTAGGTTTCAAAAATTTTTTTCCATCCATCTTTGTCTCTTGACATTTTAACTCCTTAAGCTCATGGAATATCTCCAATTCTTTTTGTGCCTCACAAAATTCAGTATAGAAATTTTCATACCTCTTATTATATCATCTTTATTGTTCACATGGACAGAGTGCTTACTTAGCACCAGATACAATCTCCACAACAATTCTGAGATAACTACAGATACTATCCTCATTTAAAAAAAATGAGTAACCTTAGTATCTAAAGTCACTTCTTTATGTAGGAAATGTTAGGGGAAGAATTAAACCCAGAAAGCCTGTCAGTGGATACTTTTCTATAATTGGTGTTCAAAGAACATGTGTTTTCATGGTAAAGATTGCTTAAGTAGCTAGAAATCTTGTGTATTCATGATACATTGGTATTAATGCACTCAAAAGCAGGAGACCCATCTTGGGATAGATACTGGACAGATCTTTAGTGGGTATGCTTTTAGGTATACCCTGGAGAGAGGTTACCAGTGCTAGCCAATTTAATTATCAATTACAGAATACTTTTTGATAATCATGTTCCTTTCTGAGTTTATGTTTTTTCCTTGTGACAATGCTATTTTTTTTTAACCTATAATGTATTATTTGCCCCAGGGGTACAGGACTGTGAATCATTAGACTTACACATTTCACAGCACTCACCATAGCACATACCCTCCTCAATGTTCATAACCCAGCCACCCTATCCCTACCTCCCCAGCCCCCAGCAACCCTCAGTTTGTTTCATGAGATTAAGAATCATAAGATTTCTTATGGTTTGTCTCCTTCCTGATCCTATCTTGTTTTATTTTTTCCCTCTCTAACCCCCACAACCACCCACTCTGCTTCTCAAATTCCTCATATCAGAGAGATCATATACTTGTCCTTCTCTGATTGACTTATTTCACTCAGCATAATACCTCTAGTTCCATCCATGTCATTGCAAATGGCAAGATTTTGTTTCCCTTTTTTTCTTTTTTTGAAGATTTTATTTATTTGACAGAGAGGAGAGAGATTATGAGTAGGCAGAGAGGCAGGCAGAGAGAGAGAGAGGGGGAAGCAGGCTCCCTGCTGAGCAGAGAGCCCAATGTAGGGCTCTATCCCAGGACCCTGAGATCATGACCTGAGCCGAAGGCAGAGGCTTTAACCCACTGAGCCACCCAGGCACCCCAGATTTTGTTTCTCTTGATGGCTGCCTAGTATTCCATTGTATATATATATATAGCACTTCTTCTTTATCTATTCATCTGTTGATGGACATCTAGGTTCTTTCCATAGTTTGGCTGTTGTGGACATTCCTGCTATAAACATTTGGGTGCACATGTCCCTTCGGATCACTACATTTGTATCTTTGGTGTAAATACTGTAGTGTAATTGCTGGGTCATAAGGTAGCTCTATTTTCAACTTTTTGAGGAACCTCCATACTGTTTTCCAGAGTGGCTGTACCAGCTTGCATTCCCACCAACAGTGTAGGAGGGTTCCCCTTTCTCTGCATCCTTGCCAACATCTGTCATTTCGTGACTTGATAATTTTAGCCATTTTGAGTGGTGTGAGGTGGTATATCACTGTGGTTATGATTTGTATTTTCCTGATGCTGTGTGATGTTGAGCACTCTTTCATGTGTCTATTGGCAAAGAGGATGTCCTCTGCGTGTTCATGTGTGTTCATGTCTTCTGCCCATTTTCTGATTTGATTATTTGAACTTTGGGTGTTTAGTTTGATAAGTTCTTTATAGGTTTTATATGCTAGCTCTTTATCCGATATGTCATTTGTGATTATCTTCTCCCATTCTAACAGTTGGCTTTGGTTTTGTTGACTGTTTCCTTTGCTGTGCAAAAGCTTTTGATCTTGATGAAGTCCAAACAGTTCATTTTTGCCCTTGCTTTCCTTGCCTTTGGTGATGTTTCTAGGAAGAGGTTGCTGTGGCCGAGGTCGAAGAGGTTGCTGCCTGTATTCTTCTCAAAGATTTGGACGGATTCCTGTCTCACATTGAGGGCTTTCATCCATTTTGAGTCTATTTTTATATGTAGTGTAAGTAAATGGTCCAGTTTCATTCTTCTGCATGTGGCTTTCCAGTTTTCCCAACACCATTTGTTGAAGAGACTGTCTTTTTTCCACTGGATATTCTTTCCTGCCTTGTCGAAGATCAGTTGACCGTAGAGTTGGGGGTCCATATCTGGGCTCTCTATTCTGTTCCATTGATCTATGTGTCTGTTTTTGTGCCAGTACCACACTGTCTTGATGATTACAGCTTCGTAATAAAGCTTGAAGTCTAGAATTGTGATGCCACCAACTTTGATTTTCTTTTTCAACATTACTTTGTCTATTTGGGCTCTTTGGTTCCATATAAAGTTTAGGATTATTTGTTACATTTCTATGAAGAAAATTGATGGTATCTTAATAGGGATTGTGTCAAATGTGTAGTTTGCTTTAGATAGCATAGACATTTTCACAATATTTGTTCTTCCAATCCATGAGCATGGAACGTTTCTCCATTTCTTTGTGTCTCCCTCAATTTCTTTCATAAGCACTCTGCAGTTTTCTGAGTACAGATATTTTGCCTCTTTGGTTAGGTTTATTCCTAGGTATCTTATGGTTTTGGGTGCAGTTGTAAATGGAATAGACTCCTTAATTTTTCTTTCTTCTGTCTTGCTGTTGATGTATAGAAATGCACCTGATTTATGTGTATTAATTTTATATCCTGACACTTTACTGAATTCTTATATGAGTTCTAGCAGTCTTGGAGGGAGTCTTTTGGGTTTTCCACATAAAGTATCATATTATCTGTAAAGAGTGAGAGTTTGACTTCTTTGCCAATCTGGATGCCTTTGATTTCTTTTTGTCGTCTGATTGCTGAGGCTAGGACTTCTAGTAATATGCTGAATAGCAGTGGAGATAGTGGGCATCCCTGCCATGTTTCTGATCTCAGGGTTAAAGCTCTCAGTTTTTCCCCATTGAGAATGATATTCACTGTGAGTTTTTCACAGATGGCTCTGATGATGTTGGGGAATGTACCCTCTATGATGATGAAAATGAAGATGGCAGCCTCCCAGTCTTGGCCAGTAGGAGCTGATAGCTCGGGGCCCCACTCCTGAATGCACCCTCAGAGAACAGCCATCAATCACTCCTATCTCCCTGGTCTTTGGCTGCTCTCTGAGCTCACCCAGCCTGTGACTGAATGTTTCTGTCTCTGGCGCATGGCCCAGCTTGGAGTCTTCAAACCCAGCAGATTCTGTAGTGTGCTCCCACACTGCTCCTCCCAAAGGAGGAAGGAGGCGGTCTCCAGATATGCCACTTGTGGGGTCCTTGCTCAAAGAGCAGTGGCCTGACTGTGCCTTGGATCACAGTTTACAGTAATCCCTAGCTGAGAGCTTCTGCCTCACTTCTGTCTCTGAAGCCAGCTTCCCTGCTCTGATATCTGGGAGCTCTGCTACACTTAGACACCCCTGGTCCTTTTGTTTCGCCACAGGTCCTGAGACCACACTGTCTCCTTGAGACCTCCACCTACTTAGCCTCTGGAGTGATATCCCTCAGTGGAGCAGACTTCCAGAAGTTCCGATTTTGTGATCTACTGCTCTACTTGCTCTACTGTTTGCTGGGAGCCAGCCCCTCCCCCCGTGGACTATCTTCCTGTCCCTTCAGATTCACTTCTCTGCACATACTACCTTCCAGAAAATGGTCGATTTTCTATTCCTAGAATTGCTTCTCTTCTCTTCTATCTCCTGAATCATTACAGAAACATTCTGGAAATGAGGCATACTAATCACCTAAGTCCATTCAGATGTACCTTCTTCCAATCCTCTCAAGTCTCTTGTGTCCACGTTTTTCCATGTGATTCCAGTAGTCAGCATAGCCCTTGAAACCAGACTCATGACAAAGCCATTCTTAGCAGCTTACTGAGATAACTAACATGCAAGTCAGTTAATAGTGTATGTGTCAGCATTTCTCATGAAATTTAATATATTTTTTGCTTGTAGTAGTAATTTTATTGACTAAGTTTATATCTTTTGTTAACTAGTAAGTAGTTCAGTTTTGCTAATCACTAAAGGAAATGGTTGTCAACTCTATCAGATATTCTCAAATGGGAAAAAGAACAAAATTACTATATTTACAAAATGACCTCTGTTTTACAAGTTTGAAAATGTTAATCAGTCTATGATTTTTGAGAGTTGCCTGAGTGGCTCAGTAGGTTAAATATCTGGCTTTGGCCAGGTCATGATCCACCGTCCTGGGATCCACCCTTGAGGTGAGCTGCTTGCTCAGCAGGGAGTCTGCTTCTCCTTCTGCCCCTTCTTCTGTCCCTCCTTTTGCCCCTCCTCATGCTTGTGAATGTGCTTTGTGAATGTTTGTACGTGCAGTGTCTCTCACTCTCTCTCAAATAAAATCTTTTAAAAGAAGTTATTTGAAAAATATTTAACGTTGCTCTGTATATTATGATTTTTACATAAATTCAAATAAGTGGCCTTGTGTTCTTTCGCTTTTGAAAGAAAGCAAGTTTGATTTGATGATTAACTTTAAGAAAATTAGATATTTTTTTGAAGTTTGCAATAAGTTTAATGTAAATATATATTAGTATCAATGGAATTTGGCCTCCTTTTTGGAAGAACTAAAGGACTTTTTGCCAAAAGCAAAGAATCATTGAGAAGGGATGCATGTTGTAACTTGACCCAGGTTGATCTTATTTGGTCCTTTTGTGGTAATTTGAAATAAGAAGTGGAGAAACAAGTGATTCAACTCAAGCTGGACATTGGAGCAGTAAAGTTAAGTGATACCAAGCTGCAGTTGGCACTACTAGATATCAACCTTGAGCAAGCTCTATTTGAATAAGCAGAAACCAAACACTGAGCAGAATTGATATGCTTAAGAGAGAATGAAATTTTCCTACAATAAGGAATAGAAAAAAGAGACCATGCAGCCCCAGACTTTAGGACACAATCAACTATCTAAAGATTTTTCCAGTTTTGTGGTAGCTAATTGTACTTCCTAAAATTGGGTGTCTAGAGAGTACTTTGTATGTTCTCAGTTAGCTATCTTTGTAAACTTGGACCCTGGAAACCAAATACTCCCCTATTAAAACAACATCATTCTAAATGGATTACTGGAGAGTGCATTTTTATATAATTAAATTCCCTTTCATCATAGTACATAACTTATGCTATATAGATTCAGATCCGTGGAATATATATCAGTGATAATCCTTAATGCATATTCAGGAATTGGCTATTAGTTTTTCAGTTTTTCTTTCAAATGAAATGTTTATTTCTAAGCCTTCAATTAAATATTCTTCAAATCAAAACAATTACATTAAAATTTGAGAATGAAGTGTATTGCATAATGAGAAATATTTGTGTTTTTTCCCTAACTCTATAAATACCCCTAATAAGTAGTATCATTATATTAGACACTATAAAAAGAAAAAAGAGAAAAGAAAAATAAAAAACTATGGAAAGGAAATCTGAGTTCTAGTTTATTCTGGCTGAAATTCCATGTTAACCTTTACTAGTGTAGCTGATGGCTGTGGTGACCTCAAGAGGATTGGCTTTTAATGGGTCAGGACCATCATTAAACCCAACTAGAAGTGATCACTGTTCTGAGCTCCAGGCTTGAGAGTGCTCCATCCTGATCCTTCTCAATACTAACCTCCAAAGGAAAATAAATAAATAAATAAATAAATAAATAAATAAATAAATAAATAAATATTTATATATAAATATAATGTGTGTGTGTGTGTGTGTGTGTGTGTATTTAAGCCTAAGGCAATGTAATCACCTAGATCCCATGTGCCTCTTTCCAGATCAGTCTTCTGATACTCAGAACCTGAAAACTCTAGTCTAAATGGTCCAGAATCTGGTTGACTTACATGGACATGAGTCTCTTTCCCAGTGTGTTCCCTGTAGGGTGGACTAAACTTCCAGTTTGTTCAACTCTAAGTTGAGGTGGGGGTGGGGGACAAGAGGTGGACAGAGATGTTTCTTGTCAGACACTGCAGTAAAACTTGAATATACAGGGTGATGTCTCCATACCCATGAGCAAAGGTCTCCTCATGTATAGGATTGAATCTGCCATGCATTCAAGAGGAAATTGGCCAAGGGCCAGGAGCTGTCTCTTCCTTAACTACCACATTCAGGAATATGAGAATGTTGTACTTGAATGTAGCCTTCCAAGTCATTATGAAGTTATATTTGTCAAGTTTGGAAGCTAAACCTATTTCATTATCTGGTTTATAACTTTTAGTTATTAGACATATAGTATGTGGACCTCTATTTTTTATTACTGTTAAACTTCTGGTAAATAGGTGTTGTGATCTCTGGTCTTATAGCTCTTGAGCAACTGGTCTTGGTGGCTTCTGATAAGTACCTTTGGGAATACCCAGAGGCAAAGAAGCACAACATCTCTTCCTCTATTCACTAAATTAAACCCAGGACTCTGATTTCCTGGAGTACAGTCTGTTTGGTCCAGTCAGCATTTTTTTTATTATTGCTTGAA
>CM053608.1:78128052-78149803 GCA_028646535.1 Procyon lotor | reverse complement strand
GTTTTCCACCACTGAATATGATGCTGGCTATGAGTTTCCATATATAGTTCTTTTTATGTTGAGCTAAGCTCCTTCTATACCTAATCCGTTGAGAATTTTTATCATGACACATTGTTGAATTATGTCAAATGCCTATTCCGCGTCTATTGAAATGATCTTGTGATTTCCATCCATCTGTTAATGTGGTAGATCATATTGATTTATGGATGTATGTATTTTAGTCCTGGAATAGGCATCATAAGATGGCAATTTCTAGGGGCGCTTGGATGGCTCAGTTAAAGTGTCTGACTCTTAATTTTGGCTCAGGTAATGATCTCAAGGTTGTGAGATCGAGCCCCATGTTAGGCTCCATGTTGGGTGGCAATCACTAATATAAAATAAGCTCATATACTGAACCAAATCACCCCAGCTTATGGACAATTCCCAAAGCAGAATGTCATGATTTTGTTGAACTAGAGAAATTGAGATGAGAATTTGAGGCTGTTGAAGCAATTTGGAATCTGAGAGGTAGGGTCCTTAGAAAAGTAGAATGAAATACAAGGAGCCTGTGTAAGGGTTCTCCACAGGTTTTTAGTTGAGAGTTAAGTTCGTATAAGTGCAGGGCAAGACCATATGATGTTTACAGGAGAGCAGATGCTGTGAAGTTGGGAGAAGAGCAAGTGTATAAAAGCAAACATTATAAGAAATTATTTATACTGGCCTAGCCAGAATAGAGAAAACATTTTAATGCCCAGGTAGTTTACCTGAGATACCAGAAATACCAAATTTAGGAATGATGACTGCTCTAAAGCTTAAAGGACTACTCTAGACATATGAAGTTTATAACCAAGCCTCCCTAAGATCTAGTGGGGACACAGCACTTATAGGTTGAGAACCACCAAGCTAGATGGTCTAGAAAATTCCTTTAACTTTCCACATACTTCCCTGATTAAACATTAAACTAAGTCTACGTAAGTTCAGGGTGATCAGGTGATAGTGAACTATCTACTAGAATAAACACTAACACTTTTCAGTGCAAGGTAAGAATGCAGAGCCTCTAAAAGATATCACCCAGCATGTTCAGAATTCAATTAAAAAACAAACTGTATGCATGCAAAGCCACAGTAAAATGTTATCCAAAGTCAAGAGAGAAAACAATCAATGTAAATTGATCTCGGAAGTCTCGGGAAATAGGATTTAACACACACAAACTTCAAGAGAGCTATTAAAAATATATTTAATAGCAAGGAGATCATCTTCATGAGTAAAAGTGTAGGTGTTTTCATCAGAAAAATACTATAAAAAGCAGACATGCAAAAATTATAAAACAAAATAACTGAAATGGAAAAGTTCTGATGTATTTAGAAAGGAACTGTCAAAAGTAACACAGAATAGCTGAATAAAATTATTATATGTTTATTACATTCATAATGTAGGAAATGAGGGAAAACTGAGGCTGAAAAATGGGAATTGTGAAATGTGAAGTGGAAAGTGATAATTTTCATATATGAAGTTCAATGTCAGGTGTAAGAATTGGGAAGTGTGAAATGTCAAGTGTGAAGTTTACAGTGGTAGAGTATTAATGCTACATATACTTTAATAAATTAGGGATGTCTGTATTAAAAGTAGTGAGACTTACTAGCCAATATAGGAAGTAAATAAAATAGAAAAATTAAAATATTAAAAGATAGGAAAAGAGCTGATAAGAGCTTGGGCAATAGAAGGTAACAAGAAGATACACTTAAACCATATCAATAATTACGTTAAATCTAAAAGGAAGAAAAATTTTAACTTGAGGAAACGCAGATTGTTAGATTGGATAAGAAAACAAGATAAAGGGGCGCCTGGGTGGCTCAGTCGTTAAGCGTCTGCCTTCAGCTCAGGTCATGATCCCAGAGTCCTGGGATGGAGCCCCACATCGGGCTCTTTGCTCAGCAGGGAGCCTGCTTCTCCTGCTACCGTTCCCTCTGCTTGTGTTCCTTCTCCAACTGTGTTTCTCTCTGTCAAATAAATAAAAAAATCTTAAAAAAAAAAAAAACAAGATAAAAATTTATGTTGTCTACCAAAACATATAGGTTGAAAGTAAAAGGATGAAAAAAATAGGCATACTAAACAAACAGCTGAAGAAAGCTGATGTGGCTACATCAATGTCAGACCACTTAGACCTCAAGCCAAGGAGTATTATGATACATAAAGAAAGACATTCATAATGATAAAAGGGGTAATTCATTAGGAAGAAGTAACAAGTTTGATTTAGTATGTCTGTAGTGATAGAGTTTCAAAAAATGCAAAGAAAACCTTACAGTATGAAAGGGAGAATTAGACAAATTCACAATATTGGAAGCACTCTTCTCTTAGTGATTAAAAGAAATACCCTTTGAACTGTATAGAAGTTGCATTTGTTATTGCTGCTATAACAAATTACAAATTTAATTGCTTAAAACAACACAAATCTATTCTAGTTTTGGAGATCAGAACTCCAAATATGTCTCATTGGGCTGAAATCTAGATGTCAGCAGAGCCGTTACCCTTTTTGGAGGCCCTATGAAAGACTCTTTTTCCTTGCCTTTTCAGCTTTTAGAGCTTCTTACTTGTCTTTTGGCCCTCTTCCATCTTCAAAGGCAGCAATGGCTGGCTGTGTATCTCATGAGTCTGGCACTGACTCTTCTGCCTCCCTCTTCCACATTTAAGTATCCTCGTAATTACATTGGCTCACCTGGATAATTTTGGATAACCTCCCTATGCTAAAGCCAGCTGACTAGCAAACCTAATTCCATCACAACCTCAATTTTTCCTTGCCATATAAGGTAACACTTTCACAGGTTCTGGGGATTATTATGTGGACATCTTATGTGGCCACTGTTCTGCATACCACAAAATTATACCTTAATAAGTACTTAAAAAGTAATGAAAATATAATGTTAAAAAGACTAGCAGGAAAGAGTCCCAATATGTTTAAACCAAAAATATAAATCTTGAAAAATGTTAAACTGTACTTAATATTTTTAATATAAACTTTCATGGTTTATCTCATGTTACAGTTTCCAGTTGCAGAGCTATCCATTTCTTTACCCACTAGTCTCCCTGTTTTGACACAAGACAGATTCAGACTCCTAATTTCGCTTTAGCTTAACAGGTGCATGAGATTTTACTGGAAATAGCCTATGTTGATTTCATGCCAATGACCAAAAGGTTGTATATTTCATACCTGAGTTCTTGCACTGGTATCCTATGTGATGTTAGTCTGATTAAAACAGATGATTTTTGTCAAAGTTTCCGGACACCAGTGTCCTTTCCCCCACCAGTTAATTTCTTGTTTATCTTGGCAATGATGTTTCTAAGCCAGAAACTTCAAAATAATGTGACCTACTTAGGGCAAACAAATATGGCATTTGTTTGTTTGTTTGTTTGTTTTCTGTGGGTTTTTTTGTTGTTGTTTTGTCCTGTGGGGTTTTTTTTCCTGATAAAATTTCTGGTTCTTCATTTTCTGTTTTGAAGACCCAGTGATATTAGTTTTAATTTAGAAGAAGTTACTATACCTATTAACATGCTGGTACCACCCCCAAGACTGTAATTTGTCCCTTATCTTTTGGTGGTTGCTAGGGTACTGTTTTCCTATGGCTGTTTTTTATAAAATATTTCAATTATTAGTAATTATCAAATCATACCGATTTTCTGTATGCCTGCCTACTGGATCATTGCTGTAATTTATCTTTCCTTCTAGGTATTTTGTCTGCTATTGACTTCAACTGCAGTTTTCTTACTACCTACTTTCAACATTTATCCTAATACCTTAAATACTGTTCGAAATCCGTCACTGGAAAAAGATCCTCAGTAACTCCCACCACTGAGAAAAATCAACTCAAGTAGGTAAACTTGTGTTGATTCTCAGATTCTACATTTGTAGTATCCCAACTCAGGTGGGAAAAGCTTAGCTCCACAGTTAAATAATGGTTAATATAAGCTAGAACATAATTTTCTTGCTCTTAGAATAAGCAATGCAATGACAGAATACTGGATTTATTTTTAAGAGAACTGTGTTTGGATTCAGGTTTTTTTTTTTTTAGGACATGTATGTGGAATCTTTCTTGGTTTTATTCTTTACTAACACTTAGGAAGAAACACTGCATCATCTCTGTTTCCATCCATCTATAAGCCTAGTTGTTTGGAATCCAGCTGGTTTTATAACAAAAAAATAAATACACATGTATTAGCTATAGATATGTAAATCAAAATAAGTAGATTTTTTAAGTGAAATTAAGGATAATTAGATATCATCTCTCCTTTTGCTGTTGAGATTCAGTGGTCTTTTACTCTAAAGGTACTGCTCAAGTCATAGAACAAAGAAGTATTTTAAACTACATAGGTCATATATTTGACCAATAAAGACATTTCTTATATCCGTAATCCCTATCAAAATATTATTCAAGGCTTAATTAGAAAATTATATATGTGTATGTAGCATATATTTATTTGAAAATAAAATAACAATTGCTTAAATACAATTTTTGCAATTTCGTATCCTGGGATCCTTTTTTATTCTTGAGATAGATCTCTTTCAGTTATTTATCTTACTTTTCTAATGACATCCACATTTCTTAAAGCAAATTAGTAGAGGCTGTAAATATTTTTTCATATTTTTTATTTTCTTTAAATAATGAAAATCATAACTTCCTTGGGAAGAAAATCAAAGCCACTTGTGGTTACTTCTAAAACTCAGCGTGCCTTAAAATTATGAGAGACCACTATCTTGTCTTCTCAGTGCATACAGTATTCACAACCAAATATTTGATTCATTACACTTTGCTTCAGAAGCACAATTAAATGAAATGATGGAGATGCTTGAGATGTCCATCTACTATGGGCTTTTGGGATTAATTTCTATGAAGAACTTGATGACATTTATGCTTTACATCACTGAGGTCTTGGTTATTACCTAAAATGTATAATTCCCTTGACCATTCATGGTCTTTTATGTTCCCATTATTATATGGATTTGTCTTCTCTCTCTCTCTCTCTCTCTCTCTCTCTCTCTGGCTCCACATCCTCCCACTACATCCTTAGGAAAATAAACATACAGAACAAACTCCTGAGCCATCTGGAAAACTTTGTCTCTAAAAGACAGATGCTCTTACACATAATTGATCTCATTACTGAGAATTTACTCCATGCATTGTACCAAAAGAAACTTCTTTACCTTTAAGGATGTCATTTACTCTGTGGCTTCTCAGGATTACTCACTTACACTCCACATACCTCAGTATTAGGATTTAAGTTTAGTCACCCTCAATTTAAAATGTCACTTTATAATCATTGATCTCTTTTATGCTTATGTAAATCTCTTGCTCTTAATATATATATTCTTATCTAGGTAAAATCAATCCCTATCCAACTTCAGTACTTTAATGGAATCTATCCATTAAATAGATGATTTATTGAAAATGTTGAAATCTGAGTCATTCATTCTAAGTCTTGCCATCATGATCAGAAATTTCAGATTGTAATGTGGATGAACTAATAACTCAGCATCCTTATTTCTCTACCTCTACTTATGTCAGCCAAACATCCAATTTCTATGGTCACAACTTGGAGTCTATAGCATGTCATAATTGCTTAACAACCAGTTCTCAGAAAACAGAGGAACCCAATTTGGGTCATTTATAAGCTCTTTTAATTTGGGACCCCTGGGTGGTGCAGTTGGTTAAGCATCTGACTCTTAGGGATGCCTGGGTGGCTCATTTGGTTGAGTGGCTGCCTTCAGCTCAGGTCATGATCTCAGGGTCCTGGGATCGAGCCCTCCATTGGGCTTCTTGTTCAGTGAAGGGCCTGGTTCTTCCTCTGCCCATTGCTCCCCCTGCTTGTGCGCTCTCTCTCTCTGACAAATAAACAAATAAAAAAAAAAAGGCAAAAACATCTGACTGTCGGTTTGGGCTGGGGCCGTGATCTTGGGTTCACACTCAGCGTGGAGTCAGCTTAAGACTCCCTCTCCCTCTACCCCTCCCCTGGGCTTGCTCACGTGTTCTCTCGTTCTCAAATAAATCTTAGAGGGGAAAAAAGCTCTGTTAATTACTCTCCTTAAATATCAGAATCTGTCAACCCCTCTCATTTTTTTGAAACAATCACATAGGAACTCTTTCTTTATATGATCAACTAAATATAATCCCACTGTGTCAGATCCCCCTCATTCCCAGCCTCTTAAGAAACATAGATCTTTTAATTTCTCCCTCTTTATCCAGCATTTTTATTCCTTTTGTATTAGATTCTTCATTTTTTTTTAAATATTTTTAATTTACATTTGAGAAAGAAAGAGAGGAAGAGCATGAACATGGGGGTAGGGTCAGAGGGAGAGGAAGAAGTAGCCTCTGGGCTGAGCAGGGAGCCCAAAGTGGAGCTTGATCCCAGGACCCTGGGATCATGACCTGTGTTGAAGGTAAATGCTTAACCAACTGAGCCACCCAGGCATCCCTGTATTATTAGATCATTTAAACCAGGACTAAATATATTTCAAGATCTCCTTTTAAAAAAATTCTAATCCTCTCCCCAAAAATCTAATCCCATGTTTCATAGGAATTCTGCCTGATTCCCTTGAGAGCACTTATACTTAATTTTCTTTTTGATACAATATTTCTACTTCAGTTCAATTGAAATTTGACTATGACCTAATCACTCCAGTGAACTTTTCTTGCTAAAATCACCAGTGCCTTTTATTTATTTATTTTTTAAAAGATTTTATTTTATTTTAGAGCACATGTACATGAGTAGGGGGAGGGGCAAAGTATCTCAAGCAGACTCCTCACCAAGCATGAAGCCAGATATGAGGCTTGATCTCACAATCCTGAGATCATGACGTGTGCTGAAACCAAGAGTCAAACACTCAACCAAGTGAGCCACCCAGGTGTTCTTTGGCATGCCCTTTAGACAACATTTGATATAATTGATTATTTCATGGTTTTGGGGATTATCTTTTGCTTGTTTTATATATTTTTTATCCTCTGATGTCTCCCTTTCAGTGTGCTGTTTTTTGATTCTCATGTATGTTTTTTTCTTCTTTCAGTATTCTTAAATGATTTTATTTCCATGTACTTAATTAACATCATATTTTGATGTCTTCCAAATTTAGATTTTTATACTGAGTTCCTTAACCTGGATAACTAGATATCTATGTCCCACAGACATCAAATTCAATATCAACATGTCTAATGATGAAATTATTACTCTCTCTTCAAAGCTTTCTTCTCTTATGATCTCTCTTTGTGAGCAACTCTATCAATGTACATTTACCCACCTAGAAATTTGGTTGTCAGTCTGGAAACTGTTTTCCTATCTAATAATCCAATCATGAATTCTTCTATTGAATTGTCTTTTTTTAATCTATGGATTTCTTTCTCACTCTACAAGTCTTACTTTAGAATTTTATCATTTTACTGTCATTATTATGACATTCTTTTAATCTTCAGTCTCTGAGCCAGAAAATCTATATTACAGCCAGTGTGAATTTTGCAATCACAAAAATGATAATATCACTACTCAATTAAAATACTTCAATAGCTTAGTATGGGTTAGTATAGCTATACTATACTTGGTATAGTATAGCTTAGTATAGCTTAGTATTGCACTGAGAATAAGGTAGACAAACATACAAAAATAAACAGCGTTTTTAAGTATGACTTTGTTGGTTTGAGAAATCTCTCTCTCTCTCTCTCTCTCTATATATATATATAGTTATTATTTAAATTCCAGTTAACATACAGTATAACATACGTTTCCAACGTACAATTTAATGATTCAGCACTTCCATACAATACCTTGTGCTCATCACAAGTGTACTCCTTAATCCCTTCACCTATTTAACCAATCCTCCCACTTACCTCACTTCTTGTAACCATCAGTTCCCTGTTAAGAGTCTATTTTTTGGTTTGCCTCTCCTTCTTTTGTTTCCCCTTTGCTCATTTTGTTTTCCTTAAATTCCGAATGGGCAGAAAACATGAATAGACATTTTTCCAAAGACATACAGATGGCCAACAGACACGTGAAACTATGCTCAATATCACTGATTACCAGGGAAATACAAATCAAAGTACAATGAGACATCACCTGTCAGAGTGGCTAAAATCAACAACACAAGAAATGACCGGTATTCATGAGGATGTAGAAAAGGGGAACCTTCTTGCACTGTTGGTGGAAATGTAAATTTTACACCAAATGTAAATTTTCCAAATGAAAAATTGGTGCAACCACTCTGGAAAACAGTATGGAGGTTCTTCAGAAAGTTAAAAATAGAACTCCCCTATGATCCAGCAATTGCACTAGTAGGTATTAACCCAAAAGAGTATGAAAATACTATGTGTTTAAATTGACATATATACCCCAATGTTTATATCTACACTAGCCCAAATGTCTATAAACCTAGATATTTTAAAATAAATTTTGTGGGGATAAGCAAATTAAGACACTATATTAATTAAGCTAGTTGCTATAAGATGTCTCAAAATTTCATTCATTTAAACATAAAGCTTTATTTCCCCCAAGTATTAATTCCATAATGAGTTTTTTTGATAGGCAGTAGAAAACACATTTTTAAACAGTGATTCAAAGATCCAGGGGACCTCACGATCTTCATTCACCACACGATACCCAAATTAGTCTGGGTGTCTGCATCCCGTGACAGACAAAAGAAGATAACAGAGAATGGTGAGATGGTCACTTCTATAAGTAGAACATATCACTTCAGTTTTTTTAAGTGTCCGACAACTTCAGAAATTCTGCAAGATGAAAAAAAAAATTCTGCAAGATGAAATCTAGCTATGTCTCCAACAAGAAGATTAAGATTGGGTAATCAAGTAGTAGTTTTTGTTGTTGCTGTGGCAGAAACGGAAGGGTAGTATACCCAACTCCCCCTTTTTCATGTTTGCCACTATAATAGAGGTTTTAATAGCTCAGTATCAGCTCTCTCATTGTATATGCCCATTTGGTTCAATTGTCATCAGTGTATCACAAAGACTTGTGGAATTATTCTTATCTGCTTCTTCCCGCCTATGTTAAATATTTATATGGTGGCTCAATCTCTCCGAGCCATCTGATGCCTCTGAAGATAAGGCCAAAAAAATCACAGATTTGTTGTGCCTGATAGCATTGCAGTGTTAAACTAGTAAATACCTACCTCTAGACTCGTCAATAAATAAAATCTGATTGCCTTAAGACAGTCTTGTCAGGTATGTTATAACTTGCAGTGAAAATATTCTTAACAGATACAACTGCCATCTGGGATCTTACAATTTAGGGTGTTTTTTTTTGTTGTTGTCATTATTTTGGCAGTTAATGTTCTACGTATATTCTGTGTTCAGATTTAATGAGGAAAAAGTAATGCATTCATATTTTTATATGTTAATAAAATGTATAAGAGCTTGCTACGAAATAGAAGAAGTGTGAAACTGTGCCATGCCTATGAACTTTAAGGTTTAAGGTTTTTTTTTTTTAATCTCTAAATTCTGTGATCGTTAACTTGGAAGTTTAATAAATAAACTTGAATAAAATTCATGACTGAAATATAAAAGAGTACTTTTTTCTTCAAATATTTCCGCTCATTTTAAAATTTTTATTCATAAAAAACATTTTATATATGGTGACTTTTTAAAACCCCTCATCTGCTAAGGGTTGATATGTATTGCTACCTATTTATTGGTAGAGGAAATTACATTTTTAAAATTATTTTTGAGCAGGTGAGACATTGATATTATGCAAAGTCAGAAACACAGGTTGATTAAAAATGCAGGCTAAATTTCCATTATGTCCTTTTACCCAAGCCACCTAGTCCTTTTTCCTAAGGGCAAACAATAATATCTGCTTCCTGTATATTATTTGCAAGACTCTATACATATGTAAGCATTTACTTATTACAGATATGTAATTTCCTTTACTGTGGAAATTTCATATTTTCATCTGCATTGCTATTTATAGACATTAGAGGATAGAAGATGTTTCAAGTTATTGTTTAAAAAGTAATTGTCAAACTTTTCTGTAGCCATGGATGTTTGCAATGTACTTCCTTTTAGTTTCATTCATTCTTAGCCATACTGTATCACCATTGTGCATAATTTTATAATTTATTTTTGTAATTCGTATATGGTCTAGAAAAAATATGGATACTTTCACTGTCCTTGGTCACAAAAAATAAGACCTCGGGCTTCATCTGGAATGAGGGAAGTAGAATTTCATTGCAAATTGCTATAGGTGATATAGGTTGGGATCCGACTATTTTCTAACTGAATAGCTGCTGACCCTTCTGATGTTACCCATCAATCTTTGTCTCTAATTTCAAAAGGATATGTTAATAGCAGTTCCCAATATTTTTGAGGGATCTTCAGCGTAAAACAACTTTCTCCCTCTTTGGTCTAGATTTCAGCTATTATAAAGCCGCTTCCGGTTACATTTTGTTTATCTGCTTCCTAGTTGACAATATTTTGTTGCTATTGTCAAAAATCTCCAAAATCTCTATCACTGTAGTTTTATGCCTTAAAAGTAGTTCTTTTCACAGTCACTACAGGGAGATGTCATGATAACACAAAATTAAAAGTCTTTAAGCTACCTTCTTAACCTGGGACCCTAAATTAAGTTTTAAAGTATTCATTCTCTGTCCAGTATTTAGAGAGATATAGGATAGTACAGTAGTTGTTCACATAACATGGTCTTCAATCTTACTATTTTATGATATCTTGAATAGTTTCTAATAAGTTAGAGCTAAAAAGACCTAACGTGGTTAAGAACATGGGTCTTTTCTTACATGCATAGGCTCTCTTTGTAAATATGAGCAAATAAATAAACTGAAAAGCAGATATCTTTTAGTTTTATTTACGTTGAACATGACAGAATGAAAACAAACAGCCAAAGTAAATAAATAAATAAAATTATATTTTTAAAGCATCTGGAAAAAGTGGAAGAGGACAGAAACTAAATTGTAAGATGTGAAATATTTGTTTTGAATTAAGTATTGGACTAATACATCTGGACTTTATCTAAGTCTACATATACATGATCACAAAATATATGTTCATCATAGTGTTGAAGAGAAGACCATACAGTTGTCAGGCATCTCCTGAAGCCAGAGACTGAACTGGTTTGTGTATTTTAAATGCAAGGAAATCAAACAAAGCCTGTAGTTAAGTGATTTTAACTACATTAAAATCCTGTTTCCTAATACTCTGTTTCTCATGTTTAGATAGTGGTTATTAAAGATTTAGAAATTACATCTCTTACTATTGGGAGTAAGTGAAACTATGGATGTCTATAAAAATAGCTAATATTTGTTTAATACTGTTTAAGGAACTAAAAAAGTTGATAACTTTGAAATGGTGACTTTTGGTCAAAGAAAAGCTATGTTGGAAGAAAAGTCTTAGTATTCTATTCACTTGTGAAACTGAATTGTCACAAATGATGGGTGTTTATGGCTTCTGTGAGAAGAAAAGTACCGTACATTGTGAAGTCCCATTTGTTTCTGCATAGCATGCATAGTCCAACATTTTTATGTGATTCTGAATTTTTTTTCTACTGCCATGAGAGTGGATCTCTGTGAGCTACACCTTGAAACATCACCTTTTCAAGTGAACTTATGAAAATAAGGGAGAAAATTACAAAGATTTTAAACTACATAATATTCACTGATTTAATTGACCATGTGATGGAAGAATTTATTCAAATCCCACAAAAGTTTCACTCCTTTAAAGATAAGACACTGGACGCTTTCAGAACAATTTAAAAATAAAGAGTAAAACCCTTTTGTGATGCATTGGATGGAATACTATAGATGTATGAGTGACTTAAGGTTTTCCAAATTCAGATTCTTGCAAGTCACAATTATAAATTCTGATTTGGTCAAACTGGTATTCTATACTAAAGTTACCTGAGAAAGACAGCTATGCAAATTCTCCCATTTAATTTATCTGTAGGCAGAAATCTGCAGAAACCTAGAAACCCTAAAGAAAATTGTTGAAGGTTACTTTTGCTCTGATGACCTTAAAATTGAAACATGGATTTGTAATCCTTTCTTTGCTGACATGGACAGCAAATCAATGATGCAGACCTTGCCAAAAATGACCTCACTGACTTAAGGACAAAGGGAATGATGCTTCATGAATTTCACTCAAGTCTTAGAGAATTTTGTTGTTCCTTGACACAGACTTATCCTCATTTGTCAAAGTGAACCATGGGAGTTTTCATTCTTTTTCTGTATGTTCTTTTGATTCAGGGTTTCAGCACATATTGCCATAAAAATGAAAAGTGAAAAATTGATTGGAGATCAGAAATGGTATTTTACCTTATAAAAGACCACTCAATAATTAAATCATTTTTAAGCTATTTAAGCACAACATTTTAGTTGAAATATATAAACAGAAATAAATTTGACTTTATGATTTATGTTTGCAATTTCTTTTTCTTGAAAGTAGAAGGTAATTAATGGGCTGCCTCAACATTCTTAAGCTCTTTCCTGAATGTCCCCTGTAACACTTAGCCTTTTTTTTTTTTTTAAGATTTTATTTATTGACAGAGAGAGAGAGCACAAGTAGGCAAAGAGGCAGGCAGAGAGAGAGGGAAGCAGGCTCCCCACTGAGCAGAGAGCCCAATGTGGGGCTCAATCCCAGGACCCTTAGATCATGACTTGAGCCGAAGGCAGAGACTTTAACCCCCTGAGCCATCCAGGCGCCCCCTGTAGCACCCAGCCTTAAACAAAAATTGCTACTTCACAAGATTCTGCTTTCTCGAGTCTCTTCCAAGTGAAATTGATCATTTTATCAAAATACATATATAGTCATATATGTTGAAAATATCACTTTCCTCTTCTCCTCCCTACCAGTGTCTTTTTGAGACCATTGTCCTTTCATGGTCTTAAAGATCATAGACATGTTTATTTTTATTATTGAATTTTATATAATTTATGTATTCTACACCCTTACACATTTTCTCATTTCTTTTCTCACATTCTAGTCATTTCTCTCCCATGATGACTTTTGCTTCACAACCTAGAGTTTCAATAAATTTTTATATTTGTGAATGATCCATCCAAAATTATGCCTTCTGGCTTTCTTGACCTCTTTCCAATGACCTTATCTTCTATTTATCCAACAACCTTCCTTTTTTTTTTTTCTTTAATTTTGGCCATACATGGAGGTTTATGATTAATCCAAACTCTTCTAACTTTGAATCACAATTCATATATCCCATATTTTGACCATTCTATTTCTCTTTCTGATTAGCTAACACTTGAATAAAATTGTATGGCACGTATTCCAACTAAATTTAAAAATCAAGTAAGACAAGCATATTTCATTATAAAGTATAACACAAAATAGTTTAGCTCAAGAAACTTATAGTACAAAATTAAAATAAATTATATTTTTAATGTATGAGTTCAATGTAAGCTTCAAAAAAATTCTGTGATCCAGGGGCACCTGAGTGGCTCAGCGGGTTAACGCCTCTGTCTTCAGCTCAGGTCATGATCTCAGGGTCCTGGGATCGAGCCCCGCATTGGGCTCTCTGCTCAGCAGGGAGTCTGCTTCCCCCCATCTGTCTGCCTCTCTTCCTACTTGTGATCTCTCTCTCTCTCTGTCAAATAAATAAAAATAAAATCTTTAAAAAAAAAATTCTGTGATCCAGAAAAATTGTATATCATGATTATATATGTATGGGTATATGTGTATTCATATATGTATACATTTAGATGTACACACATATACAAACAAACACAAATTCCATTTTTCATGAATTTGTGAATATTTTTCCATTGAAAACAAGAGATATTAGCCATTTACTCAATTATTTCCTCCAAATTTTTGACATCCCAAATGTCAGGAGGGATGCTTTGTTTCCTTATATCCACCACAAACTCTGTGCTTGGCATATGCTCAGTAAAACCCCTAATTTTAAAGTAATAAATATTGCGGTCATACATAGGAAATGGGAGTTGATAAGCATTATCAGAATATGTAATTATTCTAAGCAGAAGAGGGCTGGCTGGAAATAACAGTTTATAACAAAAAATGCCGACTGGAGAGAGTGAAATAGAGACAAGCAAAAATGAAAATATGCAGTTGTCCATAGCTAAAACTGTAGAGGAAGGGCGATGTCAAATTTCATGAAAAGTATATTTGGATACCAGAGAAATATAAAAGTACCAAAGTCTATCGAAACCATGCTTTCTTAACCCCTAGGCAGTTGCCAAGTGGAATGGAAAAGTCTTTACTGTAGGATCTGTAGGATCTGTGCCCTATAAGATGCTTGGCAGCATCTCTGACCTCTACCCACTAGGTGATAATAACAACCTTTCTGGTAGTTGTGACAGACAAAATGTCTCTAGACATTTCAGAATATCTTCTGAGAGGCAAAATCACATCGGTTGAGAACCATTGATTTAAACAAAGGCACTATAAAAGGATCTTACATTTCTTGGTGGAGTCTAACTTCTGCTCTTAAGAACCATAAATTTCCAATCTCCTTAGCCTTACTCTGCTACTGGATGTCAGTGACACTTTGGAGGCATAAGCAAGGGGACTTAGTAGAAAGATATACCATTCTCTGGCAATTAGGAAAGCAAGGTGAAAACAATGCAAAAAAGACAAAGATTTTATGAAAGAAAGTAAATATATGGCTAATGGAAAAAAATCATCTATATACCATATATAGTAATATAGTGTGCCCACCCCAAGACTCTTAGTGATAAACAGTTGACCCTTGAACTACATAGGGATTAGGGGTGCCGAGCCCTGCACACAGCCACAAATCTCTGTGTAATTTTTGACTCCCCCAAAACTTAACTAATATCCTCTTTTGATCTGGAAGTCTTACTGGTAACATAAACAATTGATTAACACGTATTTTATGTATTATATGTACTGTATACTGTATTCTCACAATTAAGTAAGCTATGGAAAAGGAAATCTACTCAGAAAATGATAGAATGCATTTTCAGTACTGTACTATATTTATTGAAAAAAAAATCCACATAAAAGTGGACCCACGCAGTTCAAATCCATATTGTCCAAATGTCAAATGTATTTATTTTTCCTCTTTCTTTTTCAAGTACTTAGTATATAAAATTTCAGTTGCTCTTTTTCTCATGAAAAAGAATCCATTTTTTACAGTTTTGGAATGTAAAGATTTATGGAAGGCATTACACAGCAAGCCTTGCCATTTGCATTTCAATATATGATTGAGAATCACTGTATAACTTTGCTCCTGCTGTTTTGTATTGATTGTACACTACATGTTTCATTAGACTACCTTCAAAAACTTTATTCCAAATGCTTTATAGATTTGCTAATTTCAATAATTGCCCTGAGACTGTGACTCCATAAGTGACTAAAAATATGTACCACAGGAAGGCAATGCTAGTCAGTGATTTGGTCATATTAACATCTGAAGTTTGAAGACTCAGTAAGGCTTGAATGATTCATATTGATTCAGACCACTCTCTGAGTTGAACAATACAGTTGGATTTTTGGTTTAAATGTATGTTGGTTTATAGTCTTTTTTTTTTCCAGTATGCAATATGCATTCCATGAATCTGGTAAATTTACTTTTTAACTCTATCCATGACAGTTGTAGCATAGCAAGAATCTTGTGAGTACCTATGGAAAATTCACATTCTTGAGTTAGAATATAGCAGAATAGAGCAGGTTCTACTTAGACTCCATCCCAGGGACATAATTCCATTATACATTATTCTTCCCTCTAAAGAGGACTCAAAATATAAACCCGAGTGTCAGTCTTTTAACAAGATACCAGTTTGTTTTTTTCCACATAATTTAAGAGACATAAACATTTGCCTATATTAGGTTATTTCATATTATGTTTGACTTACTAATCATTCAGTTTTATACTTATAGACAGTCAAACTCCGATGTGAAAACATTAGTTTATTAATGTGGTAATTATTATTTATCGCTTCCTAAGGAAATGTCATTTCCATAAGATGCTATATAACATCTCTGTGGACTGACAGTTTTCAGTCTAAATATTATATTTTTATTTATTTACATTCTTTAATAATTTGTTTCACTTGAAAGCTGTGAATAGACCAAAAATGTTTGTTACCTGCAGTTCTTTAAAAATTGCAAAATGGCATATTTAACTTGTGCTAACAAGAAAAGGACAATTTCCTGACTGCCAAATAATGAATGTGGTGTATAAATTCAGTGAAATAATGTAGGGGTAATATTAAAAGAATAAATTTAAATTACCTTTAAATTATTTAAATTATTAACAATGTTCATGAGGTAAATAGTAAACTATCTAAAGCACCACATCCTAATATTCAACACTTTTTCTCATATAGACTTAAAACTAAAAAGAACTAAACTTACATTAGAAAAGATATTTTTTTCTATTTAACAGTGATATTTGTCTATATAAATGAGACATTTTTGGAGCCATGACTTCATTTCAGTGTGTAGACAACTTGTGGGCAATAGAATATTAGCCAATAGATTGGTAAATTTGCTATTTTCCTCTGATCAGGTCTTTACATGATTTGAATTAGCACAAAATGAGTAATCATAAGAACTTTACCACATGAAAAAATGAATTTCAATTTTTATTTTTCTCTCCTGAACATTGATGTTCTCTAGTGCTGCCCATGGTTTCTTTAATATTAGTTTTGTTTTCAAATAAGCTTACTTGTGAAGATAGGAAACTAATTTTTTCTAATAACTTCTATAGGCTTGAATGTCTTGAACAGTCTTGTCTTCCATGTGATGATATAAATGGTAGAGAAAGGTAGATCAATCATATTCTTTGATAAAATTTATGCTCTCCAGAGGTTGTAGCTTTACTGATGCTCTTGATGCTATTAGTTAAAAGTTAAATTTAACTGTAAGACTAAGAAGGTTGTGGCTGATTATAGGACCACAGCTTGTAATATCACTGGTGTAGCCTCTCTAATAATGCTTAGAAAAGCAGGATGGGGACAGCTGTTTAAGACTTCACAAGTTTGAATTGACACACATGGATTCTGGCAATACATTAAATTATGTGTTCTTTTTTATGGTTATGTTCTTCCCTAAATTGCTAATTGTTAAATATGTCATATTTGAAGAGTTTTCTTCCCCTCCTGCTGTTTGATGACATTAAGAGGTCATTATTCTTTGTTTATGATCTCACAGTCTGTCAATTAAAATGTCCACAGTGTCAAAAGCAAGATTATATGCAGAATTTTTTCGGAATAAGCAGAAAGAAACAAGTTAGTAAGCACAAATATTTTATAATAATGAATAGTTTTAATTAATAAAAAATATAACCAATTTACCATTCACACATTCAACAAATCTTAATGTTCATACTAAATTTTCATAGATGTTTGGTTGTGATAATTATAGTTATGCAAATCATAAACAACTGGGGGAGACTGAATGATTATGGATACTACTCAAGCTATTTTTTCAACTCTATGAATCTAACAATAGATGAAAAAAATTTTAAGTAAAAACATTTGAGTAAGATTCTTAGCATACCAGTAATTATTTGCCTAGAGAACTCTAATATTTCTGAGACATACTACAGAATAGTTTTGTTTGTGTACACACACACACACACACACACACACACACACACACACATATATTACATATATATTAGTCTACTTAGGCTGCCATAACAAAATACTACAGTACTACAGACTGGGTGGATTAAACAACAGATATTTCAGATATTTCTCATAGTTTTGGAGGCTAGAATTTCATGGTCAGGGTGCCATCAAATTTGGTTTCTGGTAAGGGCTCCTTTCATGTCTTGTGGACAGCCACTTTCTCGTAGTGTCCTCACCTGGCCTTTCTTTTGTGTAGTAGTATGTGTGTGCACATACTGCACTAGTGTGCAGTAAAAAAGCCCCCTCTTTCTTATGTCTCTTTTTGTAAGGACATCAATCCCACAGGGTTAGAGTCCCACCCTTAAATACCACATTTAACCCAAATTGCCTCCATGAAGGCCCGATCCCCAAATATAGACACATGGATAGTCAGGGATTCAACACAAGGATTTTGAGTGAACACAATTCAGTCTGTAATAACATACATATATGCATATGTACATGCAGTGTAACTTTGAATTAGGTCACCCAACTGGTGAATACTTTAATCTCAGTTTTAGACCTTGTTCTGGTGAGAAAGGGCTTTGAGACTAACACTTTGCCAATCCTTTAGGCAGTATTTATGATGTATCCATTACATTTTCTTTTTTAAATATTTTATTTATTTATTTGACAGAGAGATCACAAGTAGGCAGAGAGGCAGGCAGAGAGAGAGGGGGAAGCAGGCTTCCCGCTAAGCAGAGAGCCTGATGTGGGGCTTCATTTCCAGGACCCTGAGACCATGACCTGAGCTGAAGGCAGAGGCTTTAACCCACTGAGCCACCCAGGCGCCCCCCATTCCATTTTCAATAAACTGAGTTGTCCATTAGCCACATCACATCTTCAATTTAAGATCATTTCATTCTTGGCCACATCAGAGACACAGGAATTTAAGAGAAACAAGTTGCATTTCTTGTTATATTTCTTCTGGAGCTCAAGCATATAACTGATAGGAAAGTTTGTCTGGTTTTTACCCAGAAACAGAAAGCTGCAAGAAGTTATAGAAAGGCTGAGGTCAGCAGACTTCTTGGACCAGCCTTTACAAAGGATAGCAGGATGAAAAAACTATTAAAAAAAATTTGTATTTAGATTAAAGATGTCTCTTACATTTTATCTACAATGAAAGAAAAAAAAGAATCATTTTGGTAACTAAGGAATCATTCTCTTGATTTACAGTATCCTATGTCACATATCCCTAGGATTGTGCTTCAAAAGTAAATTTCTATATCCATTTTAAAACAGAAAAGAGAAATTCACATTCCTGTTGTTTAGTTTGCTCCACGTAACACCACAGAATATTCAGATATATAGTAAGAATCCTATATGGTTTATTTTCTCACTATTTTATGTTTCATGTGCAGATAATGGTGTGTTAAAATCTTCAAATGCATTTGTGTACTTTGTATATATCTCTGAATTTCAAACACTTTCTGCGTAATATACTTTAATGCTCTGTTATTTGGCTCATAAAATTTTATGACTCTGATATTTTCATTGGAGATAGTATTTTGTATCAATATACCAGAACATTCTCTGTCCCATTGAATGCTTTTTTTGCCTTATTTACATCTTGCCTTAAATTAGTATCTCAACCTCTAATCTTATCCATTTTGTCTATACATCTTTGCTCATTCTTGTACCCTCAAACTTAATTTATTTAGAAATGCTTTTAGGGTACAGCAAATGGTTGATATTATTTTATTATTAATCAGTCTGACACTATATTTTTATTTGCATTTAATTGATGATAAATCATTGGCATTTATTGTTATAACCATTGTGGTTGGCATTTATTTTGTTTTATATTATTTTTGTTCTGTTTGTATAGTTATTTATGGGTATTTTTGTGATTATTTTTGCTTATTACTAAGTTATAAAGAAAATGGACATTCTGTTTAAATTTCATAACTTTATTTCATTAGTATCTGCTTCATATATTTTCTCATATATTTATTATTAACCTTTCCCTGTCCTGCCTTAACATAGCAAAATTATACATTCACATTTTCAAAATAATATCCCAGTCTCTGACATTTAACTAGAGATAATAGTACATATGCTTTCCTTGTAAACATGAATTTATTTTAATTTATCTCTATTATTATATGTGCTTCTATTTTCCTTGAGTTGTCTATGCTTCATTTGATCTACTTTATTTCCTTATTTTGGGTCAGGGATATTTTTCACTTTTTCCTTTTAGTAGTAGAGAAATTATTTTCTTTTTAATTTTTTAGTGAATACTTTTTTTAAAAAAAAGATTTTATTTTTAAGTAATATCTACACCCAGTGTGGGCTCTAACTTACAACCCTGAGATCAAGAGTCATATGCTTTACTAACTAAGCCCAGCCAGGCACCTTTAATTTTTTAGTGAATACTCTTTAACTGTTAAAAAGCCTAACTTAAAAGACAAAAACAAAAAACTTAATATTAAAAAATATCACTCCCCTACTTCCTAAAAGTAGAAAAATCTTAGAGCATGAATTCTGGTCATTTCACATGAGTTTATACTATGTGTGATCACCTTATTTTAAAAATTCAAATTAGTTACAAATTTAAGCAATCAGTACTTTTGTGGACTAACCTATATTTTTACCACTTATTTCTGTCAACATTTCTCCTGAAATGACTTTTTTTTTTTCAAGTTATGTCTGTTTTTTCAGTGATAAACACTATGTTTTCACTTGTCTCAAAAGAGTATTAAAATTGCCCATATGTTTAAATCATAGTTTAGCTGAGTACAAAGGTGTGGTTTGATGATTATTTATTTCCATAGTACTTTGAAGGCAAAACTTTTTTTCTCACTCTTGAGAAAAGTTTTCGTTTTACTGTAATTTCTACTTAGTAAATCATTCCCTATGTATGTGTGGTTTTTATATTCAAATACACTGTTGTTGATTTTTCAGTAGAAGTGCAAAATTATTCATAGGTCATAAACAATATCATTTATGAATTTTTAACTATTCAGTTTACGTTTTAATGATTGTGGATACATTGTAATCATGCCAAAAAATATAGATAATAGTTCTGTCACAATTTTACTAATATCATGCTAAGTGAAAGAAGATAAACCAGAATCAATATATTATATAATTTTATTTTTACAAAATTCTGAAACAATAGAAGATTATCTGTTGGCACAGGAATGAAAAGTGCCAGTGTCTGTGTACTTCTGAATGAACTAGGAAAAGACACAGTGGATGTGTTTTAGGTAATGCCAACACTCTAGTTCTGGGCATGGCTTATACAGTGTATGCAATTCTCAGAGGTCATTTAACTAAACACATAAGACTTGTGTAGTTTACTGTATTTTAGATTATACTTCCTTACCACATTTACATTATACTCCCAAACAAATATTATATAAAATTATATTATATATATATAGAGAGAGAGAGGGAGAGAGAGAGAGAGAGAGAGGGAGAGAGAGAATGTAAAGTAATCAACAGACTGGAACAAAATATCTGCAATATATTTGTGGCAAATCTTGCATACAGACTATATAAGGAATACATGAAGCCAATAATAAAATGAGAGAAATTCTATAAAATACAGACACAAGATTTGAATAGATATTTCACAAAAGAAGATACACAAAATATTTGAAAAGGTGCTCAAAATCATTAGTCATTTGATAAAGGCAAATTAAAACTACAATGAGATACCATTTCACACCCACTAGAATGATCACAGTTAGTCTTATAACACATAATACTGACGGGAATTTATACTCATTGCTGGTAGGACTGTAAAATTGTGTCATTTTGGAATATAATTTGGCACTTTATTATTTTGGGAAGTTATCTATTCTTTTTTTTTAAACATATAATGTATTATTTGCTTCAGGGTACAGGTCTCTGAATCATCAGTCTTACACAATTCACAGCACTCACCATAGCACATACTCTCCCATGGTACTTTATTTTAAAGTACAATATACATTTAATCTTTGTTCCAGAAATGACACTTCTACATATTTTCCAAGAAAAGTAAAAAATTATATTAAATGTTTATGATAGTTTTACTTATAATTACTTCAGCTGGAAACCATCCAAGTGTCCATCAACAAAGTAATGGACAAATAAGTTAATGACTAAAATCATTTAAGTGGTACATATTGACAGAGGTTGGAAGGGGTTGACTGGAAAGAAACACAAGACAAC
>CM053608.1:78096090-78120841 GCA_028646535.1 Procyon lotor | reverse complement strand
AAAATCTTAAAAAAAAAAAAAAAAAAGTAGTGTGATGTTAATACCTTAAAAACATTTCAAAAAAAGTCAGAAGTTAATTATAATTGATTGAAGATAATTATAAAGTTACATACCAGAACTGCAAAATAAAGACAAATTGAAATGCATACGAGGGTACCTCGATAGCAGTTTTATCATATTTTGATAGTTTTGGTTATAATATGTAAGAGAAAGACTGGCTCTACTGGATTTTTTTTCCAGCAAATTAAGTAAGTCTTATGAATGACTTAGTTCTATGAATTCTTGCATGCAGATTCTTTTTCCATAGACTTAGCTATTACTTCCCACCCAGAATGGCCTAACCTTCTAGAATCAGCCTGATCAACCTGCACAGTATACCTGCAGAGAGTTGAGGCCTTTTCCTTGTCCTCCTTTGTTTACTGCATTGCTTCCAAGCAATGAAATTGAGACAATGGAAATATATGGCCAAAGAATCAGTGACTGAGGGACACAGTCTGATGGAGCAGGCATCATCTCCATCGCTTACTGTCATCATCACAGAGAAGTAAGACATGTTTTAGGGGGCCTCACATTGGCCACTAAATCCTTGGGTTAGAAGGACACATTATATCTGACTGGTCAGATGCAAGTATACCAGGAAGTACAGTCCTACCAAGTACCCTGATCAGGGGAGAATCTGACTACTGGTAACAATCATTTATGATCCCCACACCCAATCTACACAGCATGCGCAAGCATGTGTACATATACCCATGTATGTAGACTTTTTCATTGTGAACCATAATACAAATGTCAGTATTTACATTGCTTTTGCATTCTCTGAGAATTATCTTTTTTTTTAAGATTTTATTATTTTATTTATTTATTTGACAGAGAGATCACAAATAGGCAGAGAGGCAGGCAGAGAGAGAGGGGGAAGCAGGCTCCCTGCTGAGCAGAGAGTCCAATGTGGGGCTCAATCCCAGAACCCTGAGATCATGACCTGAGCTGAAGGCAGAGGCTTTAACCCACTGAGCCACTCAGGCGTCCCCTCTGAGAATTATCTTATTAACTAAGACTATCTTATGAAATCTTATTGTGAATAAAAAGTAATTTTATCTGATTTCAATTTTATATGACTGTATTAATCTTTCATTAGCATTAGCTAGCATCATATAAAATAAAATCATTTCAAAGATAGTAACTGTAATAATATTAAGGGTTTTATTCACTTAAAAATAATTTAACACGGGGCACCTGGGTGACTCAGTGGGTTAAAGCCTCTGCCTTCGGCTCAGGTCATGATCTCAGGGTCCTGGGATGAGTCCCGCATTGGGCTCTCTGCTCGGCAGGGAGCCTGCTTCCCCCTCCCTCTCTGCCTGCCTCTCTGCCTACTTGTGATCTCTCTGTCAAATAAATAAAAAAAAAATTTAAAAAATCATTTAACAACTACAGGTCAATATATTTTTCAAAAAATTATTATGTGCCCTCAGATGTTGAGATCAAATTCTCTAGGCTATTACATTTTTCCCCAAATACCCTATGTATCATTTCAGATCCGATGTAACAAGGGCTTTGGTTAGTATGGATGATTATACAATTACAATTCGAGTTAATTATTACCTGTCATTTACTCTGCATGAAAGGCTGTGTCTCCATCAGCAACCTGGATAGCCTTAAATCAGCTTCAAAGGCTCTTCTGTCCAGGGTGCTTTAAATTTAAGGCTCTTGTGTAAGAATTGATACAGCTGACTTTTCTATGACTGTTTCAATGTGAATAACCACATCATGACAAAATCTCTTTTAAGTCTAGGGATTTTTAATAGGCCTGGAATCAGAGAAATTTATTGTCTACTTTAACAAAACTTAATTGGATATTTGGAAACCCCAGAAAAGAGAAGGAAAATGACAGATATATTTTCAGTTTAAAACTCAGAACTAAGACACATGGCATGTGTCTTAGAGATCACAAGTAGGCAGAAAGGCAGGCAGAGAGAGAGGGGGAAGCAGGCTCCCTGCTGAGCAGAGAGTCCAATGTGGGGCTCGATCCCAGGACCCTGAGATCATGACCTGAGCCGAAGTCAGAGGTTTTAACCCACTGAGCCACTCAGGCACCCTCTAGCATTTTTCCTTTAAAAGTATCCTTTTATTATATGTAAATGGAATGTCACATTTGATGTCAATAATAAACATCTCAGTCCATCTAATAACCAGCATACCTTGAGTGGATAGAAAAAAAAAACACTTTAAGCATGCTAATACATATATTCGTTTTTGACATGAAGTGGCAAAATATAAGCTACCACATATAGTCATAAGTATATACACTGACAAACATAAAGATTCGGTTTTGGATGCAATAAAAATGATGTACTTTAGTATTTAAGAAAACTCAAGATTTTGAATCCTTAAAAATTTAACTTCACCATTTGAAAGCTATAGAAAATGCAAAATACAGATACATGACATCAAGTCAAATGCCTATCGATTTCTCAATTAAATAAAATAATGAATAATGGAAGAATTTAAGATTAGAAATGAGACTAGAGGCTTGCTTAGTCAAACTAGTATAACCTTAGGCAAAGCCACTTAACTTCTCAGGATCTCAGTTTTCTTATATGTAAAATGTAGCAGGTATTTTATTAGTTGAAGTGGAAAAACTCTACAGCCATGTCTCGCCTAAAAATTTTAATATTACTTTGGAAATGGGCACTCCAATTATCTATATGACCTCAATTTCTTCTATGCAGGTATAAATTGTATATTTCAGCACAGGTAAATTATGGAATAGCCTAGAGGCCCTACAGAAGTTGTTTACAATGTATCATTTAGTCAGTGATCTTGTTAATTCCAGCTGCAGAAAAGAACCACACAAATGTTATCACTTTAAAGCCATAAAGATTACTAAATGTCTGCTAGCATAGACATGTGAAAAAAAAAATTGACTATTGTAGGAGAGAAGATTAGGCATCCAGACTTTAGCTAAATTTGTGTTAAGCCATTTCATGAGGTAAAGCACAATTAAAAGTATTTCACCCAGGGAGAAAGTTAATGAAGCCAAGGTCGCTGGTTCAATTCCCAAGTGAGCCATTAACTTTTGTTTCATTCCGTTGTCACAGACTTGCTACCCTCTTATCCCCAACTCACTAAACATGGCATGTTTCTGAGCAAAGCAACACTTGTTTTGCAAGATTACAAATAATCTTTTGGGCCTGGACCTGTCTCTATTATGAATGAGTTATGATGTAAAGCAGTGGGAGAGATTGAGAAAGTTCAGAACAGTTGTTTATCCTAGATTCTACTGCTTGATATCCACGTTACATTATTCAAATTATTCTTCTCAGTTGCTCCTCAGTGGCCTTGGAAAAAGAAGCTTTTCTCACACAGAGATAGATACATTATGCAGCTCATCCTTCAAGGAAGAACGCATTTCCCTAACTGCTACACTTGCAGTTTGGAAACATACTTCGTTTGCCGTTCAAGGACTGCTTCAACTGCAGAGAGTTTCTTTCTTAAGGTTACCCTCCTGGAGGTGGCTCACATCTGCAGACAGAGGGAGGATAAAAGCTTCATCTTTACAGTCACATCCTGGTGGGAACCATCCTGATGGGGTATATTAACTTGAGCTTTCCAAAGGGTCAGCTGAGGTTGTCACTGAGGTTTGAATAATAGTTGGACCTCTTTCTAAATCCAGCTCCACTCCCCATGCCCTATGTCAGTGCTGATGCCAAGAGTACTCATTAATAAATATCTTGGACCCTAGTCCTAGCTTTTCATCAGATACTGCTTCCCAGTGAACCCAACCTGAAACAATAGTGAAGATCATACCAGATAATCCAACATAAACTTTGATAAAATAAGCACTATGGAAAACTAAGAAACATTCTGATAGATTATCTTTTAATATGACCATTTACCTTTAACTGGGAGCATCTGAAGGAATCATTTCAAACCTCTTCATACAATCTTAATGGTAACTGTAAAATCCTGAATCCATACTATTTGGGGGGAAATTTTATTTAATTTGTCAAATGAGTCATTTTGAAATATAATTTTTCTATTTCAGAATAACGTAGCCCTATTTATTAGCAAAGATTCTGATTTGTTACATTATTAAGTTGAAGGGATATATTAATGCCTGTTAATATTACTATTATCATTGTGCTTCATGCCACATGCCACATACATTTAGCACACACCACATAATTACCACCACAGACATAACACTATGTATACTCTTGAAAGCATTTCATATTTTATAAGAAAATATAATCATTATTTTATAATTAAAAGAAAAATAATAATGGCCCCAAGAGCTGATCCCTACTGAATTATAACCCAATGTAACTCTAAGGTACAGAATTAATAAATAGAGTTAAATTGTGAGGGATGAACAAGCAATCAACAACAACTAGAAGCAATCTAGTTTTATTACCTCAAGAATAAAATCAGGGGCTTTGCCTATGCACAGTTTTTCAATTTGCTTATACAGTTTTGCATATACACTTTTACCACTTGCTTCTGCCCTCCGTGTATGAGGTCCTCTAGGAACCATATTTCTGAAAGTGCAGAAGGTTTCAAGTTTGTCTTCTTTTAAGTTTCTTCTCCCTAGAACTATCTCTTGATGTTGACAGGTAGGAGAGGTTTTTTGGTTTTGTTTTGTTTTGTTTTTTCTAGGAGTTTCAGTTTTCTTACTAATACAGAATTCCCATTGACACAGTGATGTTTTAGGCAAGCTGCTGCCTGAATGTTAATATTTTGGTGAAATGTAATAGTCACAATGCTGTGTATGGACTAGAAACCTGGATGAGAAACCTATCTTTGCCACTTCTACAAACCTCCGCTAGCTTATCTATAATGGGGAATCTTACTGTGTCTCTCTTACAACTGTTATCCTGATTAATAACAAGTTTATAAAATTTATATAAAACATCAGGATTTGGTGTGTACTAGAAAAATATTTACTTTTCCCACTTTGGTCCTTTGCTTCTAGTCTGGTTTTCCAGTGTTAAAATGCAGAACAAATTCTACTATAAATCCTTTTATCACATTGCCTTTTAAAATCTATTTTGCTCTCCCTTTTTCTGTCTTCTTCCTCTATAATCATGGAGGAAATCTGAAAATAGTACAGAAGATATGTGGGTGTCTTTTAACAATTGCTTCATCGAAAACCTTTAAGAACTTAGTGACATATAACAAAAATGTTTTGATTATGTTCATTAATTTAGACATCCAAAATTCAGAGAGGCCATGGTAGAGATGTTCATCTTTGGTTCGGTTATTTGGATATAGTTACTTTTGTTCCTATGCATGAAGAAGGCGAATTATCTGCCCAGCATGCATTCAACATACAATAATGATCTGGATAGGGCAACCGTAATAGACACAGTTACCCCATCCATAAAGGTTGAGAGGGAGTAGGGAAGCAGACATTTAGTAAGTAGTTCTTAGTAATTCTAAAATGCAGCTGGGCATGTGTTGCCAATGATTTCATTGGGCCCAGTTCCTGGCAGAGTTCTCCTGGCTCTAAATTCTGCCTTCTGTGTCCTCTGTCCTCACCTCCCAATGATTCATACTTCTGTTTCCATCAAAAGTAGGTCTTGTTTGAAATCACATATATTTTTAGACTTTCCATGTGCAAATTTTAGAGATTCAAAAGCCTCTCTTCATTTCCACTTCTCTCTGCCTCTTTCCATTACAGCTGAGATTATTCCTTTTAAAACCTTAAGCATTTCAAAAAAAAAAGAAAACCTTATGCATTTCTTGTCAGCTTATACCTAACTCCATTAAACAGAATCTACACCCACAATTATCTTGAAATATGCCTTTTCTACTTTAGACCCCTATGAGGAAGTGATGGGACACTGCTTTTAAGAGTTCAGAAGCACTGTTTCTAGCCATGCGGGTCAATGGGAGCATGTCCTTCAATTCTTAGTGGCCTTTTGTTGAACTAGGAAGGCTTTTGAGATTTACTCTAAATTTTTCTTAGATCTTAACAAAGGACCTTCTAGCCACACTCTGGATTCCCAGAGGCCATGTTTTACTGGCAGTACTCTGAATTTATTTGATATTTGTCTCAAGGACATTTATTACTTTGAAAATATTTCCCTAGCTGGGAAGACTGCCCTAGCCCTATTCATTTCCACAAAATTCTAACTGAACCTGGAAAATGTATTCTTTAAATGATCTGTCTCTTTCCAAATTTTGCCATGAGCAGTGAGCAGAGATCAGGACATCCCCATACCTAGGCCATTAAGTTTATTGGATACATACTCTGTTTTTCTCAGTACCATCAATAATAGTGTTGTCAAGCTTTCTGCTACTATTTAACAGGGGTCATTCTCATCCCAGCTTCCAAGAACATTTTATTCTCATTCTCATTCAAAATTTCCCCTTGTTGAGGCTCATCCCTTTCTGCCTGTCGCGTGGTCCCCAAATCAGTATCACATAGTTTAGGTTTAGTTAAGGCGGCATGTCAATCATAGTACTCACTTCTGTTCCTCATTTCTTTTATTGTAAAACAAACTAGAATCTTATTTCTCTCTGCAGTCCTAGTGAATCAGGTGGAGGGGAAATCTATAGACATTCAGCAGATGCTCTTTGTTGTTTTGTCACGCAAAATATGCCGAGGGATTGAGAGTCCAATTCCTTTTAATGGGGGCACCACTTTTTACGGAAGGAGTGAGGGGTGCAACTTCTAGGCAAAAATATTATAGAAAGATGATAAGTAGAAGAGAAGGGGCATGGGAAGACTTCCAAAACTATGTGCAGGTACACATGAAATGCTCTCAGAGGACCTAGGACTCTTCCTTTTGTGTGACATACAACATTCCATTCCTAAGTCTTGGGTTCAGCTTTAGCTTACTTTGTATGCAAAACTTTAAACTGTCTTAAATAGTCTTCATTGTATTCTCTTTTTATACTTCACTTCTCAAACCATAAAAACTGTAAGGTATTGTTATTATTCATTAGATTAGTTCCCAGGAAAGAAAAATTAAAAATCCCCTTAAATCTTAACTCCTTCTGAGAGGTAATATTTTAGTAACTATCAGAATAAGACAGTCGGAAAAATATACTGAGTAATAATATTTATAGAAGAAAATAATAATGGACAGAAAAAAGATACAAAATGAAATACTTTTGGGGAAAAAAAGGTACAGATATTGGCATTACATCTGACAAATTGAATAGGATGCACATTAAGAAGAAACAATTGAGTTTGTAATTCAAAGCTTATTAAAGACTTAAAAGACCAGATTGAGTAAATAGTTGAAGTGACAATTCAATGGGTAAGGATTAACTATTTTCAGAGAAGGTAAAAGCTGTATGTGAAGAAAAAGAGTACAAGATAAAAAGTGATGGACATTAATAAGCTGGAGAAGCAAGATAAATGAAGCATTTTGCCTTTGTTTTTATTTTCATTTGGTTGGGGTTTAACTATGAAAGACTGAAGATCAAAAGGGACAAAGTCTCAGGGGAGACCAGAAGAATGCAAATATGTTTAACTTCTCCTTGATTAGTGATATTTTGAGTCAAGATACCATGATTTAAAGCAATAGTTTACTCACTGTATTCTTTGAAAGAAGTAAACATATTTAACAAACTTGAAAATGATTTTAGGTCATTTGGAACAGGATTCCATTTTATCCCATTAAAATTAGAATTTTACCCTTTAAGAGACCCTTCCTCTTGAATTCTGGTAAAGACTTTGTTAATATAATAAGTCTATGAGATACATATTTGTAATAATTATATTTATCATATATATGTGTGATATACATGTGATATATATGTCATGTATATATAAAATGTATATGTGATATATATATAACAAAGGAAGTTCATAAATGAATAGAACTATAGAAGAGATCAGTGCACATAGCAAAGATTTGCATTATTTGATAACTATAGCAATGGTCAATGAGCTTTAATTAAATCTTGCTTGATCCTCATGAAATAAAATACTCCTCTTCAAGTTGCTGGTAGAATACCCAGCTGGTACTACCCAACACGAAATTGGAAATGCAGAATTAGTAAGGGAGTGGTTTAGACAGGAGATGTAGATTTGAAAGATGTTTTCATAAAGCTGAAAGCTAACACACTGGGAGCAGATGTTGTTGCCACGGAGTATAAAAGAGAAGAGCTTGGCAAAAAGAAATGGTAAATGCTTACATTTTCTGAAGCATGAAAATAAGAGCGTTTGTACTATAGATATTAAGTAGAGAAAATGACTGAAATAAGATGTGATTTTTCTTAAACTTAAAAGACTTGGATATCCACATAGAATATTACAAACGATGTATAACCAACACTAGTGGTCATACCATCTAGCTTATTATTATTCATATGTACATTTTATAGTATTTATATAATAATATAGGTAAAAAAAACAGGAATATTTTGCGTAAGTCCAATTTATAAAAAGGGTATTTTACTTTCTGTATTCTTTTTGCTCTTATTTTTGTTTAATTTTTAATTATCATTGGATTTCTCTCTGTATTTTTGCTAGCATAGATTGTATTTCATGAATATTCTTCTGCAGGTGTTTCTCAAGGGTTATAAATAGAAACCATTGTGTATACCTGTTATGTGTGTCTTCGTTTTCAACTTCACATCAAAGTGTCAAATAGCTCCCCACTGTGATTATACAATATTCACCTCACCTAGCAGTGTTTAAGGGTTCCTATTATTCATTCTTACCCGACAGTGTTGCCAGAAATTACACATTTTACCAATTTGAAGGATGGGATATTAATTTTCTTTGATGATTGTACTTTTAAAAACATTTACTAGCATTCATTTTTATTCTTCAGTGAATTATTTTTTGTTTATTTTAGTCTGTTTCTTTATATATATGAAAGAATTTTATGTACTTCATCTACATAATAGACTCTTAATTAGAATGTGGCCAAGGGGATTATCTTAATGTAATCCAAGATGTAAATATTTTTATGTATTCATACTTGCATCCTGGTGTATCTTTCAGACATTATTTCATTAGAGTAATTTTAGGTTCAGTATAAAATTGAGAGGAAAGTAAAGAGACTCTCCCACATGAATAGCCATCTCCATAACTAATATCTGCACCAGAGTAGTATAATTTTTGCAACTGATGAACCTATATTCACACATCAATAGGACCCGAAGCTCATAGTTTACATTAGGGATCTCTCTTGTATTGTACTTTCTGTAGGTTTGGGCAAATACATAGTAACATCTGTCCATCATTATTTTATCATACAAAGTAGTTTACTGCCCTAAAAATTCTAAGCATTGCCCCTATCCACCCCTTCCTCCCACCTAAATTCTGGAAACCAATGGTATTTTTTACCATCTTCATAGTTTTGCCTTTTCCAGAAAGTTATACAGCTGGAATCATATGGTATGTAGCTTTTCAGATAGGTTTATATAATTTACTAATAGGTATTTGAGTCTCCTCCATGTCTTTTCATGGTTTGTGGCTCATTTCTTTTTAGCACTAAAAAAATTTTCATTATCTGTATGGCCAGTTTGCTTATATATTCACCTACTGAAAGAAATCATGGTTGCTTTCATTACTTATGAATAAGGTGCTATAAACATTCTTGTGCAAGTTTTTATTTAGATATGTTTTCAGCACCTCTTGGCAAATACCAAGGAGAAGGACTTCTGGATCCTATGGTAAGAGTATGTTTACTTTTGTAAGAAATTGACTTCCAAAGTGGCTGTAACATTTTGTTATTCCCACTGGCAGTGAATTAGAGTTCCTGTTGCTGCATATCCTCACCAGCATTTAGTTCTGTCAGTATTCTCGATTTTTGCCATTTGAATAGGTCCTAGTGATAGCTCATCATTGTTTGAATTTGCATTTCCCTGATGACATATGATGTGGAGCATCTTTTCATTTGCTTATTTGTCATTTGCATATCATTATCAGTGAGATGTCTTTTAAAGTCTTTGTCTCATTTTTAAATAGGGTTGCTTATTTTATTATTTTTGTGTTTTAACAGGGTTTTTAAAATATTTTTTATGTTTTGGAAAACAGTTCTGTATCACATGCATGTTTCATAAATATTCTGTCTTTATCTGTGGCTTGTCTGTTTATTCTCTTTAGTCTTTTGCAGAACAGACATTTTTAATGAGGTACAGCTTATCAATTATTTCTTTCATGAATAGTATCTTTCATGTTGTATCTAAAATATTATTAACAGGGGCGCCTGGGTGGCTCACTGGGTTAAAACCTCTGCCTTCGGCTCAGGTCATGATCTCAGGGTCCTGGGATCGAGCCCCACATTGGACTCTCTGCTCAGCAGGGAGCCTGCTTACCCCGTCTCTCTGCCTGCCTCCCTGCCTACTTGTGATCTCTCTCTCTCTCTGTCAAATAAATAAATAAAATCTTTAAAAAAATAAAATAAAATATTATTAACAGATAGTGAAGTTACTGTCATCTAGATTTTCCCCCATGTCATTGTATAAAATCTGTATATTTTTTAATTTTACATTTATGCATGTAATCTGCTTAAGGTAATTTGAGTGAAGGATATATTGTCTATGTTTTTTGCCTATAGATATCTAGTTGCTTCAGTGCTGTTTGTTGAAGAGACTATTTTTGTTACACTGTATTTCCTTTGTCCCTTTATCAGAGATCAGTTGACCATGTTTATGTGGGTCTGTTTCTGGTCTCTACATTCAGTTCCATTGATACATTTGTCTGTTCTTTCACCGTCATCATACTGTCTCGATACTGAGATTTATAGTAAGTTTTCAAATGGAATAGTGTCAAGGTCTCTGGACTGGCTCAGTTGGAAGGATGTGAAGGATGTGAAACTCCTGAATTTAGGCTTGTGGGTTCAAACCCATCTTAGGGGTAGAAATTACTTAAAAATAAAATCTTAGGGGCACCTGGGTGACTCAGTGGGTTAAAGCCTCTGGCTTCGGCTCAGGTCATGATCTCAGGGTCCTGGGATCAAGACCCGCATCGGGCTCTCTGCTCAGCAGGGAGCCTGCTTCCCCCTCTCTCTCTGCCTGCCTCTCTGCTTATTTGTGATCTCTCTCCCTCTGTCAAAATAAATAAATAAAATCTTTAAAACAAAAATAATAAAATAAAATCTTAAAAAAGTGGGATAATGTCAGTCTTCCAATTTTGTTGTTCCTTGATTTTATGTTGGTTATTCTGGTTTTCCTCTCTAAGTACATAAAAATCAGTTTGTTGATTTCTACAAAATATCTTGCTGGAATAATTATTGAGATTGCATTGAATCTATAAATGAAGGGGGAAGAATTGACATCTTGAACATATTGAGTCTTTCTGTCCATAGATATGGAATATCTCTCCATTTATTTAGTGGGTTATTTATTTATTTTTTTTTTTAAAGATTTTTATTTATTTATTTGACAGAGAGGAGAGAGATCACAAGTAGGCAGAGAGGTAGGCAGAAAGAGAGGGGGAAGCTGGCTCTCCGCTGAGCAGAGAGCCCAATGTGGGGCTCCATCCCAGGACCCTGAGATCATGACCTGAGCTGAAGGCAGAGGCTTTAACCCACTGAGTCACCCAGGTGTCCCAAGTGTTTTGTTTTGTTTTTTAACCAAGTTTTATAGTTTTCCTCATATAGATTTTATACATATGTTGTTAGATTTATACTGAATTGTTTCCTTTGGGGTGGTGCTAACGTAAATGATACTGTGTTTTTATTGCTGATATGTAAGAAAGCGATTGACTTTTTTATGATAACCTTGTATTTTGCAACCTTTCAGTATGCCCTTATTACTTCCAGGAATTTCTTTCCCATTTTTTAAAGATTTCCTACATAGATAATTATGCCATATGTGAACAAAAGACAGTTTTCCTTCTATTCCAAACTATATGATTTTCACTTCTTTTTTTTTTTTTTGGTCTAATTACATTAACAAAGATTTACAGTATGATGTTGAACAGGAATCATGAGAAAGGACATCCTTGTTCCTTACCTTAGTGGGAAAGCGTTCAGTTTCTCACCACTAAATATAATGTTAGCTACAGATTTTGCAGATACTTTATCAAGTTGAGAACTTCTCTATCCTTAGTTTACTGAAGATTTTTATTATGAATAGATGTTGGGTTTTTAAAAAAAAAGATTTTATTTATTTATTTGACAGAGAGACAGCAAGAGAGAGAGTATATCCAGCGGGAGTGGGAGTGGGAGAAGCAGGCTTCCTGCCAAGTAGGGAGCCTGATGCAGGGCTGGATCCCCAGACCCAGGGATCATGACCTGAGCCAAAGGTAGATGCTTTACTACTGTGCTACCCAGGACCCCGGATTTTTATTTTTTTTTAAGATGTTTTTTCTGCATCTATTGATATGGTGAAGTTTTTCTTCTTTAGCTTGTGGATGTGATGAATTACATTAATTGATTTTTAAATGCTGAACAAGCCTTGAATACCTGGAATAAATCTCACTTGGTCATAGTATGCAATTCTGTTTTATATATTGAGTTAAATTTGTTATTCTCTTGAGAATTTTTGCATCTGTGTTTGTGAGAGAGATTGATTTGTAGTTTTTGTTTTTGGTTTTGGTTTTCCCTTATAATCCCTTTGTTGGGTTTTGGTATTAGGGTGATTCGTGCCTCAGAATGAGTTAGCAAGTATTTCCTCTGCTTCTATCTTCTAAAAAGGAGTGTAGAGACTTGGTAACAATTTATTCCATAAATATTTAATATAATTCGTGAGAATTCAATTTTTCCCTGGCGTTTTCTGTTTTCGAAGGTTATTAATAATTTATTCAATTTATTGAATAAATGTAAGCCCATTCAGATAGTCTATTTCTTCTTATGTGTGTTTGGCAAGTTGTGTCCTTCAGGAATTGGTCCATTTCATCTAGGTTATAAAATTTTGTGACATAAAGTTGTTCATAGTATTCTTTTATTCCTTTCAATTTATGCCGGATGTGTAGTGACTCCCCTATTTCATTTCTGATACTAGTAATTTTTGTCCTCTCTCTTTTATTTTGACCAGAAGTTTATTGATTTTACTGATCTTCTCAAGAATCAGCTTTTAGTTTTATTGATTTCTGTATAGATTCTGTTTACAATTTTATTGACATTTCCTCTCCTTCTTCTTCTTGTTTTTCTTCTGCTTATTTTAGATTTAATTTAATTCTACTCTTTCTGGTTTCTAAAATGGAAACTAAGATGATTGATTTTATATATTCTCTTCTAATACATGCATTCAGTTTTATCAGTTTCCCTCAAAGTACTGCTTTTGCTTCATACAATAAGTTTTAATAAATTGTGTTTTCATTTTCATTTAGTTCAAAATATTTTTTTTAAGATTCTATCTATTTATTTGACAGAGAGAAATCACAAGTAGACAGAGAGGCAGGTAGAGAGAGAGGGGGAAGCAGACTCTCCGCTGAGCAGAGAGCCCGATGTGGCGCTCGATCCCAGGACCATGAGATCATCATGATCTGAGCCAAAGGCAGAGACCTCAACCCACTGAGCCACCTAGGCGCCCCTAGTTCAAAATTTTTTTAAAAAATTTCTCTTATGATTTATTTGACCTGCATGTTATATAGAAGTGTATTGTTTAGTTTCTACATATTTGGGGGGATTTTCTGGCTAACTTTCTGTTACTGATTTTTAGTTTAATTATATTGTAGTTGGAGATGGACATTGTATGATTGGTATTTTTTAAAATTTGTTAAGATTCGTTCATATCCATCAATGCAGATTCATTTTTGGTGGCTATTTCAGTGAATTTGATAAGCGTGCATATTCTGCTGTTGTTGCTTGAAGTTCTTTGTAGATGTTGATTATATCCAGTTGACTGATGGTGATGAGTTCAACTCTGTTCTTCCTGGATCTGTTCATTTCTGATAGAAAGGTATTGAAGGGTCCAACTATGATAGTGGATTCATCTTTGTCTTTTAAATTAGATTAGTTTTTGGCTCAATGTTTAATGCTCTGTTGTTAGGCACATATGAATTAAGGATTGTTATATCTAATAGGAGAATTGGTCATTTTATCATTGTGCAATGCTCTTCCTTATCCCTGATAAGTATCCTTACTTTAAAGTCTGCTCCAGGGGCACCTGGGTGGCTCAGTCAGTTAAGTCTCTGTGGTGGGCTCAGGTCGTGATCCCAGGGTCCTCAGATCAAGCCCCACATGGGGCTCCCTTCTCATCAGGGATTCTGCTTCTCTTTCTCCCTCTGCCCCTGCTCATGCTTATTCTTTCATTCTCTCTCAAATAAATAAATCATCTTTTAAAAAATATTTTATTTATTTATTTGACAGAGAGAGCAAGATAACAAGTAGGCAGAGAGGCAGGCAGAGAGAGGGAGAAGCAGGCTTCCCGCTGAGCAGAGAGTCCATGTGGGGCTGGATCCCAGGACCCTGAGATCATGACCTGAGCCGAAGGCAGAGGCTTTAACCCACTGAGCCACTCAGGAGCCCCTAAATAAGCAATCTTTAAAAAAATAAATGAAGTCTGCTCTGTCTGAAATTAATAAAGCCATTCTTGCCTTCTTTTGATGTCAGCATGGTATATTTCCTCCACTTACTTCTAATGTTTCATTTTAGTTAGAGTGGGTTTCTTATAGATAACAAATACTTGGGTCTTACTTTGTGGTCCACCCTGAAAATCTCTTTTAGTTGATGTCTTTACACCATTGACATTCAAAGTGATTATTGATGTAGTGGAATAATATCTATCATATTCATTGTTTTCTACTTGTTGCTCTTGTTTTTGTTCCTATTTTTGTCTTCCACATATTTTCTGTCATTTGTGATCTTAATTGAGCATTATATGATTCCTTTTTCACTCATTTGTTGGCATTCCAGTTTTTATGGCATTCCATACTTTTTTTTTTCCTTTGCAATATAAATTTATAGCTAATCTAACTCTACTTTAAAAAAACACTATATCGGGGCGCCTGGGTGGCTCAGTCGTTAAGCATCTGCCTTCAGCTCAGGTCATGATCTCAGAGTCCTAGGATTGAGCCCCACATCCGGCTTCTTGCTCAGCGGGAAGCCTGCTTCTCCCAATACCATTCCCTCTGCTTGTGTTCCCTCTCTTGCTGTGTTTTTCTCTGTCAAATAAATAAAATTTAAAAAATAAAAACAAAAAACACTATACCATTTAATGCATAGTGTGAGGACCTAATATTAATAAAATAATCTAAATTGTCCCTTCTGTGCCTTATATCATTACGGTCACTTATTTTATATAAATATACATGCATATATATGTACGTATACATACATATCTATATCTATATCTATATAAATATGTGTATATGATTATACGATATGTACATTAGCATGCATAGCATAACTATCATTATTTTGAACAAAGTTATGTCTGTAAGGTCAATTAACAAAAATAGAAGTTTTACTTTTATTTATTCCTCCTTTGATGCTCTTTTTTTTATGTAGATGCAAAGATCTGACCTATATTATTTTCCTTCTCTCTAAAAAAGAACTTTTTTAATCATTTCTTGTAAGACAAGTTACTGGCAATAAATAAGTTTCTCAATGAAATGTTTATTTCTCCTTTACTTCTAATGGATAATTTTGAAAGGTACAGAATTTTTAGGTGTTTTTTCTTTCTTCTCAATACTTTACATATTTTACTGCACTCTTCTTGCTTGATGGCTCTGAAGAGAACTCACATGTAACTCTTACCTTTGCTTCTCTATAGGTAAATTTCCCTCTGGCACTCCAACTTCTTTCAAGATCTTTTCTTTATCTTTGATTTTCTGCAGCTGAAAATTCTATTTACTTGTGGTTTGTTGGGCGATTTATCTTGGTTGATGTTCTCGGAGCTTGCTAGATCTGAAATTTGGTGTCTTACATTAATTTTATCGTTTCAAATATTTCTTCAATTCCTTTCTTTCTTCTCCTTCTGTTATTCCCAGTACACATATGGTACACTTTTGTAGTTGTCTGGAGTTCTTGTATTTCTTTTCTCCTGTTTTCTTTGCTTTTCAGTTTTGAAGATTTCTATTGAGATTCCTTACGCTCAGAAATGCTATGCTCAGCTTTGTCTAGTCTACTAATATGTCTGTTAAAGACATTCATGGGGCATCTGGGTGGTTTAGTTGCTTATGCTCTGCCTTAGGCTCAGGTTATAATTTCAGGGTTTTGGGATTGAGCCCTGTGTCAGGTTCCCCACTCACAGGGAGTCTGCTTCTTCCTCTCCTTCTGCACCTCTCTCCTACTCATGCTTGCTCCCCCTCTCTCAAATAGATATATAAAATCTTTTTTAAAAAAGATATTCATCATTTTTTATATAGCATTTTGATCTTTTTGGTTCTTTCTTAGGATTACCATCACTCTGCTTACATTGTCCATCTATTCCTGCATGTTGTCTACTTTATCAATTTGAACTTCTTTCATGTTTGTAATAGTTGCTTTAAATTATTTTTAATTATTATTATTTAAGTAAACTCTACACCCAATTCAGGGCTTGAACTCATGACCCTGAGATCAAGAGTCACATGCTCTACCAACTACGTCTGTCAGTCATCCCTTCACTCCTTTTTAAGTTTGTCTGCAGGTCTGTTTTTCAGTTGTTTTAAATTATTGGTCTGATATTTCCATCATCTCTACCATGTCTGGTTCTGGTGCTTGCTGTGTCTCTTCAAACTGTGTTTTTTTGCCCATTAGTGTGCTTGTAACTATTTTGTTTTTGTTTGTTTTTATTTGTTTTTTCTCCCCCCCACACCTAAATACGATTACTAGGTAAAAGGAACTGCTATAAATTGGCCTTTAGTAGTGTGGTAGTGAGATACGCGGGAAGGGAAAGCATTCAATGGTCATGTAATTGCCTTTCAGTCTTTTAGTAAGACTATGCCTCTGAACTGTGCACTGTGCAACTGTTACTCAGATTTTTCTCCCCCTCAGGTTGGGATAGGTTGGCTAGGGCAGGCTGGAGTTGGAGATTTACTTTTTCCCACTTAGAAGGCTAAAGCTAACTCGAGTTTTATATTTCTCTTCAGTTCAGTTAAGCTTTAATAAATCCCAGGCAGGTTAGAATCTGGTTAACTACTTTTTTCTGGTGGTGGACCTTGTTAAGAACAGAGTGCTTTGATGTATTTCAAAATGTGAATTTTGCTTTTCCCTTCTGCTGACAGAAGCATTTGGAGTTTTTTTTTTTTCTCTGTTACTTACTAGACACATTCCTGGAGGTAAAACCTACAAAAGTGTGAGGCTTACCTGTGATTGGATTCCCCCTAAAGTTTTTAATTCTCAGACTTTTCTACACTGAGCCTCCAGCAAGTCATCAGTGATAATTCAGATTTTCCTATTTCAGCAGTGATTCCAGCAGCTCTACTCTACTATATTGTGATTCTCTGTATCCATCTATTTTTTTTCGCCCAATTTTGGGAGCAACACTTTACCCTATGATTTTACTTCTTTTAGAGATCTAGGAAGAGCTGTTGACTTTTCACTTTTCTTTCAGCTCTGTTCTTGTTGTTAGGAAAGAGTAGCAATTCCAAATTCTTTACCTATGGAACCAGAAACTAAAGTCATATTCTTGTGTTTTATTTAAGAAATACATCCCTAACACACTGGCACATATGTATTCCTTCATATTTGTTTCTAAAATATTTAAAGTTTTGCTTTTCACACCTCATTTTCTAGCTTTATCTCAAAATACTTTTTATGTATAATTATGGGTTAAGTGTTATAGTTTGTTTATTCCATACAACTGACCAATTTTGACATCTCTGTTGACCGGTTATCTATTCATCATATATTAGTGATTTCCACAAAATATTACCTCTGTGTAGACATGTGTATCTTCTATAGAGCTTTTCATTCTCTTTTGTTGACTATTTGTTTATAACCTCCTAATCCTATGTGCTATTATTTATTATGGCTTTATAATAAGACATGATATCTGATAGAGCAGTCCTTCCACATTGCTTTTCTTTAAAAATGTCCTGGTATCTTGGGCATTTATTCTTCTGTATAGAATTTGGAATCAAAATATGAAATTTTGTGAAGAACTCTGTTGATATTTTCACTAAAACTGAATCAAATTTAAAGATTAATATAGAGCTGATGTCTTACGATGTTTATTCTTTGTAATTGATGAGCACGTTGTAGCTATCAATTTAAGCCTCCTATAGTCATTCAGTAATGTAGAATTCTCTCCTTTTTTCTTTTACATAAACTTGATCTGTCTCCATTTCTTTGTTTCATATATACATACATAAGTATATATATGAAATTATTTCTAAATCTATAAGGCAGAATATATATATGAATCTATATATACTCATACATTTTGGATAGTAAAAATTGTACCACATATCAAATTTCTCTCTTTTCCTTCAGAAAACTTTTGAGGTAGGACAGTACTTTCATCAATCTAGGTAAGAGTCATTCTCTTTGGCATGGAAAAGATAATGAGGATGGAAGATCAAAAGTTAATACAAGATACTTGGAAATTCTTGTGGTGCCTGGGTGGCTCAGTCAGTTAAATGGCTGCCTTCAGCTGATGTCATGGTCCTGGGGTCCTGGGATTGAGCCCCATGTTGGGCTCCCTGCTAAGTGGGGAGTCTGCTTGTCCCTCTCCCTCTGCCTCTCATGTGTTCTCTCTCTCCCAAATAAAGAAATAAAATTGAAAAAAAAGATACTTAGAAATTCTGAAACCTCCCGAATGAAGACATTACATAAGAGATTCATTATAATTTTCTTTTCTCCCCTTCCCACCTCTCCCCTCTCCTCCCTCCTTCCTCCCTTCCCTCCTCCCCTCCCTTCCTTCTTACCTTGTTTACTTCCTTCCTTTCTTTCTTCCTACTTTCCTTTTTTCAGCTCAAATAATTTTCAGGTTATCTGACAAATTCATTGACAAGGGGCAATTCAAGAATTCTCTTAATCATGTTACTGCTTGAAAGTAAATAAATGGTTATCCTTAAAATTCCACAACTTTATAAAGCAGATTGAATTTATTTTTAAAATTATTAACTTTGAAGCTGTCATGAGTCTGAAATTCTAGCCTAAAGCAGGGGTCGGCAAACTGTGGGTGACAGTCCAAGTATCACCTCTTGCAGAGCAAATCCCACTATGGCCATGTATTTACGTGTTGTCGGTGATTGTTTTCATCCTATAACAGCATGATAGTAGCAAGAGATTGTGTCACACACAAAGCCAAATATATCTACTGTCTGTCTCTTTACAGAAATAGTTTGCTAACCTATGTAGTCTAAAAGAAGCCCATGACTCTACTGTGTATGTAATTTTGTAAAAGGGAGATAGATTTACACACATCATTTACACACTCCAATCTTGAAAAATAGTGAACATGGACTGACTGTGGTTTAACACATGAAAGTATTTGAATCCATTTTTTAAATACTTAGATAATTGGTATTAATAAATATTCATAGTATAAACAGCATTCATTATGATAAGGCATATTAAAAATAAAAATATTGTGAATTATTTCTTGGCTTTTTATATGTAAAATGATGGTTTCAAGTCCTATCTGAAAGTCCTTACTCTTCTGATTCCCACTTATGTCAGAGAAGACAGCTCAGTTTCCAGTTTCCTTGGGAGAACACAGCCTCCCTGGTTGCATTTCTCCATCCTTTTTAGGTTTTTGTTTAAATTTTAGGTAGTTAACACACATTGTTATACTAGTTTCAGGTATACGATATAGAGATACAGCACTGCCACACAACACCCTATTCTCATTACAGCAACTGTACTCCTTCATTCCCATCACCTATTTCACCCACAATCCCACCCACCACCCTTCTGGGAGGGAAAACAAACCATCAGTTTGTTCTCTACAGTCAAGAGTCTGTTTCTTAGTTTGTTTCTCCCTCTCTCTCTCTTTTTTTTCCCTTTGCTCATTTGTTTTGTTTCTTAAATTCCATATGTGAGTGAAATCATATGGTATTAGTCTTTCTCTGACAAACTTAGCATAATACTCTCTAGCTTCATCCATGTCATTGCAAATGGCAAGATTTCATTTTTTTTTATGACTGAGTACTAAAAATCCTAGAGGAGAACACAGGTAATAACCTCTTCGACATCGGCTATAGCAACTTCTTTCTAGATATGTCTCCTAAGGCAAGGGAATTAAAAGCAAAGCTAAACTACTGGAATGTCATCAAAATAAAAGGCTTGTGCACAGCAAAAATAAATAATCAGCAAAACTAAAAGGCAACTTTTGGAATGGGAGAAGTTATTTGCAAATAACATGTCTGATAAAGGGTTAGTATCCAAAATACATAAAAACTTATAAAATTCAATGTCCCCAAAATGAATAATCCAATTAAAAAATGGGCAGAAGATATGAATAGACATTTTTTCCAAAGAAGACATACAGATGGTCAACAGGCACATGAAAAGATGCTCAATGTCCCTTACCATCAGGGAAATACAAATCAAAGCTACAATGAGACATCATCTCACACCTGTCAGAATGGCTAAAATCAGCAACACCAGAAACAGTAAGTGTTGTGAGGATGTGGAAAAAGGGGAACCCTTTTACAAGGTTGATGGAAAAGTAAACTGGTGCAGCCACTCTGGAAAACAGTATAAAGGTTCCTCAAAAAGTTAGAAATGGAACTACCCTATAATCCAACAATTGCACTACTAGGTATTTACCCAAAGAATATGAAAATATTAATTCAAAAGAATACGCGGACCCTGATCTTTATAGCAGCAGTGTTGTCTACATTCCTCCTTCCTTTTAACAGAAGCATGGCAGAGTGTTCTTTCTCTATTCTGGTTTGTTTTACTGTTCCATGTAGTTCCTAGCTCTTTTATCATGTAAATAGCTATTTCTTCACATGACATTTGTTTTAAGAGCAATGCCTCTAGGTCTTCTGTTTTGAAAATTGTTATTTGATATACTTTGGAAAAAATGCTAAAAGTCATTTTGAAATAGTGTGCTTCTGGAGGAGATACTGGCTGAATGCAAGGCAAAAGTTACTTGGAGGTGGCAGTGAATTATTGTTTAGGTCGTTATGCCATTCTAGTTTGGAGCTATTTTTTTTCCTATCATTATGAATATTCCATTCCTTTGCCCTATTGCTAAGAGATCTACTACTCATTAACATTTTTTTTTCATTAACATTTTTAAAGTGAATTTTTGCCACATAGAGCCTTTTGAGAGTTTTGGTTTTCTTTAGTTTCTGTAGTTTCACTACAATATCTGTAAGCAAATTTCTTTCTCCTAATCCAAATTGTGAGAAGTTGTGTTTTCTAAATCTAAGCATTCATGTAATTAATTATGCAAAGTCCCATTCAATCACATTGATGCATTTATTTATTCACATTCTCTACTCCCAGCAAAGGGCAAAGAACTGAAATAATCCTACAGCTCTGTTTAACATTGATTTTTCTCTTTGGTTTTGTAAGGCCTCTTTCTTGTTTTAGTTTTCCCTTGTTATCTATATTTTCTACTCAAACTTCCCTCTTTCTAAAACAAAAACAAAACAAAACTAAAAAAAACCTTTTTAATATGTATAATAATTTGTATGTGTTTTGCCACAATTATATGTTTTCTGTGTATGACATCTTTATTTATAGAAATGGTATTATAAAAGCTAATTTTTTCACTAGGCACTTTGTTTTCCATTATTTATATATGTAGTACAACTAAATTGTTTCTTTTAGCTGTTTTATAGTATTCTATGATATGTTTTATGTATATACCACACTGTTCTTATGCAATCTCCCCATGACTCTTCAACTAGTAATTACTACACATATTTCTCCATTGAACACCATGATCTCCTAATGAACATCTGGGAGGTTTCTTTTTAATAATGTACACCCAGAGAATTATTGCCAGACTGTTCTCCAGAATGTCATATCAGGCAGCACTGCCGCCAACAGTGCATGAACCTGTCTATATCTCTATAAATAAAAATTTGTCATCATCAAGTTTTTGAATATTTGCAAGGGTAAAAGATGTTGAGTGTTCTTTCATTATTGTTTTGATTTGCATTTTTAAATTAATGAGTCTGAGAGATTTTCCCCATCTTTTTATTTTATTTTATTTTTTATTTCCACGGAGGGAGAGAGAACAGGCAGAGGGGCATAAGGAGAGAATCTTTTAAGTAGACACCACACTAAATATGGAACCCAATGTGGGGCTAGATCCCACAACCCATGACCTGAACTGAACCCATTTCAGTTCATGACCTGAACTGAAACCAAGAGTCAGACGCTTAACCAACTAAGCTACCCCAGTATCCCTGTCCCATTATTTTTTTTAAATTCTTTTTATAAGTCTTTGGGTTTTCCTTTTCTGCTAATTTCTAACCATAATATTATTTGTCTTTTGAGAATATTGCCTTTTTCTTGTTGATATGCTAATCTTTTATTAATATATGTTATCAGGAAATTTTATGCCTAAAAATAAAACTTATCTCTGTTGGTTAGGCATTGGAATTTAGATAATAGACAGATTTATAAACAGATTCAAATGTTATATCAAAAGCCTAAATAATAATATAATTTGTATATCTTATAAATATATTTTTTGTAAATATTAAAAAAAAATGTTCTTCCTTTTCCAAAACATCATTATAGGAGTTTGGCTGACAACTGGAATGTGTAAGTAGCTTTATTTAGTTTTTGTTCCATTTGAACTTTAATATTTTTTTGGTTTCACGGAGCTATTACTCTTCTCATAATGTGGGGAGGAGGAACTATGATTGGTAAAGAAATATGACAGTAATTGTACTTAGTAAATATTATGATGGTAATTCTCATTTTATAGGCTTATTAAAATATAGCTGACAGGAAATATTCAGAAATTATGTGCACACACATACGCTCACCCATGTACTCAGAGAGTATTTAATTATTATTTATTTTATGTTATTTTTATCTTCCAAATTTTTTATAAAGTCTTCCAGTTTTTTTGGGGTAATATTTTTAAATTAAAAAAAATAAACAACTATCATAACTGGTACTAATCTGGAGATGAGCATATGACGATAAATGCAGCAGATTAGTAGTGAGGTATGTTAAGTTATTTAGAGCAATACAATATTATAAATTTAGAGATAGCATTAAAATATTTTAAAAATCAATTTCAGTCTCTGTTTTCATTTTTAAATACTTTTACGTATATTTATGTTTAAAGTGCCTTTTTCTCTTTGATGAAATTTTTTAAATATTAAATAGTTCTATGGAAAATGTACTACATATGTGCATAGCATGAAAAAATGAACACTGAGAACTATTTTATAAAACTACACATTGGAGCACTGGGTGTGGTGCAAAACAATAAATCTTGTAACACTGAAAAAAATAAATAAATAAAATTAATAATAAATAAATAAAATAAAACTACACGTTGGCAAAGATAATGTTCTCATAATTACTATTCCCTGGAGAAAGCAACATCTTGGGATAGCTTGCACTGTTACACTTTATAAATACGAAGTTTGTATACTACAAATGCTATTTTTAAAACAGTATTCATCTGCGAAACTCAGTATTTTACCTGGTCTTCATGGTTTTCAGTAATAACTATGCAAACAGTTATGAAATGGTCATTCTATACTACTTTTCAAATGCCATGTTTCTATGGCATATATTCCTTTGAGGTAGATTTTATATCAATTTGTTCTCTTTAGCTTGAGGAAAGTTTGAGAGAAGGTAACTGCATTATCTATCCAAAATTCAGCCACTAATACAACATGGAAAGGGTAACAAAAATATTTAGGCTAAGATTAAGACGAGAAATATGGAGAATACTGAATACCTCATAAGGCAAATAGTCATCCCTATTCTTATTATAAATAAGTCAAGCCCTATTCTTTCTGGCGTTAAATTTTCTAAGTGTCTGGGTTTCTCACAGTCAGACATTTTCAGATTTATTCAAAAGACATATAAAATTTTAGGTTTAATGTCAGAATTATTTGTAGATCTACTCTTCTATATTAGTGAGTGTTTTTTTTTGTTTTTGTTTTTGTTTTTTATTTATTTATTTGACACAGAAAGAGAGAGAGATCACAAGTAGGTAGAGAGGCAGGCAGAGAGAGAGAGGGGAAGCAGGCTCCCCCGCTGAGCAGAGAGCCCGATGTGGGGCTCGATCCCAGGACCCTGAGATCATGACCTGAGCTGAAGGCAGAGGCTTTAACCCACTGAGCCACCCAGGCGCCCCTTAGTGAGTGTTTTTGAGAGCCAGTTGTAATCATATTTGAAATAGAAATAGATTTCTAAATATACCTAAATTATTTGTAATATGTACTAATCACAGAAGAAGCTATTTTTCTGTTAAATGCTTCCGATATTTCCTTACTTCAAACACAATACAGGCATTGCAATTTAGAAGTTAGAACAAGAACAATAGCAAAAAAAATGTGTTTTTTTAAAATACATGGAAAGTCATGAAAGAAATATTTTTTTTTAATTCATTTGACAGAAAGAGAGAGAGAGATCACAAGTAGGCAGAGAGGCAGGCAGAGAGAGGGGGAAGCAGGCTCCCCGCTGAGCAGAGAGCCCAATGTGGGGCTTGATCCCAGGACCCTGAGACCACTACCTGAGCCGAAGGCAGAGGCTTAACCACTGAGCCACCCAGGCGCCCCATGAAAGAAATATTTTAATATCCCATAACATATATAATCTTTATGATGTAAAATTTGTTCATTTGTGTCAGTATCAACTAAATATTCTAATATGCATATTAATGTCAATTAAGTTGATCTGTACAATTATAAGTATGAAGAGATCAAAGTAAATAATCTGATTTCTAATCCTACCACTTACTTATTGAGATAACTTGGGCAATTCAGTCAACATCTTTGAGTTTCCAGGATTCTTAATGAAAGAGAACA
>CM053608.1:78066139-78095590 GCA_028646535.1 Procyon lotor | reverse complement strand
ATATTATGTTGAAGTATGTTCTTTCTAAATGTATTTTATTGAGTGTTTTTATCGTGAATGGATGTTGTACTTTGTCAAATGTTTTTTTTCTGAATCTATTGAAATGATCATGAGGTTCTTATCCTTTCTTTTATTAATGTGGTGTTTCATATTGATTGATTTGAGAATATTGATCCATCCTAGCAACCCAGAAACAAATCCCATTTGATTGGGGTGAATGGTTTTTTTGTTGTTGTTGTTGGACTTGATTTGCTAGTATTTTATCACACATTTTTTTAAAGATTTTATTATTTGAAGGAGAGAGAGAGAAAGCAAGTGGTGCGGAGGGGCAGAGGGAGAGGGAGATGGAGAAGTCCCACTGAGCAGGAGGGAGATAGAGAAGTCCCACTGAGCAGGAAGCCTAATGCAGGGCTGGATCCCAGGACCCAGGATCACAACCTGAGCTGAAGGCAGACCCTTAACTGACTGAGCCAACCAGGTGCCTCTTTATCAAACATTTTTGCATTCATATCCATCAAGGATATTGAGCTGTAGTTCCCTTTAAGTTTTTATTTAATAAACTTTATTAAATTTTATTAATAAATTTATTAGTTTTTGTTAATTAAATTTTGTTAATTAAATTTATAGATTAATTTTGTTAATTAATTAACAAATTTATTAAATTTAATTACAATTAATTTTATTAGTAGAGTCTTTATATGGTTTTGGTATCATAGTAATTCTGGCCTTGTAGAATAAGTTTGGAAATTTCCTTCCTCTTCTATTTTTGGAATAGTTTGAGAAGAATAGGTATTAACTTCTCTTAAATGTCAGGTAGAATTCATCTGTGAAGTCATCTAGCCCTGGACTTCTGTTTCTTGGGAGTTTTTTGATTACTGATTCAATTTCTTCACTTATCAGTCTGTTCAAGTGTTCTATTTCTCCCTGTTTGAGTTCTGGTAGTGTATGTGTTTCTAAGAATTTATTCATTTCTTCCAGACTGTCCAATTTGTTGGCATAGTGTTTTTCATAATATTGTCTTATACTTCTTTGTATTTCTGTGGTGTTATTTCTTCACTCTCATTCATGATTTTATTTATTTGAGTCCTCTCTATTTTCTTTTTGATAAGTCTAGCTAGAGGTTTATCAATTTTATTACTTTTTTCAAAGAACGATCTCCTGGTTTCATTGATCTATTTTATTTTATTTTATTTTTTTAGTTTCTATATCATTTATTTCTGCTCTCATCTTTATTATTTCCGTCCTTCTGCTGACTTTAGGCTTTGTTGTTCTTTTTTCTAGCTTCCTTAGGTATAAGGTTAAGTTGTTTGAGATTTTTCTTGCTTCTTAAGGTAGTCCTGAATTGCTATACACTTCCCTTTTAGGACTACTTTTGCTGCATACCATAGGTTTTCATTTTCTTTTGTTTCCTGGGTTATTTTTCTTCCTTGATTTCCTGGTTGACCCATTCATTGTTTAGTGGCATGTTGGTTAACCTCCACATATTTGTGGTCTTTCCAAATTTCTTCTTGTAGAAGAAGAAATGGTTGTGGTTGATTTCTAGTTTTATAATGTTTTTGTCAGAAAAGATGCATGGTATGATTTCAATCTATTTGTTTTTGTTGAGGTCTGTTTTGTGATCTAATATGTAATCTGTTCTGGAGAATTTCCATGAGGACTTGAAAGAAAAGTGTATCTAATTGTTTTAGGATAGAATGTTCTGCATATAACTGGTAAGTCCATCTGATTCAGTGTATCATTCAAAGTCATTATTACCTTGTGGATTTTCTGTTTAGGTGACCTGTCTATTGACGTAAGTGGGGTGTTAAAGTCCCCTACTATTATTGTATGATTACTAATGAGCTCTTTTATGTTCATTTATTGACTGTTTTATATATTTGGGTGCTCCCATCTTGGGTGCATAAGTGTTTACAATTGTTATATCTTCTTGTTGGAGTGTCCCCTTTATTTCAACATAGTGCCATTCTTTGTCTCTTCTTACAGTCTGTTTTATAGTCTAGTTTGTCCAATGTAAGTATTGCTAGTCCCGTTTTATCTTGATGTCTATTTGCATGATGAATGTCTCTCCATCCTCTCATTTCTGATCTGCATTTGTCTTTAGGTCTAAAGTGAGTCGTTGGTAAGCAGCGTAGAGATGGGCCATCTTTCTTTAATCCATTCTGACACTGTGTCTTTTGATAAGAGTGTTTACTCCATTTACAGTTAAAGTAGTTATTGTCATTTTTAGTACTTGTTTTGCCATTGTTTCTGGAGGTTTTCTCTAATCTTTTCTTATCTCTGTTACTTTTGGTTTCTCCTTTGTGCTCAGAGTTCCCTATATATCTTGCAGGGCTCATTTAGTGACCATGAACCCTTTAGTTTTTATTTTTCTGGGAAACTCTTTTTCTTTCCTTTTATTCTGAATGGATAGTCTTTCTGAAATGAGAGTTATTGGCTGCAGATTTTTTTCCATTTAATATGTCGAAAATATCATATCACTTCCTTCTGGCTTGCCACATTCTGTTAAGCTATCTCCAGCTAGTCTTATGGATCTTCCCTTGTAAAATAAGGACTTCTTTTGTCTGGGTGCTTTTAAGATTTTTTTCTGCGTCACTATATTTTTCAAATTTAATTACAATATGTCTTGGTGTTGGCCTGCTTTTGTTGATTTTGATGGGAGTTTTCTGTGCCTCCTGGATATGCATTTCTCTCTCCTTCCCCAGATTAGAGGTGTTCTCTGTTATTTTTTTTCAAATAAATTTTCTGCCACCTTTTCTCTTCTTATTCTGGGACTCCTATTATGTAATCTCATTTGATAGAATCACTGTGTTTCCTAAGTCTATTCACATGTTGTATAATTTTTCTCTCTTTTGTTCATATTCATTAACTTCCATTACTTTGTCTTCTAGGTCACTAATTTATTCCTCTGCTTCTTCCAGCCTGGTGTTCATTGCATCAAGCCTGTTTCCAAACACCTTTATTGCACTCTTCATCTCTGATTCTTTTTTAAATCTTCTATCTCTGTGGTAAGGGTCTTACTGATATCTCTATTCTTTTCTCAAGCCCAGTAAGTATCATTATGAGTATGGCTTTACACTTTCCATCAGAGGCACCTGGGTGGTTGAGTTGATTAAGTGTCTAACTCTAGCTTTTGGCTTAGGTCGTGATCTAAGGTCATGGGATCAAGTCTCACATCAGGCCTGAGCTCAGTATGGTGCTCCATACTCAGTGTGGAGTTTGCTTGGGATTCTCTCTTTCCCTCCCTCTGCCCCTACCCTGTTCATGCTCTCCTCCATAAATGCAATCTTTAAGAAAAAATAAATTCTCCATCAGCCATGTTACTTATACCTGTCTCACTTAGATCTCTGGCCATGACCCTATCTTGTTTTTTTCATTTGAGATACAATCCTCCATCTTGGCATTTTGTCTGGGTCTCTGCCTTCTTCTCTGTATTAAAAAAGCCACTTAAGTCTCCTGTTCCTGAAATAATGGTCTTCTGCTGAAGGGGTCACGCAGTGCCCAGGACTTGTGCTTCTGGGAATGTCTCTGGTTGTGCTCTGTGTGTTCTGCTGTTGTGTTCTGGCTGCTCTGGCCTTCAGATCAGCTGTGCACAGAGGCTCTCTTTGCCTGATGTGGGTGGGCAGTGTTTGGTCCCTGGCATGAATGTGGTGTGTCTTAACTAAGTGCATTCTGGTCTGTTTGTGAAATGAAATGGTCACCATCTCCACTGGAACTGAGGCCCTACAGAAGTCTCTGGCCAGGAGATGTGGTATGGGCAAGGGTTTGTGCTGGTCTTCTGTGGGAGGGACTTGCCATGCTAGGACTAAGGCAAGCATGATGGAGAAAGGCAGTCCCACCAGAATGCAGGTGGTGGGGTTTGGTACAAGCAAGTTAAGCAGCCTTCTCACAGGTGCCTCTGTGTTTCTGATGTGGGGTGGGGGAGAGAAGTGGTACTGGCCAGCTCCTTTGTTCCTGGACAGGTGTCTCTATGAATGTTGTCTCTCAGGGACTTTCCCAGAAGAGAGCAAATAATCTCTCCACTCCACTCTGTGCATGCCCTAGAAGTTCGTCAGATTGCTATTACTATGCTGTTGTCCCTCAGGTTGTTTGCTTGCCTTCTGTCTAGTAGCAGAAGATTGCCCTCTGGGATCTAAGCCAGCCAAGACCACTGACCTTTAAAACTTCAGGCTTTAAAGCCCTGCTAGTTGCAGGAACTCAAGAAATTCAGCCCCTCTTGTTTTCTAAGTCATTGCCATTGGAGAAACATTCCTGTGCATTCCTCTTCATGCTCCTCTCTTTCCCTTTCTGCTTCTCTCGCCCTTCTCTGTGACCATGGCTCCCTCCCTTCCACAGCAGCCATTTATATACATATATATAAAATAAAATGTCTTTATACACTTATACACATATATACATTTATACACTGCTGTTGGGGATATATTTTGTACAGTTACTATGGAAAACAGTATGGAGGTTCCTCCAAAATTTAAATAGAACTACAATATGATCCTATAAGGACAAATACAACATGATTACATTTATACGAAGAGTCTAAAACAGTCATACTCATAAAAACAGAAAGTAGAATGATGGCTGAAAGGGGCTAAGGAAGAGAAGGAAATGAAGCATTATTAGTGAAAGGGGGCAAAGTTTCAATCCTGTAAGATGAATAACTCCTATAGATCTACTGTATAGTATTTTACTTATAGTTAACAATTTTGTATACTTAAAAATTTTTCTAACACAATACATTTCATTTTGTACTCTCAATAATAAGGGTAATAATAACTAAAGGGGATGAAAGAAAACTTTTGAAGGAGATAGATATGTTTATGGCATTTATGGTTTTACAGATATATACTCATCCTCAAACTAATTAAATTGCATGCATTAGATATGTACAGCTTTTTGTATGTTAATTATACCTAAATGAAATTGTTTAAAAAAATTCAAAGTCTGAGAAACTGGCTCAGGCAAAAACTGCCTAAGGAGATAAGACAACTAAATGTAACATGGAACCTATCTGAGACTCTGGAACACAAAAAGGACATACATAAGTAAAATAAAATAAATAAATTATTTTAGATTATTAAAAAATAAATTTAAAGTTGCAACTTTAATAAAAATGTATCAAAACTGGCTCATTAATTATAACAAATGTATCATACTAATATAGGATGTTAATAATATTAGAAACTAGTATAAGAGAGCACTACTATCTTTGCAAATTTTCTGCCAATCTAAAATGCATATACATATATACTGTATATATTTTCCCTCTTTCTCTCCTTCTATATATACATATATATACACACTGAGAGAGAGAGAAAAAAAATGTGGAACTTTGTGCTAACACCCTTCAATGGTATGCAGGAGATTTTTTCAGGCAGCTATAAGAGCCAAAGACATTTTAATCCAAAAAAAGACCCCTAAATCTAAAGACAAAATTTACAGAAATGTGACCTGTGAAGCATTTTTGAGTTTACTTCTCTATCCCAGAGTTAGAAATAAGCTCAGTTATTTTTGACAACCTAACACAACCAAGTGTTGAATGTGTCTACCATATAATTCTCACCCCCACAAAATAAATATACCTATCATTTACAAAAGCTCATATAGCATGGGCTTGAGTAAGAATGAATGGGTATGATTTAAACACAGCCTACATGGCTCACTCTGGCTCAGTCTCTGAAGGATTTGCTTCTTAGCCTGGAAATTACTGATTTAGAGAGAGATAAATGCATATTATATAAAAGTAATTTTGTACAGGGGTGCCTGGGTGGCTCAGTCAGTTAAGCATCCAGCTCTTGATTTCATTTAAGCCCCACATTGGGCTCCATGCTGGATGGAGTCTGTCTCTCTTTCTCTGTCCCTTCCCCTGCTAATGGTGCTCTCTCTCTCTCTTTCTCTCTAAGTAAATAAATCTTTAAAACAAAAAACACTTTAGTACAATGTTTCTGAGCTTGGACTCCAGAATTGTGTACATTTGGGAAATTTATTTAAACTTTGCCTCAGTTTTCTGAACTGTAAATAGGGACAATAATATCACCAAAGTCTTAAAGTGTTTTAAAGACTAAATGATTTAAACATGAAGTGCTGGGGCGCCTGGGTGTCTCCATGGGGTAAAGCCTCTGTCTTTGGCTCAGGTCATGATCTCAGGGTCCTGGGATCCAGCCTGGCATTAGGCTCTCTGCTCAGCAGGGGGCCTGCTTCCCCCTCTCTCTCTGCCTACCTCTCTGCCTACTTGTGATCTCTCTCTGTCAAATAAATAAATAAATAAAATATTTTTAAAAAATAAATAAATAGGGGCACCTGGGTGGCTCAGTGGGTTAAAGCCTCTGCCTTCAGCTCAGGTCATATCTCAGGGTCCTGGGATTAAGCCCCACATTGGACTTTGCTCCGTGGGGAGCCTGCTTCCCCCTCTCTCTCCACCTGCCTCTCTGCCTACTTGTGATCTCTCTCTCTGTCAAATAAATAAATAAAATCTTAAAAATAAATAAATAAATAGATAAATAGATAAACAAACATGAAGTGTTTAGAACAATGCTTAGCACAGAGTAAGAAGTTGTTATGTGTTTACTATTAATCTTATTGCCTCAATATTATTCTTCCTTTCTGTTGCTACTTCTTTTACTATTTTTTAAAAGAGTTTATTTATTTATTTGACAAACAGAGACACAGTAGTGAGAGAGGGAACACAAGCAGGGGGAGCGAGTGGGGGAGAAGCAGGCTTCCCGCTGATCAGGGAGCCCAATGCAGGCTCCATCCCAGGACCCTGAGATGATGACTTGAGCCGAAGGCAGAGGCTTAAGGACCAAGCCACCCAGGCGCCCCTACTATTTATTATTTGCTTAATGCTTATTTGTTAAATTCTTGTAATATGTGATGTCCTTCACTGTCGCTAAGCACTTTACATATATCAGATGATTTATCTTCACAGAAACTTGAGAAGGTGTTAAGAAACCTAGGCAATGGGGAGGGAGAGGAACCATAAGAGACTCCTGGACTCACGAAACGAACTAAAGGTGGCTTGGAGGCAGGGGGGTTAGGGATAGGGTGGCTGGGTTGTGGACATTGAGGAGGGTATGTGCTATAGCAGGTGCTGTTAAATGTGTAAGCCTGATGATTCACAGACATGTACCCTGGGGCAAATAATACATTATATGTTAATAAAAAAAATAAATAAAACGAAACCTAGGTAAAGAACAACTTGTAAACTTGTGAACCTGCTAAGCTCTGCTTATGTATGAATATGACAGGGACAACAATAAAGGAACTATTCTTTGTGTCTTTCAAGAACCTGCAGTGTTTCAAAGTGGATTTAGGATGAAATATAAATATCCAGGGTGTGGTATCTGAAACCAGATGTCATGGTTTGGAAATTTGCTCTCTTAATCATTAAACTGATGGTCTGGAAAGTCAATTTACCTCTGTGTGCTTCAGATTTCTTATTTGAAAATTAAGCAGGGTAGGGAGGGCTATGGACATCTAGATCATAAATCAATTTCTGCAAAATAATAAAACCTGGCACAGAGTAAAGTGGGCTGTTTTTAGTTTTATAATTTTTCATTATTGTTTTTTAAACATAAGCTTAGTAATCAATGTACTTATTAGAAAACTGTCAAAAGAAAAATACTTCCAACAGTCTGTCCCGCCTTAAGCATATTTTGTGATTTTCCACTTGTCTGAATTGCTTGCCTATAAGGCTCACTAACTTTCTCTCTGCCTTTCCACTACTTTTATAAGTATCAGGTTCTCCCATTATGCTGTTTTGTCCCAGTGTCCTGAATCTATTAAACTTCTACAGCACAGACGGTCTAAATTATTTTCTGTATGATGATTTTGACTGTTATTTGCATTATTTACTGATGTTAAAACTTTTTCATACTTGTCTTTCCCTCCTTAACTTGAAAGTAAGCCCCACAAGGGCAGAACTTCACCTATATGATCTTTTAGTATTTCACATGTGAAAGTGAATGGACTATGATTTGATGATTAAAATTTTAAAATCAAATGGCTTAGATTTTTATACGTAGTCTAATTTATAACATTTATTACAGATGTGCCTCTGAAATAATACTGTACTGAATGTAGAATTTTTCTTTGTCTAATTTTTCTTTGTAACAAGTAGAAATTGCTGCAGAGTAATTTTCTTGATGGCTCATCTAGAAAACTTTTTAAAATTTGTTAACTCTATGTCAGAAAATAAAGGCTCTCCAACGTTCCACCATGTTCTTTCTCATATCCAACAATGCCAAGCTCAGTGTCTGATATTTTGTAGACATCTAGATTAGTAAATTATTTGAGAGTGATTGCTAATTTGTAGACATATATATATTTATATATACATTAATTTATATGTGTAAGTGTATATATTTAACTTCAGAATGAATATACAAATGAAATATGCTCTAAATACAGAAAGAAAAAGTTTGGGCAGTGTGGTAGAATAAAGGTAGACTTTGTAGATTAAAAATCATGTCTTTGTATGGCTATAAGTTTACGTTAGTTAATCATACAGTAAATCCTTGGACCTTTTAAATTCACTCGATTGTTTCCACATGGACATGTTTCCCGGTCTATACAATGTCTTCTAAAAAATGGTCATACTTCTGTTAAGAAAATTCTAATGCATTTTATCAGATCAGCATCCTTAATTTTATAAACTTATTTCTTAAATTTGGTGATAACATTGCCTCTATCATTGATGAAATAAAACAATACTGTGATTAAGAAATTTTAATAACCTACAGAAGTGTCATATAAAAACAATATATTAAGTCGAAATTTCCAACTGAATTGAATAATTTCTTATTATGAAGAGAAAATTACATATGATTGAAATAATGTCACCAATCATCACTATCAATTTTCTCTCTGTTGTGACCACATCTCCATCATCCAAGCCTAGTACTCTGCCTGGTATCAAGACCTACTGAATAAAACCCTTCAAAAACAAGTCCACATTAAAAAAAAAAAAATCCCACTTAGTGAACCCATTTTGTATATCTAAAAACAAGCAAACAAAATCACACTAACTGTTACTAATATGCATAATAATTGATTGATGATGGGTTAGTGTAACAAAATCAAATCATCTATTAACTTGATTGAATGTCATAATTACTTATTATAAAAACTGATGATAGTTCTAACCTCAAACTTTTTAGAGATAGGTTATCCAAACTAGAGCATACTCCTCCAGTCAATATGTCAATGTTCTCAGATCCCCGACTTTCACATGAAAATATACAGAATCTCTTCCAAATATACCAATCTAAAATCTGTATTTGTATATTTAAAAACAACAATCATTATTTGAACTATACACTTCAAAATGTGTAAAAGGAAACTTTTTTATTTTTTTAAAGATTTTATTTATTTGACAGAGAGAAACACAGCGAGAGAGGGAACACAAGCAGAGGGAATGGTAGTGGGAGAAGCAGGCTTCCTGCCGAGCAAGGAGCCCAATGCGGGGCTCGATTCCAGGACCCTGTGATCATGACCTGAGCCTAAGGCAGACGCTTAACGATTGAACCACCCAGGCGCCCCGGAAACTTTTTTTCTTGCCTGTTAGTACTAATAGTAAATGCATCAGATGTAAAGCACACCATGATACATCTTTTGAGAATAGGAAGACCTCAGACAGAATTATTTTATTTATGTTGTACTTTCACACAGCTGACATTAAACAAAGTGAGATTTTCTTTAGTGTGCAAATCGTAAGCTTATTCAGGGAACCCTCATTCATCTTATCCTTAAAATATTAGGTAGCCCCTAAGGAATGTGACTTTAAAAAAAAAAAAAAAGCCAGTAGCCAAAAGTGGGGCAGCTCAGTCATGGTAGCAAGGAAATGAAGTAAGACAGCATATTTTCATGCCATGTAGTACCTGATGAAATGTAAAATGAATAATAAGGGTACTTAATGTTCACACATTTTCTACCTTCACTGCATCTCTTATATCAGTGCTCCATAATTTAACTATCATCTTCACCTCAATCACGATTTAAAAATTCAGTGCTGCTAAATTTTAGTTTGGAGTTCATTGGATTTCAGTAACATAAAGTGAGGATAATCTGTAATCACAGCAGCTGTCACAGCAAGAGTGGAATTAAAACATACTTTTTTTGATAAGATCTATTATTTTATGTATCTAAACTGGGGTCTACATGCTGGTGTCTTTATTAAGAGTAGGTATTTGCTGTATTACAAGGTCAAGGTAAGTTCCAATGCATATCAAATGCTCAATTTAACAGAACAGCTGGCACAGTTTCAAAATTTCTTTTGGGGCCAGTTGATCATCTTGAGCAGACAAAATTTTTCAAGCACATCCTAGAAAATTTGTATTACACAACTTATTTAAAAGGAGTTTCATTTTTAACTTGTAAATTGTGAAAAATTAAAATATGTGGCATAATTTATACGTTCAGATCATTTGTTCTAACCCTCTTCTCATCCTTGTCATGAGCCTAAGTAGGAAAATGGACAGCTCAGATTAGTAACACAGGATGCTTTCTTTCATGGAATACTTGTGAACACCACTGTCAGTTCAGGAATAGTACAGGATCACTTTCCTAGTGGCTGTTGCTCCTGTTGAGGCAGCTATTATCTTTTGGGCTTGAGAGGCAGCTTCATAGCTATCCTCAGATACTACCTAAGGAATTGCAGATTCCACTGGAGGACTAAACTTGCCAACCTTCACAACCCCTGAGCTTGCTAGCAAAATCTCTTTACAACTGCTGGGCTTTAAATCCAGATGCTACACCACCCTATGGATCTAATTAGGCAACCTTTTATAAAATTACATATTTAATTCAACTATAATTCTAGCTAATTGGCTTTAGCTATCTAAAAGATGCATGAGGTAAGGCATTTCCCAAAAGGGATACATCATTTCACGTGGTTTTCAAACTCTGAAATCTCTTCTTTACACAACTCATAGTTTTGTGCTTTTTGATGTGAGGTAAGGGGTAAAAGTTAGATCTCTGGGGTCTTCAAGTAGGCCCCTATAAGCATTTATTTGTATGAATAATGCAAATCACCTGTAATAAACCAGCTATGCAGTATTTCCTGGCCTTGGTGGCTCAAATGATGTCGAAATGCATTAATTGATTGATGATAGGTTGCTAATATAACAAAGTCAAATTCTACATAAAAGATAATATTTGAATTAACTCTGACATAATTCTACCAAGGAAATGTCTACAAAAGTCGACAGGTGATGCTTTCTATCTTTCCAGGACAAAAGGATTCATAAACTAAGATATCATATATCCAGATACCAAGGTATTCTACTCCAAGTTCCAGGAGAACTGATTGAAGAACACGGTTATGCATTAAACTATGATATAAATAAAGAATGAGAATTTGGACAGAAATACAAACTCTGTTTATAAATCTGTTAATTACTATGAACATTAGGCTGCTATTTAACTTTGGTCTTACCATCTAAATTAAATGGTAGATTTCATTTAGGAAACACATAGAGGGTGTTGACATAATAACAGTTTCCGTTATCTACTGGTGTTTAACATACCATTCTAAAATATAGTGGCTTAAAAACAACAATAATCATTTGGTTCACAAATCTGCCTTTTGGTCAGGGTTCATTGGGGATGGACTGTCTCTGCTCCAGATGGTGTTAATGGCAGCAGCTTGTTTGGGGCTGCAGGATCCACTTCAAAGAAGGTTTGTATAGAAGCCTGGCAAAGTGGTGCTGGCTTTCAGCTGGGAGTTCGATACTGCTGCTGGTCTGGAGGCCTTGGCTCCTCTCCTCATTGCACGATGCCTGGGTGCTAAGTGCTAGTGTTCCAAGAGCTAGAAGGTGGAAGCTTCTAGTTTGTTAAGGTCTAGGTCTAAAATGAGCAGAACTTCATTTCTGCCATATTTAATGGATCCAAACAGTTCCACAACTTGCTGAAATATAAAGCAAAAATAACTTAGTCCTACCTGGAGGTGGGAGGTGTGTCAATCTTTTCTCTACTTCATATTTACCTCAAATACTGAGTTGATGCTATAAGCCCATGTGACAGGTACATAAGCTGAAGGTCAGAGATTTTATAAGTGGTCCTATAGAAGTCTCAAAGTGGTTGAACATGGAAGAAATACCAATAAATCATATTTATTTAGGATTTATCCTTAAGCAGATATCTTGAGGTTATTTTATATGTATTATCTCAGTTAGTCCTCACAGCAGCTCAAGAAGATACATATGCATTTAATAAAAAAAAAAAAAAACTGAGGCACAGAGAGATTAAATAACTTGCCTAAGATCAAAGAGCTCATAAATGGGAAAGCCATTTTCCCAAATGGAAAGCCCAAACTTTCATGCTATCAACTATGACATTCTACTGCATCTTACCTGGTACTTTGAAAATCTGATTCTAATTTCATTGCCAATACTCCAGTCTATCCTACTGTCATACCCAGGAAATTTTAATAAGTCATCATAACTTTAACATAAGATTTCACCTAGCTCAATATAGTTTCACCTTCTTTGTAACAAGCCAATTCTCTAAAGATATTTTTTAACTGTGCTTATAATTTTCAAAAATTTTTATAACTACTTTTATCATGCTGATTACAACTTCTCCAACTAAAATGATCCTCCAAAAAGGTGCAACTGCAACTTTTACATTCAGAGTCACATAGCATTCATTTACAGATTATATTTTCATATCAGACATAGTGCTAGGCACTCATAATGTTATGCGACACAAATTTCAGCTGCATTTTAGTATGAAGAAATGGAGATGAAACTAGGAGGGACCTAAAGACTTTTAATTCCAACTGCTGTGCTCTTTCCATTACTCTGCATTATTTCAAGGTATTAACTTAAAAGTATATACCAAAATGAATGCAAGCTATTTTAAATTGCATAAACATATAATAAATTGTTAATACTTATGCTTTATAGTATATAGTATACAACATATAATTGTATATATGTACATATACACATGTAATTTTTAAATTATTTTTTAAAGATCTTATTTATTTATTTGAGAGGAAGAGAGAGCACAAGCAGCGCAAAAAGCAGAAGGAGAGGGAGAAACAGGCTTTCTGCTACTCAGGGAGCCTGATGCAGGGCTCCATCCCAGGACCATGGGATCATAACCTGAGCTGAAAACAGACGCTTCTTGACTGAGCCATACAGGTGCCCCTACATATGTAATTTTTATATAAAATAATTTTATGGGGCACCTGAGTGGCTCAGTCAGTTAAGGGTCTGACTCAGGTCATGATCTCTGGGTCCTGAGATTGAGCCCTGACTCAGGCTCTATGCTCAGCAGGGAGTCTCTTTGGGATTCTCTCTCTCTCCTTATTTTGCCCCTCCCCACCCCCATTTGCAGTCTCTCATGCTCTCTCCCTTCTTCTCAAATAAATAAATCTAAAATAAAATAAAATAAAATAAAATAACTTCATGGGTGTGACCAAGGGTATAATCCATACTAAGGCAAAATTTCTCTCCATCTGTGGACCTGTAACACCATGAAACAAATTATCTGCTTCCAAATCACAACAGAGGGACAAGCACAGAATAGACATTCTTATTCCAAAATGAACAGGTGGAAGGAAAAAAAAGGATAATGAGTCCCGGTAAGTCTAAAACACAGCAGGGAAAATTCATAAAGAGATTTTAAGACCTGAGAATAATCCTCTGTGGCTTGATGATCTGTCTTCTGAGCCACTGAGACAATGACCCCACCCTCTTGGCCCATGGAGGTACCATCAGCTCAGTTTTTCGTATCTGTGGCTCTGCCTTGTGAGTCGATTTCATCCTATCTCTGTCCCTTTCAGTTCAAGCTGAACATAAGCGTGTTTGAAGCTCTTAAAAATCACTTCCATGCAATTCATGGGAATTACACTATCAGACAAAGAGGGTCCTCCACAGATCTTTTCTGGAAAACTGCCTCTGTATTCCTGGCCTCTGCTGAGATGGCTGATCCTAACCACCAGTCACTCTCCTGATACCTTCAACAAAAGATTTTTCCAGCCATGCCCTTGGCTCTGTTTCCAGACCATGGTCTCTGGATAGGCTGATAATTTTCCAAATTGACATGTGTTGTTTTCTTTTTACTTAGCAATTAATCCCTTAATTTGTCATTCCTCTTGCATTTTACTCTCAACAGCAAAATCAGGTTGCACCTTTCAGATTTTGCTTGGAAATTTTCTCAGCCAAAATCCTGTTTATAATGATACATGTATTCTCTAAGACAATAAGAATACTCTATTACTCTTCCCTATTTATTCTTTCCAAGTCCTCACAGAATTGCTTTTAACCCATACACCTACTGAGAGTCTCTTAAAGAGATGTTTTATTGTTTTAACATTTGTTAGGTTCTGATAATAGTTGACATGACACACGACTTATGGATGGGGAAAGGAAGAATACCTTATTACTTCCAGCTCCAAGCAAGAGAAGGCTACAGGACTACACAGAAGGTTGCAGCAGAGAAAGTGTTAACATCAAGCTGAAACAGTAGGCTGCTTATGTATGGCAAAGGGGTGCACTTAGGTTAGGTTTTATAGGTTTCCTCTGGATTGGGTATCTTGAATGATTCCATGGGCCAGAGGAAAAGAAGCTATCTCCAGATGTTTGGCATCAGGGCATCTGGAAGTTGAGCTGTGTGTTGTAACCCAGGAGTGTTAAAGCCTGATAAGATGAACAGCTGAGGTATGGATTTAGCAAAATACCCCTGAAGGGAATTGAGAAGTTTTTAACCATGATCTCAAAACAGGGTCAAGATAGCATTTATGAAATATAAGGTGTTCTAGAATTTTTCTATCAAGGGCCTCAAAATTCTTTAAGCCTCTACACAATTCCAAAGCCATTTTCACATTTTTAGGTATTTGTTACAACAACACTTTACTTCCTAGCACCAAAATCTTCAGTTGTTTCTGAAGGCTGCCATAAGAAACCACAAACTGGATAGCTTTAACAATGGAAAGTCATTCTCTCATAGTTCTGAAGGTTAGAAGTCCAAACCAAGCTGCCTGAAGGGCCATGTTCTCACTGAAGAAAAAAGAGAATCCATTTCATACCATTCTTTTAGCTACTGGTGATTACCAGAAATCCTTGGCTTGCAAAAGTATTATTCCAAACTCTGTCTACATCTTCACATGGCATACTTCATGTGTCTCTTTGTTCATTGTCTTCTTATATTAATAACAGTCATATAATTAGAACTCATTGCAATGAACTCATCTTAACTTGATCATCTCTACAAAGACCCTACTTCCAAATTAGGTCACATTCTAAAGCTTGGGGAAGAGCACAGATTTTGGGGGATATCAAGCAATCCAGTCTATCTATAAATAAATATTTCTCAATGAAAATATTTTGTCATGTAGATATTGCCAAGAATGTAATCTGACTGAAATGTCTTAATGACTCTCTCTATATATATATAGAATAGCTAAAGTCTGGCAATATGCATTCATCTTTATTTTTTTTTTTAAAGATGTTATTTATTTGACAGAGAGAAACACAGCGAGAGAGGGAACACAAGCAGAGGGAATGGTCGCGGGAGAAGCAGGCTTCCTGCAGAGCAGAGAGCCCGATGCGGGGCTCGATCCCAGGTCCCTGGGATCTGACCTGGGCCGAAGGCAGACACTTAACGACTGAGCCACCCAGGCGCCCCTGCATTCTTCTTTATTAAAACAGAAACTCACTCTCATTGATTTAAGGAAAATGTTCTTTTATGTAATTAATAACTGATTATATCATAGAAATGAAATACTTAAGTAATTTTAAAGAAAATATTATAGCTTAGAGGTTAAAAATTCAAACTGGAGTCTCCAAGATCTGGTTTTAAGTCCTATGTCTTTCCTTTACTGCTGATATGATCTTAGGTGGGTTAACTGTATCATAGTTCCAACTTAGTCCCATCCATTGTTGAAAGGAAAAATTATATGTTTTCTGATAAATATATATTTAATGCTTAACAAAGAGTATTCACTCAATACATTTTATCTGCTATTTGTCACTTATCAAATACATTTAGATGGCATTTGGAAAGAAGTATTTAAGATTATTCTTAATTCACTTGACATTTTAATATTTCTTATACATGTTCCTATCTTAGATAATATTTATGTACTCCTTTATCACAATGAAATCATCAATGATTACAACTTTAATATCATTAAAATTTTTTTTTAGATTTTTTATTTATTTGACAGAGAGAGAGAGATCACAAGTAGGCAGAGAGGCAGGCAGAGAGAGAAGGGGAAGCAGGCTTCCTGCTGAGCAGAGAGCCCAATGCGGGGCTCGATCCCAGGACCCTGAGATCATGACCCGAGCCGAAGGCAGAGGCTTAACCCACTAAGTCACCCAGGTGCCCCATATCATTAAAATTTTTAAGGAAATGTTTATTGGCTCCTATAATGCACAAAGACATAAACTCAATCTTGAAAATATATAAAAATAAGTAAAAATAACTACTGAAGGTCTTGTTCTGGATAAGATGGGGCACATAATGACAAGCCAACACACTCACTACAATAACTAGAAAAATGGGTAAATTATAATAGTCATAGTTTAGAAAACACCAAACTAGTGCAGAAGAAGTAAGAACTACATGAGCTTAAGCTGAATAGAGAGATAAACTTTCCCCAGGTGAGGTAATGATCTCTAACCATTTTTTCCAGGATTATTTTTCCATTCTGGATGCAAACTGAGGACTGGGCTTGGATTAACCAAAATAACTCTACTGGTAGAAAAGAGATATCTGCAGAGCTTTTGATGCCTGTTCAGGAAGGTGTGGGGGTATTAATGTCCAGAAGACTATACATGTACAACCAGTAATCTCCTTGGAGGGCACTTACAAAGCTTATGGCTTGGGAGCCTAGGGACCTGGAATAAAATTTCTAATGGTCAGAGTAAAATCTCATGTAGTATTCTCTAACTTGGGAGATAAAATTCTACTAAAGAATGAAGCTTGGAACGAACAGTGCTGGTCACAAGAGCCAAGGATTTTAGGTGAGAGATTATACCCAGAGTACCTGGGTGAAGCACGGAAATAAGAAAGAACATACTGAAGAAGGTAGGACAAAAAGAGGGATACCCTATCAACCTCCCCCATACAATCCTGGGAAGTCCAGCAAAGACAGATACTGTGGGGGGACGTAGAACGAAGTGAGTGACCTGCTACACTGCAGACCCCAGGGCTGGTCAGACCCAGGTTCTGACTGAATCTCATGGTTTTAGATGACTCCTGAAAACCAAGGTTCCAGTTGGTCCCAGGTGGCATACAAACCCCTACGTAGTTTCCTTGGCTCTAGGCTCCCAGCAGGCTCCCCCAAGTCCCCCATCCCCAGCTCGGCCTTAGATTGCTGCCATAGCACCAAGCTCCCAGTCAGTGTTTCTATACACTAACAACAAACTATCCAAAAGAAACCTAAAGAAAGCAATCCAATTTACAATAACAACAAAAAGAATACTTAGGAATAAATTTAAGGAGGTGAAAAATCTGTACATTAAAAATTATAAGATATTGATGAAAACAAGTGAAGATGTACAAATAAAGGGAAAAATATCCTGTGTTCATGGATCAAAAGATTCCATATTGTTAAAATGTCCATAATACCCAAAGTAAAGTATAGATCTAATGCAATCCCTATCACAATTCTAATGGCATTTTTCACAGAAAAAAAAAAAACAAACCCAAAACATAAAAACAATCCTACAATTGTGGAACCACAAAAGACCCCAAATAGCCAAAGCAATCCTAAGAAAAGAGCAAAGCTGGAAACCTCACACTTCCTAATTTCAAACTTTATTACAAAGCCTTAGTAATTAAACATGATAGTTCTAGCATAAAATCAGACACATAAACCAACACAACAAAATTGAGATCACAGAAATAGACTCACACGTATATAGTCAACTGATATATAACAAGGGAGCAAAGATGCTCAGTAGACAAAGGATAGTCTTTTCAATAAGTGGTATTGAATAAATGGGATAATCATATGCAAAACAATGAAATTGAACTCCTATCTCTACCACTCCCAAAAACAATGCAAATGGATTAAAAGTTTAAATGCAATACCCCAAACTAGTAAAACTACTAGAAGAAAACAGAGAGAAAATATTCCTTGACATTGATCTTGGAAATGATTTTTGGATATGACACCAAAAGCTCAGTCAATAATAATAAAATAAACTAATGTTACTATGTCAAACTAAAACTTATGCACAGCAAAAGAATCAATAAAATTAAAAGGAAACCTAAGGAATGGAACAAATTATTTGTGAACTATTTATCTGATAAAGGGTGAATATCCAAAATATATAAGGAATTCATATAACTCAATAGCAAAAAAAAAAAAAAGTCTGATTAAAAATTGGGCAAAGAACTTGACTAGCCTATAGTTTCTATATATATATTCCACATTCTTGTCTCTTGTCTTTTTCGTAATAGTCATTCTAACAGGTGTGAGGTGATATCCCCTATGGTATTAATTTTCATTTCCTTGACGATTACTGATGTTGAGCATCTTTTCATGTACTTGTTGGCTATTTGTATATATTCTTTGAAAAAATATCTAGTTAAGTTCTTTGTCCACTCTTTAATCAGACTTTTTGCTAATGAGCAAAAATCATTTGAGCAGTCTTTTGTGACAACCTGTATGGGCCTTGAGATTATTATGCTAAGTGAAATAAGTCAGAGAAAGACAAATACTGTATGTTCTCACTTACATGTAGAATAATCAAAGAGAGTTGATCTTGCATAGCATAGGGAATGCACTCAATGATATTGTAATATAATGATGGTAGCTACACTTGTGGTGAGCATAACACAACACATAGAGAAGTTGAGTCATTATGTTGTACACCTGAAACTATTATAACACTGTGTGTCAATTATACTCAAATTAAAAATTAAATTAAAAAATAACTAATAAAGTTAGCTGCTATAACAACAATAACAAAAAGCCGAACTCATAGAAATAAAGAGAATGGAGGTTGCCAGGGCATTTTATTTACTATGTTATCTTATGAGCAATTTTTTCCCATAAATTTTCTTATGAATTTTTTTAATATTTAATTTATTTATTTGACAGAGAGAGGGAGATCACAATTAGGCAGAGGCAGGCAGAGAGAGGGGGGGAAGCAGGTTCCCCGCTGAGCAGAGAGCCTGATGCGGGGCTCAATTCCAGGACCCTGAGATCATGACCGAGCCAAAGGCAGAGTCTTTAACCCACCCAGGCACCCCTTATTTATGCATTCTTAAAGAACTCACTGAGGGCAAATACTATTTGATAAAAAGCAAAGACAAATAAAGTTTATCATATATTAATACATGCAATGGTACATACATAACACAAAGATCATGTAATTTATATTTCAGATAAAACAAGCATACTTAATTTGTGAATCTGCTGCAGTTAAATGTAAATACTTATAATTGAATAGTTATCAGGATTACCTATGTTATCAACCTGTCAACCCAGTATCACCCCTAGTGTGTCAAGTATTATTAATAGTTCAGAAGTCCAACTCATGACCTTTATTTTATGAAGGAAAAGGTATTAGAAAGTGAAATGGTTTTTTTGCTGTAATTCTTATTAGGCATTTCAAAATGAGATTAAGAGTACACTAATGATAAATTTTAAAAATATTTTGTTCTAGGGGAACCTGGGTGGCTCAGTGGGTGAAAGCCTCTGCCTTCAGCTCTGGTCATGATCTCAGCGTCCTGGGATCGAGCCCCGCATCAGGCTCTCTGCTCAGCGGGGAGCCTGCTTCCCCCTCTCCCTCTGCCTGCCTTTGCCTACTTATGATCTCTCTCTCTCTGTCAAATAAATAAATAAAATCTTTAAAAAAAAATATTTTGTTCTAAATAATGTTAATTTTGGGTATAGCAAATAGGCACTAGCCTGAATCAAGGGTAAATCATTGCCTTACCATATATTGCATTACAAAGGAAAGGTAAGTGCATGTTTACAATCAGTATTTTCTTATTTTGGTGCCAATATATACATTGAATAACTTCAATTTGCTAGTCTAAATGACAACTTTTTTAAATGCTGACTCAAGATGCGTGTTGTTTGTGTGCATACAATACTTTGTTTGAATAACTATCTGATAGACAAACTGACTCTCTAGACTTCCTCATTAAACTGCCCTTTCAATTACGCCATCCTGTTTATCATACTAGAGAACAATTGTTTAAAACATAAGCACCTAATCAAATAGTATTTTCTCCCTAAACTAAAAGTTTTGCTTTTTTGCAAGGGTATTTCTTACAAATAAACATCCATATTCTATCACATTAATCCTCCTGAGAATGATTTTGAGGCTAGAATAAAGGTTATCACGTTGTAAAACATATATTTTGTAATACAAATATATGTTATAAAACAAAACAAAACATTAGAAGCCCTAAAATAGATATGACACTTCAGTATGTAGAAGACAATAGCTTATCCACTGAATCTGTCTTTTAAACTCACTTTCCCTTTTCCTATTTTCTCTTGGTGAATGGGTATGTAACCAGATTTTCTTGTAGAAAGTCCAACAGAGTATAAGCAGACTAGAATTTAGTGGAAGCTCTGTTTTCAGTTTCAGTCTCTGCTTATCAAGGTTAAAGACTTCATAATGTTTTTCTTGTAACCTCTGTGCTTAATGTTGTCAAGCTGTTACCAAAAAAAAAAAAAAAAAAAAAAAAAGAAAAGAAAAAGGACTCAGGATGGTACTTAGTCCAAAAATAAACACCTGTCTGCTGGCTGTATTTCTTCCCACGTAAAATGTCTCCATGATTCACAGAAGACCAAATAATTCTTGTGGGAAGAATCTCAATCTTATGAAAATACTTTCTGATAGATATTGAGAGAAAATATTGAATGAGATGAATTTTCTTTTTTTTTTTTTAAGATTTTACTTATTTATTTGACAGAGAGAGAGAGAGAGAGAGATCACAGGGAGGCAGACAGGCAGGCAGAGAGAGAGGGGGAAGCAGGCTCCCCCTCCCCCACTGAGCAGAGAGCCTGATGCGGGGCTCAATCCCAGGACCCTGAGATCATGACCTGAGCAGAAGGCAGAGGCTTTAACCCACTGAGCCACCCAGGCGCCCCGAGATGAATTTTCTTAACTAGATTAAATTACACGTCTATGTTTTACATTAGAAGTTTTCTACCAAATGTTTGTTCTTCTTACTGTTATACTGTTCATAGCTATCACTCTGGAATCATCATAAATGAATAACCATTGCGTGGTAAGGGAAAAAACAGAAAATACCTCTGAAAATATCTAAAAATGATGGTTATGGTGTTCACCAGGGCAATAGTCTCAGGATTCCAGGGAGAATTTTATTTTGTGTGTGTGTAATTTTCTCCCCTAACACCTTGAGAACTCATATGTATAATATGTGTTTGTGCGTGTGTGTGTGTGTATGTACAAATGGCAACAATCCAGGCTTGACCCAAAGATTGTTGGCAGTCATTATTTCATCAACATGATCATACACAGAAAGATAAGCTTGGGCCAAAGATAATAAACACAGCCTGTGATGTTTTCAGTGTTCTGGATTTTGGTGTTCTCAGTGTTCTGGATTTTGACTATTGAAATAGATGTGTAGCAGTATCTCATTGTTTTAATTTAAATTTCCCTGATGACATATGATGTGGAGAATCTTATCATATGCTTATTTGCAGTCTACATATCTTCATTGGTGAGAGATTTGTTAAGACCATTAGCTCATTTTTTAAAAATCACATTGTTTTCTTATCATTGAATTTTAAGGAGTCTTTGTATATTTTGAGTAAGTCCTTTAACAGATGTTGTCTTTTGCAAATATTTTCTCCTAGTCTGTGGCTTGCCTTCTCATTCTTAATTCTGTCTTTTGTAGAGCAAAAGTTTTCAATTTTAATGAAGTCTAGCTTATCAATTATTTCTTTAATGGGTTGTACCTTTTTCTATTTGCCTTTTTTATTTTTGTCTTCCATTTTTTCTGCCTTTTATCATTTTAATCATGTATTTAATATAAATCCATTTTTTTCCCTTTCTTAGCAAGAAGTTATACTTCTTCCTACTTTTTTAGTGGTTGCCCGAGAGTTTTGCAAAATCATTTACAACTAATCCAAGTCTATTTTCACACAACAATATACTGCTCCACGGGTAGTGTGAATACCTTATAATAACAAAATAAACCTAATTCCAACCCCCTGTTCCTGTACTGTTGCTGTCATTCACCTCACTTATATGGAAGCATGCATAAGTGTATGTATATACACATAATAAATACATACACGTAAGCACACATAATTACATTGTTATTATTTTGAACTATTATCTGTTATACCAATTAAGAATAAGAAAAATAAAAGTTTTTATTTTACTTTCACTTATTTCTTCTTGATATTCTTCTTTATGCAGACCCAAGTTTCTGACCTATATTATTCTCTTTCTCTCTAAAAAACTTATTTTAATATTTTTTCATATATTTGGTTTATATAAATTCCCTTATTTTTGTTTGTCTGAGAAAGCCTATTTCTCCTTCACTTTTGAAAGATAATTTCACAGAGTACACAATTAAGGTTAGTAGGTTTTTTTTTTCCTCTCAACACTTTAAATATTTCACTCCACTCTTCTCTTGCTTGCATGGTTTTTTCTGATTCAATTCTTATCTTTGTTCCTCTACAGATGGATTGTTTTTTTTTTACTTTTGCTCATTTCAGGATTTTTTTCTTATAAGTGATTTTCTCAAGCTTGAAAATGAAATGCCTAGGTGTAGTTTTTTTGTTTATTTTATCGTGGTTGGTGTTCTCTGAGATTCCCGGATCAGTGGTTTAGTGTCTCATATCAATTTGGCAAAATTCTTTTTTTTTTTAAGATTTTATTTATTTATTTGACAGAGAGAGATCACAAGTAGGCAGAGAGGCTCGATCCCAGGACCCTGAGATCATGACCTGAGCTGAAGGCAGAACCCACTGAACCACCCAGTGCCCCATCAATTTGGCAAAATTCTTATCCATTATTGTTTCAAATATTTCTTTTGTTCTTTTTCTTTCTTCTCTTAGCATTCCCATTATGTGTATGTTACACATTTTGTACTCGTCCCACCCTCTTTGGATATTCTGTTTGTTTGTTTTTCAGTCTTCTTCTCTTTGGTTTTTGAGGAGTCTATTGAGATCTCCTGTAGCTCAGAGATTCTTTCCTCAGTCATGTCTAGTCTACCAAAGAGCACAACAAAAGTACTCTTCATTTCTGTTAACAATGTTTTTTTCTCTCTAGCATTTCTTTTTGGTTCTTTCTTGGAACTTCCATCTCTCTGCTTACATTGTACATCTGTTCTTGCATGCTGTCAACTTTAGCCATTAAATCCCTTAGCGTATTAATTACATTTGTTTAAACTTCCAATCTAATTTCAGCATCTTACCATATTTGATTCTGATGCTTGCTCTAAGTGTGTTTTTTACCTTTTGGGGTACCTTATAGTTTTTGTTTTGTCATTGTGTTGTTTTCCTTGATAGCCTGAAACGATGTACCAGGTAAAAGGAACTGTTGTAAATAGGCCTTTATTATGGTAAAGTATGTTGGAAGGGGAAGGAAGTATTCTAGAGTAATGTGATTGAGATTTCAATCTTACTGTCCTATGCATCTGGACTGTAAACTTCGTAAGTGTTTCCCAAACTCCAAGTCAGTTTACTCTAATATTTTCTTTCCCTACATTTGCCTCTCTGTCTCTCCAATTTTGGTGGCAGCTGTTGGCCCTGTGCCATCAGTTGTCTTATGGATCTAAGGAGAGTTGTGGATTTTTCAGTTTGTTTATCTTTTTGCTTGTTAGGATTGAGTGACAACTTCCAAGCTCCTTACATGTGGAAACAGAAACCCCATTTGAATCTTTTTTTTTAATCAAAATTGAACCTTCACAACATGCTTGCAATATATGTTGAATACAGAAAAAAAAATGCTGTTACAATTTTAATGTTAATTGCCTCTACTTCATTAACTATCAAAAATAATTCATCAGATAACTATAGAAAAGTATATACTCCTCAATAAAAAACTTGACTATGAAACTTAACAAATGGGACAATGTATTAGTTTTTTTATTGTTCCCATAGCAAATTACCACAAATTTAGTAGCTAAATTATTTTATTAACTCAGAGTACTACACATCAAAACCTCAGGCACAAAATGGCTCAAATTGTTCTCTGCTCTGCTTTTCACAGGGTAAAAATCAGATGTCATCAGGGTTGTGCTTCTTTCTAGAGGTTCTGGTGATCAATATACCACAAGATTCATTCAGGATGTTGGCATTATTTACTTCTATTGCAGCTGTAGGACTGGAATTCCCCTTTGCTTAGTGACCACTGGCTAAGGTCATTCTCAGCTTCCAGGGCCACCTGCATTTATGACTTACGAACCTCTTACTCCAGTTTCAGTTAATAGCAACCACTAATCATCTCCCTCCTCTGCTTTGATTATTTCTGATTTCCTTTTCTACTTTACATCTCTTCCACCTACCTTCCTCTTTGCAGCTCCCTGATGGTTCTCATTTCTCTTCTGCTTTTAAGTGATTATGTGATTACATTAAGCACACCTGGGTAATCTAGCATCATCTCTTTTCTTTTTCTTCCAAAGATTTCATTTATTTATTTGACAGAGAGAGAGAGATCACAAGCAGGGGGAGCAGCAGGCAGAGGCAGAGAGGGAGGGAGAAGCAGGCTTCCTGCTGAGCAGGGAGCCCCATGTGGGGCTCAATCCCAGGACCCTGGATCATGACCCGAGCCTAAGGCAGAGAGTTAACCCACTGAGCCACCCAGGCACCCCACATCATCTCTTTTTTAAGGTCAGTGCATATATACTATATATGCAAAGGCCCTTCAGAGCAGAACCTAGATTAGTGCTTGACTGAGTAACGAGGGGATAGAAATTTTGCGAGAAGTAATTATAATAATTCTGCCTATCACAAGTGATAAATCATTTATTCTTTACATTAGAATATCAATGAATGACGTAATAAACCATTCTGACATGAATGCAAATAAAATTGATAGATTGAGTATGCCAGAGTGTCAAAGGATTTATGCAAGTGAACTCAATAAGTAGTGGTACCTGCAACTAGACATATTTTGACATTGTAATTAAGCATGTTACATTAATTAACAAGTTGTATTTTGACAGAATTCAGCTTTATTTATTTTCTTTAAATAACAGAAATTGGGCGCCTGGGTGGCTCAGTGGGTTAAAGCCTCTGCCTTAGGCTCAGGTCATGATCTCAGGGTCCTGGGATTAAGCCCCGCATCGGGCTCTCTGCTCAGCAGGGAGCCTGTTTCCCCCTCTCTCTCTGCCTGCCTCTCTGCCTACTTGTGTTCTCTCTCCCTCTGTCAAATAAATAAAATCTTTAAAAAAAACAGTATTTTAAAAAAATAATAGAAATTTTCAAAATTCAAATTTAAATTTTTCATTTCATAAGTATGATTTTCCATATTCTGAGTACACTTAAGAAAAATGCCATTATCTAGAGCTTAATGTTATAAAATATGGAGCTATTTTTTAAACTTGTTCTAAATACATTAATATCTAATTAGTACCATCAATTTAGTATGAAAACCATCCTCCATATCTCTCTCTTCTAAATAAATCTGGGCACCTAAAGAATTAGTTTACTTCTCCAAGTATATACATTGAGTCAATGAAAAAAGAGATGATGGTTCTGTCCTTGTTTTTCCAATCCCATCCATAGGCTATATTTAAGATAGTATATTCTTATATTCTTTCATTATTTGAACTTTCAAGTACTATATAGACTTTTATAATAGAGGAGATAATTTTCAAAATTTGTTTTTCCTTAAAGCAAAGATTTCAGAAAGTTATTGTAAACTAAAAAAAAAAATAAATAAATAATGTTCTACTTGTTTTCATTACCCCTTGCTTAGGAAAGAGAATTGCGATGTACAAAAAGCTTTAAAGGCTCAGAGAACTTCTCAGATATTAGGGCATTTTACACATCAAAGAGCTATTAAAAGCATCAATTTTACAATATAAAGCATAAAAGAAAAAACATGATTAATTTCTCATGAAAGTCTCATTGGTTTTAGAAATGGGTAAAATATTCTAGGGAACATTTTTAAAATAGTCATTTGAAAAATAATTCAAGTTATTAATAAGCTAAAAATGCTGGAAGATTTGTATTACAACTGGAATACATTTCAAATATCCCAATAATCACAACCAATAGAAGTAGCAATTATTTACTACTTACCTAATTTGTGTACCATACTCTTTATAGTCCTAATGATAAGAGAGATTTACAATTTTGGTCCTGCAATTACAACACTGAGGTAGAGGTATGTAACAAGTGCATAAGATAATTTTTAAAAATTTGTTAAAGTACCTTGGGACCAAAATAGTGCTAATTATGGCAAGGAGAAGAAAGTGTTTGTAATGCACAATTTGTTTAAGTCATTCTCAGAGTAAGATCCCCAGACCATCAGTATCACCTAGGAACCTGTTAAAAATGTAAATTATTAGGCCCTATCCTAAACCTACTAAATCAGAATTTTTTCTTTTTTTTAAAGATTTTTATTTAGTTATTTCAGGGGTGCCTGAGTGGCTCAGTGGGTTGGGGCTTCTCCCTTCAGCTCAGGTCGTGATCTTGGAGTCCTGATATCGAGCCCCGCATCGGGCACTCTGCTCAGCGGGGAGCCTGCTTCCCCCTCTCTCTCTGCCTGCCTCCCTGCCTACTTGTGATTTCTCTCAAAAAGATTTTATTTAGTTATTTCAGAGAGAGATAGCAGAGGGAAAGAGAGAGAGAGCATGCGCAGGGGTGAGGGGCAAAGGGAAAGGGACAAGGAGACTCCCTGCTGAGCAAGGAGCCTGATGTGGGACTTGATCCCAGGGCCCTGAGATCATGACCCAAGCTGAAGGCAGATGCTTAATCAACTGAGCCACCCAGGTGCCCCAAATGAGAACTTTTGGATGGCATCTCAACCGTTTATGCTTTTACAAGTCCACTGGATGATACTGAGGTAGTTAAAGTTTAACAGAACCACTAGTCCTGTGAATAGGAAAAAAATAAAATTTTTGGAAAGCTGTGAATGTATTTGGACAGATATTAGATTAGATTCTTAAAACTTAGAGAACTTGAGGGGCGCCTGGGTGGCTCAGTCATTAAGTGTCTGCCTTCGGCCCAGGTCAGATCCCGGGGTCCTGGGATCGAGCCCCACATCGGGCTCCCTGCTTGGCAGGAAGCCTGCTTCTCCCGCTACCATTCCCTCTGCTTGTGTTCCCTCTCTCGCTGTGTTTCTCGCTGTCAAAGAAATAAAAAAAAAAAAAAAAAATCTTTAAAACTTAGAGAACTTGAAGCTAGAAGTTCTGAACTGAAATTTTATTTTATTCTGTTTTGTAACTTTTTTAGAGACAGAGTGCATGCACAGGTGCACAAGCTGGGGGGAAGGGGCAGAGGGTGGGAGAGAGAGAGAATCTTAGGCATTCCATGCCCGGCATGGTGCCTAATGCAGGGCTCCATCTCACAACCCTGATATCATGACCTGAGCTGAAATTAAGAGTTGGATGCTTAATGGACTGAGACACCCAGGTGCCCCAGAACTGAACATTTTTGAAGGTTATTTTGTATGATGGATTTTGGGTGAGAAGGTATGAACAGATAAAGGACATAGATATTTAGGTTGACTTTCCTTAAAGACACAATCATAAAAAGAGAATGACAGCCCAATATCTCAAACACAAATGCAAAAATCAACAAAATATTAACAGACTGAATCCAACAATATACTTGAAAAATCACTCACCAAACTGAATCCAATAATATGTCAAAAAATCATTCACCACAGCCAAGTAGGATTTATTCCTGGGTTGCAAGTGTGGTTCAATATTCACAAATCAATCAATGTGATACATCACATCAATAAGAGAAAGCATAAAAAACATGATCATTTCAGTAGATTCAGAAAAGATATTTGAGAGTACAACATTCATTCATGATAAAAACTCTAAACAAAGTAGGTTTAGAGGGACCATACCTCAATATAATAAAGGCTTTATATGAAAACCCACAGTTAACTTCATACTCAATGGGGAAAAACTGTGAGCTTTTCCTCTAAGGTCAGGAACAAGACAAGAATGTCAACACTCACCATTTTTATTCAACACAATGCGGGAAGTCCTAGCCACAGCAATCAGATAAGAAAAATGAATACAAAACATCCAAATTGGTAAGGAAGAAGTAAAACTCTCACTATTTGCAGATGACAAAATATTAGTTATAGAAAATCCTAAGGACTCCACCAAAAACCTGCTAAAACAGATACATGAATTCAGTAAGGTCACAGAATACAAAATAAATGGAAAGAAATCTGTTGTATTTCTATACACTAATAATGAAGCACCAGAAAGAGATCAGAACAATCCCATTTACAATTGCACCAAAATATTAAAACACCTAGGAATAAACTTAACCAAAGAGGTGAAAGACCTATACTTTAAAAACTATAAAATATTAGTGAAAAAAAAATTGAAGATGATGCAAAGAAATGGAAAGACATTCCATGCCCCCAGATTGGAAGAACAGATATTGTCAAAATGTCTATATTACTGAAAAAAATCTACAGATTTAATACAATTCCTGTCAAAATGACAATAGCATTTTTCACAGAACTAGAACAAACATTCCTAAAATTTATATGGAACTACAAAAAAAACCCCAAATAACCAAAGAATTTTTGAAAAACAGTGGAGGTATTACAATTCCAGACTTTAAGTTAATTATAAAGCTGTAGTAATCAAAACAGTATGGTACTGGAGCAAAACCAGATACATACATCAAAGAACAGAAAAGTTCAGAAATAAACCCACAATTATATAGTCAATTAATTTTCAACAAAGGGAAAATACACAATGGGAAAAATATATTCTCTTCAACAAATGTTAGGGAGATTGAACAGCTACATGCAAAACAATAAAACTGGACCACTTTCTTACACTATACACAAAAATAAACTCAAACTGGATTAAGAAACTAAATATAAGACATGAAACCATAAATAAAAAATTATAGGAGAGAGCACAGGTAATAATTTCTCTGGCACTGGCCATTATAACATTGTTCTAGGTATGTCTCCTGAGGCAAGGGAAACAAAAGAAAAAATAAACTATTTGAATTACGCCAAAGTAAAAAGCTTCTGTACAGTGAAGGAAACAATTAGCAAAACTAAAAAGCAACCTATGGAATGGGCAAAGATATTTGCAAATGACATATCTGATAAAAAAACTGTCCGATGAAAATGATGCCAAAATCCTCAATGATGAGCAGGATCGCTTTGAAGTCAATATTAGTGAGCTGCCCGATGAGATAGACATTTCCTCCTACATTGAACAGACGCGGTAGAGGACTCACCCACCCATTTTGGAATGTGACAGTCTGTCCCTCTTCAGGAGATGACAGCAGGCATGGGGTGAAGGAGACACTACTGCCACCTACACCTGACAACCCCCACC
>CM053608.1:78051946-78065639 GCA_028646535.1 Procyon lotor | reverse complement strand
AGCCCAATGAGGAGTTCGATCCCAGGACCCTAATATCATGAACTGAGCCAAAGTTTGACACTTAACCTACGGAGTGACCCAGGTGCCCCAATCTCCATGTCTCTTTTGTGTTTGAGAATCAACTATCCCTTGACAAACCTATGGAAGTTCAATGATGACATCAATCATAGTAACCATCTCTTTGACCTGTGATAATGGCAAATAATGTGGTCTAGGGCAATCATAATTCCTGAGATGTTCCAATATGAAATTTCAAAGTTGTTTTTCTTTTTCACTATATCAAGAGTTATAAAAACAAAACTACAGAATTACAGACAGCTAGGTCTCTTGCCAGGAAATCATAGTAAGAAACTTTGAAAGAGACAAAGGTGGCCCTCCCCTCAAATCTCCATAAACCACCTCCCCTACTAATCCTATACTAAATAAGTATGCAGCAATTTAGGGGAAACAGTGTTGTTACAAGTCGAACACAATTGCTTCTTGGCCTTTTGGGTAAGATCAAGTGTACAAGTCAAACATAGCATCAAGTCTTCCAACCCCATCATTGTGACCAAAGTCTACTCCCAAAGGATCAAAAATAGAAAATCATGAGCTGCCATTCTCAGAAATCTGTATGGGAGGATAATATTGGAATAATAATAATAATTTTAATAACCCCTGAAGAGAGAGAAATATTAAACTATTTACATATTACTATATTCTATCTGAGTACTAGAATGCTTTAACAAAAAGACATTAGCTCATAGGCTCTGTATCATTTATCTATTTTTATCAGGTAATAAGGGAGATGGAAATTGATATAATTTCTCTCGTCAGTGAGAGTATAATGCAGTTGAGGAGATGAGAAGAAAGAAACAAGAAGATAAAAATGTGAGATATGATGGATGTGTTAACCTGTGGGAGAGAATTCTTTCACAATGGATATCAAAACATCACATTGTACACTTTAAATAACTTACACTTTTATTAGTCAAATAAATGTTTTTAATAAATTTATTTCATTTGTTAAATGCATTTATTTAGACTTCATTAAATCTGGAAAAATAAATTGATAAATATAATAAGCATCAGAAAGTGACAAGGGTGGTCAGCGACTACAATTGTGGAGGAAGCACATTTTTAAAAGGAATTTGCAGTATGGATTAAATATGCAAAAGCATCAAGTGAGGAGAAAACCTGAATTGAGTGAGGACATGGATAAAAAAGGAAAGTTTGGAGTATTTAAATCAGATTTAGGAAACAGTATGACCCCCATGGCTACAACAGAAAATTGTGCTTTCAACACTTTCTTTTGGAGGAGCTGGTATTTCAGGGAATTGTATAAAGAATTGCAGGTAAGTAAATTTGAAAATATAATTGCAGGCTCATTCTTAAAAATCCTTAAATTAGACTTCACAAAGATGATCTATTGTAGACAATAACCCATATTAGATATGTAGGAATAGTCTACAAATGAAATGTAAAGATAACCATCATAATGAAAAGGAAACATTTCCAAAATTGAATTCAGAAACAAAAAGAAAAAGAATTAATGAGACCTCTGGTACTTTTTTTACTTTATGTTTTATTTCATTGTTTTAGTTATTGAATGTTCTATTTGTTTGTTTCATTGAAGTTTAAAATACAGTAAAAATGCATATATTTACTGATCAGTTTCATAAGATTTAAGAATTGTATATCCCCATGTACCATCACTCAAAACAAATAGATCATGTCCATATTTCCAGAGTTACATCTTGTTTCTTCTAGTCAATCCTTTGCCTATTCTGCAAGAGGCAAGCATTTACCTACTTCTAACACTGTAGATTTGTTTGCCTGTTCTTAGAATTAACATCCATGGGGTGCCTGGATGGCTCAGTGGGTTAAAGCCTCTGCCTTCGGCTCAGGTCATGATCTCAGTGTCCTGGGATCGAGCCCCGCATCAGGCTCTCTGCTCAGCTGGGAGCCTGCTTCTCTCTCTCCCTCTGCCTGCCCCTCTGCCTACCTGTGATCTCTCTCACTCTGTCTCTCTGTCAAATAAATAAAATCTTTAAAAAAAAAAAAAAAGGCATCAAAAAAAAAAAAAAAAAAGAAGCCTTTGGTTATTTTGTATTTTCTTGATAAACCAAACAAACACTTTTTCATATGCTTAGTGGCCACTCATATAACTTCTTTGGTGAGGTGCCTGTTCATTTATTCTTTCCAGTTTAACTGAGAGTTTCTTTTTTGTCTTCTTATTTTAGAGTTATAAGAATTTTTATCTTATGGATAAAAATCTTTTTCAGACACATTCAATGAAAAACATCTTCCAATGTGTAGTTTGCACATTCAATTTCCTAATGAGGTCCTTTAATAAGAAGGAAATTTTTATTTTAGTGAAATCTAATCAATTTTCTCTTTTAAGTCAATTCTTTTTTGTTTTATCTAAGAAATTTTGACCTAGCCAATGACTATACATACATTATCTTTATTCTATATTTTCTAATTTTTATATTTAATAATCTAGCTCAGATTTTTATGTATAGGTGAAGTTAAAGCATATAAAATATGCTTATTTTGTTGCTAAGTCCAGTTCCAGCACTAAAATTATTTACTTTATTTTCCTCCTTAAATTGACTGGGCACCTTAGTGAAGTTTAGTTGACTAATGTTCAATTCTACTTTTAGATCTTCTGATTGATTCTTTTTTTTAAGATTTTATTTATTTATTTGACAGAGAGAGAGAGATCACAAGTAGGCAGAGAGGCAGGCAGAGAGAGAGAGGGGGAAGCAGGCTCCTTGCCAAGCAGAGAGCCGGATGTGGGGCTGGATCCCAGGACCCTGAGATCATGACCTGAGCCTAAGGCAGAGGCTTTATTAACCCACTGAACCACCCAGGCGCCCCAGATCTTCTGACTGATTCTTATACAAATAATAAGCTTTCTTATTATAAGTTTATACTAAATTTTAAATCAATCAAGACTCCATTTTTTTCATTTTTAGTTTTATTTATAACTGAATTTACCATTTGCAGCTCCATTGATATACATTTGATATATGGTATCATGTAAGTTACAGCATGTTGGTATGATACATTTGCATTTGCAATATGACTACCACCAGAGTGGTAGCTAATACTTGCATCATGTTTCATAATTACCATTTCTTTTTTGTGGTGAGTACTTTTAAGATTTACTTTCTTAGCAACTTTCAAGTATATAATACAGTTGTGTAAACTATAATCACACTGTTGTGCTTTATATCCACAACACTGTTTCAGCTTCTAAGGGGGCATTTGCCCAATGTCTCTTCAGTCCCCCAACAGCTGGTAACCACCATTCTACTCTCTGTTTCTATGGGTTTGGCTTTTTTAGATTCTACATGTAATTGATATCATGCAGTATTTGTTTTTCTCTCTCTGATTTCTTTCATTTACCAGCATGCCCTCGAGGTCCATCTGTTTGTTACAAATGGCAGCATTTTCTTCTTTTTGGTGGCTCAGTAATTTCCCATTGTGTATATACACTGCATCATCTTTAGCCATTCATCCTTTGATGGACACTTAGGCAGCATTCTTATTTTGGCTATTATGCATAATGCAATAAAACAAGGAAGTGCTTATATCTCTTTGATATCCTGTTTTCATTTCCTTTGAATGTGTAGCCAGAAGTGGGATTGCTGAATCTTTGGAAATCCTATTTTTAATTTTTTTAAGAACCACCCTACTATTTTCCATAATGGCTACACCAGTTTACCTACCCAATAGTACACAAGGGTTTGCTCTTCTCCACACCCACACCAATACTTGTTATCTCTTCTCTTTTTTGTGTTAGTCATTCTAACAGTTGTGAGATGATATCTCATTGTGATTTTGTTTGGTTTCTTTGATAAATAATACTGTTTATCATATTTTCATGTTGCTGTTGGCAATTTATATGTCTTCTTTGGAAAAATGTTTATTCAGTTCCTCTGCCCATTTATTTAATTGGATTTTTCTCTTTGCATCTGAGTTGTATGAGTTTCTTGTTGTTTGAGTTATTAACCTTTTGTCAGATATATGATTTGCAAATATTGTATCCCATTGTGTAGTCTGCCATTTCATTTTGCTGATTGTTTCCTTTCCTGTGAAGAGTTTTTTAGCTTGATGTAGTACCACTTATTTATTTTTGCCTTAAGTATTTGTATTTTTATTGTCAAATGCAAAAAATGGTTGGCAAGACCAATGTCAAGGAGCTTTTTGCCTATGTATTCTTCTAGGAATTATGGTTTCAGATCATATGTTTAAGACTTTAATTCATTTTGAGTTAATTTTGTGACTGATGTAATATTAAGATCCAATTTAATTCTTTTGCATATGGCCAGTGTAATTCTTGGCTCTCATGTCAAATATTAGCTATATGTGTGGAGTTTGTTTCTGAGCTTTTGATTCTGTTCCATTTGTCTGTGTGTCTATATTTATGCCAGTACATACTGTTTTGATTTTGATTATTGCAGCTTTGTAGAATAGTTTTGAACCAGAAAGTGTGATGCCTCCAACTTTGTTCTTCCTTCTCAGGTTTTGGCTCTTTGGGGTCTTTTGCTGTTCCTTATAAATTTTAAGAGTTTATTTTTTTTTCTACTTCTGTGAAACATGTCATTAGAATTTTGATAAGGCTCTTATTGAGTCTATATATTATTTTAGGTAGTATGAGCCTTCTTTTTATTTTATTTATTTATTTATTTTTTTAGCATGAGCCTTCTTAAAGAAGTTTTTAATTATGTTCGGTTAGCCACTGTATAGTACATCATTAGTTTTTAATGTAGTGTTCAATGATTCATTAGTTACATATAACACCCAGTCCTCATCACAACATGTGCCCTTCTTAATACCTATCATCCCATTACCCCCTCCGCATCCTCCCTCCCCTCTGAAACCCTCAGTTTGTGGGACTTTTAACAATATTCTATGAATATGAGATATTTTCCCTCTCTCTCTTTTTTTTTTTTGAAATTTACTTATTTTAGGGAGAGAGAAATAGCACAAGATCAGGGAGAGGTAGAGGGAGAGAGAAACTTTAGCAGAGAACTCACTAAGCTTGGAGCCAGACATGGGACTTGATCTCAGGACCCTGAGATCAGGACCTGAGCTGAAACCAAGAGTCGGACACTTAGTTGTCTGCCACCCAGGGCCCCCATGAGATGTATTTTATTTGTATCTTCTTCATCTTTTTTGTTTATTTCAAGATTATTTATAATATGCTAAACCATTGCATTTCCATATAAATTTTTATATCAACTTACTTTTTTTCCCAAAAGTCTACTACTGTATTTGCCGAGACTGCATTAAAATATAATGTAACTACACCTAGGAAGAATGCATATCTTAACATTGGAGTGTTTTTTATCATTTATATGATTATATATCACCATTTATGTCTTCTCCAATATTTCTGAGCATATGTTCTGATATTAATGCAAATATCTTGAATGTAGTTTGTAACTTTATCTACAATAATTTGTTATGTTTTAAAAACTATTACAGATGGCATTTGTATTCCATATCCCTGTTGTTTCTAGAACATAAGTGGTACAGATGATTTTGCATACATTGTTTTCTGCTACCTGTTCACAATAATCAATTAGCTTTAATAATTCTTTGCTGATCTGAAATATTTCATGTACACAATCATGCTATCTCTAGATAAAGACCTCTAACTACTTCTTTTCTGATCATTACACCATGGCGCTCTTCTCCCCTGGGAAACGATGTCATTTTCTGGCATTTAGTTCATTTGGATATCTTTGTTTTCTGGGGGGGGGTTTAAAGGATTTTTTAAAAACAACAATGAAAACTCTGATTTTGTAGTTTATTTGGCTTATTCTTATTATTTGTGTAAAACAATATTCTACCTTGTAACTATCTACTTCCTCATCAGAGTCAAATTCCCACATGTATTTTGCCATAGCTGGGAAATTAATTCTTTTAAGCATTACAACTTAAGACTGAGTATGTCAAAAATACATTTACATAAGAAATGATGACAAAATATATCACATTGTCTTATCAACATTAATTTAAGGATTTGGTGTGGTTTTTTTCGTTTGTTTGTTGGTTTGGTTTAAGATCTGGTGATACTTTAAACACTGAACTCCCCTTAGAATTTATTGCCATGTTTTCAGTAAGAAAAAAGTCAAAAGCAATAGCTGCAGAATTCTGGCATATATTCAGAACATAGAGAGTGAAAAGCGTGTCAATCCCACCTTCAACAATGCTGAACAGTCTGTCTTTTTTTTTTTTTTAAAGATTTTATTTATTTCTTTGACAGAGAGCGATCACAAGTAGGCAGAGAGGCAGGCAGAGAGAGAGAGAGAGAGAAGCAGTCTCCTTGCAGAGCAGAGGCTTGGTCCCAGTATCCTGAGATCATGACCTGAGCTGAAGGCAGAAGCTTTAACCAACTGAGCCATCCAGGCACCCCAACATTCTGTCTTTTTAGGGAAATGAAAATAATACAAATAACCACAATGAGATACCGATACATACCTATTAAAATGACTAAAACCAATGTAAAACTGACCAACCAAGTACTATAAGGACATGCAGCAAGTAGAACTCTTCTGATTTGCTGTGGGAATGCAAAATTGTATGGCAACTTTGGAAAACGGTTTTATAATTTCTTACAAAATTAAATACACACTTACTACATGACCCAGTTATCTCATTGTAGAAATTTACTTGAGAAAACCATTATGTTCACACAAAAACCTGTACTTAAATGTTTATAACAACTTCATATATAATTGGCAAAATCTGGAAACAACACAGATATCCTTCAACCAGTGAATGGATATACTATGATACCTTTATACATTGGAATAGCTCTTAGCAATAAAAAGGAGAGGACTATTGATGAATGCAACAGCATATATATTTCTAAGTGCAGGGAGCCAAACTCGAAAGACTACAAGCTATATGATTGTGTTTGTTTGGCATTCTAGAAATGGCAAAATTATGGAACTAAAAGCAAATCTGTGGTTGCCACTGGTAGAGAGTAGAGGCAGTGGTTGATTAAAATGTGATGCAGAGAGGAATTTTTAATACAATGGAACTCTTCTATATCATGCTTATAGTAATAGGTCATAATTCTATAATTTGTCAAGGCTATACAACTGTACACCATAAAGACAAATTTTCATGTATGCAAAATAATAATAATAAAAATAAGCTAAATGACCAAAAAATAAAGCAAGAATAAGAGAGGAGAAACTCTCCATTTAGGTTCAGACTCAAACAGTTGCCTAAAGCATTACTAGCTGGTACTTCATATGAATTTTTATTCTGTAGTTTGCTGATTTACCAGGACCCTTTCTTACCAAGACATTAAGCAATTTGTAATCATTTAATGTGACAAAGTTGAAAATTTCCCTGTCATTGAATTAAACCCAGTGAAAACCCCCTGCAAAAAAATTAGGTGGTCAATGAAAGAGCCTTGGGCAGAACCATTTCACAACTGTCCTTACTACTCAGCAAAATGTCATTCTCTGACACTTTTTATCTTATTATGACTCCTCAGGCTACCTGGTGGATTTAGTTATTTTAAATGAAACTGTTGTATGTTAATTCAAAGTCTAAATGGAAAGAGTTCTTTATTACAAAGATAAGCTAATATCAAAAAAAAAACAAAAAACACAGTCACATCACTTCCATTCCCTTCTGTGGCATCCTGGTGTGCTTCGTAAATGGACTCTATAGTCCAACATCTTATATCAGAAAGAGGGACATTAGCTAAAGTGCCTTCTTTTCTTTAAGACGGTGCTTTCAGTGAGACCTTTTTCCAGTATTTGCTTTGGCAAATTTCAGTAATTTCTACAAACCATTAGGTATCAGCAAATTGAGTGCAAGCCTTTTGCAAACTGCCTTTGTGATATTAAGTTACTAAATCTATTTGAGTATTTATTCTATGTACAATGTCTAGTGAGTTAAAATATACATTTCAAAATACCATTAGTAGTATATGATTCTACAAGTCATTCTTCTCTTTCCTCATATTCCCTTTTAAAACACAAACACACATATGCATTTATGCACATACACCAACAACACTTATTATCAAACCTAGTGGCAATTAGACCATATTTTATGAGTTTTTAAATAATTTTTACTTATTTACCTAGTACTTTTTGAGCTTACAGAAGTGATGAAGAAAATTACATAAAATATTGGCAAAAAGGCATTAGTTTAAAAATAATTTGATTTTTTATTTATAATAAGAGGTATACCATTGATATAGCTTCATTTATTCAATTTAAAAAATGTTTTTCAGCCACCAATTAGATTTAATCAAGTAATTCTGAGAAATGTCAGCTCTATTAACAAAATGTGAAAATGTTTCTCAAACTTTTTTATTTACATGAATCTCGAATTATTTAAATCATTAATCACAGTAAAAGTAAATAATCACAGTTAAAGCAAAAGAAAATGAAGACTTTTAGAGTGAGGGCAAAACACTGATAATTAGCCTGTGTATCCTTGATCTAAAGGAAACATAGACCTGTCATGTTTATGTGTTACTAGTAAAAATGCTCCCCCTATTAAAAAGAAGAAAGATATCAAAGACAAGGAAATCTGGAAACAGCACAGACAAAACAAGTAACAAAATAAAGGCTACATTTACAGACATATAGCATTAATAATTCTCTCCCCTTATTTCCTTTATAAAATCTGGTTCAAGAATTTTTTCCTCACGCCACTTGTTCCAACTTTGTTTTCAGATTCAGATTCAGCATGCTCAGGAATGACCTTTGACATGTTTAAAAATGAAGAACTTATTGGATTATGATACATAGTCCCCTCTGATTTCTTTTGCAGCCTCATATTTCTTTTGCTTTACTCATTTGGGAATGAGAAATTTTTCAACAAAGACAACTCGTCCTAATCCAATTTCATCTAATTCATAAACATAATGCTTTTTAAATTTTAACACTACCCAGTTAATACACTTTCATAACATGGGACCTGATGCATAAAAGGGAAAAGCTCCAATACATGTGATCATAACAAATGAAAGATAAAAAGAGACCATGAGGAATTATGCTTTCTTGAATTTTCACATGAAAATAAGACCCATTACATATAATAGACATTATTAATTTTTTTAATCTATGCACTTAATTTGTATTTCTCCAAACAGAGGGTGTATTTCCAATCTTCTCAGTCTTGGTTTTTATAACAGAATCCATGATTTATACCTCCTGTGCTTACTTGTACCACTTTGCCAACTGGAAAGGACTTATTTCTTCTGCAAAGAATAATGCTGACTGCAAGCTTGTGCATACTTCAGATTCTTTCAATTCCTGGACAAAATATCAGAAGTTGTAATCAGGATATAGCATTTTTAGGGCCTAATTTATCATTTTGTTCTTTACCTTCAGGTAGTTTTCACAGGCTTTTTGGCATAGGCTGCTCTCTGTGATTAAAAAAAGTAGACTAACTTAGGTGTCGTTATGTAAAATGCTTATGTCCAGTGACAGCTTAACCATTGAAAATCATTTTATAATAACTAAAACAACAATCCCTTAGAATGTCTGAGGCGTTAAGTTTTAGGTATCCTTTAGGGAGCCTCTGTTTTCTTTCAGAGGTAGAACCAAAAAGCCAATGCTGATCTACTAATATTGAAGAAGCTTTTGAAATGATATTTTGTCTCCTTTTTTAAAAAAATGCATCAGTAACAAAATATAAATTACAATTTATATGCATTACAACTTGATCAAATGTGTTAATATGTAGTTGGCACCTTTGAAAATGCTGGAAATTCAAATATATGTGATTCCCGTAATTTCCTACGGGAAATTCATGACCTTAACTCAGACAATGTTACTTGCTATTACCAGTGTATACACTAATATTTGGTTTGTGATTTGGTTTTTTGTTAAAGCTTTACAACATGTACCTTTATAGCATGTATCTTTACAGTATGATTTTCTGTGGCCCATTTGCTTTTATTTAAAAGTGTGTCTTTCTCTTTTTTTTTTCCCCAAAACTGTTTATTTTATTTTTTCAGTGTTACAAGATTTATTGTTCATGCACCACACCCAGTGCTCCATGCAATATACGTGCCCTCCTCAATACCCACCACCAGGCTCACCCAGCCCCCACCCCCACCCCTCCAAAACCCTCAGTTTGTTGCTCAGAGCAAAAGTGCGTCTCTCTTAATGGCAGGTCAGGCGTTCTGTTCTCTCTATTCCACCCAGCTGATGATTTTTCCTTGCAGTTGCTGAAATTGTGTTGTTTATATTTTTTATAAGTTTTCAGTTTAATAAATTTTTCTTAAAAGGCTTACAGCACGTTTGATATAGAGCCTTTACCATATCCAAGATTGTATACAGCTATATTAGTCAGCTCAGGTTGTCAAAGCAAAATACCATAGACTGGGTGACTAAAATAACAAAAATTTATTTCTTATGGTTCTGGAGATGGAGATCTGAGATCAAGGTGCCAGCATGATCAGGTTTCTCTTTCTGGTTTGCAGATGGCTGCCTTCTTACTGTGTTCTCACATGGGAGAGAAAGAGAGACAGAGACAGAGACAGAGACAGAGAAAGTGATAGAAAGCTAGCTGTCTGGTGTCTCTTCTTATAAGTATGCTAATTCTTTTATGAGGGTCCCATCTTCATGACTTCATCTAAATCTAATCGCCTCCAAAGACCTTTCCTCCAAATACCACCATCATATTGTGGATTAGGGCTTCAACATGTGAATTTGGACGGGACACAATTCAGTTCATAGCCATACTCTCAATATTCATGTTCTTGTTCTTCCAGATTTCTTGAAATTATGTGTCATCATCATCAAAAATGAGTTCTTTTAAAATTTCTCCTAACTTATATTTAGTTTATTTCATTTTAATTCCAATGTAGTTAACATACAGTGTTAGTTTGAAATGTACAATATAGTGATTCAACAATTTCCCATACATTACTCAGTGCTCATCAAGATAAGTGTACTCTTTTTTTTTTTTTTTTTAAAGATTTTTATTTATTTGACAGAGAGAAACACACAGAGAGAGGGAACACAAGCAGAGGGAATGGTAGTGGGAGAAGCAGGCTTCCCGCAGAGCAGGGAGCCCGATGCCGGGCTCTATCCCAGGACCCTGGGATCATGACCTCAGCCAAAGGCAGACGCTTAACGACTGAGCCACCCAGGTGCCCTAAGATAAGTGTACTCTTAATCCCAATCACCGATTTCACCCTCATCCCCCTCTCACCTCCCCTCTGCAACATCTGTTTGTTCTCTATAGCTGACTGTTTTTGTTTTTTTTAAAAAAGATTTTATTTATTTGACAGAGAGAAACATAGCTAGAAAGGGAACACAAGAGGGAATGGTAGAGGGAGAAGCAGGCTTCCTGCCGAGCAGGGAACCTGATGTGGGGCTCGATCCCAGGATCCTGGGATCATGACCTGAGCCGAAGGCAGATGCTTAATGACTGAGCCACCCAGGCACCCCAAGCTGACTGTTTTTTAGTTTGTCTTTTTTTTTTCTTACTGTGCTCACTTGTCTTGTTTCTTAAATTCCACATGTGAGTGAGATCATATGGTATTTGACTTTCTCTGACTGACTTATTTCACTTAGCATTATACCTTCTATATCCATCCATGTTGTTGCAAATGGCAAGATTTCATTCGTTTTTATGGTGAATAATATTCCATTATATATATAAATATGGCATACCTTCTTTATCTGTTCATTATTGATGGATACTTGGGCTGTTTTCGTATTTTGGCTACTTTAAATAATGCTGCTATAAGCATAAGGGTGCATGTATCCCTTGGAATAATTTTTTTTATTCTTTGGATAAATACCCAGTAGTGTGATTATTGGATCATATGATGGTTCTATTTTTAATTTTTTGAGAAACCTCTATACCATCTTCCACAGTGATTGCACCAGTTTGCATTCCCACCAACAGTGCACAAGGGTACATTTTTCTCCTGTCTTGTATTCAGTATACTTGTGCTTATGTTACAGGTTCTTTCTTTCTTTCTTTTTTTTTTTTGTTACAGGTTCTTTTTGAATGTACTGCTTCACCCACTTGGCCTTGCAGTGGGTGAAGCAGTTGGCCCAGGTATAGGAATATAGATTGTTATTTAATATTCATTATCAATCATAAGATGCTCACTTGCTGCAAGTCCAAATAATTATTCAACACTGCCATTCCATCTATATAAGACCTTTAGCATTATTATTAGCTTTAGCTTTAGCTGGATTTTATGCACTGATTTTTCAAAATTAATTTTATTTTTATCTATCAGAACTGACACTGGATTGGTCTCTTTAATGTAGACACTATAATGGCATATCGAGCTGTGTATGAGGCTAAAAGTTGCACAGGCCTGGGTTGGGCTTATTAATTAGATGAGGAGGAGGAGTACTTGCAAGAGATTATGTCTGAGATGCCTTTTGAAAACTACATAGTAATTTGATATATGAAAAGGAAAGAATGAGATCTGCAGTGGTTGGATTGAATTAGGTTTACATATATATGTTTCACACCATGATAGTGATTTGAGGAGATAATTTTGAAAAGGTATTTCACAAGTGAGTAATAGTGACATAGAATTGTAAATTAATTTGATCCAAAAGGCGTTTTTCACCAGCATGCTTATAACAAAATACCCAATGCATTTATTAAAAATACACATTTGTAGGATATTATGATTCAGTATGGAATCAATATTGGAGAAAACTGTAGCAGGCAAGAACAAGCCATTTTAGTCTTTTGTGTAGGACAATGGCATGGTAAGTTGCAAAATGTCTTGTCTACAAGGGCAATGATTCTCCCAGTTGCTACACAGTAGGTGATGAATACATAACTATTCTATAAATGAAACTGCATAAATTATTTTTTGAAGATTAATCTAGAAGTTACCTAAAATATGAATTGGAATGGGGAAATCATAGAACTGTGGTGGGCAGCTATGGCATACTGGAATTACATGAGTGGATATCAGTAAAAAAGAAAAACAAAAAAACTTAGAAAAAAAAATCTATGTCACTCTTCCCGAAGATTTCTGGCAATCTTTAGGTTTTTGTATTACATATTTTACTGGATATTGCTTTGAAATGTCAGCTATATATTTTTTATATAGACACAATAGAAACAAAATGGAGAAAGCCTTTGAACAATCAGCATTATATTTTCAGACTGTTGCAATTTCAGTGTTTGAGTGACATGTTGAGGTGTTGGGCTGGACATATGGCTCACTGTCACTTTATTATACATAAATGAATTACCTTTGCTTTTGCTATTCCCATTTTGTATAGAAAACTTCATCTGCCTCTGTTTTTACCAAATGAAACCCTGTCTATTCTTCAAGCATGAATTGCAATTTTGTATCATCAGTTTAATTGTATTTTTCATCATAGACCTAAAACTGATCCCCACTCTAGTAAGCATAGAGCTTAGTACTTCTTTTTTTTTAAATTTCTAGATCATGTGTCTATTGGTGACCTCTGTATTGTAGTCAAAGTTGGCTTTTATCTTTCTGTCTGCCATGGTCTTTATGTTTCTTTGAATACAATGATCCCTAATTATCATTTGTTCAATAAATGAATTTAAAAAATGATGATATTCCAATAATTCCTTAATCCTCTTTCATAATTAAAAGAACTGAGGCAGAAACCTCAGTGTTATAGATTGTTAATTTAATGTTAAGATTGCTTGAGAGTTTATTTTTAATATTTCATTTCATCTCTTTTACTTT
>CM053608.1:77986655-78041946 GCA_028646535.1 Procyon lotor | reverse complement strand
GCTGCTATAAACATTCGGGTGCACGTGCCCCTTCGGATCACAATGTTTGTATCTTTAGGTTAAATACCCAGTAGTGCGATTGCTGGGTCATAGGGTAGCTCTATTTCCAACTTTTTGAGGAACCTCCATACTGTTTTCCAGAGTGGCTATACCAGCTTGCATTCCCAGCAACAGTGTAGGAGGGTCCCCCTTTCTTCGCATCCTCGCCAACATCTGTCATTTCCTGACTTGCTAATTTTAGCCATTCTGACTGGTGAGGTGGTATCTCACTGTGGTTTTAATTTGTATTTCTCTGATGCCAAGTGATGTGGAGCACTTCTTCATGTGTCTGCTGGCCATTTGGATGTCCTCTTTGCAGAAATATCTGTTCATATCTTCTGCCCATTTCTCGATTGGATAATTTGTTCTTTGGGTGTTGAGTTTGAGAAGTTCTTTATAGATTTTGGATACTAGCCCTTTATCTGATAAGTCATTTGCGAATACCTTCTCCCATTCTGTCAGTTGTCTTTTGGTTTTGTTGACTGTTTCCTTTGCTGTGCAAAAGCTTTTGATCTTGATGAAGTCCCAATAGTTCATTTTGCCCTTGCTTCCCTTGCCTTTGGAGATGTTTCTAGAAAGAAGTTGCTGTGGCTAAGGTCGAAGAGATTGCTGCCTGTGTTCTCCTCAAGGGTTTGGATGGAGTCCTGTCTTACATTGAGGTCTTTGATCCATTTTGAGTCTATTTTTGTGTGCAGTATAAGGAAATGGTGTGAGACCAGATTTTCTTATATACTTCCAATTAAAACAACATATAGCTGCAGATTGAATCAGAAGCTGATACAGGAATCTGATTATCATCTATTAAGTCAGACATTTAAAATATTTGTAAAACTTCAAAACAATGCCAATCATATCACTAAATACTTTCAGCAATTATAGTTATTTTTCATAAGCATGTTAGTTATGTTAACATGTAATGGGTTTATTATCATTTTTAATTACTTAATTGATCTGCTACCAAGAATTTTGGCTACTGTGAGGTCTTAGATGAGTGACAGGAAATTTTCCTTTGCTAAAGGGGGCTTCTTCACGAAAGACCTGCCACCTCTCTAGAGGAAGTAAACTGTATCCAATGGTGGGTCAGAGTGGGGTTACACAGGCTCAGCTCCCATGCCTCAGTGGGGCAACACAAAATGACCACCCAGCTCCAGTGTTCTCAGGAGATCCACTGAGACCTCTCTTGCAACTGTTTCCCAGTTAAGTTCTCCTTCAGTTTAATTCCCCATCTTTCACTCATCTCAGAGCACACAATAACTCCTGCACAGAGATATCCTTCTCATTGTCTATTTTCCAGAGAATCTGTTCTAAAGCATGACATGGATAAACAATCTTTTAGTCTTTATAGATTACTTATTATGTGTTGTGCATTATGTTAGGTATACTTTTATACACATTATACAGTTAACTCTTATAGAGTGTGATGAGGTTAGAATTCTCTTAGTAATACAAATTTTATCAAATGGAATTTGGGTATTTGTATATATAGATACAGATATAAGGTGAATTATATATTTGTCAATATTTAATTAGTAGAATATATAATTGTGTGTGTGTGTGTGTGTGTATTTTAAGTAATGAACCACCTTTGCATTTCTAAAAAGTATCTCTAGTGGCAATGATGTATTATGATTGCATAGGTTCATTACTGGTCTAATTAAGCAATTAGGCAGATTAACAACTGTTCTTTATTCTCAGTACTCAATATTAAAGTGACAACACCCATAGAAAGCTAAAGGGTTTTGACAAGTGGACCTTTCTGTAGATGTCAGGATCGCTTTGCCCTTATAGGAGGAGTACTAATACGAGAATAAATTTAGTTCTGAACCTTATGATTATTATAGTAATCTAGTAATCTTCATTTTAAACAATAAATATATTAAGAAGCCAGTGAGAGATGAATGAGAAAATAAAGTTCTTTCACTGAAAATTAGGTTGAATGCTTTGGAAATATTCAAAATTATTGACCTGCTTAAAAATGCAAAATTTGGACTAGACAAGACAAACTATAAAAAGTGAAGAGATGAGAAGTTTTATAAAACTGTGGAATATTTGGACACATATTGTTTTCATAGGCTTTAGATTACTACTCTGCTTTAAAGAAAAAGTAAATTTTAAAAATGTCTAATGCAATAAGGTTGTGATTTATGGAAAAACAAAGATCAAAAATGGCGCTCAGCAGACCCTGTGATTCAAGTTTAGACCATGGCCATATGTAAAAAGAGTTATGAATGAATGCAAACATACATGTTTCAAATTTAAAGTAAAGGCTTAAGATATGTATTAGTCATTTTTTGTGATTTCCTTCTTTAATTTTTTAACTTATCAAATATATACATTAACCAAAGATATTCTCATGAGAGAGATGAGAAGACTTTTAAAGTGTTTTCGGGGCTCCTGGGTGGCTCATTTGGTTAAGCGTCTGCCTTCTGTTCAGGTCATGATCCCAAGGTCATGGGATCAAGCCCCACATTAGGCTCCCTGCTCAGAGGGGAGCCTGCCTTTACCTCTGTAGCTCCCCCTGCTTGTGCTCTCTCAAGCTCTCTGTTAAATAATAAATAAATAAAATCTTTTCTTTTTTAAGTGTTTTAATTTTTGCTAGTGAAATAGGATAATGAATTCATGGTTGTAATTTTGGAGTTATTGTTGTAGCTCAAATTAGACAAAATTGGTAAGAAGTACCACTTTGAAAAAGGTTGCTAGGACATTGTATGCCAAACTCTCTAAAGGATAGCTATTGTCACCCATTTACAACTCAGAAGAGACCAGAATTTCAAACAGGGAATTGAAGGTCACCAAAATATACGCCTTTCAACTGAGTGGGTCACTGTTATGGAGTGGGGAGAATGAGTGAGAAGAATCCATTGAGAATTAGGACAAAAAAAGGGTACTGTCATCTCACCTCTGGTTTATTTCTACTCTGCAGAGTTCTGTAAGTCTATTGTAGCATCCAACACTGGAGTAGCATGCCTCCAGAGAGTTCATGGTAGGACCTGACATTTGCCTCCTAGAGCAATGTACCCCTAGTATGATGCATGAACTACTCAGTATGGATAAATAGAGAAATTGATCATAAACGTTGGCAATTCAAGAATGCATGTCATATCTAATAGTAATACCAAAATAGATTCCTAATACATACATTTTTGTCTTAATATTTTCCATTTTTCTAATAATTTACTTTTTTTATTCCATTTTACATAAACATGGTCTGTCATAATTGAAAACAAAGCAACTTCCTTATAGAATTTCAGATGGGGAGCCTGGGTGTCTTAGTCAGTTAAGAGTCGACTCTTAATTTCTGCTCAGGTCATGATCTCAGGGTTGTGAGATCAAGCCCTGAGTTGGGGCTCAAAGTCTGCTTTTCTCTTTCTACCTTTCTCTCTGTCCCTCTCCCCTACCCTGGCTTGTGCTCTTTCTCAAATAAATTAATTAATTTTAAAAAAGGTAGAATTTCAGAAACACCATCCTAGTGTATGGGGAACAGCTGGTACCCACCTTTCATCTGAAAGTCTGGAGGCTGGCTGGAGCATAAGTCAGAATAAGGAAGAAAGGCAACAGAGGAGTAGTCTTAGTGTTTCTCCTGGCCTAAGCAGAAATTGAAGTTGGACCCCATTGAACAGTTTAAAAGTGTCCTGACAAACAGGATGACTGCCTGTCAGGATGCAAGGACTTTAGGACCAACGGCTGTGGGACAGGGGGTTTGGCATTGGTTGGTCACAAAGGTCCAGCTATAGTAGCGATCCCTGTCTTCAGGTGACAGTGCAATGTGTAGTTAAGAATTTCAAACCAGGGGCGCCTGGTCAGTTAAGCATCTGCTTTTGGATCAGGTTATGATCGAGGCTCATGGGATCTAGCCCCATACTGGACTCTGTTCAGCAGGGAGCCTGCTTCTCCCTCTGCCTGCTGCTCCCCCTCCTTGTGCTCTATGTCAAATAAATAAATAAAATCTTTAAAGAAAAAAAAAGAATTTCAAATCAAAGGTGCTTAAATTTGAAGTCTCTTAATAACTGATGTTTTCTTGGATGATCACAAAAACTTCTTTGTGTGTATGATATTTTCTTTTTTATAATATACTTGAGTAAGAAAATTGTTAGTACAGAGAAAAGGCTGCAACAGGCCTAGGTACTTAACATATTTGCAGCACATTTCCCAGTATATATTCATTCATTAACCAAATATTTTAGAATCTACTTCTTCAGGGAAAATGTTAGGGAGTTTCCCATAGTCCATCCTTGTGGAGTGACATTCTAGAGGGAGAAGTGGGTGTTAAACATCAGAATACAGGACAGATCACTTGTTATTCTGTGAATTCTATAGTGTAGCCACTCACATTCACTTCAACAGCTTTAAAACATTTTAAACTCAACATAGAAACAATATAGGAGTGAGATTTATTGCAATAAAAATGGATTTGAGAATGTGGCATGACCGTATATTCTATCTCTTTACCCAAAGTGTAGATCTTACAAATGATCTGAAGAGCAAAATTTGAGGTGAAGTGAAAATAACGAGGATGTCTTTCTGGTTACAGGTTTGTTAGCTCTACAAAGGCCCTAAAATTTTTTTGCCATTTTCATGTAATTGGAGAAGAATATTAACATAGTCAATTACGGATCTCTAGTTGTTCGGAGGATAGCTCATTTGATAGGAAGCCAAGACAGTTTCTTTTTTTAACTTCTTTAGAGGTATGTTACAATTCTCTCTTCCAAATTAATTGATGCAATGCACAGATTGAGTTTGGATGATAGCCATGGACTCTCTTAAGCTCTTTATACCTAAGGGAATTCATTGGAAAATGTGTTGATTCCTTACTCTAAAGCTAACTCTTCTCAAGGTACCAGTGTCTTGGGCAGTAGTTGCTAGTGGTATAAACCAATTCTTTCCAAAAATGCTTTGGTGACACACTCCTGCAATGATTAACTACACTTCTCCATGAAATGACATTCTGTATAATCAGAATATGTCTTCCAAAACTATCAATTATCTGATCACTGACAGGTTTTGAAAAATAATAAGTGCATGGACTCAAACACTCTACAAGTGGCAACATGAAAATACAACTATGCAAATCATAACTGGATGCATGTATTTTCAAGAATATTTTTGTGCCCTTGAACCCTGACATCTCTGTATGTAAATAACCTAAAAATTCTGAATGCCTCTGAGAAAAATTCTTTTGAGGAATATAAATTTGATGTATGCCATATTCATCTGTTTAGTGCACAAATCATAAGGCTTGCATTTTACTCATTAATCTGCCTATGATAGATCTTATAAATATTACCTGGTCAGTTTACTCCTCAGAACCTCAGACTTATTATTTATAAAATGGGCATAATTTACTAGAGCAATTGTTTCTTCTCTGAACTATCTCAACTATTATTGGGTAAAGAGAAGGAATAAGTCTTGGTGGTCAAGGCTGTAGAATTACTCTTGTGGAAATGATAGCAGGTGTCATTTATTTTTTATTTTTATATATATATTTGTATATACATATATACATACATTTGTATACATATATATGTATATAACATATATATTTGTGTATGTATGCAAATGTATGTATATACATATATACATATATGTACACACACACACACACACGCACACACTCGCACACATATATATATATAAAATGGAGTTAAGATCCCTTGGAAAGATGCTCTGACAATGCCTAAAATCCCCAGATAAGCAGTTAAAAGTCTTCTCTTATTCTAAATAGGATTCCAGACTGAAAGGCATGAGATTAATATTGATGTCACTTCTTGTTCATTTTAGTTAAATTGTATGAAATTACAGTTTTTGTAAGTCAAAGATAGATGGATGACATGTTCAACTTAATATGGAAGCACTAATTTTGCAGCCATGCTTTTTCCCCTACCTCAAAAGATGTGAGTCCTTACTCTGCTTTTATATAAGCAAATTGAATAAAATAGATGTTTGAAAAGTTTTAGCATCTACGACTTATTTTTACTACATGTCTGCACCGACTTTAGGAAATGATGAGAAAGAAATGTGAAGGAAAGGAATGCAAATATGTTCAAGAGTATTTTGTTGAAGTAAAAATTACATATTTTTAAAAATAAAATAGTTACAATTTTGAACTTCATTTATGAGAAAAGTTCACTTTTACTTCATTTATGAGGCAGTTGGAGGGGTGCTGGAGTAGAGGAGGAAGGTGAGGAGGTATGGGAACATATGGGATTTTCCTTTTTGGGTATCTGTGTCTGGTTGTAAGTAACCCATTGATTGGCTAGGGTTTATGGATATTTTGAGGTGGGTCACCTAATGGGCCTTTTTGTATTCAGCCACAGGGTAGGGGGTCACTGTGGGTCCTTCTACCTTACTTAGGTTTCCATTGTTCAAGTTAGCTGCCCAAAAGTGGCTTCTACAAATATCCAATGAATTTACATTTGCATTACTAAATATTCTAATATGAATATGTGCATTATCTCTCTTAGTTTTATTGATAGATACACCATTTGTAATCAAATATTTTCTAAATTTACATCTTGAAAATAAAGGGGTACTTAGTTATCTGTTTAGAAAGTAACTAAATATTTTTCTCATAAAATACTTCATCCAAAAGAAATTTTTCCATTTATTTTGGAACAGTGTATAGCTCCAAATATTTGTGGGTTTTAGCAGGTAATCAACAAGAGCTCTCAGTGAATTTACTTCTATTATAATTCTTTTTAATGATTTCAATAAATAAAGGAGAGTAAGATTGGGGCATCTGGGTGACTTAGTTATTTAAGCATCTGCCTTCAGCTCAGTTCATGATCACAGTGTCCTGGGATGACCCCTGCATCAGGCTTCCTGCTCAGCAGGGAATCTGCTTCTCAGGCTCAGTCTGCTGCCACCCACTCCCCCTCGCACCCAGTTGTGCTCTCATGTGCTCTGTCCCTCAGTCTGTCAAAAACATAAATAAAATCTTTAAAAAATAATTAAAAAGAGAGTAAAATAAATATATAAAGGAAATTCTAATTTTGATTCACACTTCCAAAAAAGTTTTCCAAAGTGAACACATCCTGGAATAATTATATCTGCCACCAAAACTTGTACATTATAATGGAACCCAGTCCCCTGAATTAGAAGCCACCTAAAAACTGAACCCTCAGGCAAATCTAGATTTGCCTCAGGGGTTTCAGGATATTTAGGCTTTAAAATCTTATTCAGATATATGATTATCACATTTAAACTAATTGTCTTACCTTCCCCATCCCCCCAAAAAGACTCTATCACACAAGTAAGTCATTTAAAGTCACTGTGTTGTGTTGTTATCAAATCAACATAATGGACGAACAGAGACAAAGTCTCCCTTTGGGCTAGAGGATGTATCTCATATAATTATTTATGTTCTAAGTAGAAATATTCTAAATGCAACCTCCCCTTTCCTTAATTTAGCTATGACCTATCATCTATATTGTGTCAACATTCCAATGTAATCACCTGGAGATTGATTAATCATTTAAGGTTGTACAGTTAAAAGGAAAACATTTACTAAAGGCAATATAGAGCCAGGATGATGTTTTTGGGACCTTAACCTGTTTTTTGAGTTTAAGAAATTATTCTGTCATATTTCTATAGGAGACAGCATCTGGTATGCAAGATAAAATGTTGTTTCTCTAATACATCCCAACCCCAAAGAACCAGCTGATTAGCAGCCTGGATGTTTATATCACAAGCTTAGGTATTTGCTTGCCTCTGTGTAAATTAAATTGTCATTGTGCCAAGGGCATACAGAAAATATCCATTAGCAATTGATGTCAGTATGTTTATGTAGAATTTGAATGGGCTCTTTATACAGATCAAAATTGGTTATATGGAAGGCAATAGAGATCAGTTATACACTCTGAACCTGAAATCATAAAATAAATATCAAGGCTAAAAGGGACAAGGTACTTCAGTTCTTATCTAGCTCTACTCCTAAAGCTCTGATAAGGGGAAAAAAAATTCCCTTATAAGAAAAATGATTATATTATTCACAGAGAGGTTGTAAAAAAGTGAGATTTTTTTATATGCAAAAATGCTCTGAATTATTGAGTTGATGGCAATGTTAATCTAAATCTATAATAGAGTAATAGCTTTGAAGAACCAATCATGGTATGAGGTTGAATTCATGGCATTCTATACAAGATTTCTTGTTAGCATATGTGTTTAGAAATATATATGTGTATCTGGACCACCATATTTGTTAATTATCACTTCCAGACTCCTATGTTCATTATAATGACAGGCTGTTTCCACTTATTTCCTCTTTTGATTTGGTTTACTGGAAGTAATACTTTTCATGTTTTTGTAAGATAGAGATAAGTAGAGATTAAAAACTGGCAGGATTATTATTAACATAATAAAAGGCCAAATGGTGAAGAAGAAAAATGCTATAGAGTAGAAAATGGTTGTATCAATTTAAAAGAAAAAAACTTAAAAGGCTTGATATTTTTGTAATCGCATATTTTATGTTAGTTGGAAGGTTGATGTACTATATTGTTGATTGTTAGAGGAATGGAGAAAACAATGATTTTGAAACCATCTGGCATTTTGGCACATAGGAACTTTGAATATATTCTCCTATTTATTTTTTACAACCATCCTATTATGTGTAACAATATTGCTCTTTCACAAAAGACAAACTAGAGTTGAGTATCTTCAACAATTATGTTAGTGTGTGATGGATTGATGATTTAGACTCCAGTCATTTTAATCACCAAATCTCAAGCTCTTTCAAGTATAGTCATGCATGCTAGGCTGTATGTGTTTATACATAAACATATTTATAGGCTCTCTCTCTATTATTCTTATTATACTCAAACTTGATTAAAATATTAAAATTCATCAGAAGTTGCTTACAATATGTTGGTTTAACATATTCACACATACAACAAAATACTTAATATATTTAAGAGTATAGAAGAAAAATATGTCATTATTTTTATCTTCAAAAGATTTAGTACATATTATGGCAGCTATAAATGAATAATGCAAACAGAATCTGTATATATTTTTGTATATTTAAATACTGAACTTTTAGTCTGGGGAGAGTAAAGTGTTAACACAAGGATAGAAATGGCTGTGGCTATGGAACTAAAGTCAGCAAAGTGATGGAACAAAAACAAGGAGTATGGATGGCAGGGTCATAAGAGATATGGTTTACCAAGTCATATGGAATAAAGAGATTAAAATACACACTAAGATCCTAAATTGTCTTCACCATTGGTAGGATCAGTTGGTGAAGAGCTATAAACAATGATGTGCTGGTAAATGCTTAACAACTAGTTCACCAGGTGGGAAAAAAAGAAAAAATATGGATGTCCACCATTTGCTAATTTCTGTGGTGTAAAATTCTGCAGTATGACCAGTTTTAAATTCTCAATTTTATGTCGCCACATGTGGCAATGGGAAGAAGTGTTGAAATTGGCTCTTGTGAGCCAGTTAAGTTTGGCTCAAATACATCGCTGAATAAGTAAGGTATAAATAATAGGTTCTTCCTTCAATAAATGCTGACCCTTAATTAAAAGAATGCCATGAATAACGATTTTTCTAAGATGGCTCATGAGTAAGGAATTTGAAAGTAGGTAGGACAGTTGAGATGATTGAAGTCTGAGAGGTAAGTCTGCATTAGGATAAGAAGCAGTGCAAACAGAGACTAGACAAAAATGAATATTTTCTCCAAATGTTATGTGGATGAAAATTTGAAAGTTTAACACATTATATGTAGGTACTTGAAGAAATTACACAGATATGTGTGATTGTGTTACTAAATTTGTAGTAATGTTCATTAAGTGAAATATTTGATGAGTTTGATTTGCTAATGGAATTGCAATGTTTAATCAGTGTTAGACTTATTTAAATAAGGTATAACTGCTGTTTACTCAATTTTCTTCACTTAAACAGGGCTTTGAAGATATGACTATAATTTTAAAATAATAGCTTCAGTGAAAACAAAAATAATGCATATCTTAATTCTCTAATTGTCATTATTGTTTATCATATTTCTTGGGTCTTCTTAATTTCCTCTGCCAGCCCTCAATATACTTTATGAAGTATTTCATACTTTTTCTTTCATGTTCTATCTCTGTCTTTCTTAAATGCATTGTGAGAAAAAAGCCTTAAAATATAAAGTTCAAACTTGCAGAAATTTCTTGACAACCATAATGAACAAAAAGAAATATCTATGCTAATATAAACATTTTCCATTTTTGTGGCCCCAATTCTTAACAAATAGTAGGTGGGAATTAATTATGCCTTGTAATGAAGAGATTTAATTGTATAATGTATGTTTCCAAGTAAATGTGAACATAGTATGATTATTACAATTTTTATCATGACTTTTTTGAGTTATTAACTAAAATTGTATACAACTATATATTATTTTTAGTTAGTGGCATAATACGAGACGTTTCACCGTATTTGTATTAGTTATATGTCCTAATCGAATGGTATTCTGAATAAATATTTTATTATAGCTAACTCATATAATTACAGTAGAAAGTACTCCACTGAACCATGGTTAGTCTTGTATTGGGTGATATTATTTAATAAACCATTTATAAAAGCTTAATAATAGGGATGCCTGGGTGGCTCAGTCAGTTAAGCATCTGCTTTCAGCTTAAATCATAATCCCAGGGTCCTGGGTTGGAGCCCTGTGTCTGTTCCCTGCTCAGTGGGGAGTCGGCTTCTCTCCTTCCCTCTTCCTCTGCCTGCCACTCCCCCTGCTTGTACTCTCCCTCTCTGTGTCTCTGGCAAATGAATAAATCTTTTTTTTTTTTTTAAATAGCTTGATAATATGAACAACATATAAATTGCTTATGTAAAAATAAAAAAATGTTTAATGATATAATTTTTGATCCAATCAATAATTATATTACTGAAAAGAAATTCGTAGCCATATTTGGAAAAGAAAACACTCATACACACATTACACAGCCCTTTCAAGCATTTACACTTTTTTATGAAATATTATCCTTTAAGCCAAAATTTCTCATTCTTACACTCAGCTTCAAGGTACAATATTTGGAAAGGTTAGTAAAATTCCATTAAGTCATTTTGAGTTATCTAAGGGTGAACTTTAAGAAATTGTTCAGATAGTGTTAATACACTTTAAGAGTTGAAAAGTAGTTTGTTTTTAAAGTTCACACTTGGCACATATTTAGTCTTCACTGAAGAATTGACGCCAGAATGGAGGCACTTTAAGAGTAAGATTGAAAATCTCTCTACCTTCTGTCGGATTCCTATGTTATAGCAGGCTGGCTCTAGCCCATGTGAGACAGAAAGGAGAAGATATTTTATTTTTGGCCTATTAATATTCTTATTCCTTTCTGTCTCTTCTCATATATTTTCTCATATATTTATTTACTGTCTATGGGCCATCCTGCTGATAGAGCTCTCATAATGGATACAAACATTTTCAAATGAGAGAAAAATATTTTTTCAAGACAAACAGATTTATCTCTAGATTTGCTTTAAACTGCCATAGTTTCATTTATGTTTCCTTCCTATTTACTCATGGGATGATCTTATATGTGCAGTGAGCCTTATAAATAATTTGAGTTAAAGAAGGGACTTAACGAAAAAAGTGAGAGACAAAGAGAAGGACATAATCAAAAGCCAGTGAAGGTGGTGGTGGAGAGAGGGGAGGTCTTTAATTATTTACCTCAAACATAAAGTAAAAATAGCATTTTAGATTTCCAAAAATAAAAACACCATACCAATACAAACCAGAGATCAAAGATTTTGTGTAAAATGTACATTAAAGCTGAAAAAGTACATTAAAATATACAACCCAGAATACTGATTTATTTTTATTGAATAAAAAATATTCAAAACAGAATGCAGACATATATTGCTTTTGAGCCAGAACAAAACTTCACTACAAAATGGCATATGTGTGTGTGTATGTGTGTGTGTGTGTGTGTGTGTGTGTTTTATTAGAAAATCAAATCTGGTAATGTATGAAAATAATTATATACCATGCACAAGTGGGATTTATTCAGTGTGTCTAAGACTGGCTCAACATTTGAAAATTAATCAATGTTATTGACTATATTAAAAGGCTAATGAAGAAAAATCTATAACCCTATCAATTGACATAAAATAAGTATTTGATAAAACTCAACACCCATACATGATAAAAACTTGCAGTAATTTAGGAATAGAGGAGAAATAATTTACTTGGATGAAGAGCATGTAATAAAAACCTACAGCTAAGTTTATACTTAATAGTGAAAAACTAAATCCTTTCCTTCTAAGGTCAGGAATAAGACAAAGATATTTGCACTCAACACTCTTATTTAAAGGGGTCCTGAAATCTCCAAACAGTTCAATAAGCCAAAAGAAAAAAAAAGAAAAAGAAAAGGAAGGAAGGAAGGGAGGAAGGGAGGGAGGGAGGGAAGGAAGGAAGGAAGGAAGGAAGGAAGGAAGGAAGGAAGGAAGGAAGAAAGAAAAAGAGAGAGAGAGAGAGAGTGGGAGGGAGGGAGGGAGGGAGAGAGAGAGAGAAAGAAAAGGAGAAAGAAAGAAAAGACACACTGATAGGAATGGAAGAAATAAAAACTGTCTCTATTTGCAGATGACATTATTGTTTACATAGAAAATCTCAAGAAATCTAGAAAAATAGTCTCTTAGAGTATTACTTAAGTTCAACAAGGTCACAGTATACAAGATAAACAGAAAAAATTCAATTAAATTTTGATATACTAACAAAAAATGTGGAAACTAAATTAAAAGGAAATCATCATTTATAATTGCTCCAATGAAATTGAAATACTTTGTTATAATTCTAACAAAATATGTATAGGATTGTGTCCTGAAAATTATAAAATGCTATGAAAGGGATCAAAGAAGACCTAAATCAATCAAGCAACGTACCTTTTTCATGGGTTGGAAGATAAACATAATAAGGATATCAATTTCCCCAAAATTCATGCCAATTTTTCCCAAATTGATTTAATGTAATGCTTAACAAAATTCTATCAAGAATTTTTTTTAGTAGAATTAGATAAGCACATTCTAAAATTAAACAGAAAATTAAAAAAAACTTAAAATAAAAAATGTCTTGGAGAAGAAGAGTGAAGTGGAATGAATCACTCTACCAAATATTAAGGCTGAAAGTACAATAATTAAAACAATATGGTAATGGCAATGGGACATATAGATAGATTAGCAGGAAAAAAAAACAAAAAAAAAACAAAAAAAACAAAAAACAAAACCAAAACAACAACAAAACCCAGCTATAGACCCAGAATAAAAAAATGCCCATTTTTTTACTTCACCCAAGACACCACTCTCCCAAGGTAGCACATATCGATGCCAACTAAGAACTTATCAGCCTATGATCTCTCCCATAGGGGAAAGTTAGAGTGTAGGAGTGAGCACCTACCTGCTTTCCCTATCTGTGCAGGATACTGCCAAAGAGGCCTATTTCTATCTCACTCTATTCCTAGTACTGAGTCATGAGATGCGCAACTTTTGGATGCAGAAGAGGCTGGGAGAGAGCAGACAGGACCTTCAGGGGGCATTAGAGGATTTCAGACTCTACTATTCATGTCAAGGGTGCAGCCAAAAGCCTGCCCATAAGCCACTGGGGACACCTTTTCCACAGATTCCCCCAACTGGCAAACAGGCACCCCCAGCACTCCATGTACTTCACCCACCTACACTCGCCTCTACCATGTGGCATGCTCTCTGTATGCCCTCCTGATCACAGTGAGAGTGAGCCTTGGCAGATGGCCAGAAAACATGTGGGCAGAATCTGTGTCCAGGGAAAGACTACAAACTTGAGCTTCAGCACCATACTTGGTAAAGCAAAAGAGAGACTGCCAACATTAAGCTTGGTGTATTGCAGGAATAAGAGAAGACATAAAAGCTTAAGAATTCTGCCACAAGTGAGAACAAAAGTATGAAGCAGGTCTGAGAAAGCTTCAGAAACCCTAAGAGAGCAGACAGAGGTATTTTATTTCCAAAGTCAGTCAGAAAAGACTGGAGAAGGAGAATGTTATTTCAAATACATGGACAGCAATGCAAAGCATCAAGGAATATGAAAAATCAAGGAAATAAAAAACGACCAAAGAATCACAAAAATCAAATAATTAGCCTCAAATACGTAGAAATCTGCCTTTTGCCTGATAAAGAATTCAAAATCACTGTTTTGAAAAAGCCACAGGAAGACAATTCACCAAAATCAGAAAAATAAGACAGAAACAAAATGAGAACTTTAACAGAGCTAGAAATCTTAAAAAAGAACCAAACAGAAATGTTGGCACTGAATAATTCAGTGAATGAAATGATAAATGCAATAGAGAGCATCCATAGCAGAATGGATCAAGTAGAAGAAATCTCTGAATTAAAGAACAGGAACTTTGAAATTATTTATTCAGAATAGAACAAAGAATGAAAACAAGTAAAGAAACCCTACATGATCAAAATGAAAACAGAAACAATCTGTGAATTACTGGAGTCCTAAAAGGAGAAAAAGGGAATGGATCAGATTGTTTGAAGAAATAATGGCTGAGAACTTTCCATATCTGTGGAGAGATTTAGATATCCAAGTTCATGAAGATTATCAGTCCCCCAACAAACTGAGTTTAAAGATATCTTCTCTAGGACACATTATAATAAAACTGTCAAAAAGAAAAGAATCTTAAAAGTAGCAAGAGAAAAGAAGCTTCTAGCTTTTAAAGGAACCCTTGAGAAATTTATCAGCACATCTCTCAGCAGAAACTTTGCAGGCAAGGAAATTGTAGGATGTCATATCCAAAGAACCAAAAGAAACAAAGAAAAACTGCCAACCAAGAATACTCTGTCTGGCAAAATTGTTCTTCAGGCGTCAAGGAGACAGATAAAGTCTTTCCAAGATAAACAAAAATGGAGGGATTTCATCTTCATTAGACTTCCCTTAAAAGAAATGCTGAAAGGAGTTCTACAAGGTGAAATGAACGGATGCTAATTAGTAACATGAAAACATATGGAAGTTTATAACACACTGGCAAAGGTAAATATATAGTCAAATTCTGAATATTTAATATTGTAATAAGGTGATGATTAGCCACTTAACTCTAGCATAAAGGTTAAAGAACAAAAGCATTAAAAATAACTAAAGCAAAAAAGAAAAATGAAAAAAATAAGAAAAAGGAAAAGAAAAAAAAGAAATCAAAATAACTAAAGCTACAATAGCTTGTTAATGAACACACAATATGAAAAGATAAACTGTGACATCAAAACCATAAAAGGAGGAGGAATAAAAGGTCAGAGGTTTTGTATGCAATACAAGTTAAATTGTTATCAGTCTAAAACAGGTATCCATAGGAAATTTTATGTAAGCTTCAAGGAAACCATATAGCACAAACTACAGTAGATACACAACAAATAAAGGGAAAGGAATCAATGCATACCAGTAGAAAATATATAAAGGAAGACAGAAGGAGGGTAGAAAGGAACAAAGGAAATGCAAAACAGCTAGAAAAAATAAGATAGCATTGGTAGGTCCTCACCTATCAATAATTGCTCTAATTGTAAACAGATTAAATTCTCAAGTCAGGAGGCATATAGTAGCTGGATAAACACACACACACACACACACACACACAACTAAGAACTGCGTACAAGAAATGCATTTCAGATATAAGGACACACAAAAGTTAAAAGTGAAGGGACAGAAAATGATATTCTATGCAAATAGAAGCCAAAAGAGACCAGAGGCAGCTATACTTACATCAGACAAAATAGACTTTGAGTCAAAAGTTGTAAAGGGACAAAGAAGGTTATTATATAGTGATAAAGGGATCATCAAGAAGATAGAGCAATCATAAATATATATGCATCCAACATTAGAACACCTAAATATATTAACCAAACATTAATAGATATGAAGGGAGAAATATAGAACAGTATAATAATAGTAGGGGACTTGATATCCCACTTTCAACAATGGATAAATCATCCAGACAGAAAATTAATATAGAAACATTAGACTTGATTGTACTTTCGACCAAATGGACCTAACAGACTTATATGAAACATTCCATCCAATATCAGCATAATATATATCCTTCTCAAGCACACAGGGAACATTATCCAGAATAGATCATATGTTAGGTCACAAAGCAAACCTTAGCAAATGTAAGAACACTGAAATCATATCAATTTCTTCTGACCATAATGTTATAAAACTAGAAATAACAGGAAGAAAACTGGAAAATGTACAAATATGTGGAAATTAAAACAACATATCCCTGAACAACCAATAGGTCAAAAAATAAAAGGAAAATATTTTTAAAATCTTGAGATAAATAAATGTGAAAAATAAAACATACCAAAAACTATGGGATACAGCAAAGTGGTTCTAAGGAAGGCATAGTGATAAACATCTTTCTTAAGATATGAGAAAGATCTCAAATAAACAACCTAAATTATAGCTCAAGGAACTAGTAACAAAAAAAGAAAGGAACAAAATAAGCTCAAAGTAGGCAGAAGGAAATAAATACTATAATAAATAAATGAAATAGATAATGAAAAGACAATAGGAAAGATCAGTGAAACTAAGAGCTGTTATTTCTTAAAGATAAGCAAAATAAACAAACATTGAACTAGTTTTACCAAGAAAAAAGAGAATACTTCAATAAATAAAATTAGAAATGAAAGAAGAGGGGCACCTGGGTGGCTCCATTGGTTGAGTATCAGACTCGTAGTTTTGCCTCAGGTCATGATTTCAGGGTTGTGAGATCAAGCCCTGGGTTGAGCTTTGCTCTCAGTGCAGAGTCTGCTTGAGAACTTCTCCCTTTCCCTCTCCCTCTCCCTCTCCCCACCATCTTAAATAAATAAATGATCCTTTATTTAAAGATATGAAAAAAGAGACATTACCACTGATATCACAGAAATACACAGATCTAGGGGCATCTGGGTGGCTCAGTGGGTTAAAGCCTCTGCCTTCGGCTCAGGTCATGATCTCAGGATCCTGGGATTGAGCCCTGCATCAGGCTCTCTGCTCAGCAGGAAGCCTGCTTCCCCCTCTCGCTCTGCCCGCCTCTGTGCCTACTTGCGATCTCTCTCCTCTCTGTCAAATAAATGAATAAAATCTTTAAAAAAAAAATAAGAAATACAGAGATCTAAAAGACTGACAAGGATTGCAACAAAATGGATAGAACTAGAGTATATTATGCTAAGTGAAATAATTCAGTCAGAGAAAGAAAAATACCATGTGATTTTACTCATATGTGAAACTTAAGAAACAAAACATGTTTTGTTTCCCTCAAACATGAGGGGGAAAAAAAGAAGAAAACCAAGAAACAATTTCTTAACTCTAGAGATCAAACTAATGGTTATCAGAGGGGAGCAGGGCTGGGGTGGGGGGTTGGATTAAGGCATGAACTTGTTATCATGCACATCAGATGTTGTATGTAAGTGTTGAATCATTAAATTCTATACCTGAAACTAATATTACATTGTATGTTAACTAACTGGAATTTATATAAAAATTCAAGAAAAAAAAAAACTACTATGGAAAATTATACACCAATAAATTGGATAACCAAGGGGGAAAATGCATAAATTCCTAGAGATATACAACCTGCCAAGACTGAATCAAAGAAATAGAAGATCTGAACAGACTAATGAGTAATGAGATGGGACCAGTAATAAAAAAACACCCAGTAATAACAAAAAGCCCAGGTCCAGATGGTTTTTGCTGTGAAATCTACCATACATTTAAAAATTAACAGCCAATCCTTCTCAAACCTTTCCAAAAAATTAAAGAGGAGGGAAAACTCCCAAACTAATTTTATGATACCATCATTATCCTGATACCAAGCCATATAAAAACACTGCAGAAAAAGAAAATTAGAGGAAATATTCCTTTTGAAAATAGATGCAAAAATCCTCAAGAAAATATTAGCAAACCAAATTCAATAGCACATTAGAAATATCATATGAGGGGGATTTATTCCTGTGATGCAAGGGTGGTTCAACATTCACAAATAAAATAATATAATACATCACATTAGTAGAATGAAAGATAAATTATATGATCATCTCAATGAATACAGAAAAAGTGTTTAAAGAATTCAGTACCTTTCATTATACAGACTTTCAGTAGATATAGAAGGAACATACCTCAACAATATAAAGGCTGTACATGACGAGCCTCAGTTAACATACTCAGTTGTGAAAGTTGAAAGCTTCTCCTATAAGATCAGAAATAGGACAGGGTGCTGTTCACTCTGACCACTCCTATTTAACATAGTACTAGAAGTCCTAGCCAAGCAATTAGACAAGAAAAAGAAATAAAAGTAATGCAAATTAAAAAAGAAAAAGGAAAATTATCTGTTTGCAGACAATGTGATCTTCTATATTGAAAATGATAAAGATTCCACTAACAAACTGTTGGAACTGATCAACAAATTCAACACAGCTGTAGGTACAAAGTCAACATGCAGAAATCAGTAATAAGATTGGAGGATTGTATCAATATTAATATCCTGGTTGTGTTAAGGATCTATAGTTTTACAAGATGTTGCCATTGGAGAACACTGAGTGAAAGGTACATGGGATCTTTCTATATTATTTCTTATAAGTGATTGTAAATCTAGAATTATATGAAATTCAAATTTTAAATAAAAAATAAAGAATATAATATAACCCATGAATATAGAATATACCCATGTTTAACAGTATAATATAAAGTGGGTTCTCTCTACTTTCAGTGTTTATAAATATAAAAGAAGTAGAAAATTAGTGACTAGCCCAAGGAAACAAGAATTGAATTGCTATAAGGATTTCCAGTGGCCTTAAGATTTAAAGCTCAGGAAAGTAAAAAGAGTAAATGCTCATAGAGTTTACCTTGAGGAAAACCTCTAGGGAAGAAAAGTCTAGAATGTTGAGGTCAAAAATTCTTCATCTGGGCGCTTTGCAGTATAACCTAAATTTATGTTAGAAAGATGGCATGCATTCTATGTGTCTGTTCTTGGGCATAACAAAGCTGGCAGCATAGGAGAGAGGCTACAAGTGGAGCAAGAATTTATATTTCGGTTGTTACAGGTCAGAATATTCAAAAAGCTCATCAGTTAAGTATCCAAGGAAGTTATGTCACAACATCAGAGATAAGAACAAACCAAAGATGTGAAGTTTTGTCACAGAAGCAAAATATGCTAATATAAATCTGAATTCTGTATTCTAACACATAGTTTATCGGCTCTGACCAGAGTATATAATGCAGCCTTCCCAACTCATGTATAGTCCTCTACCTTTAGATTAGTTGATTAGTTTCATGTCATGAATAAAGCCATAGTAAGGTTCTGCTGGAGCTTTGGTTCACTTGCATTAGTCTAGGCCCACACATAGTGACCTTCTGTAGAAGAAAGGTTCTAGTAGAGAGCGACTATCAAATGCTGGGTGTAAACCTTCTTGTTATTTCCATTTATAAAGTTGAAGTGAATATTTCCTAGTGCTGTTACCCCATACAAATATTTCCCAGATCCCATTACCCCATAAGTCAGTCTCTCATGTATTAATTTAATTATAATACTTTATGGCATACTTGGAAAAACAAAACAAAGCAATGATGAATTGCAAAGCAATTTCTGTATGTGAATTCAAAGATTGCTGTAAACATTTGGTTAAGTGTCTGACAGGGGACATCTAGTTTAATTTGAAGTTTAGATAAATAATAAACTTTTCAAAATATGAGTAGTCTAAAATATTTTATGAAGGAGTTATATGGCATGGGATCTACTTACACACAAAAAATGCCTTTATCTGAAATTCAGATTTAACGAGGTGTGTGTATATCCTTAATGGCCAAATCTCTTATCTCTATTATACTCTCTTTTTCTCATAAAATGTTACTTGACACTCTATTATAAATTTATTTGTCTAAGGTCTATTTCTTCTACAAGACTACTAGATCCATGAAAATAGGCAATTGGTTTGTCGGGTCCAAAAGTAAATGATTAGAACCTAATGTAAAAGCTATTGCATATGAGATGCTTAGTAAATAATTGTTCAGGCAAGGGAGAAATCATAATGTGCTATTTGCTGTGTGTGTGTATACACATATATTCATACACACATATATATATTCAAAAATGAATACATGTGTATGTTTCACATTCTCAATAAATATCTAGAAGACCAAACTAGGAAAAGTACTTCTTAAAACTCAGACTAGGTAGTTTTACAAATGATTTACAGAACGTATGGAAATCGAAACATAAGAAAATCTAATTGCAAATATATTAAAAATCAAGCAAGTTAGGACAGGTTAGGGAACATTTCAAAAGGTCCATTTTACAAAAATGATCTGCCTTAGCATAGGGATATATTGAAGCAGTATTACCTATGATTGAAGAGGATTCAGAAAGCTAATGCAGACAAATGTGCTTTCATTAAGAGGTAACCCTTTCTACAATTTAAAATAGCAATTACATTTTTGATTGCTTTTTTCAAAGTCCTCATATTTTCTGTGAGGACATAATCTCAACTATCTAGGTTTTGGTAATCAATATACTTTTCAGGAGTATGTGCCCTGCTTCGGTGACTCTATTTGCTAAGTACAAATGAAAATTCGGGCAGCTGATACAGTGCCTCATATGTCTGGCCTTATTTAGGCAAAGTGACTAGTGGAAATGAGAGGGTGACAGGTCCTGAAGGCTGAGAGAAGGCAAGAAGTATAAGAAGCACATTTGAATTGTATCTAATTATTTTTGGGGATTAAAACCACAAACCTGAAGTGGACCCCAGTGCCAATGGTATAGTAGACCAGATGCAGAGGGTCTCAAAGAGTTTATTTGTCTTTTCTCGGGCTCTGATATCATTTTAATACAAAAGAAACCAAAGAATTAACTTCAAAATGGACTTTGAATAATGTTTGAACTTCAAGATGATTAAAAATAATCTTCACACTGACAATAGTACTGTATGGTTTTCTCCATGTTTTATCATTAAAATACTTGATATTATTTCATATATAAATATTTTAACATGATTTGTGAGAGAGGTCTATTGCCGTACAAAATTATAAATGTATTAAAATTAAATAAGCTGGGCAGCTAGAATCAACCTTAAATGGCTGATTGCCAGGTTACCTGGATGGCTAAGTCAGCCAAGCATCCCCCTTTGGCTCTGGTCATGAACCCAAGGTCCTGGGATCAAGTCCCACATTGGGCTCCCTGCTCAGTGGGTCTGCGTTTTCCCCAACTCATGCTCTTTCTCTCTTTTAATCTCTCTCAAATAAATAAACAAAATATTTAATAAATAAATGGCTAATTGCCTCTCCTCAATGATGTCATCCCTTCTATATAGGGCCCAAAGCTGTGATAACACAGATTGGAAAATATCTTTTCTTAAAAGTTTATAGCTTTTAAAGAAGTTGTTCCTAACCCTGAAGGCTCAGAGTTGCAGGTATTTGTCAATTAGACATGCCTTCATGACATTTTACTCATAGATGATAGAAAACAATATTTCTATTTATTTTCTGAGCAAGTTCAGTATTTAATTTTTAATTTCTAAATCTTTGTGAAATTTGAATTGATCAAGTATGTTAAAGTGTTTGTTTTTATAATCATGGCTGTTTTATTGGTCATTGTTTATATTTATATTGAATTACCAACCTCATAAATCTAGAACAGTTGAATGCTTTTCTTTTTTAAGTCAACTCTATTCCTAGTATGGGACTTGAACTTATAACCCCAAATCAAGAGTCACCTTCTCCACTGACTGAGCCAGCCAGGTACCCCTAGAATAGTTGAAGGCTTTTAACAGTTGATAATTGGCAAGTGCTATAGTGAACTAATGATATATTTTGTTGTTTAAGCAAATTAGTCTCAGCAGATTTATAAAATATTGCACTTCCCCAGTAAGTAAATTGGAAGCATAAAAAATTATATATTGCTAACTTTTTTCAAGACAGCTTAATAATTTTTGTTTTAAATTTGCTCCATTGACTGCTGAGCTACAACTAACACAGCAATAGAAAAAATAAAATTTAGATGATTTGTGTTTTAATCAAATTATAATAGTTACACTCATGAGATCATTTCTATAAAACCAGAATTCATTAACAATTTTATAAAGCTTCATAATTGATAAAATGCTTTCATATGTATTATTCTCTGGCATTATCTATTAAATGTTTCATTTTAATTTTACAATATTTAGGTATCGACTTCATTAAAATACTGAATCGTCAGATGTTTTGTTTAGTACTGGCCTATATCCCTATTTAAAAACCAATACTATGCTGTTGTATTTACTGAGGCATTATGTTATGTTTTCAAATGAGGTATAGCTTATGCTTATTCACACTTCTATTTTTAAGTGTTTATTTAAATTCCAGTTAGCTAACCTATAGTGTAATATTAGTTTCATGTGTACAATATAGTGATGCAACACCTCCATACAACGCCTGGTGCTCATCAAAGTGTATTCCCTAATCCTCATCACCTATTTAACTCATCCTCCAACACCCCTCCCCTTTGGTAACCATCAGTGTGTTCCCTATGTAAACATCTGTTTCTTGTTTTGCCTGTTTTGTTTCTTTTTTTTTTTTTACTCATTTGTTTTGTTCCTTAAAATTCACATATGAGTGACATCATATGGTATTGGTCTTTCTATGATGGGCTTATTTCACTTAGAATAATACTCTCTAGCTCCATCCATGTTGCAAATGGCAAGATTGCATCCTTTTTTTATGGCTGATCAATATTCCATTATATGTGTTCATATATAATGTTCATACTGTTTTCTGGAGTGGCTATACCAGTTTGCATTCCCACCAACAGTGCAAGAACTCATACTACTTATTAAGAATTTTTTTCCTCCCAGTATGTAGGTTCCTCAAAAAGTTGAAAATAGAGCTACTCTACAACCCAGCAATTGCACTACTGATATTTACCCCAAAGATACAAATGAGTGATCCAAAGGGGCACCTGCACCCCAATGTTTATAGCAGCAATGTGCACAATAGCCAAACTATAGAAAGAGCCAATATATCCATCAACAGATGAATGGATAAAGATGTGGTATATAGATATACAATGGAATATTATGCATCCATCAAGAAATGATATCTTGCCATTTGCAAAGATGTGGATGGAACTAGAGAGTCTTATGCTAAGCGAAATAAGTCAATCAGAGAAAGACAACCATCATAGGATCTTACTGATATGTGGAATTTAAGAAACAAGGCAGAGTGGGGCGCCTGGGTGGCTCAGTGGGTTAAAGCCTCTGCCTTTGGCTCAGGTCATGATCCCAGGGTCCTGGGATTGAGCCCTGTATCAGGCTCTCTGCTCAGCAGGGAGCCTGCTTCCCCCTCTCTCTGCCTGCCTCGCTGCATACTTGTGCTCTCTCTCTGTCAAATAAATAAATAAAATCTTTAAAAAAAAAAAAAAGAAAGAAACAAGGCAGAGGATCCTAGGGGAAGAGAGGAAAAAATGAAACAAAATGAAACCAGACAAGGAGACAAACCATAATAGACTCTCAATCTCAGGAAACAAACTGAGGGTTGCTGGAGGGGAGAAGGGTGGAGAGATGGGGGAGATGGGTGATGGACACTGGGGAGTGTATGTGTTGTGGTGAGTGCTGTGTGTTGTGTAAGACTGATGAATCAGACCTGTGGCCTTGAAACAAATAATACATTGTATGTTAATAATTAATTTTTTAAAAAGTTTCTCCCTATCCAAAAATAATTTTTCCTTGTTACTTTTTTTTGCCTTTTTTTTCACATGAACATGAAAATGAACCTGCATAAAAAAATTTCAATGTTTTCCCTGGGAATATATTATATTCACAAATTTAGGAAAATTAATATCATTAAGCTATTGAGTACTCCACGTAAGAATTGCATGACTTTCCATTTGTATACTTCTACTTTTGTGTACCTCATGATGTTTTACACTGATGGTAATTGGTAATTTTTTCATTTTTTCTGTTTATTTTTCATGGTGTTTTGTTTCTGTTATGGGCTCAATTTTTTAAGATACCTTATTTATATTTACCTAATTCATAGAGTCTATCAGACTGTTTTATTATCTAAAACCCTACAATATGTTTAACCTTCAAACTTTGCTCATAATAAATATTTTCTCTGTACATTTTTTTAATGTTTAACTGAATCTAATTAATAGCAGTGTTTTTCCTGGGACTCCTGTGCAGGTTGGTAAGAATATGTTTTTTTGTACAATGATTTTTCTTACTGTTTTACATACTCAGGATTATCACTTCCTTAGGGATAATTTTTAATTTTAGTTTATTTTTTTATAGTTCCTATGTCACAGAGCCATTGTAAATTCACACCCAAATCTGTATTAGAAATAGCTTTAGTTACAAATTGTCAGAGCATTTATTTTTTCTACCCACATCTCAGGCAAAGATATAAAACTTTCCTCTTCTACATGATAGATGAGGAGAATTGTTTCTCCAGACTTAACTAAGTGTGCAACATTTTAAGGCATTTAGATATTGCAAAGTACATATTTCTAACTTAAACAATTCATATTATTTTCTGTCTCGATTTGTATATTGAAACATAGAATATATGACAAATTAATTAGCAAAACAAATAATACTCATTATGCAATCACATATGTAATTATGAAACCAATTATATAACTAATTACAATTACTTCATTAATCAGAAGTAATTAATATTGATACACTCTCCCTAATCACATAGAAATCACTTTGTCAACTCATATACTCATGGTTAAAGCTATGGTTTTTATACTTCTCTATTTTCTATTGTAAGAATACTAAAATCTTAAAATTATTTTTAGGAGTCCATAAATATTTTTACATGAGCAAGTATTCTAAACGACCATATGGTAGGTTTTGTTTCCTTTATATTTTTCTCTGATTATGTAATTTATATCTGCTTTTAATGGGTTTTTTGCCCTATGCCATTACAAGAGACACTTGCCATAATAAGCCAATACTGGCAACCATAATTGGGACCCCTAGATCTGGCATCTCACTAATACCAATAGAATGGAATCAACACTGTGGCAAGTACACTGGCTATCGGTAATTTAAACCAAAACTTCCTCTTATTGTGTGAGTGTACATACATGTACATATACACACACATATACAGACAGGCATACACACATTTGTGTGTGATCCTTTGTGGAAAAATATTACCTATTCCCATCTATATTTCATTTTTTTAAAAGATTTTATTTATTTATTTGACAGAGAGAGATCACAAGTAGGCAAAGAGAGAGGGGGAAGCAGGCTCCCCGCTGAGCAGAGAGCCCAAGGGGAGGCTCAATCCCAGGACCCAGAGATCATGACCTGAGCAAAAGGCAGAGGCTTAACCCACTGAGCCACAGGTGCCCCTATATTTCACTTTAGAGATGAATACTTAAACAGTATTGCCTTTTTGTGTCACATTGCTTCACAGTTATTTTAGTCTCATGGACACTTTTTTTTTAATTTTATTTTATTTAAATTCAATTAATTAGAAGCACCTGGATGGCTCAGTCGGTTAAGCCTTTGGCTCAAGTCATGATCCCGAGGTCCTGGGATCAAGTCTCATATCAGGCTCCTTGCTCAGTGGGGAGTCTGCTTCTCTCTCTCCCTCTGCCATTCCCCCTGCCTGTGCTCTATGACTCTCTCTCTGTCAAATAAGTAAATAAAATCTTTAAAAAAACAAATACAATTAATTATCATATAATGTATTATTAGTTTCCAAGATAGAGTTCAGTGATTCATCAGTTGCATATAACACCCAGTGCTCATTACATCACATGCCCTCCCTAATGCCCATCACCTAGCTATCCCATCCCCCCACCCACCTCCCCTCTACCAACCCTCAGTTTGTTTCCTGTAATTAAGAGTTTCTTATGGTTTGTCTTCCTCTCTGTTTCACCTTATTTTTCCCTCCTTTTCCCTATGATCCTCTGTTTTGTTTCTTAAATTCCATATGAGTGAAATCATATAATTGTCTTTCTCTGACTGACTTATTTTGCTTAGCATAATACACTTTAGTTCCATCCACATTGCGGCAAATGGTAAGATTTCATTTTTTTGATCATGGACATGTTTAATAATACATTACTGCTCTCAAACATAAAGTTTAGAAGAGTTTATATATGGGGCTCTGCTTGGCCTCAATTGCTAGATTTTTTAGATTTTTCCCACCCCAGCAATAATTTAAACATTATTATATTGGGCTTAATCAATTAATAAGTAATTAACACACCATTAATAATTATACACAGTTTAATAATTAATTAATTAATTAATTAATTAATTAATATACATTATTCTGGATAGTGGGAAGTATCCCTTAAGCTCCAATTGTATTAGCCTAAACAGTCTGCTGGACTAGGCCAGATAACCCTGAATCATAAGACGGAGCGTATCTTAAGCTAGACATAGTACACGTACACTTCTGCTTCAAATTCTATGAACTAATTCTTTATATATTATTAACTTAGAAATTTAAATTTTTATTTGAAATTAAAGATATATTTACCTTGTTATGTTATATGTAACATTATTTTGGAGTTATCTAGTGGAAAAAAAGGATTTTTTCCAAAAACCTGTTTTCTTTTTTTTAATTTTTTTTAAAATTTAAATTCAATTAATGAACATATCGTGTATTATTAGTTTCAAAGGTTGAGGTCAGTGATTCATCCGTCTTGTATAATACCCAGTGCTCATTGCATCACATACCCTCCAGAATGTCCATCACCCATTTATCCCATCTCCCGACTCCAGCAACCCTCAGTCTGTTTCCAATGACTAAGAGCCTCTTATGGTTTGTCTCCCTTTCTGATTTCATCTTGCCAAAAGCCTATTTTCAAAAGAAAACAAAACAAAATAAAAGTTTATCCTCAGGCTATGTAGGAAAAATCTTTGTTTTTCTATATATTTTTCTTTGAAATGAAATGAAAGTTCATTTGGCATTAACTTAATGAGCAATAATATAAAATGCTTATATAATATACTCAGTTTCATATTATATAAGCATTGGACAATTGTTAAATTTCTTTTAACCTTATTAAACATTTAGTATAAATGGAATATTTTAATGATGTGAATGTAATGTTATTTTACATTTTTTTAGATAATATTAAGAGGAAAAATTAAATATACAAAACCCACCAAAATCTAAGTGGAGTTATAATAGCTATTGAATATGAATTGTATTTTTTCATATAACTTCTTTTTTTTTTTTTTTAAGATTTTATTTATTTGATAGGAACACCGCTAGAGAGGGAACACAAGCAGAGGGAATGGTAGCGGGAGAAGCAGGCTCCCCGCTGCGCAGAGAGCCCGCCAGATGCGGGGCTTGATCCCAGGACCCTGGGATCACTACCTGAGCAAAGGCAGCCGCTTAACAACTGAGCCACCCAGGCGCCCCTCCATATAACTTCTTGAACTAAAGATGGAAATTAACTGTTTTGAGCATTTATATTAAAATAGTACAAATAGAATATGTAAAGAATACATCCATTGGTTCCTATGCTATATGACATAACAAATTATACAAACATATAATAATAACATTCAAACTATAATAACATCTAAAACAAGGCCTATAATATTAAAATGAAAGAACTCAGGAAAATTAGTAGTGTAATTATATTGAAAATATGAGATTAATTTATGAATGTAATTAAGTTAATACAACTTCAGCTTCATGATTCAGCATTTTTAATATTTCCATTATTGTATTACTGAAGGGAAATTTGAAATAGAAATCACTACATTGTTAGATATTACAGCAAAACACTAAATAATATCTACTTCTAGGAGAAGTAGAGAGTGAATCAATATTGGTGATTTGGAATATGTACATACTATGTTTGAAAAATACATAAATGGAATGTCAATAATTTTAGTCCGTAAATACATCTTCATATTATATCATATTTGATTATTTTTTCTGTTTTATAACTCTAGAGTATGGGTCAGTGTTGACTTTAAGATAATATATTACATTTTATTAAAATATGTTTCCTTCTAAGATGCTGTAATGAATTGTTTGCTCTCTAAGGTCTTTTCTTTTTTTAAGATTTTATTTACTTATTTGACAGAGAAAGAGATCACAAGTAGGCAGAGAGAGAGGGGGAAGCAGGCTCCCCACTGAGCAGTGTGCCTGAGGCAGGGCTCAATCCCAGGACCCTGAGATCATGACCTGAGCTGAAGGCAGATGCTTTAACCCACTGAGCTACCCAGGCGCCCCAGATTTGAAATTTTTAATAAAATAATGTGTGTGGTGTGTTGTTATTACAATTTGCATTTAATGATTATTAGTGATGCTGAGATACTTTAAGGTCCTACTAATTGACCAAGTCTATGTATTATCTGTTAACATTTTTTTTCACTTTTCAATGGGTTGAGATTGTTTTCTATTTTATATGTTTTTAGAAGCTGTTATATATCTCATCTAGAATTTTCACAAAATTTTTTTAATAATGTGGGTGAATGAAGACACTCCTATTATTGATGACTCCTGTGATTATTTTAGTGGCCATGTTGCTTGGGAATTACCTGCAGATGTATTTAGGCTCTTGGGTTGAGATAGATTTTATCATGTTTAAATAAGTATAAATGCATTCCATAATTTTTCCCCATGTGTGAACGAGAGTACAGTTTTTTCAATGTGACCTATTACTATGTTAATAGATTTTAAAATAGCTAAAGAATTCTTTTTAGAGTAAATACTTAATATTCATATATTTTAACCTTAAAATATTGCCTATTGAATATCCTGGAACATTATTTTGGATTTTTTTTCGTATTAGTAAAGGAGGATATTCTGTGCTTTTCTATTTTGCATGCATGCTTTCTGAGATTAGTGTGACGCAAGCTCTGTAAAATAAGTTTGTTATCTATGCATTATTTTCTCAGCTCAAAATCTATTTTTTAATATGGGAATCAACTGTTCTTAGTAGAAAGAAAATATTTTCATGTTACGTATTCTAGGCCTGGTTATTGCTTCAGAGGCACTCATTGAGATGACATTTTGTTTAAAAAAAAAAAAAAGTCCTTTTATGGTTTTATTTCGGTGTAGGTTTCTCAATTCCCAATCCAAAGTTGTTTAGAAAACACCTATTTCATTAAAATACTTTAGAATAGAGTATGTTATGTATGTTAATATTATTTTCAAATCTCCCTATATTTGTTAAAGTTCCATTTGATTAGCAACTAAATCTGGCTTTTATTGTTGATTTTTACAAACCTCGTCACTAGTTATAAATTCAACTTTATTTCTGTTTATGACTTATAAATTCCTCTTTTAGCTTAATTAATTTCTGTAAGTTTCTTTTCTTTTTCTAACTTTAGTTGCTATTTAAATCCATAGCATTTTATTTAAAGAGTAAAATGCTAAAATCTATTGATTTGCTTCTAGTAATAGTTTTCAGTTAATAGCCTGTGTTTGAGAGGTGATGTTTTTACAGTTGTTTTTCTATATCATAGGAATTTGGTTTATCTTTGTGTAAGAATTATTTAATGATCTTACTCATTTTCAAATAGCTTGAGTCCTAAAGGTTAATTTATTTTTAACTTTTATGTAGCAGATAGATAGGAATGGCCCCTTTACTCCTTAATCTGTAAGCTGAACTACACGTGCTTGGGGAAATCAGCCTTCTATGGATGTTGTTGAAGGGCTTAAATGAAGGACAGCCTCCATGGCTTCAATAAAACTTAAGTTTTTGAACCTTGAAAAAGAGATGTGAAGCCCCCAAATGCTCTGTTTGATTATTCTTGGAAGCTATGACAGGTGTTCCTTATGTTTAAAACAGAAAATAACAAACATGTAAGTTTAAAGGAATGGTTACTACAGTAGAGACTTTGAACATGTGAGAATTTGGAGGAAGAAGAGACATTTCTGGGAAACAAGTTTAGCTCATAGTAAGATATAAGCTGTAGGTGATATAAGAAAAACATGATGGAATATGTGCTAGGGCCAATTCTAAGGCATGTATATACTTTGGTATATTACTGAACTTAACATACTGAATCATAATTTCTAAGTGAAATTATGCTGTGTTTGTTTTGTTTTTTTTGCATTTTTTTGGATTTCAGATTTCTAAACTCTGAATGAATCTTTGTCTTTACTTTTTGTATGTTTGTTTTGGCATATAAGGCAGTAGTTTTAAAAATAATTATGTTTTTCATTTATATATATTGGAAATTACTGCTTTATGTATCTAACATTACCTTTTAACAGAGGAATTTCATTATTTTTAAAATCACAAATGTGACAGACTCTACACAAAACACTTGAAATAGAAAAAGTGATAATAGTATAAGATAGGCCCAGTAGATTTTATTTTCCTTTTGGGAATCATATACGCAGCAATCATGCATATATGATTCATAAAATCATATGAATTTTAATTTTTGACTTACTGAAGTTCAGTATCAAATGTCCTCTGAATTATGATGACTTATGAACCTTTATTTAACTTATACCATGCATTATAAATTTAGATATAAATAGAATTTTAGAAAAAATAGGCAAAGAAGGTTATTTTAAGAGTAATAGGAAAGGGCCTCCTGGTTGGCTCAGTGGGTAGAACATGTGACTCTTGATCTTAGGGTCAATGAGTTCAAGTCCCACAATGGGCATAGAGTTTACTTTTTAAAAAAAATAGGAGAAATAGAGTTGCAACAAAAATCTATTTCTTGCTTCTTTTGGGAGGTCATCAGCAATGGTAGTATTCTATAGTCTTACAGTCACTAGATCTAGGATTTTAACAGCCTCGAATTCTGAAAGGATACTTGCTGGTATCCTACATTGATATATTTGTAAAGAATTGTCTCCAAAAAAGTACAGTGATACTTAAAAACCACCAATCATTTTTTATGCTGTTCACTTTAAACTATATCTTCTAAACTTCTAAGACCTCCTAAATATAAAAAATGTGAAAATGTATACTCATTCAGCCAAATGTTTCAACTTGAATATTTGTTTTATTGAGATTTATTAAGAATCACTATATTTTTAATATCCCTTAAGCTTTAAATGATTTGTAATTAATGTTGCTATAAGGCCAAATTGGGAATGCAAAATGGTTATTTTTTTGAAGGTATACTCTTGACAATGAAAGGAAATGTGTAAATATTATATGAGTCATATTTCCCCTGTATTTTTATTTGTTAAACCTGCCAACCCCCTATTAATGCTCTCTTTGTCATGAAGGACAGGGCATTGTTATTTTATCTAAATAAATTCTATTTTATTTTTCATAAAAAATGACATTAAGAAAATCTTTCTTCCGTTTTCTATTTTTTTAAAATTTTGTGTTTGGCAAACTATAAGTCCTAATATGTGTTTTATTCATTAATACACATATTTTAGGGATTAAAGAGTACACCTGTGATGAGCACTGGATATTCTATGGAAGTGCTGAATCACTATATCGTACACTTAAAACTAACATAGCATCATATATTAACTAACTGGAATTAAAAAAATATGCACATTTAGTTATATTACTCATGTCTCCAATATCTGTTACTATGTTGGCAAGTAAATAATATTACCATTTGATATCTCATTGAATTTGTAAATCATGTATAACAAGTATTTTTCTATTGCACTGCTATGTTGACATGAAATAACGGATGGTCAGGCTGCAGTTCATGATAAATTCGGCCTATGGAGCTCTTACCCATTTCAGAGACAAAACATGTGCTATAAAAGATACAGTGGTGACTATTACATGTCTATACAGGTCATTACTTTAAAAAAATGTGCCTAACCTCCCAAGCCTGATAAAGGGAATTTCCTGCATAAAGATTCTCACATACTGATAACAGTTCCACTGATTGCTGAGGAGAGTATTGATCAATAATGTCTCCTTTTACTGTACTCTCAGAAGTGTATAGAGTTTTAAAAATTTCTGTAAAGATCTATATAGGATCTTCTTTTGCATACTAGAACAGACTCAGCATTACCTGACGAGACCCCTTATGAGCTGGCCCCTTCCTCACTTCAGGCCTCGGTGCCCACCATAATCCACAAGCAACAGAGTATATCTTGTGCAAATACATACAAGTCTTTCTGGTATCAGCATTATACAGGCTTCTTGGAAAATCCTTTTCCTGACTGATTTATCTCTCAAACTCTGTTTCCTCTTTCAAAGCTCAGCAATATCATCTCTTCCTCAGAGCCTAAATTTTCCAGACTGAGCTTAAAATTCCAAGGTGTCTCCTCTTTGCTTTTTTCTAAGTATACTTTTCTCATAGCACTTACTTAAATGTATTCTTTTTGCTCATTATTTTGCTGACTCCCTAAACTTGTAAACACCATGATTGTAAGAATATTACCACTATTTGAAACAGTGCCTTGGCACATAGTAGGTTTTCAGTAAATAGTTGATGGTTAATGACAAACAACTTTATATTGTGATAGAAAGAGAGGCATTCCAAAGAACTTTTAAAATCATAAATTTCACTAGTCTAAGTATCACTTTTTTTTAAGATTTTATTTATTTATTTGACAGAGAGGAGAGAGATCACAAGTAGGCAGAGAGGCAGGCAGAGGTTGGTGTGGGGGGGGGGGGTGGACAGGCTCCCTGCCGAGCGGAGAGCTCAATGCAAGGCTAGATCCCAGGACCCTGAGATCATGACCTGAGCAGAAGGCAGAGGCTTTAACCCACTGGGCCATCCAGGTGCCCCTAATCTAGGTATCATTTGAGAAAGAATTACAAATTAGTGTCCTACAGAATAATATTGATTTAGAGAACATAAACAATCATATTTTGGACTGCCCTTAGTCTCACTGATTAGATAATATTTTTTTAATTTTAAATAATCAGTTCAACACCACTCACCTCAGAAGAGTAGAATCTTTTTTTCTCCTCTAATATATCAAGATTTTTACAGCTATTGGTTTTTTAAGTTAATTTAACAATTTATTATTGAACATATTTTATTTATTTGAGAGAGAGAGAAAGAGAGAGAGAGAGAGAGAGAGAGAGAGTAAGCATGAGCAGAGGGAGAGGCAGAGGAAGAGGGAGAGGGACAAGCAGACTCATTGCTGAGCAGGGAGCAATGCAGGGCTTGATCCCAGGACCCTGAGATCATGACCTGAGCCGAGTCTATATGCTTAACTGACCAAGCCACCTAGACACACTAAGTTAACAATTTAGTAGAAATATGAATTATCATGTTGACCCCAATTTGATTCAAAGGAATAAAACAGTACAGTAAACTGAAATATCCAGGAGGTTCATATTATTCACTCATCATATTATTGCTCATTTATGAACAAGGTATCCACAGTTATGAGATTACAGATGGAAATGAAAGTTACCTTAACACAAAAATATTCACTAATAAGCTGGAGATTTATAAATATGTCCCCACTCAAATTCCCTCATCTTTTAACCCTAGCATAAGTACTTGATCATTCTCAGTTTGGTGGGGAAAATAAAAGTGATTTTCTTTTTCAATAGTTATTGCTTTTAACTGTGATCTATTAAATTACCCTTCCAAATCCATGCACAAAAAGCTAAACAGTTCACACAGCTTCTCAGTTATTTTAGGGTATGAAAAATTTAGGTATTTTAGTCCTGTACAGTTCAGTTGAAATGTCTTATCCTGTGTTCTCATGCCTTCCCCTGGCACCAGCTATTTTGAGACTTCTCTGAGGAAAGGGGGAAAAGATGGCTATGATGGTAACAGGAGTGCGTTCCTGATTTTACTCTTTCTTGGATCCTCTTATGAATGTCATCTACCAAAATAATGACCCCACTTAGAGGATTTATGTTGTTTTCTAAGGGACTGGTGTTCAGTTTTTTTAGTCCCTGATAAAATCAGGACACTCTCAGAGAGATCCAGCCAAATGACCCTTTAATCTCAGGCATGGCACATAACCTCAACACTTTCTCTGGAAGGATTAATTCATCATCTGGAAAGTAGATGGGTGGGGCACCTGGGAGGCTAGTTGGTTGAGCACAGGACTCTTGATTGGGGCTGGGGTCAGATCTCAGGGATTGTGAGATGGAGCCCTGGGGGTTCCACACTGGGCATGGAGTTGGCCTAAGATTCTCTCTCTTCCTCTTCCCCTCCCTCACTCTCTCTCTCTCAAAAAAATGAATAAAAAAATGTGTGCGTGTGTGTGTGTGTAAATAGATGGGCATATATATATTCCTGTCCTATTATCTAATCATTATGACCCTTTAAATGGAGACACAGGGAAATGCCGAGGTCATCCTCTAAACTTTCTAAGGGCTTTGGGGCAAGGATTGCCCGGTCTTCTACCCACCCACCCACCCCCGCCCCCCGATTACAGTGCATTCTTTTCCCTCTGCTGTCAGCTGCTCTTAAAAACCTTCCCAGTTCAAAAAACTATGTTCTAGGAACAAGTATCTCCTTCTATGTTTAGGTTCCCAACTCCAGAGAACATGTCAATATCTGTAGCAACTCTGTCATTATTTCTACTAATTACTGGTCCCACATATAGTAAAAGAGGGCTTCTAATGTAATGTGATATATTTGAGCTATTTATAAGTAGACTTATTTCAAGTTAGTTTACATTGTTATGATTGTTTTTTTCCTAAAGCAAATAAGTCATACTCTGTTTACCATTTTTTTTAAATCATTGATTAAAAGCAGTAATTTTTTAAGGGAAAAATAATCTAGCTTTTGAAATAGAAAAATGTAAGCTAGAAGATAAGATTTGGAATGAAGGTTCAATGCATCTCTACTCCTAACTCAGTTTACTAGAATTCATGTGCTTTTACTTAGGAAAAAATTACCTCAGGAAACTTCTAGATGACTAGGCAGTCATGAAATGATAATCAAATCATGCTTCCTCTCCCAGGAGTGCTTAACCTTTTATATACCAATTCTAGAGGCTTGGTCCTTTAAATACTTGTAAAAAGATAGTGGCATAGTAGCTTTTAGAAACAGGACTGCAGGGAAAATGTTTTTCTGTTTTGTTTTGTTTTGTTTTGTTTGTAGATATGCTTCTTTCTTGTCCTTCCAATCAATATATAAGGTACTGTTCTGTGTAGAAGTTAGTTGTTCTCAAATTCATCTTGAAAGTTAATGAGTTAAATCAAAAATCAAATATCTCTGGCACTCTATTATGAATAGTTTAATATTAAAATACTATTATACAATAGTTAATAATATAAAAGTACTTACCTGAGTTATAAAAAGGGGAGGAATCTATTAAACAGAACTCAAGCATTAAAATCCTACAGTAAGAAAAGGTTTCTTTCAATGATCATTTATAGATAGATCAGTTTCTTCAGGCTCACTGCTATTTGGTTAATCTATGAGTAGCATTTACTAATAGACAATATGTTTTTATCCATCTCATTCACTTAAAAATGAATGGAACTGAATTTTTTTTAAAGATTTTATTTATTTATTTGACAGAGAGAGAGAGAGAGATCACAAGTAGGCAGAGAGGTAGGCAGAGAGAGAGGGGGAAGCAGGCTCCCTGCTGAGCAGAGAGCCGGATGCGGGGCTTGATCCCAGGACCCTGAGACCATGACCTGAGCAGAAGGCAGAGGCTTAACCCACTGAGACACCCAGGGGTCCTTGGAACTGAATTTTATATGTATTACTCAGTGAAACTTACTTAGGGGTGTTATATGTCCCTAATGAACTGCTAATGAGACATGAATTGTCAGTATATAATCTAATGCAAGTTTCTCAACCTTGGTGCTATTGACATTTGGGGCCATATCTGTTGGAGGGGGGAAGTTCTGTGCATTGTGGGTTGTTCAGCAGTACCCTGACCTCTATCTACAACTTCCTGATACCAGTAGCAACCTTCTTTCCCAGTTATGACAACTAAAAATACCCTCAAATATCCCTTGGGAAAAAAACCAACCCCAGTTGGGATCCACTGATTTAATGTACTTAAGAAGGTTAAGGGTTCTGCGGCAATGAAATCACTTTTACAAAGGAGCAGGGTCTGAATAAAGAAAAAGTTATTGTCATCAATTTTGTGTTGCAGAAATGATAGAAAAAAATGATAGAAAATTCAGATTCAGAAATCAATAATACCAGTGATCCAGTTTTAATGCATACAACTTAAAACCTTGTGAATAACTTATTGTATATTTAGAAAATGAGAAATCATGAGTATAATGTATTTTGCTCATATCTGATTATTCAGAAGTCATAGTCTCCCTGAAGCTAGATGAAAATGAAAATATGAGCCTTGATGGACAGCAAAGACTCATGGATATAATATTATTCTTTCCCTCCCTCTGTTGTGAGTTATTCTACTAGCACACAATTGTCTTTATTAGCTACATGTCATTCCTCTGTCACAAAAACAGTCTTATAATTTAAATCACAAAAAAGAATGATACCTTTGTCTAACTTATTTTTCTGGGCATGGAGACCAAAACTTTAGATTTTATTTGACTGTTGGGTAAAGCATCCATTTTTTATCCACTTTTTATCCCTATAAAAAAGTCCAACACAGTTTTTCTTATTTATTCACTGAGAAAAATTGTGTCATGGGGTAATATTTCATCTGTGTATTTGTGGTAATATCTAATTTTATGTTAAATGCCACATATATTGTAAATAAGTGGAATCCTAACCAAAAAAAAAAAAAAAAAAAAAAAATCCCAGTAAAGAAAATGAAGATGAGGGACGCCTGGGTGGCTCAGTTGGTTAAGCAGCTGCCTTCGGCTCAGGTCATGATCCCAGGGTTCTGGGATCGAGTCCCACATCGGGCTCCTTGCTCAGCAGGGAGCCTGTTTCTGCCTCTCTGCCTGCTTGTGTTCTCTCTCTCTCTCTCTCTGACAAATAAATAAATAAGATATTAAAAAAAAAAAGAAAATGAAGATGTTCTAAATTTATAAAACATTAAGATGAAGATAAGTCTCATTATACAATTTGTCAAAGCTAGTAATTCTTAACCCTGGAAGCGTATTGAAAACACATGGGAGACTTACATCTACTGATATCCAAATCTTCTTGTAAACTAATTAATCAGGCCCTGACAGATTGTTTTGAGCATCTTATATCTTTTCAAGACTTTCCATTAATTCTCTTGGCAGTCAGTATTGGGAAGCAGTTGTCCAAATTCTCACTATGGTTCAGAAACTCTTGGGAGTTCCTTTAAATATTTACAGTAGTACATAGGTCAGAACTATTTTTATGTTTATATGGAGATTTTATTTTCCATTTTTACTCTTATTTTTCAAGTATAGGACAGAGTTTTCCAGCGGCTAAGTTATGTACCATATTTCCAAATACCAAAGCAGGAACAACTATCTGACTGTCTTTTAATAAGACAGACATTATATTTACAAAAATGTAAAATAATTCCACTTCCCATACTAATTTTTAGTTTTGAAAAATTTGTATTTTATGGGAAGATATATTATGTAAATGGTATCTTACATGTAATAAAATATAAATTAATATAATATAATGTAATATAAAGCATACAATAGAATTATTCCTTCTATTTTTAAAGGAATTCATATTTAAGTATGCTACAATTTCTTAATTTTGCTAACTATTGATAGATATAACTACATTTATAAAATTCTTTAGGGTTCTCAATAATAAATTTTTAATAGAAGTATAGTTGATACATAATGTTACATTAGTTTCAGGTGTACAAGATAGTATGTTTCCATAAGTCTATATGTTATGCTCTGCTCACCACAAGGGTAGCTACCATCTGTCACCATAAAACACTGTTACAATACTAATCCCCACTGCCTCCCTGTCGTAGCCATAAGTTTGTTCTCTGTAAGGTCCTCAATGGTTAAGAGTATAAAAGAATCCTGAGATTGAAATAGTTGGAAACCACTGATCTAAGCCAATATGTCTATGCCTGATCTAGGCATCACAAATGATGGAACATCCTTACCCCAGATTTCCTCTTGGTCTGCATGATTTCTGAGCAGTCATTTACTTTATACATAGAGCTAGTGCCTGCTTTTACTCTGACAGCTGGTGAAATTCTGTAAGACTAAGTCCTTCCTTTGATGTTATTGCTGCATACAAAATTATGATTACCCAGCCTATGTAAAGGAGAACAAATGTCTAAGAAAGTAACCTGTTCTAGCTTATGCAGCATTTTAGTCTAATATTCTAGTTCTTGTTAGCATTATTTGCATAGATTATTGAATAAGCGTAACTAAGCTTGATTCAAATGGTATAGTTATATAAATATAAGTTCCTAAAACTGACAAAATACAATGAAAGTCCACATAGTTTGGGTACCACAGATACAGAACCCATGTATAATTAAGGCTGACTATAGGAACTTAATCTAAAATATTAGAGTCTATATTTGGGAGAAGTAAACTTAATGCCACATTTTGAACAGGACTAATTTTCTGAATGTGGTAGACATAGTCTGATTTTTTTTCACGTATCCTTCAACATTACTTGGAATAATATCACAATTAAAATATTGTAGAACATAGGAAATATTTTTATGAAAGCAAACACAATGTGAAATTAATCATAATTATCTATTTTTGAATCTTACATATTATCCAATCATAACACTTCAGTTCTGAGTTAACATTTAATCTAGAAGTATCCAATATAAATATTAATAGTTCTTTTATTTGTTTGTTTTGTATGTGTTTGTTCAAATTAAGTTTTCTCCAGTCATCTACTTCCTTCATTTTTTTTCATTGTATAAATTATAATATCAGATTATTTGTTATTATTTGCACTTTCAGTGAGGATATTTGTTGCTCATTTCTAGAATTTCATGTCTCTTGGTAACTTCTGATGCTTTTTAATTTTTAAATGTAATTGTTCTATGCTGTTTTATGATATTGTAGAGTAGAAATTGAATTCAAAGATAACTGGATTCTGAGTTTTAAAGTTGTAATGTAATAACTGCACAGCTGGGAGCAAACCAAATTTTGAGGCACCAATTTAATAGGAAACTGAATTGAATATCATTGTTAATAGCACAGTCCCACTGAAATAAATGGCGCAGAAATTCCATTCACATCATGGAGGCTTGGAGCCATACAAATAATGTATAATAGGATTGTTGCCTAATATTGATATAAAAGTCGTTCAATAAATTTATCTTGAACAGTGTGGTCCATGCATTACACTTAGATTCAGAAATGAATAAACTGTTCTCTTTACCTTCAGTTTCCTTTTAGTTGTATGTCATGTAACCCTAGAAATACAATCATAATTCTTCCTACTTTCAGTGGATTTTTTAACCTTGTATAAAACAATGATCCCAATTTCTTATCATATATAGATGAGGCATTGTACCTCAGGCAAAAAAACTTATCTGCTTCTCTCTTAATCCTTTTGCTGGAAAAATAATCATTATAAGTTGAGTGTTGCCAAGAAATTGTATGCCCAAACCTTTCTGCCTTTTTTAACATTTTTTAAAAGAAAATTAAAAAGTCAAGAAACTGCACAACTAAGTGAAATCACTTTTAAAATTCTTCTGTTAGCTATTTTAATTAAATAGATTGTAGTATAATGGGTAAGGGGAAAATTACTATTTAATGCCCATGCAGGCTTTGCAGAAGGAGCAACAGAACTAGTATTGGGGATTGATGGGTGAAAATGAACATTAAGAATCACTAAATAAATTTATTTCAAAATTTCCCCAATTATCTTTTCCATAGTTTTATTGCATTAAATGAAGAAATACCTGTCTATTTGAAAGCGTCTATTATTTGGGGGTGGGGATTTTTTTACCTTGAAATCTAAAACACAAAATTTACTTACTTTAGTCAGGTTTTATTTAAGGAGACTGAGATTCTTAACCTGGAATCTGGCAGTTTTGCGGGGGCAGAAATTGTATCTGAAAATAAAATCTCTCAAGTTCTTTACAGTAGGCAATAGAATTGACAAGGTTAAGGTCTTGGGGCCAATCTTGTCTTGCAAGATGGTTCAGTATATAATTCCCTACAGTGAGTGAAGCCATCTTCCGCTTCTGATAGATTTGAACACCTGGTTTACAAATTACTCTCCAACCCATCATCTGATATAACCCAAAGTCACCACAATGTCTGTGGGGATGAGGACACGACACAGTGTCCTAATAGTTTCTTTATTTCTTTAAATGCAAAATCTTCATGGCCATTCTAATCAGCTGAAACCTGATAATGACCTGGAGCTGCTGTTCTTTGTTTTCCAAGTTAAATTCCGTGATTTAATGTTTTTCCTCTTACCAAACAGGCAAATGGAGCTAAGTCATAGTGTGCAAAGAAGTCATTTTAGAATTAGGTAAGATAATAGGCAGGGTTCATTTTTTGCAAAACCTGGCAAGTAGTGTTGAAGACTTTGAGAAGTGTCAGGTTTATACTGAGGAGTCACTGAAGGATTCAGCATGGGAGTAACTCATCCTTTTGTCTATAGCTACCCTTAAAAAAAAGAAGTACCCCATAATATGCTAGTTTATCCTGTCAAAGCTTACCTGTATTACCACTCCAAATCTCAAGTTGGATTTTGTGCCAATAGATTACTGTCCTCTAACCCATCCTATGCACTGCCAACAAATTAATCTCTCTAAAATGTAACTCTGACCTTGGTTGCTCTTTGCCCATTTCAAATCCATCCATAGCATGCTATTGTATTGCCTCCAGAATGGAGGCACAATTCTTTTGTATGGTGGGTTTTTCTGGATTCAATCAATTCCCAGTTATGTTAATTTAATAGTAATTCAAGTTAGGTAATAATATTATTTTATTTTATAGTTATCACTTATAATAATGATGTTGGAAAAATATATTGATGTTTTTTTATGCTGTTCTTTTAGATTTTTGCTAATGTCCCATAGTTTGCTCCGAGGTAGTATCTTTATATTTTGCAATCTTGTTTTCTCAAATTTTTATTTAAATTCTAGTTTATTTACTTGACAGAGAGACAGAGAGAGAGCGAACACAAGCAAGGGGAGTGGGAGAGGAAGAAACAGGCTTCCCCACTGACCAGGGAGCCTGCCGCTGGATCCCAGGACCCTGGGATAATGACCTGAGCTGAAGGAAGAGGCTTAACAACTGAGCCACCAGGCCCCCCACCCTCATACCTCCTATTACCTCTGTATTGATATTGACATATCTTATAGTTCCATGTTCTGTTTAAATTATAGTGAAATCTACCTACCTCTCTCTCTTCATGCTTTTCTCTTTCTTTTCTTTTTCTCTTTCATTTCCTCTCTCCTATTCTCTCTTCTCTATCCAAATCCTCCATATTCGTAACTTAGAACTCCACCTTATATTTCAAAACTCATTTTGGATCATTACTTCTTTGGTGAAGCTTCCCCCAAACCTCCAACTATTTGTGTTCCCCTTCTTCTGAGCTTACTCACCCTCAGTCAGAATTGATGCTGTACATTCTCATTATCTTTTAGTGGCTCTGTTTCTACCACTCTACTTCCTTCATTTTATGTAGATTAGATATTATTGTTTTGTTTTGTTTTCATCTCAAATGTCTTTCAAAGTGTGTGGGGTGAGTAAAGCCTCGCCCGTCACATAAAGCACAGCAATATGCAACTGAAAATCAGTAAAAGGAGATATTTCAGGGCTCTCCATGGGTATGCAGGAACCACTGTGAAAAAGAGATAGCAAGAGTTTGACATCAACAACACTCATAAATGTACTATGAGGTTACTGTGCAGATTTAATCACAGGGGAGGAAGATAGATGGACTGTAATACTACATAACAGCAACTAGACAGATTCTTTATTGTGGCAGTTGCCTTGGCCAGCATCCTGTTTTAGGAGTAATAAGACTAGACAGACACTGTTCCTTGGAGAAGCTTACAAAAGACAGTATTTCCCAAACTCTTGTTCACAAGTGTAACAGTACTCTGGAGGGGGTGGGGGAGAGCATCTAGTCAAGTAAGTTGAGAAACTGAAGTATAAGCAAAGTAAAGAAAGTCTTTTCTGGAACGTGTCACAGTTATGCTATGGATATTGTGAAACTCTAAAAGAGTGAAATGATAGGCATAATTTTCATACTCTTTGTAGAATCCCCCAAACCATATTAACATCCCACAAAGACAATGATCCATAAATACACTCAGAAATGCTAATATGGGGCACATGGGTGGTTCAGTCAGTTAATAGTCAGGGTTATGATCTCAGGGTCCTACCATTGAGCCCGTGTGGGGCTCCCTGCTTAGAGGGGAGTCTGCTTCTCTCTTTGCCCTTCCCCCTGCTTGTTCTCTCTCTCTCTCTCTCTCAAATAAATAAAATCTTCAAAACAAATTTAAAAAAATAAAAGAAATGCTAATATGGTTGAATGACATTAGGTTTTAACACCAAATAAATTTACAGTCAAAACTTAGCTCTGATGTAACCTTCTGCAATAGTTATTAAGATTATTAATAATAATCCAAGTAACTCAGGTTTCTCACTCACTAAATAAGCACTAAATATGTATGTTTTAGAGTGGCAGTGATATTTAATGAGAAAGTGTGCTTCATATTTGGTAATCGATAGTTGAAGGACTATAAAAGTTCATTTTCTATCTGAGACAGACAAGGAAGTCAACTAATATAGGCCTTGGGCAAGAGATAAGATTGTCTCTCTAGTGAAGGCTCAGATTCCTAGATAATTATTCTCTAATCCCTGCTTTGATTTCTCAAAAGCCTCCAGTGTAACCAAATTCTTCCACAATAGCTCTTTAGTAAATATTCCCAATGTAACCTATGTCTTTAGGATTCCCTTGTCCATGCCCCACCACTCTTGCCCCACAAATTAATATCCATACTTTCTTTTTTTTAAAGATTTTACTTATTAAAAAAAATTTATTTATTTATTTATTTATTTATTTATTTGACAGAGAGAGAGAGATCACAAGTAGGCAGAGAGGCAGGCAGACGCAGAGAAGAAGCAGGCTTCCTGCTGAGCAGAGAGCCAGATATGGGGCTCGAACCCAGGACCTGAGAGCTGAGAGATCATTACCTGAGCTGAAGGCAGAGACTTAACCCACTGACCCACCCCCGTGCCCAGTATCCATACTTACATACTTTCCCTCCAGAAATATGTTTTTTCTCCCCTTTCATTTTTCTTTCATTTACTTAAATCATCAAAACTTAAGACAAAATATCATCAAGCACATGGATAACAATAAAAAAAAACAATAACAACAAAAGAAATTCCCCTTTCTTAGAGGAAAAGAGTTGATCTCTAAATCCTTTCAAAACAATGAGAATATTTATGAATGGCATATATCTTGAAAAAAAGAAATGTTGTGGATCAAACAATGTGAAAGTTACCATTCTGCCATCCACATGGAAACAAGTGGTTATTGAGGCAGGACTGGCCGTGAGTGGAAGCCATTAGTGCATATAGGTAGGATGAGTCAGAAAAGGGAAAATGGGTCTAATCCTAACTTCTGATTCCTAAAATAGTAGTTCTCACCTCTCTCTACATATTAAAGTTAAAAACTATGAAACTTTAAAAATGCCAATGGCCATGACCCAATCCAAATAAATCAGAATTTCTAGAGATGAGATATGAGTGTTGGTATTTTTAAGAAAATTGCAAGATATTTCTAACTTGCACTGATGGTAGGGAACCATTACTATAAACAAGGGTATGCTGTCACTACATCTCAAAGACGACATCTTTCTTCATTGCCACAAGGTTTATTTTGAAGGGGGGAGGCATGTAAAATAAGGGACCTATATAGAAATTAACAAAAAGTGATATTACTTTTTGTAAATTTGTTCAGGGAAACCAGAGTTTATAGTACCATGATTAGAAAAATGCCATCCAATTCTTGAATTTTCACTAACTGTTTTATTAATGTGAGTAACCATTTCACACTTTGGAACTCAGTTATTCATCCATGAAACTAGAATAATAATAAAATCACCTTCCTTACATGATGATCTGAGAATAAAATTAAAGAATATGCATGTGAAAATAGAATATTATCTCAAAGCAATATGTGCATATTGTTTCATTTAGAGACACTCATACATCTGTAGTTTGAATGTATGACTAGGATATGAGATCTTTTTCAACTTCTTTTAATTCCTGATCTGCAGTCTGATCTTTCTTTTTTTTTTTTTTGATCTTTCAATTAATAACAGAAATGAGGTGATGCATTCTCTAAAAAAAATGATATGAACAAAAATAATATTAATACCTCATACACATAATCTCTAACATATGAAAGAAATAGAACATTAGCTGGAGCTCACACTAAAATAAGAATAAATATATTTGCTCAAAGCAAAATAATTATGTACTTTAGACATGACTCCCAAACACTCAAAAGCTTCAAAATTCTGAAGTTCATAGTAATAGTATTAAGATCCTGTTTTGTTCTGTTCAGTTATTAGTCCTGTCCACTGAAGGGTGGTGTAATTGGGAGGCAGAGACTAAACAGCTCTAATTGTGAAAGCTAAATAGGTATGGCAGGAAAGGGAGCCAAATGCTTCCCTCCATTTTTCTTTTTCCTACCATTAGGTGATCACTTACATCTCTTCTTTTAAAGCTATCAGGCAAGTTTACTGATTGATAGTCAAATGCAAATCACCAACAGAAACATTTTCTCTTGTTTTCATAACAGTGACTCTTTTTTCATAAACAGACAACTGTTTTATTAAGTAAAATGGTGAAATATAATCAATGTAATTGCAATGACGAGAAATTTTCTTAATATACAGTGTATTTATTTAATCTAGAGAGTCTTAATGTTTCTCTTGCAATCAGAGGGTGAGGCTTTTCTGAGTTGACAATAATTTCTTCTATATATGTTCTTATTCAAAAATTAGATACATCAAACTATGGGGGCGCCTGGGTAGCTCAGCGGGTTAAAGCCTCTGCCTCCGGCTCAGGTCATGATCTCGGGGTCCTGGGATCGAGCCCCACATCGGGCTCTCTGCTCAGCGGGGAGCCTGCTTCCTCCTCTCTCTCTGCCGGCCTCTCTGCCTACTTGTGATCTCTCTCTGTCAAATAAATAAATAAAATCTTAAAAAAAAACAAAACAACTATGCCAGCAATAGGGCAATTGTTATGAAGATTTTCCAGTTAATTTCCCTTGATCTGGTTCTACAGTTATCACATATTCTGAATACCTTTTTACTTTCCCATCAAGACAATGAGCTAAACAGAGGCAAAAATTGTCTAGTTTATCTTCCAGTTATATTACTCATTGTAACTTAATAAACTTGGCTTTCTAGTTTCACATTCATTTATTGTATGTCTGGTTGATGAGTCAGTTTCCCTCAACCTATTTAACTCTCATCCATTGAGTTTATGAATTTGTATGTCTGTTTTGAATGTCTCAAGTGGAAATTTTTACCCCCTAATTAATGTCTGAATGGCCAACTCTTTCATTCTGTAAGAGCTCCATGAATTTATCTTTATTTTTTTTAAGATTTTATTTATTTATTTGAGAGAGAGTGAGAGAGAGTATGAGCAGGGGTGAGAGAGAAAAGCAGGCTCCCTACTCAGCCTGGAGCTCAACGTGGGGCTCCATCCCAGGCTCCTGGGAACATAACCTGAGCCAAAGGCCGACACTTAATCAACTGAACCACCCAGGTGCCCCATCTTTATTTATTTTTAATAGAAGGCATGTTTAGGAATAATAGGTCAGTGGCATGTTACCTCAGTACTACTCAGAACCATGGCTCAACACAGGTAAATAAATATCAGGAGGGGATTTGGACCAGAGAATAACCAGATATCAGTGTTCAATAAGAGAATGAACTATAGGAATTGAAAGCCGCTACAAATGAGCAGAAGTATAAATAGACATTGATAGTGGAGATGAGCCCCCAATAGGTAAAACATTAGAAAGTAGGGAAAATGTTAAGAGTGGTAGGTCTAAGAGACTCCACCTTTTACAGAAGGAAGAAAATGGTTTTATATAATGAGGTAGAAAGTCAGACCTGAGGCTGACTTTCAGAGTAAGTTCAACATAAGACCACTGCGAACTGATCCAGAACAGGTCATGTTTAGGAAGAAGAATTATGTTAGACAGAGAGTGAGTAAGCATTGGGAGTTACAAGAGGTAGTACTGGGTGAGAGAGTCTGAAAACTAAAGGATGATAGTATTAACACACCTAACTTCTTTATTATTACATTTTCTCTGTACAAACCATTCATTCTTCCACTACCTTGTGATAAGTACCTCTGAAATTCAATGTAGTTTATGAGGAGAGCCAATAAAGTGAAAATCCAGTATTTTTCTTACTGGTGTAAGCAATAAATAACAAGGGAGGGAGGAAGGAAGGAAGAAAACCTACCTTTGATAAAGAAAGAAAGACCTAAAAAATAAAACAACTCAAGATTAGATTATTAAAAAGAAAGAAAGAAAATCCAATAACCTAATCTGTGAAAAAAGGAATGATCATCACAATTCATTAAAGAATGTTTACTCTCTGAGTTAGAGACTTCTTTCCCTCTAGAACAGTCTAGCTTTATTTTAATTACTCCATTTTAAACCCAGAGATATTGAAATTTATGTATTAACTTAATTATTCAATTATGTATTAACTTTATGGTGCTAATTTTTGTGATAGAGACTAAAGATACAAATGCAAAAAAAAATTAAATATGGATGAAATTAGAGGTCAAAATTTTCTTAAGATTTCGGGATTTAGGAGGACAAAAATCAATTAATGTTAACCTGAATCTCCAGTTTTCCCTCCATTGTTCTAAAGTGAAATTTTAAAATCTTAGTATTTTGTGGATGAATGGATGAATGAAATGAGCCTTTATATTCTTTTTTAAATTATGTATGTTTTACATGGCGTCTGAGTCAATAGACTATATTTGGTATATATCCTCTCCTCTCTCTAAATAGGCCCTATCAAGCTTTCTTAGTATGACTCAACAATTCTTTCCTCCTTCTCTTTCTCTCCTTCCTTTCTCCTCTCCTTTGATGAATATCAGTTTTCCCCACAGTGTGTTCAGTGCTGAGAGAATAAAGGGATACCTCATGTGCTCCTGTCATCAGAGATCTTTTAGCCTTTCTAATAAAGGAAGATAGGCATACACCCCCTTGTAATAAAGCAGCAAAGTCCTACAAAAATAGGTGCAAGAAAAAATGGGGCATAACTGAGAGATAATTCATTCCATTTGAGAATTCAGCAGAGGCTGCAGCTTAGAAGAGGTTATCAGTAAGCTAAGTAGAAAAGCTGAAAAGATTTTTTGAAGCTGACATAAGATAAAGAGGGAAAAAAAGTGTGAGGGGGTATGTGTTCATGGAATAGCAAACAATTGGTCTTCGTTAGGACAAGAGTCCTAAAATCCTGAGAAATAAGGTTGGAAGAGTAAGCAGGGGCATAGGGAGGGAGTTCTTGTGTCCTATCTGGAAATTCCACTTTACCTTGTAGACTTTACAGCCTGAGAAACAAGTTTTAAGCCTAGCAATATCATCATCATGCTAGCAATGGTCTAAAAGTCAATCGAGAGACTATATGGAGGGTAGAATGAAAGGATGTAAGTCTGAGGTGAAGATCATGTTTCTATGATCCAGGAAAAAGATAAAGCTTGACTGAAAGCAGAATTGGTAGGTTTTTTATAACTTCATGTTCATCTTTTTCAAATCTGAAGTGAATCTTAGACTATTTAAATAATGAAATATTCACTGAAATAATGTTAAAAATAAGATCATTATTTTACTACTGAAAAGTAAGTATTTATGGGGCATGATTTATGATCTTATAATGTATGTAGCTTCCTAAATTTCATAATAATTGTTAGAGATATTTAGTTCAGATCTATCCTTGGTATTAGGTCTGAATCCACTAGAGTTGTTTGGGTTGTGTCAGTATAAACTAGAACTCACAACTTTAACCCCTTCTCTCAGCAAAATAGAAAAGAAAATTCTAATTCACAAATATATTGCTACTTTTAATCTGGCATGTTCACTGAAAACTCTAATATATTTCAGTGTGGGTGAGTAGGTGGCATTTTTCCCAGTGTCTACACAAATTCACGTATGACTCTAACAAAGTGAGTCCAGGTTTTGATTATGGTGATACAGCATAAATAAAATATACTTCAGGGAATACATGTTTTCTATTGCAGTTCTATGACAGATATAACTCAATTTTAGTGTTTCTTCTAACCAAAAGATACCTGCGTGCTGCGGAAAATCAGGTTAACACTTGGCTATAGGCTACATGCTTTGCAGCAAATAATTTCATTCGAAGATAGTCTCTAGCCGTGGGGTGAAAAAGGCTCTGAGTGCTGAGAAGTACTCTGTTCTTAATTCTGTCAAAAAATCCCAAAAGGAAGGTGAGGGTGGGCAGGTGATAGAAAGTATCTTATATGTAAATTTAACTTTCTTTATCTGAATGTTTAAAGATTTTGTTAGATAAAATTTATAATATAGTTTTATATAATAAAAGACTTTTAATACAGGTTACCTTTAAAACCAAAAGGGTAAGGGGAGGAAGAGAAAGAAGAGAAAGAGAGAGTGACCAGGAGACAAAGTTTTTTTTTTTTTTTTCTGATCATGTTTATTGCTGGATGATGAGCAGAAAATTGGAAAGTTATAAAATTCCACTTGCTTAATTGTGCTTAACTGATCCACTCTGTTTAACTGATACTCTTGCAGATCCAAAATGATGAATGTTCATGAATCAGGAAGGGTCATTAACTCAAAGAAAGTTGATGTTAGAATGGACTTTTGGAAGTCCAACTTCCTTCCAAAATAGGAAAATATTCTATGACATCCAGGAGCAACTTGAATTCTTCTTTTCATGACATTAACTGAAAAAAGCAATCATAGTAGAAAACAAAAGATAAACTAGATAGGAAGAGAGAAAGAAGTACATACATACATACATACTTAATAGAGCTCTTTAACCCATTTTTTTTTAAAGATTTTATTTGCTTATTTGACAGAGAGAGAGAGATCACAAGTAGGCAGAGAGGCAGGCAGAGAGAGGGGGGGAAGCAGGCTCCCCACTGAGCAGAGAGCCCGATGCGGGGCTCGATCCCAGGACCCTGAGATCATGACCTGAGCCGAAGGCAGAGGCTTTAACCCACTGAGCCACCCAGGTGCTCCTTAATAGAGCTCTTAAAACTTAGAGCTATTTTGGCTTAATTTTGATGAGAGTGAGGATGAAAATGATGAAAGAACTTCTTTCGTTACATTTTAATACTTCTAATTCTAAAGTTTTATTGGTTTTTTACAATTTTAAATTCTCTTTCTCAAAACACATAATCTCATAATCATACTGCCTCAAGAGAATTTAGTTTGGGTTTACACTGGCAAGAGTTCTGGATTTTGATCAATGATTCCACCACTGGCCACCAGAGTACAGCCCAGGAAAAGAAGTTAGAAATCAATTCTTTCATACTATAGGGCCATGAAGATTTATGATCCTTAAACTTGACCATTATAGTAGACTTGATCGTTGTTTGGCACAAAGTTTTTGCAGAACTGCAAAGCTCTTAGCCACTTTCTCCTTAGACTAAGCATGTGCTCTAATGTCCCACTAAATTCTATCAAGAGTGAAGGAGTACTAAAATCATTTATGGGCTTAATCTCAAGTGTCAAGGAATGTCTAGCGTCTATTGTGGTCTTTGTGATATATATAGATATAGATATATATATCCATATATATATATAGCCATCATTAAAATAAGAACTAGGAATTATACATATTGAAAAGTAGTAGATTGAGAAAAATATTAACAGAATGTGGTCCATGGACCACTTGTATCAGAATCACCTGGCATGCTTGTTACATTTGCAGATTCTTTGATCCCATGACTTCAAAAGTCTATGGTAAAGCCTAATATTATGCATTAAAAAGGTAATCATTATGCTCACCTAATTGTTGTTTTGACTGAATTATGAGAAACACTGGTATCCAAAATGTATGCTTTTATTAATTGTTTTTACTCTTTAGTTCAGACCCTTCGGAAATAATTCTGTATTAAGAAACATGGTCTTCACACTATTTAGAGAAATCCCTTCTTGCTTGGGAAAAGCTCAGTGTGGAAGAGCTGTCAGAAGAGACTGTATATTTGTGTTCAAAATTATATCATCAATAGTAAACTTTGGAACTCAATCTTTAACTTCAAGTTGTCTTCCAATCTAGGTCAAATCCAGATTTAGTCCATGCCCTCCTTTACCATATATAACTATGTACAGATAGAGGCAATGGCTAACTGATTCTGTAGATTGTACATCAAGTTCAGGAGCTGGCCCTGAAGTACTCTTCCCTTACAGAGAACAGAACAAAGGAAAACATAACTCACAGACCAAAAGGAAGACAATAGAAATTGCAAGTTTCTAACTTACAATTTTATTTTGATGTTTCTAATACCTGATATTTATTCCTCCAAGATGGAGAAAAATTATGTTATTTTAAGTAAGCCAAATTAAACACAAACTCTGTTATATGTAACTTCTTTATGAAGTTATTATTTAAGTTATCACAAGAGGTTTATTGGTATAATCCATTAACAAATATTTACATATTCTGAAAATATTTGGAATCACATGTGTATGTAACTATTTTAAAAAGAATCTGGATTTGAACCAATTGTAGGAAGACAACTTGGAATGAAGTACAGGATTTCAAAATTTACTCTTTTTTTAAAGATTTTATTTATTTATTTATTTATTTATTTGATGTGAGAGAGAGAGATCACAAGCAGGCAGAGAGGCAGGCAGAGAGAGGGGAGAAGCAGGCTCCCCACTGAGTAGAGAGCCTGATGTGGAGCTCGATCCCAGGATCCTGAGACCATGACCTGAGCAGAAGGCAGAGGCTTAACCTACTGAGCCACCCAGGCACCCCTCAAAATTTACCTTTGAATGATATAATTTTAAATACAAATCCATAGCTCTATAGTATCAATGACAATGATTAATTTCATTTTCATTCAAAATATGAGTTCTATAATATTGCTTAATTATTCCCCTTTAGAAACATACGCTTAGAGGTTAAGAACATAGACTCTATTGACTATTGCTACCACTTATTAGCTTACTTAGCTGTTCCATATCTGTTTCTAAATTTAACAACTAAGGATATGGTGGTACCTGATTCAGGTGTTGGTTAAATTTATTACTCTATTTAAAGTAGTTGGAGCAATGCCTGGGCCATAGTAAATGAAATATCAGTGCACACAATTATTAGTAGTAGTAGAAGTAGTAGTTAAAATTATCATCATCATCATCATACTTTTCAACTTTATACTTTGCAATCTTTTCCTAATTTAAAGAATAAGTTTTTTTCACAAACAGTATATGTATAAATTATCACTAATAAAATAAATATATATTTTAATAATAAATGTTTCTAGTGATTTAATTCCATCCTGTTTTCTTTCTTAGTAATTGTACAAATCTTTTCATGTAATGTCTAATGAATGAAAGAAATCTGAAAACATTTCCTCCATATGGTATTGCTACAGAACAACTTCTAGGAAGAGATTTGTTCAATAATAGCACAGATGTTCCAATCTTCATTTCCATGAGATGCCAAGATATGTCTGCTGGGAACAAAACCAGAGGGTAATTTGTGTAAATCATAGTATGTTAAGTGCATTATGTATTAAGTGTTTGTCTATTAGTGCTAGAAAAATAATGTCTTTTAAACTTCGGCAGCCTGTTGTCTACCCCATAGCAAGAGAACTAGATTACCCTAATAAAAGACTAATGAGCAACTTAAATTCTGTGCCACACATCAACAAGAGGTTTTGCAAGATAAATGTTATTCGGCATTTAGTTTTCCCTGAGAAGCAGAGAATTTGACTGTTTCTTTCTCTTAGAGATTGAATAACACAGAGTGCTATTATAGCCTAAAGCAATCACATTTTTTTGCTATCCTCTCCGCGTGGGCTACCTTTACGTTGTGATGTTTGGCTGTTAATTTAAATTAAATATTAAAATATATAAGGTGATGTTGCAAACGAACCTCAATATTCCATGAATGACTATATCTGTAAGTCCTTAACAGCACATGTATTGTGTCACAGCATCCGGAATGCTAGATATATTTGTTCTTTAGGGTAGATCAGCATGTTCACCATCTATCTTCCTAATACTCCTATGGCTAGCCAATTGCTGAACATGCATAACTAATTACAACAAAATGTTCTTTGGTATTTTGAGATTATTATTCATGCGTGTCTAATTCAACTATTCACCTTGTCATTCCACTGACAATATGAAAATGTATTTCTTACATAATGCATCTTCCAGCTACGAGTCCATAGATATCCCACCCTGCTGTAGAATTATGCATTTGTTGCTTCATTTGTTGTCTGCTTGGCATCCATTTCTGGTTCCTAGACTAAATAATATAGTCTGCCATTCATTACAAGAGTCACTTGCTTAAGGAAATTGCATCCCTTTTCCCTGATGTTTTTAATTAGCAAAGACATAAGATGCTTTTCTGGAAAGCCTCTCTTTCTTGTATTTCTTGTTTGGTAGACAAAGTTGTTATTTTATGCATCAGATATGTTTTTAAGTCAGCTGACTTCATTATGAAGTTTTATTAAAAGTCTGCTTAACAAAATACCTTCATTCTAAGAGTAATCAGTGAAACTCATTTCTTGGTAAAAGGTGAAATTATACTATGTCTCTTTAAAATCCTCTTTTTTAAGGGATCCTAGGTGGCTCAGTCACTTAAGCATCTGACTTAATTTCAGCTCAGGTCATGACCTCAGGGTAAGATCCAGCTTCATGCTGGGTGTGGAGGCTGCTTAAGATTCTCTCTCTTGTTCTCCCTCTGCCCATCCCCTGCTCTCTCTCTCTCTCAAATTAGTTAATTAATTAAATCCTCTCTTTTAATAAATGAGAATTTCCAGTATTTTGAATGGACAGAATATATTTAATAATGAAGAGTTTGCTATCAAATGTTTATTTGCCCATTTTTCTATTGATTTTTTTTTTCCCTAAACCATCTTCTGGAATGAGACATAAATTTGGAATCCATGGATTCTTCAAAACTTGAGAGGTCTTTTATTCTCTTCCTCTTTAGGTGTGTCCTCACACTCTCTTGCCTATATCGTCAGGTCATATTATCTTAATGTGTTTCCAAACATAGATGGAGAAGAGGGGTGAACTGTATTTTTTTATACTGAGGGAAGCTGCTCAACTATCACATGATAAATACCTGTTACTATTTTACTTTTACCTCACAAATAATTATCATTCTCTTCTGCTCACTTACTGAATTCTGTTTATTTAAATGATGCTTTCACTGTTAATTCTTAATTTCTTATTCAGAAAACTAATTTTTTAAACTAATACTCTATTTTATATTTTTCTGAAATTATATTTTGAAATACATATGGGGAGCTTGTTAGTTACTTTGGATTCCTTATTTTATTTATTTAAGTGATATACCCTAATGTCCATACTTTTTGTAACTACTCAAATGCTACATTAAAAAATTAATAATTTGCACAGTAATTTTTCATGTTTAGATTGTATATTCCAAAGTCAAAGAAATTCTTTTGCCCTGCATATGTCTATTTTCCTACTTCTAAGTGTACACAAATGAATTATGATGAATGAAATTGTGACTCATTTTTCTATTCAATGAATAATACTTTTGTTAGATTAAATATTTCCTGGAGCAATAATTGATATCCTGCATTGAAGTGTGAACAAAAAAACTGAAGTCATTTTAATCATGACATTTTACAAGAATTTCAGTAAAATAGTAAGTGATGAATATAAGATAATGAGTAGTGATTAAAGTTACCACCTGTTTCATTTTAATCAAAGGAAAAAGAATACTTAAGTCAGAAAATGAATATGGATTATATCATGCTGAAAATGCATCTATTTTTTGTTATACTTGAGATTCTTTTGTGAACTATCTCTAATACAGAGACTAGTCTTTTGGGAAGCTTAGATTTCATGTATGCTACCAGGTTCAATATTTAAAATAAAATAAACCAAAACCACAAAGATCTTTTTAACTAAAAAGGCAATTTTTGAGCAAAGAATTAAACAATTAAAAAGAGTCAATAAGCTAGAAGCCCAAACATCTCATATGATAAAGTATACTAATAGTGAAAATCTTCATAGATAAAAATAAATACTGTGATTTCCATATGTATAAAAGTTAGGCCTTCGTGGTGGAAAATAAAAAAAAAATTTCAGAAAAAGCAGCTAAGGATGGAAGATGGAAAAAAAGTAACTTGAAGAAGTCAGAGGAATGAAAGGAAAATATTTATCAGTGAAATAATGCCAGCACAACTAGTCACTCCTAACCCTGAAAATAGTGGAGATGTAGGCATATAACCAAACAAAAAAAGAACAAGACTGTTGCTGAAAAACAAGACAGAAAATTTTGTATCCATGAGGTCTGAGGATGCAACTCATAATGTATTGCTAATGTGCATGAATGTGGGAGGAAGAATAAAAGGAATGTGTTAACAAAGTACTGTTGGTATGCCTGCCAGTCCCATGCACATGGAAACAGTGAGAGGAAATACTCGTTTGTTCTTCAGCACTTTCTTCAAAACCCTCAAAGGTGGTCATGTAGTTTGCTAAAGAAAATAAGTTTAGCCTAGGCTATGATAGGAGTTTTATAGTTCCAGCCATACACAAACACAAACAGTGTGACAAGACTGGGATCATTCTAGAGGCCACTGAGTATCGGTCTTTTGAGAAAGGAAATGAGTGAAGCTGAGTGTAAACAGAATAATTAGAACAGCACCACATCTGTGTTATTTGCTTCATGTTAGAAAATGCATTTCAACCATAACAGACCTTCCAAAAATGGTGCTTTGAGGAGTCACTTAGCACTTCTCTTCTAGTGCACACCCATGTTTGGCGATTACGTGCAATGATATCTCTTGGTCTAACTTTAGTATTTTTTTTACCTGCTGTCTTCCTGGACACTAGGCATAAGTATTATTTTTCATAGCAGGACAACATACATATTAGCTTGTATCATTAGTTTTCAGATTATATAAGGAAAGATTTTTAGAAGCATATGGTGATAAAGTGAGGGTCTGTCCATAAGGAGTTCTTATACCTAAGCAGTCTGTACAGTTTATAGATTGAAGGTACACATCCAAAGAAAGTATATAAGGGGATAGGGTGTTTGTTGAAGTTTTTTTAAACTTTGAATCCCAGAATTTCATTTATAAGTTGGCTATTTCAAATCACAAAAAATTACAAATCCCTAAGCAGAGGTTATTCTTGGGTGGCAGTGGTACTACCAAGCAGTTTTGCCTGAGGAAAGCAATCACATCTCCCACTACCACGGTGTTCTTTGCTGACGGTCTTCTATTTCTCCAAGCATGGAACATTCTGAAGATGAGAGGCGATTTCAGAGCAACACAGTCCACAGGGCTCCCTGTGTGTAAGGTTTTACTGATGATCTCTTCCAGGTCATAAACCTGTATCCATGTTTTCCATG
>CM053608.1:77947865-77986155 GCA_028646535.1 Procyon lotor | reverse complement strand
CTCACCAAATATTATCATGCTGCTCTTAATGATTCCTGTCAGCGAACCAATTCATTCCACCTTGAGTTGCCATTTATTCTATTCTTCTCATGATTACTTCTATTTTAAAATCTGCCCCATCCCCACAAAAAAACAAAACTAAAAATAAAACCTGCCCAGCGGAGGGGTTATACAAGGTATTTTAGGGAGTAGGAAGGAAAAACATCTAAATATTAAATTGAAGATACCAATAATAGACTATTGAAAAAGAATTTTGGAGTTAGAAATATCTCAAGATTTCTAGTTCCTTTTAAATTACGGGATACATGCAGAGTGGCACCAAACCTTCCAGGATTTATAATTTATAATAGTATCTTTTTCAGATTAAAAAAAAAAAAGGAAACCATAGTTAAAACCACCACCTTTTTAAAAAGTAGCCTAATCCTCTTTTGAAACTCTTTGATTAGAATTACTCCTCAGGGATAAAGCATGAGTACATACACCCACTTAGTTGTTAACAGCCTCTAAAAACAAACATACAAAGCCACAATCTGCTTGCTCATCGTATAGGAATTGTGGCTGAACTTTGCCATATAATTCTGACTAGTGAGGACATGAACACAAATATTCTTCAAACAACATCTCTTTATAAATGCCCTTAACACTAATTCACATCTAGAAGATAATCTTACTGTGGACTGCTTAATTAGAAATCTAATTTCTTCTTCATATTCATGTTTCTACATACAAGTCATAGTAATGGTCGAAAGCAATTAATGTAAAACTGTACTGCAGAGACATTCATTAAATACTTGAATAACATGTGCATGTTTTTTTTTTAGAGAGAGGTCAGAATAATTAAAAGAACAAGTAGAAATTCATTGAGTTAATATCATTATTTTTAAGATAAAAGTCTACAGTGCTCTATCAGAAAGTGGTCATTTGAGTGTGATACTCTAACTGCAGAAGACATTCCCTGCAGAGTTCTGGCAGAATGCCTAGTATTTCAGAAGACATTTAGCTTTGACTCAAACTTTGGAAGAAAAAAAATGGAATAGTTCTTTATTTTCTCAAAAATGCTTCATGATTATGGTTATTATCTTAAGAATGATTTACTCTTATTACAGAACACATTTTGGTAGCAAATTGATCTGAAGAGATGTTCTTTCAATATTAATTCAACATGGCTTATTCATTGCTTGTGGAATATTTGAAGAATCAATTGAGAATATTCAGATATCATGTCTAAAGCCTAGCTTAGAATCATAGCATATTAAAAACAGAAAAAATAAGGATTTAAGCATTTCAGTTCTATAATTACACTGTATTATTTAATACTGGAAAGGTAATAAATAAAATTGTAATGGCAATCTACCAAATACACATAAATGAAACTCTTAATCTAAGTTCTGTGTAATAATAGTAAAATGCTCAGATGCAAAAAGCATCTTATTTGCAATCCCAGAGTCGTTAATTTAACTCTCTCCTTAAAGTGTAGATAATGAAGGATAGTATGAAGAAAGGCAGGCAGGCAGGGACAAGGGAGCCCTTCCATAAGAGGAAACCATCCTTAAAAGGATTTTACACCACCCTGAAAGGAGCCCTCCATCCTTTCTCACCAGAACAAGTACCTGATAGGCAGATAAGCACAAGGACAAAAACCTGATTGGGTGACAAGCTCATGGGTTTAATCGGATTAAAGAAGCCTGCCAACAAGCCCATAAAAACCTCTAGAATGAGAAATTCCAGTGGGAACCCTCTTGGGTCCCTTCCCCTTTTGCAGAGCTCTGTACCATTGCCCAATAAACTTTGCTTTGCTGCCCATCACTATTTGTCCGGTCTACCTCTCCACTCTTTAAAGCTTGCATGACCAAGAGCTGTGGGCACTAAAGGAAAAGAAATCCTGTAACATAGATATAAGAAAGACTATATACAGCTTTATCCATATTGTTGTCTTCAAATGAATTATATCCTGAAAATGGAGGATACACCTATAAATGTTGAAGAATTTTGAAGAGAGATTACAAAATTATAGCATTTTGGGGGAACAAGTTTTAAAGTTTGAAGTTACATGTGGATACAGGATTGCTGTTGTTTTATAAGAATATCAGAATGCAAGTGTTGGAAGTATATAATAGATTTTATTTTCTCTTTTTTTCTTAGAAGAGTTTTTTTAATTAAAAGGGTAGTAGATCCAAAGCTTTTCCACTACACACCCAGTCACACACACATACACGTATTCATACACACCCATATGCATGCGTAACGTCTTCAAAATGTTATTTCGTTTTCTTTATAAAATGATTTGTAAGCTGTTTTTAACACTAATCTCAGTGTAAACTTAAATGACATTTATTGACTTCATATTCCTAAGCATATCACCTGGAGAAATTTGATCAAATTTGAAGGAATAATAAAAATATTGTACATATGTCTAGCATCAGTCAGACCAACAAATAAGGTTAGAGGTGAACATGATGCATTGTAAAGTTAGGTTTGCAATGAGAAAAATGTGTGCTTCCTTCCTGCTTCCCCATATAAATTGTCCTCAATTTGGAACTACAAAAGTCACTCTTGCAACATTTCTTCAAAGTGGATGTTCCATAGTCCTAGCAAATGGGGGGGATTTATATTTATATTTATATTTATATTTATATTTATATTTATATTTATATTTATATTTAAATTTATATTTATGGCCTGGATTTTACCAGGACCCTGTTAGAGTCCATATGACAAAATCAATTCCATATGTTCAAGTCCATATAACTAAAACTAACTATGAGCTAGTAGCAGAGCAGGGAGTGTTCTTGATAACTCCCTTTATTTAAAAAATATAATCCTGTGCTCGCTTCGGCAGCACATGTACTAAAAAAAAAAAATATAATCCCAAAATATTTATATTGCTTATTAGCATCACAAAGTTTGTTACAAGTATGTAAGTGAGAAATCAAGCATGGGAAGACTTTTACTTTTGGGTATTTGAGAATTTCTACAAATTTCAACCAATAATTATTTGACAGCATTTTTTCTCATGTTGTGGTGTATCTTATTCTCTGGTTTCCACTCTGGATGGTGCTACAGAGGTCTAGCATGAAGGAATTCCATGTCCTTACCTAAGTTAAACTTTGGTTTATTTCAAAATGTAGAATTTTCTTAGGGTAGAGTGAGTCAGAACCTGGTATCTTACTATTGCTAGACCAGCAGTTTGAGGTGAGCATTTTTTCATTAAAGCAATCAGAAATAGGTCAAAATGGGTCTTCCAGTTTACCTCAAAATAAATCTAGAGACACAACACACACACACACACACACACACACTCACTTCCTTTACCCTTAGATAACCCATACTTACCATCAATCTCAAGTCATTAATAAAAGTAAAGTAAATACAGTATTTGTGACTTTAAATCCTCCTCACGGGTGTCTGTGATGTTTATCCTAATGAAATAACTTAAATTTTGTATGTATGTAAAAATGTGTGTACATATATATATCATGTATCTACTAATTTTACATATATATACATATTCACAGACACACTTAGTCTATCTATTTTCATTTATGATTCACTGGGTTTGATGATGAATGTGTGGGAGAAACAAGTTTGGGAAGCACAATTGAATGATTAATCTTACATCTTCTATCTTTAAGCCAGTTAGGGACAAACCTGTCTAGCCTGTTTGTAAAGGAAGGTAATCGGTTTATATTTTATTTAGTCTCCAATTCAAAAACCTCTTTGACCTTCTAGTGATGCTGAAATGATCTTATTTCTTTTCGATTATGTTCTTTCCTAGCTGAAGCAGAGATAAATCCCACATCTTCTTAAGACCTGACTAATTTTTCCCTAATTATATTATTCCTTTAATGATCATATTTTCTGCTAGTCTACATGGAAATGTGAACCTCAAAATTAAACATTTTGAAATGGTTGCATCACAGAAAGTGACCTTGTAATGTAGATATTATCTTAAATTATTTATACACCTGTTCTGGGCAACTACTTAGCCCACTCGTGTGAAAGCAAAATATATTAATGTTAATGGTGGCTCAATGTCTCAATTTTATCCATTTTGGCTTCCTCACAATAAAGCAACAGACTGTGGTTTTTAGATAGAGTATGTTAATCCCATAAAAGTTACAAAAAAAAGTCAGTTATCACAGAAAAGTAGAAAGACAACTGGAAAGGGGCATTAGATGTTAACAGTCCACCCACTTCTTCTTTTTTTTTTTTTTTTTTTTGGTAGATACTAAATTTCAAAAAAAAATTGAGCAAAGAAGAACTATTAAATATTTATTGACAATCCATCTGTCTCAATTGGTTTAGGGGTATATCTGGTTGAATTTTAAATTTAACAAAATTACTCTTCAATATATCTTTGACATTATTAGTTTCCAGAATAGGAACAAAAAATGCAAATGTGTCAAGTTCTCAAGTTACAGCAATTTAACTTACTCAAGAAAATTATTAAAATGATTACTATTAAAATTACAAGCGGGGGCGCCTGGGTGGCTCAGTCGTTAAGCGTCTGCCTTCCGCTCAGGTCATGATCCCAGGGTCCTGGGATCGAGCCCGGCATCGGGCTCCTTGCTCGGCAGGAAGCCTGCTTCTCCCACTACCACTCGCTCTGCTTGTGTTCCCTCTCTCGCTGTGTTTCTCTCTGTCAAATAAATAAAATCTTTAAAAAAAAAAAAAAATTACAAGCGAAGGAAAAGAATTAAACTTCATCTTCATCTTGAATTTTTATTGTTTCTAACTTTTAGTTTGCTTAATCATTCTTTTTATCTTTCTAATTAAAACTTACCCCGTTTTATAATCAGTATAGGCAAACTCACACAGATTGAAATCATGTTATTGAAGAAATATTTTTATTTGCTCTTAAAAAATAAGCAAGTTGGGATGTATTCATTTTACATTGAAGCATTTTTTCAATTTATCAACATATTTTCAATTGCATTACAAGGCAGAGGATGAAGAATAACTTTGCGGAAAATAAAGAACATCCAGTATAGTAATTATATTACTCAATGACAGAGAAATACAGGAGCAGTGGAAAATGTATGATACTAGGAAGGCTGGTAATTGCTAGGGTATGCTGATTTCTGTATATTTATTTGCTCAGCTGCGCCGAGTAAAATATGATCTAGTTATTAAAAGGAAGGGTCTACATTTTAAAGTGCTTTAAGTCAACCTAACACATTTTATACATTCAGCCCTCACTTTTCTCCCATTGTAACTGAGCTTCAAATTGGCATATTGACAGGGCATGCTCCAGAAAAGAGGAAAAGATATTTTATTAACTTTATCAACTAAAATGATTTTTGTTCTTCAATCTCCTATCTGATATACTATAAATCTAACATATTTAGATCTCATTTTCTTTACCTCATTATGATTCATTTGAAGTTGGATGAGGTTTCAATGTCCAAGAAAACTCATTAAATAAATTTATTTATTGTGTACTTTGAGTAATTCATGATAATATTGCAGAAACTTAAAAAAAATCTTAAAATTGATATAGGATCTTAAGTGAATGCAGGTAATCATAAATACTTGGAGCAATATATCTACATGCAAAAGAATGATGTTTTTAGTGTCTGGTATTCCTAAAGAACCAGATTTAATTTTATAGATTTTTCTCTATTGTTTTGTGTTTTTTAGCTTATTGTCCACTCTGACATTTATTATTTCATTTCTTCTCCTTGCCATTGGTTTTATTTCTTTTTTTCTTTTTTCTTTTCTTTCTTTCTTTCTTTTTTTTTTTTTTAGTTTTTTAAGAGGCAAGCTGAAGTCAAAGACCTCTCTTCTTTCAAAATTGGTTATTTGGCATCTTTTAAGCTCCTATATCAATATGTTCATTGTGTGTGTGCATGTGTGTGTGTGTGCATGTGTGTTCCACAATTATATAACTTTACTGGTAAACTCTACCAAATATTTTATGAAGAAATAGTATAAATTTAAAAAAAAAAGAAATAGTATAAATTCAGTGCAATTCCTTCTAAGCAAGTTGAAAAAAAGAGGGTCTGCTTCCTAATATACTGTATGAAGCTACTATTAGTCTGATGCCAAAACTATACAAAGTCATTATAAGGAAAGAAAACCACCGACTAATGTCTTTCATGAAAAAGATGTAAATATTCTAAGTAAAATTTAAGATACCAAATCCAAAAATGTGTAAAAAGAAGAATTCATCATGGACAAGTGTGCTTTATATTAAGAATGAAAGGCTACACAGCCTTTCTTTACAGAGAAACAGACACACAGAATGAGGAGACAGAAGAATTAAAGAACAGGACAAAATCACTGCAAGAGACCTAAGTTGAAACAGAGATAGGTAATATGTTATATAGAGAATTTTTTTAAATATTTATTTTAGTTATTTTTCTTTTCTATGTTATGATTCCATCAATGGGCAAAAACTTAGTTGGCTATTATTGAGCAATGGAGACACATGCCTGGTCCTGTCATAATTCATCAGATTATAAAGTTGCACCACTAGAATTATAAATGTCCAGATGAGGTCACTTTTATTTATTTTTATTTTTTAAATTTTTCCCAAATAGAAAATTTAAAGTAGCAATCATAAGATATGCACCGGACTTGAGAAAAGAGTGGAGGAATATCAGTGAGACCCTTAACACAGAGATTAAAAAATAATGAATCAGAGATAAAGAACATAATAAATGAAATTAAAAATACACTAGATGGAATGAATAGTAGACTTGACTACTTTGTTAATAGACAACATGATCATCTATAACAGAAAAGATGACAGAATATACTAAAATGTTAATAGAATTAAATCAGTTTGTTTATCAAAGTTGCTGGATATAAGATTGATCTACCAAAAAATAAATCACTTGAATGTTTTTCAACTTGCAATAAACAGTTGGAAATTGACTTAATAAGGTATTTCCATTTTAAGATAATATCCAAAATGTAAAATACTTAGGGAGAAATCAAAACTAAGATATATAAGACTTTTACAATGAGTAGAGCAAAATATTACTGAGAGAAATTACAGGAGAATTAAATAAACTGAGAGGCAAACCATGTTCAAAATTTGGAAGATTTAGTATAGTTAAGATGTCAATTTTCCTAAAATAATCTAAAGATTCAGTGCATCCTGAATCAAAACCCACAGGTATTTTTGGTAGACGTTGACGACCTGATTGTAAAAGTCATATGAATATACAAAGAATCTAGAATGGACAAAATAACTTTGAAGGAGAACAAAGTTGAAAGAATAACGTTACCTAATTTCCAGACTTATAAAGCTACAGTTCCCCCCAAAAGTGTGGTATTCATATGAAAATAGATATGTAGATTGAGGGAACAGAATAGAGATTCCAGAAATAGATGCACTCATATTTGGACAATGGATTTTTAATGAACACGTAGAAAGACCACTAGTAAAGTCTAGTCTTTTCAGCAAATGATGCTGGAACAATTGGATATATTTATGAAAAACAAAAGCAAAAACAACAACAAACTTGGACTATAATTTCCCATTATGTGTAGAAATTATTTTAGAATTAACCTGAATCCTGAATTTAAGAACTAAGGCTATAAAACTTCTAGACAAAGACATAAGAAAAAATGTTCATGACCTGAATTAGGAGGATATATTTTAGATACACCAATAAAAGCATGATTCATAAAAGCATAATAAAAGTCACTGTTAAAAGAATGACAATATAAAAGAATGTAAGAAAAATTTATGAATCATATAGCTGGTAAAGTAGTTTTATACAGAATATTTAAGTTTCAAAAACCCAATAAAATAAAACAACCAAATAAAAATGGGCAAAAGGTTTTAACAGTTATCTCACTAAATGTCACATAAGATGCAAATTAGCAAAAGAAATATGTTCCATGACATTATTTATTAGAGAAATGCAAGTGGAAACTACAATGAGATAACACAAACACCTATTAGAAACACAGACAGGAGAGACTGATAATTCCCTCTGTTGACAAGAATGTGGAGTTACTGGAACTGTAATATAGTGTTGGTAGAACAACTATAATCTGAGAGCTCTTAATAATAAATAAATATATTTATTTATTATTATAATATAATATATTATATATTATATTATAATTATAATTATATTATTATATATTATATAATTATATAATATATAATTATAATATATATAATATAATTATATATTATATATTATATTATAATTATATTATATATAATTATATATAATATAATTATATATAATATAATTATAATAATATATTATAATTATATATATAATATATATATATAAAATATATATAATATAATATATAATGTAATATATATAAAATATATTATATTAATAAATAAATAAAAATAAACTTAATAAGTTTAGCATATACTAATCACATGGTTGAAGCATTGCACTCCTAGGTGTTTGTGAAAAAGAAAATAAGACATACTGAGGCTTGTATATAAATGTTAACAGCAACTTTATTTATAATAACTCCAAAATTGGAAACTAACAAATTTCTTTCAATAGGGAAATTGATAACCTGTGGTATGTCCATGTAATAGAATACTACATGTCATTAAATAAAACAGCAATAAGATCACGGTGACTATTGACATATATAACAATGTTTGTGAATCACAAAATAATTGTTGAGTGAATAAAGCCAGACAAAAGAGACTGAACAGTGTATGATTCTACTTCATAAAGTTCTAGAAAATGCAAATTAATCTACAGTAACATAAAGCACAGAAGTGGTTGCCTACAGATGAGGCAAGGAAAGATGAATGGCAAGATAGAGTAATTATAAAGGGATAAAGGGTCGATGGGTCTATTTAGTCTATTTAGTCGATGGGTCTATTTAATATCTTCACTGTGATGATGGTTTTACTATTACACACATATGTCAAAATTTACCAAATTGCACAACTCGGTATTTATTATAGGTTAATTATCAAATAGTTGTTAAAATTCAACATACATATTAATTATATAGAGATTTGTCAAAGTACAGATTTGGACTCAGTAGGTTGGGGTTGGGGCTTGAGATTCCGTATTTCTGACCAGTTCCCAGGGGATACTAAAACTGCTCATCTGAATATTGTACTTTGAATAGCAGAACTATATTTTAATTCTTCACAAACTGTGTGAAAAACTAGGTTTTTTTTAAAATCATTTCCAAACTCTTGTACACATATATAAAAAATATATCACTATAAAAGTAAAATAAAAACAAAAATGTAAAAATGAGTCCATCCTCTTACATTCAACAGACATAACATACTTTGTCAAATTGCTATAAAAGTTTCTAATCGCTTGCTCTAACTTTATGTACTAAAGTTCCGTAGAATGCTAACAGTTTGTGGCTAGGTACTGGCACCTAGATCATACTGAGTTGCTGCTCCATAGAGTACTCAGAATAACGGCAGCTATAAAATATTTTTTTTCTTGAAACGAATTTCCATTCACTGTAAGGTTAAATACCTTGTGATGGCGCTCTATGTTTTACATTTCATATTTTATGTTTTAGCAGTCAGGCCTTCATATCCTGGCTGATTCACAAAGCCAGAATTTGTCTTGCTAATCATTCATTAAATCAATATTTGTTGCAATATTAGCATCATGCAGTGCTGGGATGTGATTTTTTTGTTATTTTAAAGAGAGAGACAGCATGAGCAGGAGAGGTAGAGGGAGAGAGAGAATCTCAAGCAGACTACCTGCTGGGCATGGAGCCCTACACGGGGCTCTAACCCAGGACCCTGAGATCATGACCTGAGCTGAGACCAAGAGTCTGATGCTTTACCAACTGCACCACCCAAGTACCCCTAGGGTGTGATATTTAATGACTTTTTTCAGTAACTATCTACCAGTGATTGAATGGGACCAGAAAACTAACGGAAATGTATGACTATTCAAATGAATATTGGAAGCAGCTCAATGCTACTTAGAGTAGTACAGTAGGTTTGCCTCGTGTGAGACCCTAAAGCAACAGGGCAAGAGGGCATGGATGGTTTAGTGTGGATACAACACTATTACTGCAAGACAATGTATGGCATATTCTCATTCTTATTGTGGCCTCTTAATGTAAGAAAATAATCATTTAATTTTAGTCTTTATGAATAATCACAAAGCATCAGGAAGCATGGTGTTGTACATTACTGATTTGCTGCCTGCCCCAATTAGGGTGGTATTCATTAGCAGAGATGCCTTGATAGTTGCAGGGAATAATTATTTGCAAAATCAAACAATACCAGTCAGCATAGCCATTTAACATTTTTAGATACCATCAATTTAATGTTTTCTCTGAATGCAAATGGTTCTACCCTACTTGTCTTTCTCTTTTTCTTATGATTCCCATTTTCAATTTTCCATGATAATATTTTCCATCTTCTAGTTACTTTCAGTCTTTCTTTTAATAATAATAACTACCATCATTTTTCAGAGAATTAGTATATTTCAAGAACTGCTAAGTACTTTAAGTATATTATCTCTGTGATCTGGTATTATTTTATTTTTATTTTTTTGTTCTTAAAACCAATTTTCAGAGGCATTGCACAAACTTCTGGATCTCACTACAAGTAAATGGAAGAACTGGGTTTCAAACTAAAATCTGTTTGACTTCAAAGCTTAACTCTTAACCACGATATTGCCTTAATAATAATTCAGGGTGTGTTGTGAAAACAGAATATATTTGCAAAGGACAACCTTACCATGATACTTTTCTCCTGCATTAACTGCTCAAAATATTTCCAACTCAATATGGAGAAAAGAGATTTCTGTTCTATAAAACATTAAATAGTGGGTATATATGTATAAAAATGACAAAGGAAAGGGGTTCTTATATCTGTCAACCCATAGTCATTAGTTAGGCTTTTAAAATTTGCAAGAAAAAGAAATGCATGGATTCCCTTTGGTGAGTATATTCTATAGAAACATATACAAGATTATGAAATAGTACTTTTATATCACAGACACTATGGACTGTATACTGAAACCAACAAGCACCCTAGGCTTTCTGATGAGTAAGTTAGTGTCAGGTGGGGAAGCAAAGTGAGAAGACATTCAGATTTTCTTTGTTCACACACCATTTTCACTTTCCAATTAAGAGGATTTTAATTGGGCAGGTTTGCCTCCATTCATATGTGGTGACCTTTTTGGGTAGAGTTAAATCCATATTCTCTGTTCTTTTACATGCTGGCCATTGACCCTAGCAAATTAATTCTTGGTTTGCAATCAGTTACAGATAGAGTAATAAGACTGGTTTTATTTTTTTTTAAATGGTATAAACAATGATTTCTAAGGATGAATTAACCATTTAGGCCAGTTTCAGTTTTGTTTTTTTTTTCCCAGAGTGCTATTATGTGACAGATATGGACTCTGAAATTTCATGGACATATTTTAGAGAGAGAGAAAGCACAAGTGGGAGGGGCTGGAGGAAAGGAAGAGGGAGAGAGAGTTTCAAGCACACTCTGTGCTGAGCATGTAGCCCTACATGGAGCTTGATCTCTCATGACCCTGAGATCACAACCTAAGCTGCTCAACTGGGCCACCCAGGCACACCTCACCGACTTTTTCTGCAACCTATACCAGTACACAATGATGTATCTCAACTTTTAATTTAATAATAGTAATAAAACAGAAGGTACTCAGGGGCACCTGCATGGCTCAGTTGGTTAAGTGTCCAACTCTTGATTTCATCTCAGGTCATGGTCTCAGGGTCCTGAGATCAAGCCCTGTGTCGGGCTCTATGCTCAGCATGGAGTCTGCTAGAGATTCTCTCTCTCTCTCTCTCTGTCCCTCTCCTTATTCTTACTCTTTCTCTCTCTAAAATAAATAAATGTATCTTAAAAAAAAAAAAAAGAAGGTACTCATTCTACCCCAGCCCCCATGCAAATCAGTTACCAGAAAAAATTATGTAAAGATTTCACGTGTCTGTATAACACTTTCTACGTTGGTAATGAATAAATGGTACCAAATGTCAAAAATGGTCAAATGGGAGCAAAATGAGAAGAGATTAAGAAAGAATGATGAATATAGATATTCTATTTTTAACATTTGAGCAATTAAGGATATGTTCAATGAAATATAGTGGAGTTTTTTTGGTTTCAGTTTGATACAAACATCTCGATATAAAAAGTATGGAAGCAAATTTCTATTATTTTCCTTCCTGAAAAAATGTGGTATTTTAATTCATTGTCTTTTGTACAAACACAGAAAGTATATTTTACAGTTTTCTAGAATACTGAAGTTGATCCTTAGGAAATGAGTATGGGAAATGTGTGTTCAAAGGAACTTGAGATGGAAAAAGATGAATTGACACAAATAAAAAGGGTTTAAAGTTATGATTTCCCACATGTTCTATAAATCACCCTTCAAATTGATTCTATCTCATAATATTTTTGAATCTTTCCTTGTGTGGTGCATCTCCTGAAATATATTTTTATCTATCCTTAACTACAAATTTGATTTTTTATAATGCTGCTCTTTCTGCATTTCCTTATCTAAGGAATTGCTCTGTTGTAAGCTGACCAACAGTATAATAAAATAAGTCATTATACTGCTGTGATGTTTTGTCACTTTGTGAAGATAATAGGTCACTTAAAAAAGTCAAGAGGATGGAGAGAAGAGTCAATGATTTTCTTCAGCTGTTATTCTTCAGTTATACATCATAAATACATTAATTTAATTGATTTACCTACAGTGTCTTGGGGCAAGAAGAGAACTGCAGGAAATCTTTTTATATGAAGACAAATATAATGTATTTCATCAGACTTTGTCTTACTTCAGAATACTAAGCCTTAGAAATTGTGGGTAAGTATGTCATGAAACTAGCATTATATACTTTATAACGAGAGCATACATGCTATTTCAGACAATTTTACTTATTTTATTTTTTAAATTCAAATTCAATTAATTAACATATAATGTATTATTTGTTTCAGGGATGCAGGTCTGTGATTCATCAGTCTTATATAGTATCCAGTGCTCATTACAACACATACCCTACCCAATGTCCATCACCTAATTACCCCATCCCCCCATTCTTCTTCCCTCCAGCAACCCTCGGTTTTGTTTCAGATAATTTTAAATTCTTCCTTGGATTGAAATAATTAACAAAAACCCCATTTTAGAAATTGAATAGGATAGCTTGATTGATTGAATATTACTATAGCTACTTCTTACATATATATTATTTTTGCAATCATTTTCTAACATTAATGTTTAAAATCAAAATACACTTTGATAAAATGTCTTATTAATAGCTCGGTAACTATTTCTACATTAAAGATTTGAAATATGTAGTTATGGTTAAACAAATAGTATTTTAAATAATTAACCGCTAACAGCATGTAAAAGCTCTTCTGTTTATAAGTGGACTGAGAGGATGAATTGTGAAATGATGTACATCAGGAAATTAAAATTCATATTGCACATTTAGTAGTTTTGGAGGGTCGTGTTATTTTTCTACAACATAGTAGATATTTTTGTGTGCACTAGATTTCTCTTTCTCTGGAAATCTTCCTTTGTTAATCTACATAACTGAAAATATCTTATCCTTCACTATATTTTCTTCACATTTTCATCTTTCTTTAACAAGTTACACTATTTAAATATGACATAATAATTTTAAACATTTTGATTTTGAAATAAATGAAAACATAAAGAATATAATCCACTCATCACATAAATAGCCACAATTAGTGAATATAAATATGTATTATATTATTTTCAGATGTTTTTGAGTACGTAGGAAAAAAAAATAGAAATTCCCTCCATTATTCTTCTTGTTCTATTTCCATCCTTTCCTTTCCAAATTTATTGCTAATATATCTAATTATATAGAATATTTTGAAATATTTGTGCTTAAGCTCACATGAATTATTATTATTATATAATAGTATTATCTCATCTATCTTTAGATATTTATATCCATATTGATACAGAGATTTTTCATTTACTCATTTTAGTGGTTGGATTATAATTCATTTTATTAATATACCTCCCTATATACCTACATACCATCATAAGTGCTTTTTTTTCCCCCCTTCTTTATAAAGAGGGATCCAAAAAACAATCATATAAAAGTTTTCTAGTGCAGGGGTGCCTGGGTGGCTCAGTCTTTAAGCATCTGCCTTCAGCTCAGGTCATGATCCCAGAGTCCTGGGATTGAGCCCCACGTCAGGCTCCCTACTCTGTGGGAAGCCTGCTTCTCCCTCTACCACTACTCTGCTTGTGTTCTCTCTCTGGTTGTCTCTCTTTCTGTCAAATAAATAAAAATCTTAAAACAAAAAAGTTTTCTAGTACATATGTGTACACATTCATGCAGGTGATATATCTAGAACTGTAAGCTTATTCACATATTAAAAACAGTTTTTAATCTTTAAATTTGTTTTCTTTATTATTTTTACTTCTTTAAAACATTTAAAAATCTTTTAGATATTCTCTGACACACTGCATAGTATTTATAGGAATTTATCCTCTCTCCAACAGGGTTTGAGTTTTCATTTTTTCCAAAATCTTTCAAATACATACTACATGTTGTCTGCCTTTTTTATACTATTAGCTTTAATGGGCATAAATTTGTATATCAACATATCCCTACTCCTACTTTTCTGATTACTAACATGATTGGACACCTTTTAATATAATCATTTTTTGTTCCTATTTTTGTTCATAGCACTCGGTATTTGTCCATTGGGCGACTTGTTTCTAGTGATTTATTGGAGCTTGTTTTAATGATTTTGTTGGATATTAATTCTATCTCACGTGGGACCAGTATGTTAAAAGTTAGCAGGTTGGGGTACCTGGGTGGCTCAGTGGGTTAAAGCCTCTGCCTTCAGCTCAGGTCATGATCTCAGGGTCCTGGGATCAAGCCCCGCATCAGGCTCTCTGCTCAGCAGGGAGCCTGCTTCCGCCTGTCTCTCTGCCTGCCTACTTGTGATCTCTTTCTCTCTGTCAAATAAATAAATAAAATCTTAAAAAAAAAAAAAAAGTCAGCAGCTTATCTTTTAAGAAAGATTAAAATAGAGTCTTCATAAAATGCATTTCCAGTCTCTAGGATTAGAAATTTCAATGCTTTTAATAATTTAATGTTTTTCCTAGTTTGATTCTAAAGAGATCCAGGGGAGAACTGGGTGGCTCAGTCAGTTAAGCATCTGCCTTCGGCTCCTGTTATCACCTGTACTTCTGACCTACTGGCTATAAATCAGAGTTCTCTCGAGCCCCAACTTGGGTTCAATAATTTGTTAAAATGACTCACAGAACTGAGAAACACTTGCTTACTTTTACCAGTTTATGATATAATAAAGTATATATTAAAGAATACAGATGAAAAGCCAGATGAGAGATACATAGGATAAGGTCTGAAAGGGCTCTGAGTGTCAGAGCTTCTGTCTCTGTGGAGCTGGAGGGTCCATCACCCTCCTAGTATGTGTTTGTGTTCATTAACCTGGAAGGTCCCCACACGTGAAACTACTGGAACTTTTGTGGTCGTTTCATCATGCAGGTATGATGCACTTCCAGCCCCTCGTCTCTCTCTGGGGAATGGTGCTGGGGGTGGGGCTGAAAGTCCCGAGATTCTAATCATGGTTTGATCTTTCTGGTGACCAGACCCCATCCAGGAGCCACCCCGAGTCACCTCATTAAAACAAAAGCATTCTTATACCCAGTGGATACCAAGAAATTTAGGAGCTCAGATTCAGATGCTCCTACCATTCAGGAAATTACAAAGGTTTTGTGGGCTCTGTGTCAAGAACTGGAGTCAAAGACTAAATGTTAGAACCAAAGATTTTTCCTACTTCCCCTGTTCTGAGGGGTCTTAGGAGATTTGTGTCAGGAGCAGAGGGCAGATATATATCTATATCTATATCTATATCTATAGATATATCTATATTCAGTTTTATCTGTTCTCTGCACATGTAATAATTTGGAAACAGTACTATGAAGTATCCTTGGAGAACATTTACTAAACAAATTATCTATTTTTCCTGTGAAAAGAAAATGAAATATGACTGTGGAGGTTACTACTCTGTTTCTTGAAGGCTTTGCTTGAGAAGTTATGTACAGAGACTCTCATCCTCAGTGGTGCGTAGCCTTTCGCCCCTCCAGGAGCCTCATCATCACCATCTTCTTCCTTGCGCCAGCTCTGCTACAAAAGTCATGCTCAAACTGAATTACAACTGGAGAATCAGTCAACCAAAACGTGACAATGTGGCTGCAGCGGTTTCAGACAAAAGAGAGAAGATATTCTGCAGTGTGTTGTGCTGTCAAGTCCAAGCCAAATGTCCCAGGGAGTTAAAAAATCCATAACTAAAATGTTGAAAGGGATTTGTCCTTTAACTTTTGCTTAACAATTTCAAACTACTTGGTCATTTCACCATCCATAGAGTTGTAGTGTCGTTTATAGTGCCTTCATTCCAGAGTTTTTCAGATGACTTCCCCATCATGCCTTGGAGCATAAAACAGCTGAATGAAAAGAGCATATTCTATTTCTTCTTTTCTATAGAACAATTATATGTGTAAGCTTTCCAATAAAGGAGGAGGTGGAAGAGAACGTCACAGACAGCATCCTTTTGGCAACAAGTATGCATTAAACACTACATACATCCAAATTTGATTTCAACTTTATTATACAAAGCTAAAGTGTTTCCAACTCATTATTATAACAATTATTCATTTATTCCTGAATCTTGAAATAGACTCCTGAATCTTAAAACAGGCGTTTGTTCTGCTCTTCTGTTGTGTTTTTCACTTACTGCATCACCGAGTACACACATATTTTTCAGTTACTTTTTAGTAAGCATTATTTCTCTAGAAAATCATGCATCCATCTAAAACCATCTTATACATACTGAAAAAGATAAGCAAATATGATAGCATAATAGAAATTCATCTGCTTATTTAATAATTTCCATAGTCTAAACATTAAGTCTAAGCATTTCCATGCTCTTTGCAATAGATCTTCAGTGCTTTTAATTTAAAAAAGAAAAAAATTAATGTTTTTATAAAAGAGATTTTCCTCAGTATAGACTGGAGTAGCCTCCTATTTTATATCTGCATTACTGGATGCAGAAAAAAAAAAACCACATAAACAAAACAACAAAACGATAACAGCAGGAAAATCCTGAAACAAGATCAGATTGTACAAGCCTTAGCATAATCATTATTTTGAGGTTTGCCTACCTTTCATGATTGGTTCAAATGATTAATTTGTCAATAAATTTACAAGTGCTACTAGGAAGGAAAGTGTGGAAATTAACATAAGAATACATGACATTTATAAAAAAAAGAATACATGACATTTTTGTTTAGGTTTAACATATATAAATTGACATTCATTAACAAACCTAATTGTGGGAGGCTGTAGCATTAGAGTATACAGTTTGCTTAAGAAGGATTCTATTATCTTTCTTTCAAAACTTCCATAAATTAAATCTATGATTTCAAGGCACAACGTCTACAAAGTAGATTAATACTTAAATTACAAAACAAATTAAATGCAGAATTTCTTTTTTTATTTTAAAATACACTTACACTTATTCGATTTTTTAGTAACTCACTTTATCACATCTTGTAGCATATTTAAAACATTTTTATACAAAAAACTCATTTTCCTCCTTATAATTCATTAGTTTGTGTGATCTGATTAAATGCTAAAACAAACTCAACTCGTGTAAACAAGTTTGGCTATTAGTACAGATGAATCTTGATAATCTTAAATTTAGGTCTTGAGGCCATATAAATACTTTAAAAACAACAACAACAAAAAAACACTGTAGGATTCTGCTAGCTACAAATGTGCAACTTCCTGTAGGCACAGTCAGTATGTTTTACACAGAGACCGAAGTTACTAATAATTCCTTGAGTGTAATACTCAAATAAAAAGTGTATTACTAGTCTCATGAGTGTTATTTTTCTCCCAGTCATCAACAATGAATGGAATTAGCATTTCTCTTTTTTTTTTTAAGATTTTATTTATTTATTTGACAGAGAGAGAGAGATCACAAGTAGGCAGAGAGGCAGGCAGAGGACATGATGTGGGGCTGGATCCCAGGAACCTGAGATCATGACCTGAGCCGAAGGTAGAGGTTTTAACCCACGAAGCCACCCAGGCACCCCAGAATTAGCATTTCTTGTTGTAACAATTTAAGCATTTCTTATAGTGACTGAATTTAGTAAACAATTTTCACTATGTCAGTAGTCCCAGGAATGTTGCTCAAAAATATTCTACTTTGTTTTAGAAAACTTAGAAGTCCCTGGTTTTCTCTCAGTCATTGACAGTGACTGGAATAATGGAATCCCCAGTGAGCAGCTTCAAGAAGGCATCTTTGATGCACTAGGGCCAAAGACTCTGGGGGATTACTTCTCTTGTCTTAAAGCCCAGAGTAACCAGTATGTTACATTTTGAATCGCTGCCCTAGATCTCGCATAAACCTTTACACTGCCATGCTGTCACAAACTGCCCAACAATAGCTTTCTCCACCATTTGGAGACAGTGGCAGTGTTTCAGAACATATTTTCACATAAATCTAGGAGTTGTAAAATGTCACCTGAGGCAAGTGTTTGGTAAAGGAATATGTAAAGTTTTTCTTTGAAAATTAAATTCTTTGAAAATCCGTTTTCCCTATTCCTTAAAAGCCAAAGGATAAAATGATGGTATATTACCAATATACATTTCATAGGTTGTTGTCCCAAGTTGCTCATGTATCCTCAACACAACACTCTCGAAATACTTTCACGGACCCCAAGGGATTTCTTATACTTACTGATGAACAATTCTGATCTATCATCACTGAATATAAGTCCAGCTCAACTAGGACACTCTCTGGCTACTAAAGCTTCCATGGCTGCCCCATAGCCTCTTGCCAGCCATCTGTATCCCACTATATGCCCCTGACAAATTCTAAAGCTGTCACTTCCCAGCAGAACTGGCTTTGGGGGAAAGTCAGGGGAAATCTCTGATTCCTGCTATTATCGTCTCTTAGTTGAGTACCAAACAGTGCAGTTGTTGCTGCAGTGTCTCACAAAAAGGGTTTTAAAAAAAATCTTTCAGTTTTTATGTACAGCTTTCTGTCTCCATAGGATTAAAACATGAATCAACTCAGAGGCTGAACATGGAGATGATCCAAGTAACATACAGCATGTCATGCTGACAACTGGCCCTTTATGAATGGATTGGGCTTAAAAGCAAAATGAGTGTCACAGAGCAAAAATTGGCACATCCCTTTAAAGACATCAAACCATGGATATTCCAGTCACATTGATAATAATGTCCCCAGTGTGAAGAGAGATGCATCGGGCTCATTTATCCAGATGCCATTAAAATTTCACTTGTGACTTTTTCTCTTTTGTGACTTTTGTGTAAGATCATTTCAAAATAGAATGCTAAAAATTTAAATGTATATACATACTTGGCTACATGCTTATAAAGCAAGTTTTTAATTATATTTGGCTTCATGTTGATCTACTTACAGAAGGCAGAGATTTTTGTCTAAGTGTTTTAATTAAGCATATGGCAAATTTTCTGATTACACACTTTCAGAGGCATAGGGGCAAACCCTAGATTGTGCTAAATTGGCCAAAGACCAACATGAAAGGATTCTTGGGTGTTAACCAGTGTTTCTTTGTCAAATCTAATTTATTGGTTCTATTAATGGAACTATTCCATTTAAAACCTTCTAATAACAGGCTTCTTTCTTTCCTTTTAAATCACGGACTTTCCATAGACCTACCGTACTGGAAATGTAGATGTTCCACTGCTCATTTGCCTACTTCCTAAATAGGCTCACCCTTTAAATTTCCATTAACTGGTCCTATAGGTATGTGGGCCTGAGGAGGGCAAAGGCTCTGCCAATTGTCATTTGCTTTGTAAAGTTTATTAGTGATTATGCTGTTCCCTACTTAAACATTCTTGAAAGAATTTGCTTGGAAGTCTGGGCAGGTTATTATAGGGAGACTCCTTTCTCAGGTGATCCTGGATCAAGATGCTACATTGTGCACATGGCTTCAGAGGGATAGCAACATCCATACCTGCCATTTAGTGCTTCCTCCACATCTGTCCAGTGGAGGTTCCTAAACTATTGGATCTGTTTTTTTTTTTTTTTTAAAGATTTTATTTATTTGACAGAGAGAAACACAGTGAGAGAGGGAACACAAGCAGAGGGAATGGTAGCGGGAGAAGCAGGCTTCCCAACGAGCAAGGAGCCCTATGCGGGGCTTGATCCCAGGACTCTGGGATCATGACCTGAGCCGAAGGCAGACACCTAACGACTGAGCCACCCAGGCGCCCCTTGGATCTGTTTCTAATTGCTGGAAACCATGTTTTCTCATTTCTCACTTGATTAATTACATCTTCTGAGAAAGAATCTAATTTCCATAAAAATTATATGAGTTCTAACTTCCTACGTAAACTCAAGATTTTTACTGTCATAAGAAAGCCACATTACAAATAATCGGTCTTGATTTTATCCTAAACAAGCCTAAAAGATATATGTCTGAATACTAAAAGATAATTGCTGCATTTGAAGTCAGGAGACTTAGGTGTTAATTCTGCTCTTAATGAGCTATTCGATTCTAGAAAGTCATTTCAACTCTCTAGAACTCAGTGAATTCATCTGGGGGTTGCGTTAAATCAGTATTTTTCAAGTCAAATTGTATTTCGGAATGCTAAATGTTTTAAGTTACATAGCAGAGACCTTAGGAGACATAGAGAAAAGAAATGAAGAGAAAAGGAAAAACAATTTGCTTTGGTTAGTCCACAGACAATAGGCTGGACCATATGGTCTGCTCAGTCTTTTATATTTTATAAATTTGAATTCTGTGTCATTACTGACCCATTTTTAGCCTATCATTCTTGATAAATGACATGAAGGCTTATATTGATTTATCCGCATTCTCTCATGTCTTTTTTTAGACAGAAGAAAGCCTTTGAAAGAGAGCTTTTGAAAACACCAGTAATAAAATTTGTAACTACATAACAGAATAAAGTTCACATTGGTTTCATATTCATGACCTCGTTCTCCTACACAATGTGCCTTAGATAAATTGGTTAATAGAGAGCAAAACTCTATTATTTATATAATATTTCAGAGGTGTTATTGAAAAGTATATTTGTCACTCATCATTTTGCCCTCAGATTGTTAAAGGCACCACAAACTGAACACGTTTATTAAAGTTTAACTACAATATATCAATATTTCCACAAAATATCTTGGCACAGAAATACCAGTGATTTTGAGATGGACTGAAACAAAGGCTTACAATCACAAGTCAATGCAATATTTATGACAATTATAGTTGTCCCCACTGTATATGTTTATATATATATAGCACATATAGTATATGATCATATAATTGTATATATATTTTATATATACATAAATGTTTCTCTCACTCTCTCTCAATGTTTATTAGGTTGAGCTATTAAAATCTAAGTATATTTATGCATGCTACTTTAGCTCACAGAAGCACTCTTAACTTCATGGGTGCTGATTTATAATCTCCTTAATTCATTGAGCTTTTTCCAATTTTTGTATCCATATCATAAAGACACAGTTGAAGAAACAATACTAGCTGTGATTTGGCCCTCAAGAGAGTATATCTTGTCCAATTGTTATTGAAATTCTAATTGATTATTTCACTGTGTAAGCAGTTCATTCTTAGTCCAATAGACATTCATGGAAACATCCCCAGGGAATTATTGGCATCACAGTGTCACCAGGGGACTTCATTGATTGGAGCCTTTGTTGATTGGCAGTGGTGGGGATTTTGGTTCTTGAACGAATCACTTTGAGTCTCTCTGTCACATTGCCAGTCAAGGTTACTGGAGCATAGAATTACTCACAAAAGATCGGAAACGATGCACATGGATAGGTTAGCATAAATCCATCTGTACTGCTAGAAAAGAGAATGCAATGTATATAGATTTTTAGCACTGGAAAGGGCTTTGGAGATCAACAACTGCTTCATTTTACAGATGAGCAAATTCAAATTCAGAGACACTGAGATGTTTTTGGTTAGACAGCTAATTAGTGGCAACATCAAGAGGAAAACCCTGGTTTCCTGATTGTTAGTCTATTTTTTTTCCCCACTTCACCTGCTGTATGTTCTCCTGACAGCAGGTCAAAAGCTAAGTCCTCCTGTGTGAAGCAGCACTGTATGGTTACCCATGACCATTTCATTTTCTTTTATTTCTTATAAATATCATTAAAGAAAACAAAGCTTTGATGCTGTTTACAAACTTAATCACGTTGAAAGATTGGAGGTAGTCTTTTCTAATTACGTGGGCTGTCAGTTGTCAATAAAATCCAATCGCCCATTCAAGAATACATAATTGCCTATGAACTAAGTCAAATGCTTTCTGTGAACCTAACATAACAGCCTAGTGCAGGAGAACCTAACATAACAGCCTAGTGCAGGAGAGAGAGGGTACTCTCTCTCTCTCCTACTGCATTCTGAATGTTGTTAAACTTCACAGACATGTTGAAATAAAAAAATCATGTGGTATTTTTCCTTTTGTCACACTGTCTCTTCTCTGTCATTGCTGTCTTCCCCGCATGAAGCTTTCTTCCCACTTTCTATCCTCATACTCATGAACAAGCCCTGGAAGAGAATCATAGCTGTTGACCTTCCCAAAACTCTTCCCATTGACTTTGCTGCAAACTTTTGAAATGCATGCAGGTAGAGTAGAGGTCCTTTCCCGATCTCTTAATGCTAAGGAAGCACTATTCTCAGAAAATACATAGTGACCCTTTGACATGATATGTACTTCGTTCACCATTTTAAGGATGAGCATAAAGACTCTTTGCTTGAAATCTCATTTATGTCCTACTTTAGTTAGTACAAAATCATTTTTTGACTGAAAATTTGAAACAAATTAAGTTGAAAATGCTTTTCCTCAGGAAATGTTTATTCTTGGTTACCTAATGGAAAGGTCTATAAATTGAAAAATGACAAGTGACAAGGTTATTATAATTTTTTAATACAAGGTACTGCATAATAGGCAAGAAGCTTACCTTTTAAGGTGCTTTTAATATTAGTAAGCTAGATAAAATTTTTGAGTAGTTGTTAGGTCTTTGGGAAAATTTCAAAGATGTAAACTTTTAAACTTTTTTTTTTCTCTTGGGTGCCTGGGTGGCTCAGTCGTTAAGCATCTGCCTTCGGCTCAGGTCATGATCTCAGGGTCCTGAGATCGAGTCCTGCATCAGGCTCTCTACTCAGCGGGGAGCCTGCTTCTGCCACTCCTACTGCCACTGCTGTGTTCCCTCTATCTCTCTGCTAAATAAATAACATCTTAAAATTTTTTTCTTTTCTTTTTTAAAGATTTTATTTATTTATTTGACAGAGAGAGAGAGAGATCACAACTAGGCAGAGAGTCAGGCAGAGGGAGAGGGGGAAGCAGGCTCCCTGTTGAGCAGAGAGCCAGATGCGGGGCTCGATCCCAGGACCCTGAGATCATGACTTGAGCCAAAGGCAGAGCTTTAACCCACTGAGCCACCCAGGGGCCCCCCAATTTTTTTCTTTTATTCTCCTGTATTCTTTCTCTGAAACTCTTTATATCTATTTCAGTTTCTTAGGCTGCAAATGTACACAAATTATCCAGGAAATTAAATACCACTAGTCATATGTTTGAAAGACAATTTATTGTGATATTTTCCCCTCATATTTCTTCCAGTGTATTGTCATCTCTTTGCCCCTGTATGCTCTTCTTATTTCCTCTATGCTCGTTCACCTTATTTCCTACTTGCTTTCTCTTTTACCACTTCTTTTTATTTTTTTCCTTAAGATGTACAAGCTTTTGAATAATGCAAATGGGGGTGGAAAAAACAATACCCATTGTAAAAAAAAAATGTACAGGTCAGTCCTCGATTTCATAAGATGGATTGAGTAACAATGATAAGAGAGGGAGAATATTTTCAGTAAGCCTAAAATTAAACCCTATAATTTTGGGAAAAAAAGGGACTTTTTATAATATTCTAGTTGTTTATAAAATTGCAAATGGCATTTTCAGCTATATGAAACATGTTCTCCATAGCTTCTTCAAAAATGGCAGGTTTTCCTATAGCAAAGTGTACTGAAACCCTGGCACCATATGCACAAATACATAATATACCAAATTAAAATAAAATATAGAGCATGAATATCCATCTGATCATACGCAGCTGTCTAATTTGTTTTCTGAAATATGATAAGTATGATAGAGTCCATGCAGTGTAAAATATCTAATAATAAAAGAGATATGCATGCATAAGTGTGCAAAGTCAGAGAGAAGTAAGTCTCAGGAGCTTATCCTTAGGAAGTTAAAAGAATTCTATTTTCTATTCATTCATTGCACAATTTATTATAACCGTCCTATAGAGCAGAATCCAGCAGAGAAGGTATAGTTATACCTGGCTTGTTGTTTCCATCATAAATCCCCCTTCTTGAATGATTTATAACTTGGCTGTTTTTATTTGCTTTTCTCTGAAACTTGGCATATAAGTACTTAAACTTTGAAGCATTACTTCCCTAAATTTAATTTAAATCAGTTTACTCTTTCCCTTTTCTTCATCAATAAAAGAAGCACAAAATATGTCACATGGGACATCACAAACTCTATGGTTTTGAAATAGGGCAGTGCCAACAGGAAGCAGATAATAATTATCATGTGGGCATCCTTTTTAAAATCCCTGCTGGACAAAATAAGTATGTGGAGTGTGGAGGATAATTCAGCCCTCTTTCGAAAACCAGCTTCTTATTTAAGTCAATGGAGCATATTTCCGAATAAAATCTGCAGAACTGAAACCATAATTTAAGACATCCAGAATTATAAAAATCAAATGTAACATTAGTTATCTAACTCAAAAAACCTGAGTGAATTGTGACTTGCTCAAAGGACATAAATATTGTAATTAGATCAGGAAATTCTGGGTTGAATTAGTATTGTTTATTTTATTTTGAAAATCTTATTTCTCCCTTTGGAAAAATACATTTTACATTTGAGATCATGTGGAAAACAAATATGATTACAAAACTTAGTTAAAACATGTTTTACCTTCTACTAAAGTGCTGTATTTCTGCAAATACTCATCAACTGTCATAAATATATCCATGGAAGTTAGTTTTTAGGTAAATACGAAGACATTAGTTAAAATGTTTAATTAGATTTTTTTACTTTGAAAAGTGTATGTAGCATACTTTTATATATAACAATTTGGTAGCTGTAGAGGGTAGCGGAAGACATTCAGTCCTTCCTACCTCTCTAGTCACCCATACTCTATCTCTATTGCCAGCTCTACTTGCTATGCTCCATCTGAATGTTTTTCTGTTTTTTTTTTATTTTAATCTTATTTTAATTCTAAAAGTTAATGTACAGTGTTATAATAGTTTCAGATACAAAATATAGTGAATTCAACAATTCAACAATCACTAATGAATTAGTGATTCAACATTCATTGCCCAGTGCTCATCACAAGTGCACTCCTTGACCCCCATCACCTATTTCACCCATCCCACACCCACCGCCACTCCGGTAACCATCACTTTGTACTCCAAGAGCTAAGAGTCTGTTTCTTGTCTTGGCTTTTTAAATTTTTTTTTCTATTGCTCATTTGTTTTGCTTTACATGTTCTTCTGTTCTTTGTCTAACAAATTTTACTGAACAAACACATACTGTCTCTCGAGTTCACTTAACATCTAAGTCAATGACTCTTGACTTTATGACTCGCTTCCACTCTGTACCACTGTACCATGTGGCTTAAGATGCCTACAGACATGAGGTTCCTGAAATCAAATGGACCGCACCCACTGACTTCTTTATCTTTGCTCTTCAAAGTCTCCTCGACCTTTTTTTCCCCTGCCTATTCTCAGTGAAGGTCATATTCCTATATCCTGTCCCTCAAGCCTGAGTGCTTTTATTTCTGGGTACATATTCAATCACTTGAACTTAAAACATTTCTCGAAAAATATGATCCTCAAGCACATTGCATAAACCTCAGCATACTTCAAATCTCAGCATATTATCTTATAATTGAATCTTTAGCTGTCTATATTCTTATATCCCTGAAGACATTCTAGTGTCTCTAAAGTACTCAGCAAATAATAGAATAGAATAGAATAGAATAGAATAGATAATAGAATAGAATATGTTCAAGATGTTTCTTGGATGAAAACATTTATACAAACACATCCTAATAGATTTAGTTGAATGTTGAATTCTTGCCTTTGTTTTAATCATTTTTTATCAGATTTAATATTTACTTATATGATTTATTAGAACTATTTTTAATATTTTACTAAATGTCAATGGTATTTATAATTTATTGAGTAATGGAAAAGGAAGCCATGTAAGTTATGACTTAACTCATGTTTATGAATTATTATTTTAGTTTCCAAAAAGAGCAATGGCATTTTACTCTCATCTTCCTCATTAGTTTATTCAAACTCTACAAATGATCTGAACTGGGCTCATTCCTCTTTTGGACTATAAACCTGATCCTGATTACCTCAACCAAAAATATATCTCTCCTTCATTTGAAGTATATTATTGCAAATATTTTGTTTTATTCAGCAGAACTATCTATTATGTGTGTAAATGACTATTTCATAAGTAGATCATACATTCGTTGGAAATAGAATTCAGGAAGTCTTAGTTTCTTTGTGTACTCTGTAAACTTTTTCTGTGTATACTAAATTACATGATATGTATTATAATAAATGCTTTAATTAATGAATTATTAAAAATTTTTTCTAAAAGTGTCTTTTTATTTTTAGTTTTGGATGTGGCCATGTGGTGACAAATTACTAAAATAAGTTAATAAATTTATTTTAATCAAGTTAAACATTTGGTTTTGGATAAAAATTAACCAATTAGCCATTTAATTCCTCACACTCTGATGCTTAAAAATTTAGTAAGTATAAAAATATTAAAATATAAATGCTAATATTGAACTTATTTGTTGCTTTTGATATAATAACTATATATCATTATATCATATTTATTTTAATTTATACCCAGAAAAATTGTTTATACTTTTCCTGGGTAGCATATTGCTTCAATGACACCAACATTTTAATTTTTTTAAGATTTCATACCTTTAGTAAGGTGTAATTGACCTAGAATAAACTACAGTTAGTAAGGTGTGCAATTTGATGAGATTTGACACATGCACAGACCCATGAATCTATCATCAAAATGAAGATAAAGACAGTCATCCAAAGTATTATGAAAATCCTTAATAATCTCTCCCTCTTACTCTACTCTGTCCACACCATTCCCAGATAACAGAGATATGCTTTTTGCAACTGTAGGTTAGTTTATAATTGATCTAACTTTATGTAAAAGGATATCGTATGTATGTTCTTATAGTGTTTGGCTTCTTTTATTCAGCATAATTATTTTGAGATTTATCATGTGGTTGTGTATATCAGTGTTTCACTCTGTTTTATAACTGAACAGTATTTCATTGTATGGATATACCAGATTAGTTTACTCATTCACCTCTTCATGGACAATTGGTGCTATTTCCAGTTTTAGCTATTAAAAAGTGACATGAACATTCATATTCATAGCATTTTACATTCCTCTGAGGAGAATATGAGAGTACTCCATGTTCATACAACCCTTGGTATGATATATAATTGTATTACAAACATTCTAACAGTTTTGTAGGAGCGTTTTATTGGGGTTCTGAAGTGCATTATTTTGTGTGTGCTGTACTTTTTTTCATCTTCTACTTCATCATCTGTATGTTCTTTCTCGTGAATTTTCTCTTTACATATTTTGTCAGTTTTTAGAATTAGCTTGTTTACTTATCATTCAACTTTGAGAGTTGTATTATATATTCTAGACAGCAGTCCTTTAATAGACATGTGATTTATGAATATTTTCTCATAGTTGCCAATTGTCTTATAATTTTCTCAACAGTGTCTTTTGAAGGGTACAACTTTTCAGTTTTGATGAAGGGCATTTTATCAATATGATTTTTTTACAGATGTGCTTTTGGATTTATGTCTAAAAAATCGCTGCCTAATCTAAGGTGACAAAAAGTTTTCTCATATTTCAGGTTTCATAAGTTAAGGTTTTACATTCATTTCTATGATCACTTTAAGTTAATTTTTATATTTTGCATTTCCACATGTCCTTTAGTTTCAGCTTATCAATTTCTATACAATTATCTGTTGGAATATTAATTGAGCCAGAACTCCTTTGCCAATGTGGACTACTCAGGTTGGGACTGTAATTACACTGCATAACTGAAGCAGTTGCAGTTTTATTTTTTTATATAGCTTTGTCCCCAAAATAATTTGTAGTGTGTTTTTGTAGTTTAACATACATAGATGACAAAGTTCTGTACACACAATTATTTTAGGAGAATTGACATATAGCAATATTATAACTTCTGACTCATGAATATGGCATATCTCTACATTTAGTTTTTCTTTAATTTTTCTCAGCACCATGTTATACAGATCTTATATGTCTTGTCAGATTTTTGCATAATACATTATATCATTTTATGCTACTATAAATTGTATCATTTTAATAATTTTATTTTCTAGGGGTGCCTCAGTTAAGAGTCCAGCTTTTGATTTCAGTTCAAGTCATGATCTCAGGATCCTGGGGTCAAGCTCCATGTCAGGCTCCACACGCAGCAGGAAGTCTGCTTGAGATTTTCTCTCTCCCTCTCCCTCTGCTCCTCTCTCCCATTCTATCTCTAAAATAAATAACCTTTAAGAAGTAATAATTCATTTCCTAATTATTTCTATATATTCATCTCATATCCTCCAACCTTGGTAAATTCACTTATTAATTCTAGTAGCTATTTTGTAGATAGCTACAGATTTTCTAGAAGATTATGCTGTCGAAGACTATGTTGTCTGCAAATAAAGATTGATCCTCCTAATCTTCTTTTTGAATCTGAGTCAGTTATTTCATATTTGTCATGACTTGTTGTATTATATAATTTCCCTAGTGTAATATTGAATATAAGTAGAGAGAGTGGACATCCTTATATTTTCTTCTAAATTTAGGAGGTGTATATTCAGTTTTTTACAAGAATTATAACTGTAGGATTTTTATCAGGTCAAGGAAATTCACTTCTATTCCTAATTCACTGAATGTTCTTATTAGAGATATAAGTTAGATTTTCTAAGATGTTTTGTCTTTATCTAGACAGATAATTATAAGGTTATAATTTTTTTTTGTTTTGTAGTATGGTCGATTACATTGATTTTTTAGTTAAGCCAAACTTGAATTCTTGAGATAAAGCCCCCTTGGCCAGGAAGTATTATCTTTTATTATTCATGGATTCAAATACTTAATGTTGTGTTTATAATTTTTGCATTTATGTTTATGAGGGATGTTGATGTAGTCTTATTCTCTTTCTTTTTTTTTTTTTGAATTATGTTATGTTAGTCAGCATATATTATGTTAGTTATAGTTAGTTATAGTTAGTTATGTCAGCATAGTTATGTTAGTCATCATTAGTTTTTGATGTAGTGTTCTGATTCTCTTATGTGGTCTATGTATGATATTAGTATCAGGATAAAGTTGATCTCTTTAAATGACTTGGGAAATATTCTACCATCTTTACAGTAATGGAAAAGTTTGCATATAATTTGCCATATTCTTCTGCAAATATTTGGTAGAATTTACCAGTGAAGTCATTTGGAGTTTTCTTTTTGGGATAGCTTTAAAGAACAAAGTAATTTTTTTTTAATATGTGGCTATTCAGGTTATCTCTGTCATTTATTTATTTATTTATTTATTTATATTTTATTTTTTTTTATATCTCTGCCTTTTTGAGTGAGCTTTGGTTATCTTTATATCTTTCAAGGCATTTTTCCATTTATTCTAAGTTTTATCATTAAATGTCTTATCATAAAATTGTTCAAAGCATTCCTTTATTATTCATTTAATAGCTAAAGAACGTATAATTTCACCACTCTCATTCCTGAAATCAGGAATATGTTCTTTCTTTCTATCTCTTTTTCTCCTCTAATCGGTTTTCCTAGAAGTGAGTCAATTTCACATACCTTCTCAAGGAATCATTTTTGGGAATTTAAGAAAGAAATAAACAGAAATTTAAAAATGGGAAATAAAAATGATTGAGGAAATTCAATGAAAGTCAAAAGTGAGGGAGGCCTTGGAGGCTAAATCAGTTAAGCATCTGCATTTGGCTCAAGTCATGATCCTGGGGTCTTGGGATTGAACTCCGCAACAGGCTTCCCACTGAACAGTTCTCTGTTTCTCTCTCTCCCTCTGCCCCAATGCTCCCCCTCACCCACTCATGCTCATGCGGTCTCTCTCTCTCTCAAATAAATAATCCCAATTCCTAATTCCTTCTTCTGCTTACTTTGATTTTATTTGCTCTTATTTTTCTAGTCCCTTTACATTGCAAGTTAGGTCATTAATTTGGTTACCATTCATTTCTTACTTTGCAATAGAGGCCTTAAAAGCTATAATATTTTCCATAAATATGGCTTTAGCAGCATCCAACAATTTTTGGATGTCTTGCAAACTTCATTTTCATTCAATTCAACATACTGCCTAATTCTCTTTTGAATTTGTTTCCCCCATAGATTATTTCGAAAAATGTTATTTTGTTTCTGATAGACACACACACACATACATATGTATATGTCTTTTTACTTTCCAGAGATCTTCTTAAATTAATTTAACTTAATTCCTTTTTGATCAGAGAATTTTATTTATTTAAGTTCTTTTATTTAAATTCCAGCTAGTTAACATACAGTGTATTATTAGTTTCAGGTTACAATTTAGTGGTTCAACACTTCCATACAGCTTTGGTTCTCATCACAAGTCCCTCCCTTAATCCCCATCTCCCCACCCTACTCTCTTCCAGTAATGATCAGTTTGCTCTCTGTAGTTAAGAGTCAATTTCTTGGTTTGCTTCTCTCTTTTTTTTCCTTATGTTCATTTGTTTTCTTTCTTAAATTCCACATATGAGTGAAATCATGTAGTATTTATCTTTGACTTACTTTGCTTAGCATAATACTCTCTAGCTCCATCTACATTGTTGCAAATGGCAAGATTTCATTCTTTTTTTATAGGTGAGCAATATTCCATTTATATATACATAATATATATATAATGTATGTACAATTTATATGTGTAAATTAACACATTGTGTGTGTGTATATATACATATATATGTGTGTATACGTGTGTGTGTGTGTGCGCGTGTGTGTGTGTGTGTGTGTGTGTGTAAAATGTCAACAACTTCTTTATTCATTTATCAGTCTATGGACATTTGTGATGCTTCCATATCTTGACTATTGTAAATAATGCTGCAGTAAAAACAAGAGTGCATGTATCCTTTTGAATTAATATTTTTGTATCATTTGGGTAAATACCCAGTAGTGCAATTCCTGAATAGTCAGGTAGTTCTATTTTTAGCTTTTTGAGGAACCCCCATACGTTTTCCATAATGGCTGTACCAGTTTACATTCTCACCAACTGTGCAAGAGGGTTCCTCTTATCCACATCCTTGCTGACACCTATTGTTTCTTGTGTTGTTAATTTTACCCATTTTGACAGGTGTGAGGTAATATCTCATTGTAGTTTTGATTTGTGTTTCCCTGATGATGAGTGATGCTGAGGATCTTTTCATATGTCTGTTGGCCATCTGTATGTCTTCTTTGGGAAAATGCCTATTCATGTCTTGAGAATTTGTATAAGTTGAATCACTTAAAATTTGAAGCTTGGTTTCTGGTCCAAAATATATTCTACTATGATAAATGTTTCATATGTACTTGAAAGGATTATGTTTTAAACTGTATTTGACTGGTATGTTCTATATATGACAAGTCAAATGAGTCCATGGTGTTTTCTAAGTCATCTGTATCATATTTACTGATTCTATGACTACTTGTTCTATTGATCATTGAGGGAAAGGTATTAATTATAATCTCACAATTTTTGTGGGGGATTTGTCTATGTCTCCTTGCAGTTCTCTACCATTGCTTCATATTCTTTGAAGCTCTGTTATTAGATACATAAACATTTATATTGCTGTATTCTCTTGCTGAATTACCCCTTTTAATATCATGAGATGCTTTTTCTTTATTACAGGTAATATTTCCACCTTTATTTATGACTGTAGTACCTGAAGCTTATTTTGATTGGTATTAACACAAGCATTCTAGCTTTACTTTGTTTACTGTTAAAATGTTAAATCTTTTCCCAGCCATTACCTTTACCGTGTTTGTGTCTTTATATTTAAATCATATGTTGGCAACATATAATTTTTGCTTTATTTACTAATCTGGCAATATTTGCCTCTAATGTATAGTGTTTAGATCATTTGCATTTAATGTTATTATTAATAAAATTAGCTTGACTTTATCATGTTGCTGTTTTTTATTTGACTGAGCTGTGGGAAATGAGAAAACCTATAGGAATAATGTCTTCTATAATTCTACCATCCAGTGAAAACTACTTTCATAGCTTTGATGCTTTCATATCATTTTTTGAATATATACATATAAGAAAAATAGATTTTATTTTTGGTATATTGTTAGCAGCATTCTATTTTTTACTCAATATTTTATTTAAGAGTTTTACATTATACTAAAATACTTTGAAAATATCACTTAGATGAAATCATAAGTTCACACTTTATATCTGGCACAAAATAGGCAGAAAACTATATATTCTTGTATTACTACGTAGTTATTTAAATTACATCCAAATTTTCATTAGCATAAATGTTACAAACATTCTTCCACATAATTCACACCTCTCATATCTTTGTATTTTTGTAGAATAAATCTTTAAATGCTAAGTTATTAGTCAAATCTTTGAACTTCCTATACTGCCCAGGATTTTTATTTTTTAAACATAAAGGAAAAAAGAATCTTGGGAACTTTGAAAGATAAAAATATTGAATTTTACTGTAAAGCCAGAGAAAAGAATTAGGAGAGCTGGTCACTGCTTTGAATACAAAATGGAAAAAGAAACAAAAAATTGAACTCTCACTTCCTACAGAGGCTCTCTGTAGTGGGGACCAATGACTAGTCAATCCCTGATCTACTTGAGAGTCAAAAGCTGGGATCAGTACTGTTGTTGGTCACTTTCTAAACATTGTTTGACTTCTTTTCTTTTTTTTTTATTTATTTTTTTTGCCCCCAAAATGTTTATTTTTTCAGTGTTACAAGATTTATTGTTCATGCACCATACCCAGTGCTCCATGCAATACGTGCCCTCCTCAATACCCACCATCAGGCTTTGACTTATTTTCAATTTCACTGTTGCTTTGCAATATATGTTTTCTCACTTTTTTGGATCCATGATTTAATAGTAGCCTGCTTACACCACAACATTCACTCTAGAAATTGGGTTCTGTTCTTGTCCTTCATCACTATTTAGCTGAACTTCTAGGGCTTGAGTCATTTAATCGTTCATGGTGGTGACCTGTTTAAAACCCTTTCCTCACAATGACTCTATTTCTTCAACTTCAATGACCTCGTATAGGGCTACATTTTGCACATTGTTAAAAATCTAGATTCAGTGTAAGTCTAGATCTACAAAATTACTTCCACATTTTCAGCTCCAAAGAGTTCTTTCTTAATAGCTTTCTCTCTAGACTTAGTTTTTCATTATTTTCTTTCATGGCAACCGCTTCTATTACATTTTCTTCCCTTTCAATTCCGCTTATATTCTGCTCTATCTTTTGACATGATTCTGAGCTACCCCAGCATCCTTGAGTCAGTTTCTCTTCCACTCTCCATATCAGAAACACAGCAAAAATTCCTGTCCCCAAACCTGCTAAAACACTGTTATTTGTCTTCTCTGTTCCTATATGATATGGAAACACAACCAAATGGATAAATTGATTCTTCCATAAGGGCACAGTCTTAAATTGATTCTTCCATAAGGGCACAGTCTCAAATCTCAGCAGAACCTTCAAGGCCAATCAGCAACCTATTTACTTTTCCTGATCAGCTCTAATGTTCTCTCCTCTTAAGGATTATTCTAAATTGTAATGAATCTTCATAAGTGCCATACCCAATCTCTACTCTATCATTCACAGCAGACAATTGTGCTTATTATATGGAGGAAATTAAGACTATTGATGTGTTATTCTTTAATGTTCCTCCTCCTTCCTACGGAAAAGAATTAATTCTTCAGGCCTGCTGCTAACCCTCTCCTGCTCAGTAGGCCTTCTCTACTCTGCTTTATTGGTAATCTATGAGGAAATGGAAATCATATATCTGTGGATGATGTGAAATAGCCTGTAGTTTATGTGTTAGAATTGAAATATGGGAAATAAAGTATAATGAATATATTGCTAACAACAATCTGACTCTGGTGCCCTTACCTACAGTTGAATACACATTTTTATGACTCTGTAAGCATTGCCAATCTTATTTCTTCTAAATAATTGCAAAAGAGATGTAATTTTAGCTACGGGGCATGCAGGAGCAATAAATTTGACTCGGCCACCCTATAGAGCTACTCCAGATGACAGACAATGGTTCATTCTCTAATCCTCTGATGGGATAACATTCAGTGGGAAAAATGAATTGTTCTCTTTCATGTGTCTATTGTTAGGTGCTTCAGAAAGAACTTTTTTTCCCTCAAATCTGGATTTTATTCATTATATTGAGCGTTAGAGTCTGAAAAAAACATGATGAACACCTAATTATTGGTACAATCTATATTGTTTTTCCTTCATTTTTACAAAAATTCTAAAAAATTCTATAAAATTTTATAAAACTTTTTTACATCTTACATTTTGTCTGTAATAGTGAATGAGAGCAAACAGACATATCCAGCTAACCAAAATCCAAACTCAGAAATCAGGGTTTTGTCTTTTATTTTAAATTATAGTAAATAAAATTAGATTCTGAAAGAAACACAGTTTCATGATTACATTAATTTTTTATGCAGGAATTTGGATAATTCCTAAATCTGATTCACCAGATATTTTATACAGTTAGACATTATTTATAAATAAAAGAAAATGATAGTCTCATGGACTAGCATTACTTTAGTTACAGTAAATAAGAACAGATATTTACATATTTTTTGGCTTTATTTTTAATCTGATTCACTTATAAAGTACATAACCACAGATTTATTATCCTGTTTTCAAAATAAACTGAAAAAAATAACTCTATTGAAAGTGAAAGTAGAATAGCACAATTTTCAGAACACTTGCATCTATATTCTGATCTCTGCTGTACCACCAACCAGCCATTACCTTGAGTAAGTTAAATAATCTCTAAAGTACTTGGCTTCTTTATGAACAAATGAGAAAGTTGGCCTGGATAATCTCTGAGGTCCTATTCAGATCTAACATTTGTGATAGATTTACTTAAATGTTTTCTGTGTGACAGCATCAGATGACATTTTACACAAATGGGATTTTCATAAATACATATTTTTATATGTAAAAAGCAAGCATATTTTTACTGGAATTCCAACAAAATTCATGGTGTAACCAGGAACACTACAGAAGTTTCAACTATACATAAACATTTTTGTTTCAGTCTTAAAGATTCCCATTTTCTTTGATCTTTGATGCTGCAATAGTGACATAAACTCAAATAATCTATTATGTTTTGCATTATTGTAAGGAGCAATATTCTTTTTTTTATTTAAGAACATAAAGGCTGAAAAAATACTACCCACAATACTTAAGCATTGTAGGAAATAACTAAAGTCAAGTCACATATATCATAACTATGTTTTTATTAAAGGAAACTTAGTAAAAAAATTAAGATCTAATTTCTCGGCATATTAACAATTTCTCAATATGCAATTAATAATCAAAGTTCTTAATGTACCTAATAAAAATTCAATATTTAGCATATCTGCATAACTTAGTGAACATACACTTTCCAAATAATTGTACCATGATGTTATAATGTTCATAGGTAAAAGATGCATTCAAACTGCAAGATAGATAAATGGATTTTAATATATGACAGTATGAAAAGGTTATGGGTGTGGTTTCAGATTCCACATTGCAATCAACTATCACTTGTCAATGTTGGTACAGTAACAAAGAATTGTGAATAATCACAATTATGTGAAAATGTTAAAATATACCTCCCTTTTCCTTCTTATCTGGATAAATCTGAATTTTCTTTCTATTTAATCAAATATCATATTGAGTTTTATTTGTATGCAGAAGCAGATATGTGAAACTAGCTGTTTTTTTAAGCCACACATTAAAAAGGTTTACAAAAACTTCAAACAATTCCATGAAAAATAAAATAAGATTTATAGTATTTATATTAACATGAAATGGGGCTATTGATGTTATCTTAAAGTGAATTCACTAAGACATATTTTTAATTTTCTGTTTTTTTATAATACAGTAAATATCAACATATGATACAAAAGCTCTTTGACATTCTAAAAATATTTAAGAATATAAAGAAATCTAGAAACCAAAGAATTTCAGAACCATTAACCTTCAGTATAAAAGAATATTTTATAAATTGTGATAATAGTATTTAATATTCAGAGAGTAGAACAAAGAGCCTGACAGATGCATAAAGGTACCATGAATGTTAGCTATAATTAAGTACCATATATGAAAGGTGTGACTAGAAATGCAGTAAAACTTTAATATTTGCAAGAAGAATGGCTCCAAACAGAAAACTCATGCTACTTGCTTCTCCATGAGTAATGAAGGCATCTCTGACCTCGGAGGTCCATGTCTCTGACAGAAGCCATGGAACAGGCAGGCTAAGTTTTAGCTAGCAAAAGGAATAAATTCTCATACTGGGTCATTGGTCTCAGTAGTGGTTTCCATCTTTTCATTTAAGTACTTATATATATTTAGAATAGCTGCTTTAAAGTCTATATCTGCTAATTCCAACATCTCTATTGAACTCAATTTTTGCTGACTTCTTCCCTGGCTATGGTTACAATTTCCTACTTCTCTTGTCTGTAGTTTCTTTTCCTATGGTGAATGTTGTAGATGTTAATATTGTTGAGAGTCTTATTTTGTTATTTTCTTGTCTTCTTTGACTGTACATTGACTTTTCTTTTGTTTTGTTTTTTCCTCTGGTGAAAAGCTAATTTAGTATGGATTGCCTCAGTTTTGTCACATTTTGTTTATGCCTTTCCTGTTAAAACAGTGGCCCTTCTGGAGTCTCTGTTGTATATTGTGGAGATCAGTTAAGTTCTCCACTCTGACTTGTTGGAACTCAACTGGTGCCTAGCACCACACAGTGTTTGCAATCTCTACTCAGCTCAGAAGCCTGCACTGCCCTTCTGCCAGGCTTAGCAGGTTCTAGCCCTGAGCATGCCTAACTTAATGCTCTGTCAAACATTCACAGGCATCATCTTATTGATACCTGGGCTCCCTTTCACTGGTACCAAGCTCTACAAACTACAGTCTTGTGAGCTTTTCCAACTCCCTACTTCAATTTTCTGTAATTAACAAGCCTATTGCTTACTGTTTGGGCTCCACCTACTTGTTCTATCACCCTGAAAGTGCTGTTTATGCAGGCAAGTGCAAATCTGGAGTTCACTCCATGTGCCATTCATCTCCTGACTATGGCAATCTTGCATATCTACTGTCTAATTCCTGAAAATAATTAACATTTATTTTTTTACATTTTAAAACTTTGTTCTTAAAGATGGTTAAGACCAATTGTTATTCAGTCATTTCTGGAGTGTATTAATTTTTTTCATTGTAAAATACCATATTGTTTTACATTAAATATAGTTTTTCAGGGTTCTGGCTTTTAGATTACTATGATTGACCTATTTTGGAACATCTGTCAAATTTAATAAACTTTCCAAAGATTGGATTGGAATTAAATTGCACCTTCATTCTTACTATGGCCTAACTATATAAAAATATGTCTCTTAATGTCATATTTAATAGATATGAATTAGAGGAATTTTAACTAAGTTATGAAAAATTGTTTCCCCAAACCCACATATGAACATTTTGAAGCTTACATTTTTACAATATACTATTATTGTTCCCACTTCTCTAAGAGCAATTTTGAAATGATCATAAAATAGAATAAACTTATCAAACTTATTGAGGCTATAACAATAGCCTTAGATGAAGAATTTGATGTTTAGCTACTGGAGACTACATTTAATACTAGCTAGTGATCACAAATATCCCATTTTCATCACAGAGAGATATTAATCAACCAATCTCAACCACAGAAAAAAGAACATTCCATGAAAAATTGATGGTAAAAAAAAAAAAAGGGAAGAAAAATCCAATGTAAACAATTAGCTTTTTTCTGTGTTAGCCAAGTCAAGGAAGAATAGTCTGCTGTTGGCACTGCTAAATAATGCACAAAGCGGTATAGTAATTTTCAGTATATATGATTTATATAAGGTC
>CM053608.1:77901740-77947765 GCA_028646535.1 Procyon lotor | reverse complement strand
ACAAGAATGTTACAGTTTTTTGTTTTTTTTCTTTAAAGATTTTATTTATTTGACAGAGAGAAATACAGCAAGAGAGGGAACACAAGCAGAGGGAATGGTAGCAGGAGAAGCAGGCTTCCTGCAGAGCTGGGAGCCCGATGCGGGGCTCGATCCCAGGACTCTGGGATCATGACCTGAGCTGAAGGCAGGCACCTAACAACTGAGCCACCCAGGTGCCCCAAGAATGTTACAGTTTTAAAACGTACACAGAATTTCATTTAATTTAAAACATAAATAGGAGTATTTTAATAAACATGTTACATAAATGTTATTATAAAATTAGATTTTAGAATCTATCGATTAATTTTTTTTTAATTTAGTAATAGAACTTAAAATGGAAGAAAAAGTGCAGCGCGAAGAACAAGTGGTGAAGATGTATGAATCTGGATAGTGGTTGAAAATATCCATATGCAGGATGTAGGTGACACACCAAAGTGGTCATTCCAGACTCAAGTGTTGAAGATTTGTATTGAATAAGTTGAGGTACAAAATAAAAAAGCGTGATTACTAGGTTTTACAGGAACTTGAAAGGCAATGAAAATCGAGGTGTTTGTTGTTGATGATGATGATGATGGGAACTACTGTTTATTGCCTGCTTTTTCTGTGGTAGGCATCATACCAAGTGCTTTATGTAAACGTTCTATTTTAATAGTCACGACGATTCTAGGGCATAGTTACTAACATTAAAAACACTATACAGTTGGGGAAATTCAAAAAGTTTCCCCAAGAAAACCCAGCAGGTGGTGAAACAAGGACTGCAATCCAGAAACTCTCTCTTTTTAAGATCGCAGACTCCTAACTGCCTTGCCCACTGTGGCATACACATTTGGAAAGCCGAGAGACTAAAAAATGGGGAAAAATACAACTGTATTTTCGTTCCACAGACCCAAGATGAAGTTACTTATGTTAAGGCCCCAAGTCAGCAAATCAAGACTTAATACCTAACTTAACTAGTTTCAAAGGTACCCTTCCAACCAGGAATGTAATCGTTAACCAGTCAACATGGACTTTCCTGGTCAGCACTAGGCAATTTATCTGATAGCACCCTTCCATTCCCCTTATGAGGGTGACCTGGCCTAAAACAATACATTCTTTGCTAATAATATCCTTTTATTCTTCTCAGTCTATGCCTTTAAAAGGCTTTCATTTTCTGCAGCTCCAAAGAGCTCCTTTCCGTTGGCTAGAGGAAGTGCTACTGGATTAGTGAATGGTTCAAGAAAGCCAATTTTATGTTTTAAATTACTTAGTTGAATTTTTATTGTTTAATAATAATGAATCATTTTTAAAAAAAAAAGTATATAGTACAAACATATGCAGTTTAATAGAAATGGGAGAGAAACTGCAAAAAACTAAGAAAAAAATTAAGAGAGGACAAATTTTGTAGAAATGCCTGATACAGAACTCAAAGGAAATAATAGATTGCATGCATCAGAAGTCAAGTTATGTAGGCCTGGGTTTCCTAAGCTGAAGTAAATGGATAGAGAAGAGAATGTTCATATGTATCTTGAAATTTTTTGTAAAACTGAATGTAGGTGGGTAATACTTATGAGAATTTTTAGGAATAAAAAACGTAGCTTCATCAATTTCTGAAAGAAATACTACAGCATAAAATAGACAATTGATTTAATAGTTTTTTCTTTAAAAAATGACTAATGCAAAGAAAAGAATACGGGAAACAGAGTAAAATAAAATATAAAGGAATATAACAAAAAAAACAACCCATAATAAATGCTGATCCTTAAGCTGTTATTATAGCCATGTGTCTGTACATGATTATTTAATGTCATATTCAATTAATAGTTTTTTTATACACGTGGTAAAAACATTTTGGAAATAGTGGTTTCTTTGATTGTTGATTTCTTCTCCAAACACATCTGGAACACTGGTAATTATATATATCCAATGTTGAACTCCTTAAATGTAATTTCCATCTCTTTTCGGGTCATGGTATAATGGTAGCATGAACATATGCTTACCTTCTTTTATTTCCCTCAGTGAGTGAACAGGTTTGTTGGCATTCTCTGAAAATACTGCCACTAGCTTTCTCTGGGATATTTTTCCTGCTGTGTTTTCAGAACTGTTACAGTTCTGAAATATGTTATATTTGTGTTGACTACAGAGTAGAAAATTTCTCCTGATTAAAATGGGAAAGAAGAAAAGAGGTGCTTTCTTCTCACCACCAGAGAGAATGTTACCCCTGATCCAAAGATAGAATTTGGCTAAATAATAACTTACTTCTGGGAAAGATCTTTGCAGTCATCCACTTAGACATAAAAACATCAAGAATATTGGACTCATTTTTCTTGTGTCACTTAATTTCAAACAATGGCAATTTTTTCTTTTAAATAATTAAGTTTTTATTTTTATTTTTTAGGATTTTATTTATTTATTTGAGAGAGAGAGAGAGATAGCAAGAGAGAATACTAGCAGTGGGGAGAGGAAGAAGCAGGCTCCCCGCTGAGCAGGGAGCCCTACATGGGGTTCTATCCCAGGACTCAGGACCCAAACCCAAGGCAGACCTAACTGTGTGAACCACTTAGGCAGCCCTAATTTTTTTGCTCAGACTTGTAGACTCATGAAAGAAATGTTTACCTTGGGCTCTCTTTTTAGTAGTTTTTGCTTGGTTTTCTGGTTTATGTGATTATAAAATGCAGTAACGATTACCACTCTAAAATTGTGATAGTTGTGTCTACATGTGAAATGAGTGTATTTCCCAAAGGCTAAAACAAAATATATTTATATACTATGTAATTTCTAATCCTGTGAAATTTGTCATGAAAAAATTATGTAAATTACGTACATACAAAAAGAAATGAGTCATGCAATAAATGTATTCAGATACACACAATTTTCAAAATTTTCTCCAAAGATGAACGTGTGCATTTTAAACTTTTTACTTGAACTCTATTCTCATTAGTACAATAATTATATTTAATGCCGTATTTAAATTGGCAAATATATACTATAAGTCCTAGGTTCTTTAGTCTTACTGAATAAAATTTAATTCAAAAATAAACTGGAGGTAAAATATAGGAATAACTAATTCCCACAATTTATTTTTCTATATTATTCTCTTTTCAAGATTTTTTAAATAGGTCTTTCTGTGTTATTTACTTTGTTCTGTGTTAATTCTGCACCTGTGTTTTTCGTTATCAATTTGCTTGCTTTAATTTATGTTTTGAAAGTGGTGTAATTGAATTAAAGCTTCAAAAGTGTTGAAAAGGAGATGTTATTCAGATTCATTGTGAATGTAGTTATGCATTATTTTTTAAAAAGATTTTACTTATTTATTTGAGAGAGAGAATGAGAGTGCACAAGCAGGGGAGTGGGAGAGGGAGCAGCTGACTTCGTGCTAGCAGGGAGCCTGACATGGGGCTCCATCCCACCACCCTGAGATCATGACCTGAGCAGAAGGCAGATGCTTAACCTACTGAGCCACCCAGGCGCCCCAAACATAGCTATATATTTATATAAATAAATGTAAAGGAACATTTGATTGTTCAAGCCTTAATTCTTTGATATGTGGTGACTTGATTTCCCAAGGTACTATTTTCTTGAATATTTTGTGATATACAATTTTTAGATCTGTAAAGCTTAAATAAATTATCTATGAATGTGTCTTTAAAACTGGACTGGCCATGGATAAATTCATGTACTAAATAACTCATTTTCCCTATGATCATATTAGCCAGATATCTGTCAAGTTTCTGTTTTACTTTGAACTCTTTAGACACAGCAATGCTGATTCATCATGCAAGGAATAAATATTAAATGCATTTCTTCTCTGCTGCAAGGCATTAGGAATGGCCAATTATATGCCATACAGATTAATGCAAATCAAAATTACAGGAAGAATGTAACACTTCACTGATTTTATTTAAGTGCATCTACAGAAATAAAGTATTTCAATGATTTCAGCTGCTTTACCTACAAATATTCTGAATGCTTAACAGAATAGGGTGGGTGGACAATGCCCACCATGAATATTAGATGAAGTGTTGGCTCTGTTGTGGCTGTGATCATATTAGGTCCTTCAGGATATCCAAACACAACTTCCAGGGGAATTAAAAGGCCATTGATAACTAGACGAGGATTGTATCACTCCTACATTCCTTCTGCATTCCCTTGATCTTTCTAGATCTTTTAGCCATAATTTGTGGGGGGAAAAGTGGGAGGAAAACACACACACACACACACACACACACAACTTGTTAATTAAAACCTGATGTAATAATCAAGGCAAGAGAGAAGAAACAATTTTTTTTAAAGATTTTAATCATTTATTTGAGAGAGAGAGAATGAGAGTGAGTATGAGAGGGAGAAGCAGACCCCCGCTGAGCAGGAAGCCTGATGTGATGTGGGACTGGATCCTGGCACTCCAGGATCTTGACCTGAGCCCAAGGCAGTCGCTCAACCAACTGAGCCACACAGGCAACCAAGAAGAAAACTTCTTGATGTTTAACTCAAAAGACTGTACTAGGTAGCAAGGCCAGATGCTATAGATTAAGCATACAGCTCCTCTAAATCAACAATTCTCTTTGTTAATTGTTTCTCATCTGAGCCCTTTTGGTAATGCTTGTCAAAAGTCTCTGATGTTAGAATTTTTGAATAAATAATTATTTTACAGATTTTATACTTGTTACTTATTTAGGTGACTCTGTCAGAGATACAAGGATTCTGAATCTGTACCAAGTGATCTTTTTTTGATTGGTAAGAATTCAGTAACTTCATTCATTTTTTTTGGTCCTTTTTTCATCCAAAGAAATGTCAAGACATCTAATCTTTCTCTAGGAAAGTGAAGAGCATGGACAGTAGTAATTAAGATTCAGATCACACTTCCTTCTTGGCTTATTTAAAGTCTTCAATTTCTGACGTATTTACTAAAAATTCTTCACTAATTACCAGGGATTGCTAGGTTGGCAGAGCTTTCCTGTGATTGAAAGATTGTGTTAAGTGGCAAGAAACAAACCAGGCAAGAAAAAGCTAGGTTTTGCTACAGCAGGCATTGTTTAAGTTGGCTCTCTGGGGCTTCCAGAAAATCCTCCTCATTGTGGGCTATTGTAGAGATGATCCTTCTGGAAACAAGAGAGGGAAGGGTGGAAATTTCAGTTGTGGTTGTTTAGCTTTTCACACAAAAATGACCAGCACTTTGCTTTCATCTTCCTTTGCTTGATTACATGGCTCTTATGTTAGTGGTTTGATCTGAGCCTCTTTGATCTGATGGCTTTATATTATTGATTATATTCAAAATACACCTGTAAGGTCACTGCATTAATTCACATAAAGAGGGATAGAAGACAGAAATAATTTCACTGTTATAAAATAATGTATAAGAAGAAATAAAAATATGAGGCGAATCTTTACATAACTTAAGAAGCAGAATGACAATTGTTTCTTTACAGGGAATGGAGGACAATCAAGAGTTTGTATTTCCAGAGTTAGAGTATTATTTTACAATTTTGACTCGTGTGGAAAGCTAAGTGACAGATATGTAAAGTTAAAAAATCAAGAAAGAAAAGCATAAACATGTTAGCTAGAATTGTAGGCATAACGGCCAAAATACAGAAAACTAGAAATACTCAAAAGAAATAGTGAGTAAAAAAGGCCAGATTTGTATATTATAGCTTTTTCCTTAATACCTTTTTACCAATACCACATCATCTTAGTTACTGTTGCTTTATAAAAAGTCTTGAAATCAACTAGAATGAGTCTCTTTTTCTTTACTATTTTATTGATTATCCAAGATCATTTGTATTTCCATATAAGCATTTGAATCATTTTATTGATATTTACAAAACAGCTTGCTGAAATTTTGACTGGAATTGCACTGAATCTGTAGATCAAGTTGGGAGGAACCAAGATCTTGACAATACTGAATCTTCCAATCTACAAACATATACTATTTCTCCATTTGTTGAGATCTTGATTTTTTTTCACCAGAGTTTCGTAGTTTTCTGCATATAGATCCTATACATATTTGGTAGATATATGCCCATTATATTATTTTCTTGGTACTATAATTGAAAAATTGAAATTCTAGTTTGTTGCTGATACATAGGAACACAACTGGCTTTTGCATACTAACCTGCAACTAATCCTCACACTTCATTCTCTGGAGATTTTTGTCAGCTCTTTGGGATTTCCAATATAGACAGTCATGTCATCTGTGAACAAAAGCAGCTTTCTTTCTCCTGCTCAATCTGTATACTTTAATTTCCTTTTCCATTATGTTAAAGAACAGTAGTAAGAGGACATACCCTTGCTTTGTTCCCTATGTTAGAAGGAAGCATCCAGTGTTTTGCTACTAAGTATGATGTTATCTGGGCTTTTCATAGATGCCCTGTATCAAGTTAAGGGAATTCCTTCTACTTCTAGTTTGTTGAGGGTTTTTATTTCAAACATATGTTGGATCTTGTCTAGTGCATTTCTTTATCAATGGATATGATGGTTTTTCTTTGTTAATCTGTTGGTGTGGTTGGGGCGCCTGGGTGGCTCAGTGGGTTAAAGCCTCTGTCTTCCGCTCAGGTCATGGTCTCAGGGTCCTGGGATTGAGCCCCGCATCAGGATCTCTGCTCAGCAGGGAGTCTGCTTTCCCCTCTCTCTGCCTGCATCTCTGTATGCTTGTGATCTCTCTCTCTCTAATAAATAAATAAAATCTTAAAAAAAAATCTGTTGGTGTGGTAGATTATACTGATGTTTAGATGTTGAAATAGACTAGCTGAAATAAATAAATGGAATAAATCTCATTTGATTATAGTGTATATTTTTAAATATACTATTTATATTTATTTATTTTTTGAAGATTTTTGCATCTATGTTCATGAGAAATATTGATCTTTGCTTTTCTTTTTTTGGTGATGTATTCATCTGTTTTTTTATATAAGGAGAATCTGGCTTTGTGGATTGGGTCATTTTTTTTCTATTTTATTTTCCAGACGGGATCATGTAAAATTGGTGTCATTGCTTTCTTAAATATTTGGTAGAATTCACTAGCAAAACCCTGTAGGAAAATGACTTCTTTTTTGGAAAGGTACTAAGTATTGGTTCAGTTTTGTTAATTCATAGATGTATTAAGATTATCTATTTTACTCACGTGAGTTTTGGCATTTTGTATTACAAAAATTGGTCCATTTCATCTAAGTTATCTACATTGTGGGCATAATGTTGTTTGAAGTGTTTTATGTTTGAGGTTTTAATGTCTATAAAAACAGTAGTGATGACATCTCTTTTTTTCTTATAGTAGCAGTCTGTGATATCTTTTTTTTTAAGGTTGCTAAAGGTTTATCAATTTTATTAATCTCTTCAAAAATCAGCTTTTGAGTTTGTTGATTTTTCTCTACTGACTTCCTCTTTCTATTTCGTTTATTTAGACTATAATACTATTTCTTTTCCTCTGCTCACTTTAGTCTTAACTTGCTCCTTAGTTCTCCAAGGTGAAAGCGTAGGTGATTGATTTTAGATTTTTTCTTTAATAAGACATGCATTTAATGCTATGAATTTCCCTCTGAACACTGCTTTCAATGGATTTCACAAACTTTAATAAACTGAATTTTCATTTTCACTTATTTAAAAATATTTTTCTTTTAAATTCTCTTAAGACATCAACCATGTATTATTGAGAACTGCGGAGTTTCACTTCCAAATCTAGGGGGATTTTCCAACTATCTCTGTAATTTGATTTCTATTTTATTCAATTGTGGCCTGAAAATACATTTTTAAAAAACTTCACTTATTGGGGCGCCTGGGTGGCTCAGTCGTTAAGCCTCTGCCTTTGGCTCAGGTCATGATCCCAGGGTCCTGTGATCGAGCCCCACATCTGGATCTCTGCGCAGCAGGGAGCCTGCTTCTCCCGCTTCCATTCCCTCTGCTTGTGTTCCCTCTCTCACTGTGTTTCTCTCTGTCAAATAAATAAAATCTTTAAAAAAAAATTTCACTTATTTGAGAGAGAATGAGAGAGAGAGAGAGCAAAAGGAGGGGGAGGGGGAAATGGGGGGGCAGAAGCAGACTCCCCACTGAGAGGGGAGCCAGACACCTGGGGCTTGATCCTGAGACCCTGAAATCAGGACGTGAGTGGAAGTCAGACATTTAACAGACTGAGCCACCCAAGCGCCTCCTGAAAATATTTTAATGACTTCTCTTCTTTAAAATTTTTTGGGATGAATTATATATACCACAGTATTATCTATCTTTGTGACTGTTCCACATGAGTTTGAGGAGAATGTATATTCTGCTGTTATTGGAGGTGCTATTTCATAAATGTCACTTAAGTCAAGTTGACAGATAGTGCTACTTAGGTCACCTATATCCTTACAGATTTTCTGCTCACTTGATCAATCAGTTATTGAAAAAGGGTGTTGAAGTCTCCACTATAACTGTGAATTTTTCTTTTCCTCTTTTCAGTTCTGTAAGTGTTTGCCTCACATATTTTGATGCACCAATGTTGGGTGCAATAAGATGGTTGTCTTCTAAAAGTATTGTTCATGTAGTCTCCTTCTTAACTTTTGATAATTTTTCTTGTTCTGAATTCTGCCTTGTCATAGTTGATATAGCTACTCTAGCTTACTTTTCATGAGAGTTAACATGCTGCATCTTTCTAAATCTGTTCATTTTTAACTGTTCTCAATCTTTATATTTAAGATGGATTTATTTTAGACAATACATAGTTAGATCTTGTTTTTGTTTTAATTCACTGTGACAATCATTGTTTTTAATTAGTGTATTTAGACCATACTCATTTAAAGTGATTACTGATACAGTTGGATTATTATTTATTCTATTAGTTGGATTTGTTCTTTTTTTCTTCACTCTTTCTGCATTCTCATTTTAATTGAGTAGTTAAATGATTACATTTTATCTCTTTTTTATTCAAGTATAATTAACAGAGTTATATTAGTTTCTAGTGTACAATATAATGATCCAATAATTCCATACATTTCTCAGTGCTCATCAAGAGAAGCATACTTTTAATTCCTTTTATTTCACACTCCCTACCTCTCCTCTGGCAACCACCAGTTCTCCTTTCTTTATATTTCTTTTTTTTAAATAAGTTTGTCCTAGAATTTTCTATACATATTTATAGCTAATGTAAGTCCTCCTTCAAGTAATTTTATACACATAGTAAAGGTATCTTATAATAGAGTATTCCCAATTTCTCCATCCCATCTCTTATGACATTGCTTTTATTTATTTTAGCTATTCATACATTATAATTATCCCATACATTGTTATTATCATTACCTTAAATAGTTATCGTTTAAATCAATTAAGAATAAGAAAATATCACCTCACATCCATGAGGAATGGTACTATCAAAACAAAAACAAAAACAAGCATTGACAAGGATGTGGAAAAATTGGAATCCTTGTACACTGTAGGTGGGAATATAAAATGGTGCAGCTGCCATGGAAACTGTATGGCAGTTACTCAAAAAGTTAAGTTTAGAATTAGCATACATTCTAGCATTTTTACTTCTGATATATACCCAAAGGAACTGAAAGCAAGGAAATGAACAGATAATTGCATATTCATTTTCATAGCAGCCTTATTCACAGCAGTTCAAAAGTGAAAGCAAGCCAGGTATTCACTGGCAGATGAATGGATAAAGTGTGGTATTTACGTACATATAATGGAATATTAGTCAACCTTTAAAAAGAAATTCTGACATGTACTACAACATAGGTGAATCGTGTAGCTATTATGCTAAGTGAAATAAGCCAGTCACAAAAGGACAAATACTGTGTGATTCTACTTATTTAAAGAAACACCTAGAGTAGTTCAAATTCATAGAAATGGAAAGTAGAGTTGTGGTTGTCTGGTTTTGAGGGCGATGAGAATAAGAAGTTATTGTTTAACAGGTACAGAGTTTCAGTTTTACAAAATGAAAGGAGTTTTGAAGATTGGTTTTACAACAATGTGAAAGTACTTACTACTACTGAATTGTACACTTAAAATGTAAACATAGAGGGGTGCCTGGGTGGCTCAGTGGGTTAAAGCCTCTGCCTTCAGCTCAGGTCGTGATCTCAGGGTCCTGGGATGGAGCCCCACATCGGGCTCTCTGCTCAGCAGGGAGCCTGCTTCCCCCTTTCTCTCTGCCTGCCTCTCTGCTTACTTGTGATCTCCCTCTGTCAAATAAATAAATGAAATTAATAAATTAATTTAATAAATTAATAAAATAAAATAAAATTTAAAAAATGTAAACATAGAAAATGTTATGTATATTTTACTACCATTTAAACAGTTTTTATTTATTTATTTATTTTAAAGATTTTTATTTATTTAACAGAGAGAAACACAGCGAGAGAGGGAACACAAGCAGAGGGAATGGTAGTGGTTGCAGGAGAAGCAGGCTTCCTGCCCAGCAGGGAGCCCGATGCGGGGCTTGATCCCACAACCCTGGGATCATGAACTGAGCCTAAGGCAGACACTTAACGACTGAGCCACCCAGGCGCCCCTAAACAGTTTTTAAAAGGAATAGGAAAATAAAATATTTTACTTTATTGATTCTCTGATGCTTTTCCTTTCTACTATAGACCCGAATTTTTGATGTATATCATTTTTCTTTCCTAACTGAAGTATTTTCTGCTATACCTAAAGAACTTGTTCTAGAGTCGCTTGCAGGGTAGTTCTGCTGGTAGTAAATTATAATAGTCTTTGTGTCACTAAGAAAATCTTCATTTCTTCATTTTGAAGGATAATTTCACTGGAATTAGCATGGTAGATTGGTGTCCTTCTTTAATTTATCTTCTTTCAACTCTATTTTACTTCATTCTCTTCTTGTTTGAATGGTTTCTGATGAGAGTCCTCTGCGATTTGTAACCTTATTCTCTGACAAGAGTTTTGTTTTGTTTTGTTTTCCCATTTTGGCTTCTCTCTTTTTTTTAAGATTTTATTTTATTTATCTTAGAGAGAGTGTGTGAGCAGGGGGAGGGGCAGAGAGAGAGAGAGGGAGGCAAGCAGACTCTCCACTGGAGCCAGACACAGGGCTCAATCCCAGGACCCTGGGATCATGACCGGAACTGAAACCAGGAGTCTGATACTTAACCTACTGAGCCACCCAGCTGCCTTCTTTTTTATCTGAAGATTTATTTTATTTTATTTTTATTTTATTTTATTTATATTTATTATTATTATTTTTTAAAGATCTTATTTATTTGACAGAGAGACAGCACATCAAGGGAAGCAGCAGGCACAGGGAGAGGAAGAAGCAGGGTCGTTGAGCAGGGAGCCCAATGTGGGGCTCCATCCCAGGACTTTGGGATCATGACCTGAGCTGAAGGCAGATGCTTAACCCACTGAGTCACCCAGGTGTCCCAATTTATTTATTTTAGAGAAAGAGAAAGCATGGTGGGGAAGAGAGAAACTTAAGCAGACTCCACATTGAATGCAGAGCCCCAAATGTGTCTTGATCACATGACCCTGAGATCATGCATGAAGCTTGAGGCCACAACTTGAGCTGAAACCAAGAATTCAAGACTCAATTGACTACACCATCCAGGCACTACTCTTTTGTCTTCTTTCAAGACTTTTTCTTTGCCTTTGATTTTCTGCAGTTTGAATATTATATACATGGGTATAGATTAATTTATTTAGTATTTATCCTGCATGATGTTCTCTAACATTCCTGGTTCTCTAACATTCCAGATATTGTGTCTGTCATTAATTTTCAAAAAAAATTTTTGGCCATTAATATTGCACATATTTTTCTTCTGTTCCCTTCCCTCTTCTCCTTCTGGTATTTCAATTATGCCTATGTTGAACATTTTGAAATTGCCCATGAGTTCCTGGATATTCTGTTTTTCTCTTGTGCACTCTCGCTCCTCTTTGCATTTTGGATTGTGAAATTTCCACTGACATATCTTCAGACTTAGTGAGTCTTTCCCTGGTGGTGTCCAGTCTATAGATGAGCCCATCAAAAACATTCTGCATATATGTTACAGTTCTTTTTCTTAATTTCTACTATTATTTTTGGTTGTTTCTGAGAGTTTTCATCTTTGCTTACATTTACTCATATGTTCTGGCATGTTGTCTGCTTTTTTCATTAGAGCCCTTAACATATTAACTATAGTTGTTTTAAATTCTTTATACAATATTCCCTCAAACTGGCATATCTGAGTCTTGTTCTTCAGACTGGTTGTTTTTTTTTTTCATGTTTTTTGGAATGCTTTGTAAGTTTTTTGTTGCTGTGAAAAGTCAAATATGATGTAATAGATAACAGACTCTGAGATAAACAGAACTTTAGTGTGAGATTTTATGTTAATTTGACCAAGAATTTAGGCTGTGTTTAATATTTGCTATAGCTATGGGTGCCAGACAATTCAAATCCTTGTAGTGTTTCTATTTTTGTCTCTATGATTTTATTTGGGATTTCTTAAGAATTCCTCTTTAGGTAAAGTCTGTCTTACAGGTCTCTCACCTGTAACCCATTATTACTATATAGAGGTCCATTGATATGGTGGTATTGTGTGGAGGAGGGAAAGTGATCTGTTATCCTATGATTATATTCTCAGTTTTTAGTAAGCCTGTACCCCTGGGCTGTGTCTCTCAGCTCCCTACCCCAACCACCAACCACACACAATCAGATGAGACAAGAAGGCTAGAGGAAACTGGATTCTTGCAACTGCCTTTTGCCTACGTAGGTTAGGGCATTGTTGGTAAGATTTTACCACGGAGAGTAAGCTACTTTTATTGGTGTATTTCACAATGGTAATTTTTTTCCTTCCTTCTGCAAAAACCACAGGGGAACCTTTCTTGTTTCTTCAACATGATGACCCATACAGTCTCTGGATGTAAAAGCCATGAATGTGTAGGGACCCCTAATAGCACAGCCTCCACGGGTCTCATATTTTCTTGCTAGTTCACACTCCATTTCCTGCAATTTGTCAAAACTACCGAGTTAAGTATTCCATCTAGTTAATGTCACCAGTGGTTTCTGGTCCAGGTTAAGAGATGTTGATTGCGGGGCACCTGGGTGGCTCAGTCGTTAGGCATCTACCTTTAGATCAGGTCATGACCCTGGGGTCCTGGGATCGAGTCCTGCATCAGGCTCTCTGCTCAGCAGGAAGCCTGCTTCTCCCACTCCCCCTTCTCTCACTCCCCTTCTCCCACTCCCACTCAAATAAATAAATAAAATCTTAAAAAAAAAAGATGTTGATTGTGATTTTCTGTATTCACCCATCTTTTCAGACTTTGGGGGGGAATTTGCCTTGTGACCTCAGTACTCTGGTGCATCCAAGTCAGTGATTTCCACTTTGGTTGTATGAATGGTAGTTACGACTTTCAAGATCTTTAGTGAGCTGAAACATGAAGTCTTGATACAACTTCTATCCTTTTAGACTACTTGATATGTTATGATATTACCTTGTAAGAATAAACTTGAAAGAGAATAAAGATGCCAAATAGAGTAACATGATAGAGTGAAATAGATACGGGAACAGAGAAAATCATATGAAGAACTATTGATCATTTGTTCCCTTCTCTCAGCTTTTATGTTATGGGAAATACACATTCCAGTCTTAATTCTTCCACTAGCTTGCCGAAATTACATAATCTATGCTGAATTCAGTTTTCTCATTTATAAAATGAATCACTTTGATTAGAAAACTCTTAAGATGTGTCCTAGCTCTAATTCTCTAGGTTGTTTAGTATATAAAAGTCATCACTTGCAAAGTAGATTTATTTCTTCATTCAGTCATTCATTCAACAAGTATTTATTTATTTTCAATTCTGGGCCAAGGTAAACATTGCTGTTAAGGTCCTTGTTTACTTAAAATATATATTCTATTGTGGAAAGATTGCACATAAAAAACTGAAAATTTAAAAAAAATGAGAATGTAAGATAGTTACATTATTATTAAAATCGTAAAGAATAAACATGAAGTAATTAGGCGTATAGAGGTGAGGATATGGATGGAAGTTGGTTGGTAGAGCACTCAAAAAGTTATCCCAATAGAGGTCACATGTGAGCTGAAGCTTGCAGGACAAGAAAGTACCAGCCAAGCAAAGTTAAGAGCAGAGCATTTCCAACAGAAAGATCAACAAGGGTAAGACTATATAACACTAAGAACAGCAAACAAATGAACAAACCCAAAAAATCACATGGCTGATAGTGGCAGGAAAAGTGTGAAGAGAAAAACGTAGGAGCTAGTTTATATATAACATGGAGAATACAAATTTGGATTTAAATTCATGTACAGTAGGAATTTTTTCGAACAGAGAAAGAAGTTATGCTATTACAATTTGGGCAAGAGAGTGGGATGAACCAGGGAGTAGAATCAAAGGCAGCACAAGGTGAATGGTGCTGACACATATTTTATAATAAAAGGACATGGTGGTTTTGCATGTAAGTGATGAGAAAAGGAGAAGTGATCAATGGCTTCTAAGTCTTGTCTTGCACAGTTAGGTGGATTGTGGTACGATTTAGTGAGATACCAAGGCAGATGGAGGAGTAAGTTCAGGAGGAAACAGACTTCTCTTTGAGCTGTGTTAGGTTTGTGATTCCTTTCAACATTAAAAAAAAAAAAAAAAGTGACGATGTGAGGAAAATTGGGAAGACATCAGCAGCCCTTTTGCTAAGTGAGAATGCCTACGGTGAAATCATCAGTGCACAACAAAGGGGAGAAAGTTGTGATCTAAATGTGAAGATGCCTACTGTAAAAACATTTTAAGCAAAGTAAATGTGGGGAAAAAAAAAAAAAACCGTATTGCAAGAGTTCCGTTGTAGGGAAGCAAACTATAGGGCAGAACTGGTAATTACAAATGAATACAGCATAGATACCTATGAAAATTATATAAAAATCAGAAATGAGGGACCGAAAATAAACTTAAAAACTAAACATGAAGATGTAAAAGAACTGTGACAAATATGTTGAAGTTTAATTCAATTGGCGTATAACCAGCTCTAAAAAATAAAGGAAAACAAGAGACCAAATAGGAAAAATTTACAAAAGCAGGCATGAAGCCATTGCTTTCAGGATGTCCCAGCTGTCCTGTTTGCTTCTTAAAGTGACTGAAGAGGCAGAAGCAGCAGCAGTCCTGGATCTTCACAAAAAGAACCATGTGAGCCATTTAGGGGAAATTAGTCAGCCTTTGTGGGAAGGACACCTGCACCAAGACCTCTGTGTTAACATTTGTTAAGCTAAATCAATACTTTTCATTCCTAAAAATAACATTTGAGATATAATATTATTTCTTGCTCATTGTCATTCATTTAGATGAATGTGAGTTTTCTTCTTAATTATAGATAAACAAATTTGGAATGTACATTTAAAACAATTCACTGAAATATCCTCTTTTTTTTTTTTTTAACTAGCTGGTTGTAAGAAAAGAGCTATATTAAAGCCATAGAGCTACTTCTTGGGATATTTTAATTCAGAATTTAGGATTTCTAAATCACGACGTTGGGATTTTTGAAAAATTGTGGTTTTCATCATAGGAATGTTCAAAAAGATGAAGATTATATAACCCTATATAACCCTATATAAATACCAATATATTTATATGACTCACTCACCAAATTTGGCTTATAAATGATTTTTTAATAAAATAAAAAATTATGTACATGGAACAATAAAACACGGGTAGTTTAAAATGTATGTATATATTTTCTTTGATTAAATGTGAATATTTAAAGAATGGGATTTGAGAAAATGAGTGGCTTTATATTGTTGTAAGTTACTGGCAATGTACTTTATAGGGCTTTATTTTCAAAACTTCTCTTTTTATGTATACTACTATTTTTAGAGAGAAACTTGTTTTCAAGTTATGGATTGGAGGGTGGATAGTAAAATAAATCAATTAAAGGAATCTCTACTTTGGAATTTTTTTTTTATAAGGTTGTTATTTCTTCTTCTAGATTTAGTGTTCATCAATAGTTTGTAAAAAGATGTATATATCTAAGGCCCTCAAGACATGATCAATGCAAAGATTTTCCTGAAGCAAACACCGATCTCCTTAAAAAAAGAAAAAAGAAAAGATATGAGACAGATTTTTATCCTTGTCCTGTGAAGCCTAGAGGACAGGCTTTTCTCAGACATTTCACCACATAGGGCCTGCATCATATAATTTCCATGGTTAGTAACGTAGGAAATGATTCATGCTGCCAAACGTAATGAGTTATTTTCTAGAAATGGCATGCCTACATCAGCTTTTCAACTACAGCCTACTACCTAAGAGTTGGAACCGTTTAATCCATGCAGCCTTTGTATACAAGGGAAATTGTGAGCATGCTCTTAAATTCTGCTTTTCAATATTCAACATAGCAGAGACAGAGTTATTAACTTTCCCTGTTACATACATTTTCCTTAGGATGTGCCAATATCACGTTAATGTTTTTGTATCAATGAGTTATAGTTTTCTCCAGAACATTTGAGATTGGCTAAGTTGAAGCTTATCCAGGGTTTCCCATATTTTTTAGGAAATCAGTTATTAGTATAGCCATCCAAAATACTTAGGTTAATAACATTCTGTACCATTCAAATGGTTTCTGGGTAATAAGAGACCGTGATAAGAGATCGGTGATATTATTCAAAATATGAAGGTTCTTCTTTTACTGAGGAGTTTATAGGTCTGAGCCTATATTTATATCGGCAAATAAGTCTCTTTAACATGACAATAATAACAGAAGTTATGTTTTTATTAAAGCTACATGTTAATTCTATAATATTAATGTGGTATCAGCTTATTGCAAAAGGAGTTATTGAAGAAATTCCATTTAAAGACACAGAGAGACTGGATAGGAATGCAAAGTAGTAGAAGATAAGGTAAATAGGAAAATAACAGATATTACCAGCATGGGGTATTTGTAGGTCTATTAGAGTTTTGAACATATACACTAGAGTATTTTGTAGTTTTCAAAGATTTCTGGCAGGTATATTAGGCAACCAAGAAAGTAATGTTTACCTAAGGATAATTTACCTAAGGGTAATCAGGAGACCAGATTCTAGCTCTACCCTACCATTAATTTATATTGTACTGAGTGAGAATATATGCATGTTCATCTAAAAAATGAAAAACAAGTAAATAAAAATGGTCTAGCACATGTCTAAGGTGCATTTTTTGTCTGAAATTTTGTAAATTAAAAAAAAATTCTACATCTTTAACTTACAACAAAAAGTGAGCTATTTCCAGTAAACATTCATTGCTTTGAAAAACATTTACCAAGATCTTGTGTTAGGTACTATATATGTACCAGTTCCAAAAAAGGACAGGATCTCCCCACTCAGGCAGTTTACACCCATACTGGAAGCATGATCACATAGGTAATCATCTAATTATAGTTGTAGGCAGTGTTCTGCACTCATTCTCACTCACCAAATATATAGTGTCTATTATGTGCCAGAATCTGTGGTAGGTGCTGGAGATAAATGGTAAACAAAATAAAAACAAATAAATAAACATGGTTCTTATTTTCATTGGGAAGACTTCTGGATGAGAAACACATTAGCCAGATCATTACACAAATAAATGGGAAAGGGAAAACTGAGACAAGTGTTCCAAGTAAAAGGAATCCAATTATATATGGAGGCATATTAACAACAACAAAAATGAAGTCTGAGGTGTTAAGAAAGTTTTCTTAAAAAAAGTGATATAGGGCTATGTGTAGACATTGAGACAAAATAGAGTAGTTATCAGAATATTTGAAAGCGCATGAGCAAAGGTCTTGTGATGAACAGAAACATAGTACATTAGAGGAACTGATAAAGTGACATGGGTATTGACAGCAGACAATTTAAAAAAAATGAATCAAAAAGGTATCAAGAGATTAAAACTAACCTAGTGTACTGCATGGGGAGGGAGTGACTCTAAATCAGTGGAAAAATAAGTAGGGGTGTAGAAAGAACATCCCAGAACAATACAATAATTTTCTAATATTTGGGGGAGAAAAGAAAAGAACACTGTTATAATATATAAAAGAACAAGAATATATCTAGAGCAATAGTTTTCAACTATAGTGATTTTGACTCTCAGGGGATATCCAACAATATCTGGGGATATTTTGTCACAACTAGGGCAATGCCCTGGAATCTAGTGAGCAGTGGACGGAGATGACACTAAATATAATACCAAGACAACCTCTCACAATAAAGAATAAGCTGGTACAAAAAGCCAATATTTCCAAGCTTGAACAGCCATGGTCTAGAATATTTGACAGCTAAGGGGATAAAGATATGAATTGTGACTGGAAAGTTAGGTAGTACCATATCATTTTAGAATTTATAATAAAAGCAACGGGAAACCACTGAAGAATTTCTGTAAAGGACTGACATGGTGAGAATTACATTTCTAAAAGTTCACTTTGACTAATATGATGAATGGACTATAGCAGGAGAAGATGAAGATACAGAAATAATTACGGAATATTTCAGTAATCCTAGTGAAAACTAATGATGAATTGGTTAAAATTAGCATCAAGTGACGGGGAGGAAAGGGACAGATCTGAGAAATATTTTTGAAAGTTCCCTGTGATAGAGTGAATATGTGTTTCAAAGTAGGGAATGACTTCCATATTTCTGATTTAAGCAGCTCGACAGCTGCTGGTGACATTTTTTGAATAGTTTTTGGGAGCTTATACACATGTTTTAGGGTAATTCTCCCAGTTCATATTATCTTCCAGAAAACCAGGATGGCAAGATATAAAATAAAATTCTATAGAAATAGATGCAGACCTAAGGCATAATTGAGGATTCTGACACAAATATTCCAACTTGATTAGCACTCTTGGTTTCAAAAGATAGAAAACCATTGGTTTTCAGAAAAGAGGTGAATTTTTTCAAATATCCAAAAATGTATTAAAAAAAACTCTTCAGCACATTGCTTTTCCTATTTCTAGCCACACAAAATATTAGATTGCTTATCTCCATAATTCCAAAGTTTATATATCTACAGGTTAAGTAATTGATAGGGGTAAGCTTAATATCTGTGGACACCAAACACAAATTCCTGAAAGACAATCTTATTTTTCTAGTTGTGAATAACCTATTCAGTTCTCCCCTAGTCAACTATGGCTAGAACACCTATATCATGTAGATGACATTTGTTTGCTGGGGTCCATATCCATTGATATTACTCTAAGACTCATAAAGAAAAATCCTGAGTTGAGTAGATTCACAAAATTGTCCAGGGTATTTATCCATTGCTTTCAGAGTCCATACTTTTTGACATCTAGAGATAATTTGAACTTAATATAACCAAATTACCCCTTGTACAGTTAAAAAAGTCTCCCTTCTTCAGTGTCACCTCAAGATAATGTAGATTCAATCCCAGGGGACAGTATATGCAGATCATACCACTAAATGCCACCCATTTCTACCACCCTCGTTGACAGATATTGAAGACAAATGTAACTATTCATAACTTTGCAAGCTTTGTGTATGAGACTCCCCTTTTGTATCATTTCAGATTATCATGGTCTCACCGAATTTTATTCCTACCCATGCTGAAATGACTACTGTGAAGGTATGGACTAGCTACATGGAGTTTCGATATGACAACACATTCATTTACATGCACTCTCAGATTTAGTAATCAGAAGAGATTGAACAATATCTCTGACACTCAACTCCACATTCCTAGCAGAAACAATCTCTTTGGCTTGGGTCAGTTGTCCACACCTGTTAAAATCTAATATAGTCTGAATTCTACAGCATAATAGTACTCCCACGCCTTCCACATTTTGGACGCAGTTGGTGGTGGGGTGAGGACAATACATTTCTCAGAAAAGAAGGCATCTTTAGCTGGGAATGCACCATAGAATAAACCTATAATACCCTAAGATGCTAGAAGTATTAAAATTTCATTGAATTAAGCAAAAATATTATATTTATGATACCAAATATTAAAGCATGCTTTGCTCCCAAATAAATTAATAGTGACTGAAAGATATCATTTCCTATTTAAGAAAAAATGTAAAGCCTTACTTAAGACATTCAAACACTTAGAAGATTCCACTTATTTTTAATTTTCTTTATTTTAAAATCAGAGTACTTAACATATGGCATTATGTTAGTTTCAGTGTATAATATAGTGATTCAACACTTCCATTTTTACTCAGGGCTCATCATGACAAGTGCACTCTTAATCCCCTTTGCCTATTTCACCCATCCTCCCAACTACATCACCTTTGATAACTATCTGTTCTCTAAAGTTAAAAGTATTTTATTACAGCAGATGTTGGCAAAGATGCAGAGAAAGGGGAACCCTCCTACACTGTGGGTGGGAATGCAAACCTGTGCAGCCACTCTGGAAATCAGTATGGGAGTTTCCCAACAAGTTGAAAAGAGAGCTACCCTATGACCCAGCAATTGTTCTACTGGGTAGTTATCCCAAAGATGCAAGTGTCGTGATTCAAAGGGTTACCTGCACCCCAAAGTTTATGGCAGCAATGTCCACAATAGTCAAACTATGGAAAGAGCCCAGATGGCCATTGACAGATAAACAGATAAAGAAAATTTGGTATATATACACAATGGAATATTATGCAGCCAAAAAAATGAAATCTTGCCATTTGCAACAACATGGATGGAACTTTCATGCTAAGTGAAATAAGTCAATCAGAGAAAGACAATTATCACTGATATGTGGAATTTAAGAAATAAAACAGAGGATCATAGGGGAAGAGAGGAATAAATAAGATAAAACCAGAGAGGGAGACAAACCATAAGAGACTCTTAATCATAGGAAACAAACTGAGGGGATAGGGGTGTAGGGATGGGATGACTGGGTGACGAACATTTTAAGGAGAGCATGTGATGTAATGAGCACTGGGTATTATATAAGACTGAAGAATCACAGCCCTGTACCTCTGAAACAAATAATACATTATAGATTAATTAACTGAATTTAAAGAAAAATATTTTTTAAAAAAGAGTCTGTTTTATTTCTATTTTTTTTTCTTTGCCCTTTTCTTTTCTCCCCCTTTGTTTGTTTTGTTTCTTAAATTCCACACATGAGTGAAATCATATGGTATTTTTCTTTCTCTGACTTGTTTATTTTGTTTAGGATTATACTTTCTAGATGGCAAATGGCAAGATTTCATTCTTTTTCATGGCTGAATAATTTTCCATTGTGTGTGTATGTGTGTGTGTGTGTGTGTGTGTGTGTGTGTGTGTGTGTGTGTGTATGACACATTCTTTCTTATCCATTCATCTATCAATGGATACTTGGGCTCCTTCTGAGATTTGGCTATTATAAATAATACTGCAATAAACACAGAGATGGATATATCCATTTGAATCAGTGTTTTTGCATTCTTTGGGTAAATAACCAGCAGTGTGATTCCTGGTCCTGTGGGTAGCTCTATTTTTTAATTTTTCAAGGAACCTCCATACTATCTTCCACAGTGGCTACACCAGTTTGCATTCCCAATAGTGCATGAGGATTCCTTTTTTCCCACATCCTTGCCAACACTTGTTGTTTCTTGTGCTGTTGATTTTAACCATTCTGACAGGTGTGAGGTGACCTCATTATGGTTTTGATTTCATTTCCCTGATGATGAGTGAAGTCGAGCATCTTTCATGTGTCTATTCTCTATCTGTATGTCTTCTTCGGAGAAATGTTTGTTCATGTCTTCTGCCCATTTTTAATTGCATTATTTGGGTTTTTTTGTATTGAGTTGTATAAGTTCTTTCTATATTTTGGATATCAAACCTTTATCAGATATGTCATTTGTAAATATCTTCTCCCATTCAGTAGGTCTTTTAGTTTTGTTGGTTGCTTCCTTTGTATGCAGAAGCTTTTTATTTTGATATAGTCCTAAGTCCTAATTATGTTGTTGTTGTTGTTTGTTTGCTTGCTTGCTTTTGTTTCCCTTGATTCAGAAGACATATCTAGAAGGAAATTGCTATGACCAATGTCAGAAATTACTGCCTGTGCTCTCTTATAGGACATTTATGGTTTCAAGTCTCACACTTAGGTCCTTAATCCATTTGAGTTTATTTTTATGTCTGGTTTTTTTTTAAACCTGATTTTAGGGCATTTAAATACTTACATAAAATTCTACATGTTTTCGAAATTTTTCCATACCTATAAATATAAATAAAATCAATTATGTATGTATATCAATAATACCATAATATAGGTAATTATATATTTTTTAACCTAAAAAAGATTTCTGAATACAGTACTTTTCATTTGTTATAAGAAAAAACTAATGAGGAATGTCAGTAATTTTCAAGAGAAATGGATAAGTGCAAAAACTAAATAATGTTTTACGAGCTGGATCTTTGGAACCTGTTTTCCCTTATCATTTTAATTTATATCCTTTTATGCCCATGCATAGGCCAATAATCCATAAATAGTGCTAACATCAAAAATTTTTCAGTTTTCATAAAACTAACTGCTTTGGGCATGCTGATAACAATTTTATAATCATTTCCCATAAATTTGTTTTCAGATGTCCTAGTTAAAGTAATAACAAGCTGATGAGAGTTTTAGTTTCACTATGCATACCAAATTTATCAAAATATTTAACTGATAGAACTAGTTGTTTTGTTTAGAATATGTCAAATATTTGTTAGATTATGTCAAACTAATCTTTTATTATATAGTTTGATTTAATTGGCTTTCTTCAGTCCATCAATTTTAAACTCTCAGGTCAAATTATACCTTCTATATTGCAAGAGCATAGCAAAAGCAATTTACCAAACTGCTTCTAGCTTGAAAGGGTTAATAATTTTTATACTACATTGATGCATCCAAAATTTTGTTTTGAACTGGTAATACTATTTTTGTTTTGCTTCTGTAGACTTGTTTCTGTTTTTTAGTTGAATTAGTTTTAAGCATAACACCAGTTAATTTTAACCTAAACATTTTATAGAAAGAAAGAAAAACAAAGCAAGAAAAAAATCAAGAAAGGATGAGTTGCCTTCTGTGCTGAACTCAGAGAATAAGCACAAGAGAAAAAGATCACTGGAGTGAAGACAAACGGATTTGCATATGCTTTTGTGTTTTTTAAGCCGGTATAAACAGCAAGATTCTCTGTGATTTTATTGAGATTATGATTTAAAAAACATAAATACCTAAAGAGGCCAGGTGTGCATAAGATTACCAAATCTGGGAAATTTACACGTGAGCTAATGCTTCTATGGATGCATGAACAGTGCTTGCCAGAGATGAAGGACCAGCTAGCAGTTTCTTTGCTTTTTCCATTTGTTGACCTCGGGATGGACAGTGGTTTCAGTTTTCAAGAGAAGCCAGGAATTTAAAATTTTCTATAACATTTTTATATCCTAAATGCTGGCAAGTGATTCCCTTCCCTTTCCTTTCCTTCCCTTCCCTTCTTTTCTCTTCCTTTCCTTCTTTTCATTTCTCTTCTTTTCCCTTTCCTCTCTCTCTCTTCCTTCCTTCTTTCTTTCCTTCCATCTTTCTCTTCCTTCCTTCCTTCCTTCCTTCCTTCCTTCCTTCCTTCCTTCCTTCCTTCCTTCATTCCTCCTTACCTCCCAATATTCCTTCCTTTCCTCCTATCCCTCTTTCCTCTCTTTCTTTTTTTCCTATTACTAGTATTACCAATATTTACTAATATTTTCCAGGCCAAATACAAAAGATGCAGACCAAAAGGAGGGGGAATAATATTCCACACAATTTTATGTAACCATTGAGAAATTCAATGCTGGATTATTAAAATAATGAGACATTTACTTAACTAATTGTTCATACAATTGAATTAAAGGTGGTGATAATGGAAGTAAGCACCAGTATCTTATATGGATGGCTTGAAAACTTAGGCATAATGCTGGCATTCAGTAATAACACTAACAATCACTACGTATTAGGCTGGTCTTGATCACCACTTTGTTCTTAAATTATCTCTTTCTCATTTCATCTTTTACTCTTTTCTTTCCAAGTATAGACAAAATTGAAAAAAAGATTTTAATTATATTTATCCCAATTAGTCATTTGCAAATACCTCTGCCTAGAATCAGCTTAGGAATGACCAAAAGTATCAAATTTCCCAGTGTCATCATTGACTTACTAGAGTAGAATTCCCAATGGGTGGGGTCCAGTCTAGATAGCTGCCCTTTCTAAAGAACTTAAGGAGAATTGTATATGCAAACAGTTGTAGAAGCCATTATTTGAACAATATATTATTCTAGCTACCTATTAGAACCATGTTTTAAAATGCAAATAAACAGTAACAATTTCATATTTTAATACTAATGACTCTAAAAATACTAATTAAAATCAATAATTTTTAAAGAACACAACAATAAACAATGTAATTTAATTGCAAGAGCAATACAACATATGCAAAATAGTGTTTATTTTAAATATATATATATTTCTCAGATTTATAATACTTTGGGATTATAAGTATTCAAAATTTAAACGCAGGGATCCTGAAAGGCTGAAACAATCTTGAAAAAGGAAGACCAGAGTGGAGGTCTCACACTTCATGATTTCAACAATTGCTACAAAGCTTCAGTAACCAGAACAATGTGATATTGGTATAAAGACAAACTTACAGATCAAAGTAATAGAATAGAAAGCTTAGGTATAAACCCTTACATACATGGTCAAAGTATTTCTGATAAAGTGAGATGATAAATGGACAGCCTGTTCAACAAATGGTGTTGGAAAAACTTGACCCACATACAAAAGAATGAAGCTGGACCTTATCCTATGCCATATATAAAAATTAACTAACAATAGATCAAAGAACTAAAGATAAGAGCTAAAACTATAAAACTTTTAGAAGAAAATGTAGGGAAAAAATCTCATGACAATGATTTCTTGGATAGAACACCAGAAGCACAGGAAAAAGAAAAGAAAGAAATAAACTACATAAAAATCAGAAACTTTTGTGCATCAAAGGACACAATAGAGTGAAAAAGCAGTTCATCAAATGGAATAAAGTGTTTGCAAATCATATGTTTGATAAGAGATTAATATACAAAATATATAACAAACTCCTATACTCAACAACTACACAAAAAAAACAAACAAACAAAAAGTAGGCAAAAGATTTGAATAAAATTTCTCCGAATGATCAATAAGCAGATGATAGACACTTAACATTCATTATTAGGGAAACGTAAATCAAAACCACATTGAGATACCACTGGACATCCAATAGGATGGCTATTAAAAAAAATCAGAAAATAACAAGTGTTGGTAATGATTTAGAATACTTATGCACTGCTGGTAGGAATATAAATTGGTATATCTGCTATGGAAAACAGTATGATAGTTACTCAAAACATTAAACATAGAATTGTCATATGATCCAGCAACTCTACTTCTAGTGTTGTAACCAAAATTATTGAAATTGAGGAAGTGAACAGATATTTATTGGTTCATATTCATAGCAGCATTATTCACAATAGCCAAAAAGTGGAGACAATCCAGTCTCCATCAACAGATGAATGGATAAATAAAATGTGGCATATACATACAATGGGATTTATTCAGCTATTAAAAGGGAGTAAATTCTCTATAAAGAACTTCTCAAACTCAACACTCAAAGAACAAATAATCCAATCAAGAAATGGGCAGATGATATGAACAGACATTTCTGCAAAGAGGACATCCAAATGGCCAACAGACACATGAAAAAGTGCTCAACCTCACTCAGCATCAGAGAAATACAAATCAAAACCACAGTGAGATACCACCTCACACCAGTCAGAATGGCTAAAATTAGCAAGACAGGAAACAACAGATGTTGGCGAGGATGCAGAGAAAGGGGAACCCTCCTACACTGTTGGTGGGAATGCAAGCTGGTACAGCCACTCTGGAAAACACTATGGAGTTCCTCAAAAAGTTGAAAATAGAGCTACCCTATGACCCAGCAATCACACTACTGGGTATTTACCCTAAAGATACAAACATCGTGATCCGAAGGGGCATGTGCACCCGAATGTTTATAGCAGCAATGTCCACAATAGCCAACTATGGAAAGATCCTAGATGTCCATCAATAGATGAATGGATAAAGAAGATGTGGTATATATATATATATATATACGATGGAATACTATGCAGCCATCAAGAGAAATGAAATCTGGCCATTTGCAATGACATGGATGGAACTGGAGGGTATTATGCTAAGTGAAATAAGTCAGTCAGAGAAAGAAAAGTATCACATGATCTCTCTGATATGAATAACTTGAGAGGCAAGGTGGGTGTTTGTGGGGGGGTGGGGGAGAGAAATGAAACAGGGGAGGATAGGGAGGGAGACAAACCATAACAGAGTCCTAGACTCATGAAACGAACTAAGGGTGGCTGGGAGGTGGGAGGGGGTAGGGATAGGGTGGCTGGGTTGTGGACATTGGGGAGGGTATGTGCTACGTTAAGTGCTGTGAAATGTGTAAGCCTGACGATTCACAGACATGTACCCTGGGGCAAATAATACATTATATGTTAATAAAAAAAAAAAGGAAGTAAATTCTGACATGCTACAACATGAATGAACTTTGAAGACATTAAGTGAAATAAGCCAATCACAAATGGACAAACATTGTATGGTTCCACTTGTATGAATGAGATAAATAGAGTTGTCATATGCATAGAAACAAAGTAGAATGGTGTTTGCCTGAAATGGGGAGAGAAAAGGATGAAAGTTAATGTGTAATGAATACAGAATTTTAGTTTTGCAATAAAAGGAATTCTGGAGGTGGATGATGTTGATGGTTGCACAACGATATGAGTATATTCAATGTTATGAATCCTACAGAAATAAATGGTTAAAATAATAAATTTTATGTGACGTGAATTTTACAAACATTTAAAAATAATAAAAATTAAATTTAAAAATACATATTTAAGTGCAATAGTGCAAATGAAGCATTGTAAATTAAAAAATGCTAAATAATCCAAGTTCTTAAGTTACTTTTAGGTATTTGTGTAAGTAAATATCACTTAATTTTAATTTTGCCAAAAGAATGGCAGCCTAGTCTTATTGAACAAGATAGGATTGAATTAAAAAGAAGAATAACTTTAGTAAATATAATTATAAATACTATTGTTACAGAACCTGGACTGGATCCTGACGGAAGAACCAAGTGGCACTCAGAGACTTTGGAGGATCGGAGGTTTATTTAACACCAGTGGGCTCAGAGGAGACTCTTCTCCAAAGGTCTGAGCCCTGAGCACAAGCAGGGAGGGTAATTTATACCCTCCTACTTCCACATACTTGGTATTTTGGCGCATGTGGAAAATGGGTAGGAAAAGAACCCAGAAGGGCTTTGAGACAGGGACTGGAATTCCCTTGCTGGTTTGGTTGGCCATCTTAGAGTACAGTTCATTCCTTATCACTATTTTCAAACACTGTACCTAATCACATGAAAATTATAGGAATGAAGGTATCATCACTTTGTGACCTTGTTGATTTGATAATTACAATGATTTTTAGTTTAAAATTGGATATTATTTTGTAAAAGACAAATATTGTCAACCCCAATGACTCAAGTTGTTAAGAATTTGGGATAAATTAGTTGTCTGAACCTATATTTTCTATGTTTTTAAATGTTTCAACTACTATAACATTAAATTTTTATTAATTTTACAGCTTTAGTGATAAACTATAGAATCTATAGTAGATCATTAGATAATATTTAATATAGATTCTAGCCAGAGTTATGATTGGTGCTAAATAAGAATGTTACAATGCAATTATCATTTCAGAAAATTATTATTTATCCTTTTTGTTTCCAAACAGCTAGCTTTACCTAAATGTATTTCAGTGATATATTCTCCTTTTATGGTAAAATGTCCAGAATTTTAGGTATATTTTATTGCATTTGCTGTTGTAATATTACATAATTCAATATAAATTTAATTTATACTTATAAGGTTAAATTTATGTCTCAACTTGACTGAGCCACAAGGTATACAGATATTTGGTTAAACATTATCCTGGGTATGTCTGTGAGGGTGTTTCTGAATGAGATTAATATTTGAATCAGTACAGTGAGTAAAACAGATTATCCTTTCCCATTTGGTGAACCCCATCCAATTCAGTGAAAGACTGACTAGAAGAAAAGGCTGAGCAAGGGAAAATTCACTCTCTCTGCTTGACTGTTTTTCAGTTGGGACACTGTTCTGCCTTAGGCCTCAGAGCTGAGCTAAAACATATACCATCCGTTCTGATACTCAGGTCTTCAAACTCACACCGAAACTGACTATTGCTTTTCCTTACCTCCAGTCTGCTGACTGTAAACTTGGGTTTCTCAGTTTCCATAACTATGTGATCCAATTCCATACAAGAAACCTCTCTTAATAGATGGATAGATCGATGGAATATATGTGTGTGATATATATGTGTGTGTGTCTGTGTGTGTGTATGGCAGAGACAGGGAGAAAGAGAACAACAGGTAGATAGATATCCAATAGGAGATATAGAGATACTGATACAAATATAGATACACAATAAAGATTATCTAAATTACTTTATCTCCTTGAGTTAAAATAAAATCTTACAGATAAAATTGAGGTCAACAGACACCTGTCAACACTATGTGCTTATCACCCACATAAGTTATTGTGTGTATCCCTTCTCTGTATATTTTTATAATTTTCTTACATATGTAATTATAACATTGCTTCTTGTTTGTTTATAAGTTTACATAAATATAATATCTTACTGCACGTATCTATTAACAACTAGCATGATTTTATTTAACTAAATATTAAGCTTATGTGAACTACACATACTGCTATCTGTATACTTATTTTTTTTAAGATTTTATTTACTTGAGAGAGAGAGAGAGAACAAGAGGAAGCAGACTTGTCTGCTGAACAGGGAGCCTGATGTGGGACTTGATCCTGGGACTCCAGGATCATGACCTGAGCCAAATGCAATCACTCAACCAACTGAGCCACCCAGGCACCCTGTATACTTAATTTTTTAATTGCTCTACATTTTTCCAGTGTATTAAACAAATTATTTTCCCATGTTTTTATGATCTAATTTTATAAACACTGAAAATGATTTTTCAAGTATTATCTTCTGCTATCATTATCTCAATCAAAAATAGATGAAATGTTATGTTTTTCTTTATGCTTTCATTAGTAGCTCACATCTCATTTTAGTTCTCAAATCCTGAGTTATTCTGGTTTGGTATCATCCTCATCATGAGTGCTTCAAGAGTTAGGCTGAGATTTAACTTGTGGGAAGTTATATACAGAATTAGGGAATCCCCTTATCTGGTTTCTTCATCTCCTGGATTTCCCCTCATACTTCTTTCTCTGACTTCTCCACCTGGAATGACAGTATAGTTTCTATTAGAGTTTTGGCTTCATAACATTTTGTTAGGTTTTTAATGGAATTAGTGATTGGTTGTCCACACGTTTTTATTCATGGCATCAAAGTAGGTAACTTCTTTTAAGCAGTTAGGTTAAACTGTTTTAAATTGTTCCTTCTACCTTTCACTTTAAGCTCTGAATTTCTTAAGCATCATAGTAAAATGGAACTAATGAGCATGGGTTTTGTAGATGAATGTGGCTTTGGATTCTGGATGTATTTCTTATCAGTGATCTCCCACCACTTACAGGTCCCAAGACACATATTCTCTGTCTCTCATTTCTTTCTCTGGCAATATAACTACCTTGAAGATTTATAAGAAATAAAGTGATTGTGTTTAAAATGTCTAACTTTAGCACCTGTTTAATGGCCAGTGCTAAATAAATGAAAGGTGGTAGTAGTTAGCATAAAGATGTCAGGGGTGGTGACAGTAGTGATGATGGTGATTGTTACATGACTTGCTTATAGTGTTTTTCAAATCTATCAATAGAAATTCAAAGTTGCAAGATCATTGATGACTACATAATAACCAAGGGCTTGTTACCCATATACTAGAGACTAGCCCCATCTTCTCAGAATTTAAGAGACAATAGGATAAAGAACAACAGGATTAAAATCAGAACTTTAATTAGCTAAAGAAAGATCTTAAAATACACCAAAATTACAACAAGGTCATTTTTTAAAAAAAAGTCACTTAAAGTCAGGGTAGAGATCATGGTGGCATCAAGTGGATATCCTTCCTTCCTTCCTTCCTTCCTTCCTTCCTTCCTGCCTTCCTTCCTTCCTTCCTTCCTTCCTTCCTTCCTTCCTTCCTTCCTTCTTAAATTTTATTTATTTATTTGACAGAGAGAGAGAGATCACAAGCAGGCAGAGAGGCAGGCAGAGAGGGGGGAAGCAGACTCCTTGCTGAGCAGAAAGCCAGATGTGGGGCTCTATCCCAGGACCCTGAGATCATGACCGGAGCCAAAGGCGGAGGCTTTAACCCACTGAGCCACCCAGGTGCCCCTCAAGTGGATATTCTTGAAATCAGCAGAAGGAAGGAAGGAAGGAAGGAAGGAAGGAAGGAAGGAAGGAAGGAAGGAAGGAAGGAAAGAGAGAGAGGGAGAGAGAGAGAGAGAGAGAGAGAGAGAAAGAAAGAAAGAAAGAAAGAAAGAAAGAAAGAAAGAAAGAAAGAAAGAAAGAGAGAAAGAAAGAAAGAGAGGTGTGAAAACAGGCTTCAGGATTCAGAAAGCCAGAAGAAAGGAGTGGGGAAATAAATAATTCAATGTATACTTATTAAATATCTGTTATTCAAAATAGTTTAATAGATTCCATGAGAAATATAGCAGGAAAAAAATACGTGACACTTAATTGTAAGGAGCTATCACCATAATATGGAAGAGAGGCTGGATCAATATCTTTATCTTATAATTTGAGAAATACAGAAGCAGAGGCCAGGAAAAACTGTTTAAATGGCAAGCAAGATATCAGATTTAGAATGAATGAAGGGCAGGGAGCATCAGTGAGCCAATGGAGCACAACATTTAACTCATTACTATCTTTTCTGTGCCCATAAAGAGTTGTAAATTATGGTTACCTTAGGCTAAGTAAAATCTGAGGAGGTCAAATAAAAGTATCTTTTCCTTAAGAAAGCAATTGTTCACAGTATTTTTCATCTTGTTTCTTACATATACATTAACACGGAGAGGAGATAGATGAAAGACAGATACAGCTAGATAGGTATATATGTAGGTAATATCTTCAGATATATTGGATCATTCATTCTAAGTTGGATGACAAAAGATTTTTTTCCTTTGAGATTTTACTGAAAATCTTAGAGGACAAAAATATCTTCAGTTAACCTTTTAATCTTGTTTTTATAATCTTTTTTCTTTCAAAATTAGATTGCCAAACGGAATTAAATGTGTATTTATGCAATAGGCTCCTTATAAATTTCCCTACACATTCAGTTCTCCAATGGTGAATTTTTACTCTAAAAATGATAGTTGTATAGTCCAAATGAATCCATGGTTCAATTGAAATAAAATAAAACAAAAATGAAATAAAAATTAAATTAATGAGGATATTATTGTTTTTCTTTCAAGGAAACAGATTTTCTTCTTTCATTTAGTCTATTATTTTTTAAGAAAAAATTCTCAAATATTAATATATTCTATACTATGTGGATCTGAAGACCTTCTGCTGATATTCACTTGGTTTATGAATGTTGTTTAAAAAGTTTATATATACATATTACGTTTGTATTTTTGCCTTGCCTGAGATTACCATGTGTAAAACAACTGGCATCTGCTTCTGCCATCCCTGAATTTTTGGCTGTGTCCCTGTCTCCAACAGTAGGCAGCCAGTCTCCTACTTTTTTTCTATTAATCACAGTCTGAAGGTATTAACTTATGAACCTTTCAAGTAAAGATCTCATCCCAGGTATTAGTCTAATAATTCTCCAGAGAGAGTTCACAAATATTTGAAATCTTATTTAAAACTTTCTATCCAGCTATAACAATATGACTTTTTTATTGAAACATAAATATAAAATCATACTAGAAAGCCTTGATAAGCTCTGTTAACTTCAAGACTGCAGTGAACTATGTCTCACTATAAATCAAGCCTTCTGTTACAATATCTGCCAACATGAAGGCACTCTTTGATTTGATTTCATAGAGTTTTCTATGCCATCTTTAATATTTAAAAAAATATAACAAATTCCCAATCCTAGCCATCCAAATTTGGTTCATGCTTATTTTTTTTTTTTACATTTTTTCCCAAATCGCACTTATATGTTAAATACACAGAATCTAATTAGTTTTTTAAAGAATAAACAACATATGACATAAATGGCTTCAATCATAATCAACTTAATTTTACTCTTTTTAATCCAGTTTTAAAGTATTTGTAGTTAAATCTATATAAGTAGACATATACCTATTTATCAAGGTAAATACACATTTATTAATTTTATGTATCAATAATGTAGCTACATTTTTGCTAGAGTAATATCTAATAATATGCATATTCAATGGATGTATGTCAAAATTGTGTATTCAAATTTACCTTTTCTTGGTCATCACTAATTTTTCTAACATATGTTTGTAACAAAAATGCTGATCAACTGTGATCATTTTCTTCACTGAAGCATTAGAGAAAATCACCACATGTTAGAAAAGAAAAAGATCAGAGAAGAAATTATTTTTTGTGAGGAAGAACAGAATTGGATTCTTTTTTTTTTTTTAAGATTTTATTTATTTGACAGAGAGAGAGAGAGGTCACAAGTAGGCAGAGAGGCAGGCAGAGAGAGAGGAGGAAGCAGGCTCTCCGCTGAGCAGAGAGCCCGATGTGGGGCTCGATCCCAGGACCCTGAGATCATGACCTGAGCCGAAGGCAGAGGTTTAACCAAGCCACCCAGGTGCCCCAGAACAGAACTGGATTCCTTTTTTTTTTTTTTAATTTATTTATTTGTGAGAGAGAGAGAGAGGGAGGGAGGGAGAAAGAGAGAGAGAGGGAGAGCATGCACAAGCTGGGGGAGCAGTAGGCACAAGGAGAAGCAGGCTCCCCGCTGAGCAAGGAGCCCCATGCGGGACTCAATCCCAGAATCCTGGGATCAGGACCTGAGCTGAAGGCAGACGCTCAACCGACTGAGCCACCCAGGTGTCCCCAGAATTGGATTCTTAAGTGCTTATGGAATCTGTACTCTTTGGAATTTCTTAGAATATAATTAAAATTCTTATTTATTTTCATAAGTAATCTACTTTTCTAAGAAGGGCAACCATGTATAATTTTTTACTTGGCCTAGACATATTTTCCTCTCCTTTTCGAAAGTTATCCTCATGCCATTTTGCTTTTTACAAAAGACCTACATTTGTACCGGCTCTCGGCTCTTTCTACCCAAAAGAAATTCAGAGTATTTTTGGTGTCATGAAGAAAGGGTAAAAGCGAAAATCATTCAGCATTTGTTTCTCAGTGAGCCATGCTAGCAAGAGCACACATTCTGAGCATCAAGAGTGGAAATACAAAGCGCCGTCCCTGGAAACCATACTAAGCATCTCGGCATCAAGTTTCTACAGCTTTGAATTGTATCTTTGACCATCTGTACTTTATCTCCATTTATTTTAGGTATCAGCAAGATGTGTCCTAAGGTAACAGAAAAACCTAAGAGAAATTATTTTGGGGGTCTGGGCCACAAACGTTTGCATATAAGTTAGTGGTAATTTATTTGCTTCACACCAGTTTGGTTTATGAAAGAAATGCTTTACTTTCAGATAGCAAGGAAGACCTTGAATATATTTCACAGACACCATTGCATTAGGTTCTTGTGGGGCACGATACTGAGGGAGTATTTTGGGATTTTTAAGATGGTGTCCTGAAATTCAGTAAGGTTCTCACCTAAGAACATAGACTAATATTAAAGTAGGGCTTAGAAATAATTTTCATGTGTTGAGTGATGTTTTCATTTCTTAGAATCTTAAATGAGAGAGAAAAAATGTAAAAAATGAAATAATTCTCTTAAATTGTTCTGAGTAAGAAGAAATAACTAATTTGACTTTTACTCTCTATTGTAATGTCGCTTTTAATTTAGCTTCCTAAATGGCTGTTGGATCTGTGCACTTTTCCTACATTCATCTTGTTCCCATTACCCATATTTGGATTACTGTGAATTCCTCCTAACATGACCAGGATAGTGGCCCCCCACTTTCTTTAATACATTCTTCATATTCCAGACACAGTTATTTTTTCTTAAATGTCAATTAAATAGATGTTCCTCATTGCTGTTATGATAAAATCCAATCACTTCCTCAATTTCTGAAAATGTATCTGTTATGCACATTAAGATAGGTTGAATGTCAACCGTATATAATATTGTCCACTCTGAAAGCAGTAGTGCTCTGATTCTTTGGTAGGAAATTTTTTTTTTCAGCAAGTTTTAATGGACAAGCCATAAAGCTGAAGTTAATTCAAACTATTTTCTTTGAGTAGGAAAAAGTAATTTAGAAGAGACAGAGCATAATAATTTTCTATTAAATCTTAAATTTGTCAACACTGAATAAAAATACATCATAGAGAGTATTTAGTTTTAATTACTTGTTATATCACTTAGAATTATAGAAGACATTTATGCCTATTGTATTATGCTAAATATAAACAAGAATTAAAAATCATTTAAATGGTAATTATAAATATAATTATAAATAATGGTAAAAAAATAAAATTATAAATTGACTATACAAAATCTTTTGTACAGTGGCAATGATACATCGGTAAATTTTTTTTTTTTTTTAAGATTTTGTTTATTTATTTGACAGAGAGAGAGAGATCACGAGCAGGCAGAGAGAGAGGTTCCCTGCCAAGCAAAGAGCCCGATGTGGGGCTCAATCCCAGGACCCTGAGATCATGACCTGAGCTGAAGTCAGAGGCTTTAACCCACTGAGCCATCCAGGTGCCTGTACACTGGTAAATCTTTACAACAATTGAATTCACTATGCATGAAATAATACTTGATCATTTTTGAAAATTTGGAGCAAACGACAATGATCAATAAATTAGTTCCAGCCACAAAAGAAACACAACAAATCTTTGTTAAATGATTTAGTGCATGATATTGTACATTGTTTTCCTTTAGGGACTCAAGACTAGGTTCCGCAAGTGAAAAATAAACTGTTCTGTAGCATCTTTCTGCTAGGTTGCAAAAGTGACTATAGTTATTAATTCATAGATCAACACAATACACCAAAAAGAGGAATTTGATGAAAAATTAAGATTAAGCCATTTGTTCCTCATACCCTTTTATGGGATAAAATAAATAATGTGTAAATAAATACTGAAGCAAATGGAATGAAAGAAATAATGTGCAAATAAAAACCTAAACAAATGGATAATTATATAAGGAAAATTGACTTCTCAACAGAAGAATGTTTCTTATTATATCCATCCAAAACAAACCTTGTTTCAGTTTGGTCTATGGAATAAATGGACCAATAATTTTAAGTTTTAGACAAAGCCATTTGGATCCTCCCTTTACCCTTTTTCCCTAGGAAGATCTGTCAGATAAATTTTTGTAGTAAACAATGTGATGCATCAACCAGGTCACAATTCAGGAATAGGACCCCCAGAGGCTACAAGGGCAGCCTCAGCTGTCAGCCCCTTCATATATAAATGAAGAAAATTACCTTACACAAGGTGGTGTCCCCTTCCCGGATGGCTTGCATTCAATGAGTGATTAATGTTGGGATATGAAGATTCAGCATCAGAACTCCCAATGACAGCTGAGGCCTTTGTGTGTCTGTGCAGCCGCATACTTCTCCCCATTTTTTTTTTTTTTTTAAGATTTTATTTATTTGACAGAGAGAAATACAGTGAGAGAGGGAACACAAGCAGAGGGAATGGTAGCGGGAGAAGCAGGCTTCCTGCCGAGCAGGGAGCCCGATGCGGGGCTTGATCCCAGGACCCTGGGATCATGACCTGAGCCGAAGGCAGACGCTTAACAACTGAGCCACCCAGGCGCCCCACTTCTCCCCATTTTTAATCCTGCTTCGCTCCTGTCCCTTTCGAGGTGTTTATACCAAGAGCAATCCCTAATAAACTGTCTGCATACTAATCTCCAACTCACAGGCTGCTTTGCAGGAGCTCAACCCAGAAAACTTCCATTCTGTACGTTCCATTACATGATAGTCTTGGTATGTATAATGTAAAGAATATATGTTTTGAAATGAGCTAGTCCTTTATTGTCTGAATTCTGTAGAGCCCTATAGTTACAGATAATTGGTTGCCTCAAGGATACCAAAAGTAACAAAGTATTTTTTTCTATCAAACAAAACATGCTAAGTGTTAAGGAATTATTATTATTATTATTATTATTATTATTATTATTATTACTCAGTACATTGTAGATCTGCTTTTAAGTACCTGAAAACCAATGCATTAAACCAATTAATACTTCACTGAAATTATCAGGAATGGTAAGGTACTAAGGAAAATAGACAAAAGTGGATTCTATTTATGGATTTGCTACTAATGGAATGTGTGACCTTAGGCAAGTCGCTTAATTTCTCTAGGTTTCTATTTTCTCTTCAGTAATATGAGCATTTGGGGGCACTTGGATAGTATAGTCGGTTAAGCATCTGACTTTTGGTTTCCACTCAGGTCTTGATCTCAGGGTTTGGAGATCAAGCCCCTGAGATTCTCTTTCTCCCTCTGTCCTTCCTGCTCATGTTCTCTCCCTCTTTCTAAAATACATAAATCTTTTAAAAAATAAGCATTTGAATCAAGATGGTATAAGTTTTCTCTCAAGAAGGTCTAACAAGGAATGGATAATTCTGAAAAAAGAGGTAAGTACATAAAATATATCCAGATGTCCAGTCAGATAACAATGTGTTCATCCAAACACCGTAAAAAAAAGAATTTGAGGTGGTTACTGAGGGGAAAAAAAGGGCTTTAAGGCTGTTGGGACAAGCTCACCACAAGTTCCTCTGTGAGCAATGTGACCCATACCCTATAATCAACACTTCAAGGCATTGCCCAGTTTCAGAACCAAATTGTTCAGTCTTCTGGTATCTTGATTAGCTATGGAAGTAAGTTTTCTTTGAGGGAAAGTAAATATTGCAATTGTGGGACCAGATTTGAAGAAGTTGCTGCGGTTTCTCCAAATTCTCTCTTCCATTTTCCTGGCTGGATAAAGATAACAGCAAATCCTAAGAGAATGTGAAAAGAGGATTGCTAACACTGTGTGAATAAAGGTAGTATGCCAACCAGTGTACTGTTGTGTGAATGTGTTTGTGAATTTTTGTTGTCTCTAAACCACTGACATTTTGTCTTGTTCATGATTGCTCCACTAATAATCATTACTCAAAGTTTAAAATTATTTTTTTTAAATATTCACCTCTCAACTCCTACCAACGTTATGCCATGAAAGACAATCAATTATATAAAAGAAAATAACTCAATAATGATCTGTAAACCTCCAAATAATTCTTTATTCTTTTAACTTCTTTTATTTTCTGTTATTGACTTTCTTTTCTATTCATGAAAAGAATTGCAGCCATCTTAATTTATCACTTGTGAAATGTATAGCTCCATATACAATTTTGTGATAGTTCTTCTTTAATTATTAAAATTATTCTTCTTTAAATTATTTCCTAAATAATGTTCTCTGTCAACATATAAACTGCATCATAATGAAATATTTGAGTATTTTTTCTTGTAGATTTATCATTTATTAAATAAATAAATTTATTAAATAAGTTTTGAGAATGAATTTTCAAGCCATTTTTAATTTCTAGCTATTAGATATAATGTCTTGAGATTAGTTTCTTGAATAGCTTTTAAGCAATTTTTGTTCACAGCTGATCAGCAGGTTGAATAGCAATTTAAATATTAGACAAATCTCACAAAGTTGATTTTGCTTTGAAATCAGAGCATTCAACTACATAAATACAATTTCCTTAAGATAAATTGTTTAAATATTTCTTGTTGCTTTCAAAGTGTATTTTTTAACAACTATTTATAGCTTAGGCAAATAATATATAAAGCATTCAACCCTTGAATATAAGTGAAATATAAGCAGAGACAAAAAAGTAGCCATTGTATTTTATTTAGTAAACATATACTATTAAATAATCCATGTGTTTATCATGTATGGGATGCCATTAATGATAAGGATATTAGGCAACTTTCTGTATTGAAATATGTAAATATAGAACAGGACAAAAATTTAGATCAGAAAACAATTTGTAGGGTGCCTGAGTGGCTCAGTGGGTTAAGCCTCTACCTTTGGCTCAGGTCATGATCCCAGGGTCCTGGGATCGAGCCCTGCATTGGGCTCTCTTCTCATGAGGCAGGGAACCTGCTTCCCCCTCTCCCTCTGCTTGCCTCTCTGCCGATTTGTGATCTTTTTCTGTCAAATAAATAAAATCTTAAAAAAAAAAAAACAATTTGTAATCCAAAAAATTTTAGAAACAAATTAATAATTTTACAAGGAACAAAGGGTACTAATATGACCAAATTTAGTATTAAAATGTGCTTCTGACTACTGGGTATTTATCCCAAAGATACAGAGGTAGTGCAAAGAAGGGCCACATGTACCCCAATGTTCACAGCAGCAATGGCCACAATTGCCAAACTGTGGAAAGAGCCAAGATGCCCTTCAACAGAGGAATGGATAAAGAAGATATGCTCCATATATACAATGGAATATTATGCCTCCATCAGAAAGGATGAATGCTCAACTTTTGTATCAACATGGATAGAATTGGAAGAGATTATGCTGAGTGAAATAAGTCAAGCAGAGAGAGTCAATTATCATATGGTATCACTTACTTGTGGAGAATAAGGAAAAACATGGAGGACATTGGGAGAAGGAAATAAAGTGCGAATTGGGGGAAATCGGAGGGGGAGATGAACCATGAGAGACTGTGGAGTCTGAGATACAAACTGAGGGTTTTGGAGGGGAGGGGGTTGAGAGATTGAGTGAGCCTGGTGGTGGGATTGAGGAGGGCACATATTACATAGAGCCCTGGGTGTGGTGCATGAACAATGAATCTTGGAACACTGAAAAAATAAAATTAAATTAAAAAAAATGTGCCTCTGTTTCTAGGTAGCCACAGTAAAAAAAAACCCCAAAAATGAAAAAACACAACCTCAATAATAAATCTCACTTTTTTTCATAAAGAACATAGGCTAGATTATTTATATAGGCAATTCTCACTGTAAATTTCAGTGAATATATTTTATTTATATTTTTTTTCCAACATAGGAAACATTGAGAAACAACATAAAACCTCTGCTACTCTGGTATTATCTTGGGTTATATATTCCTACTATGACACCTGCAGATGATCAACACTGAAGAATATTTACAACACTTCAAATACTTTAAATACTTTAAATACTGTTAAAATTCAGAGAGAGGAATTTATACTAAAAGTCATTTTTCAGCAAGTAATATAAAATGCTCTTTTGGGAAGATCATTTGAGGAAAAGGACTAAGGGCCTATCTCCTTATTAATATATTCTTTTGTCTACAGGAGTACAAACTTTATGCAAAGATCACTCCCGTGGTTAATGAATAATGGAAGTAAGCTACCTCAGAAGGGATAAAGATAATTACTAGATTATTGAGTCTTGGTATTTCATTATTTTGAATATATCTCAGGTCAGCAACATGAAATCTATGAAGAAATCCAAATGGAAAAAATGAGAAGGGCACAGGGATTTTTATTTGCTTAGAAAATAATTTTGGACATTTAGAATTTACCAGAAACTTTTAAAATAGTCTTATAATATGTAGTACAATGAAAATTTATACCATTTACTAGCTTGCCACTTAAAAATATGTAAAGTTAATGATATTCTGCTTTCTAAGACTTACATTCAGTGGAAAATAAGATTATAAATATAAATAAAATATAAGTGGATATAAGTATAAATATATAATAAAGGTATAAAACTCGGGGTGATAAATTATTAATCATCTAATTTAACATCAACAATGTAGAGATATTGTAAAAAGAAATAATTCATTCAAGATTCTCAGATGCAAATGTAGAGTATAAATATAAAGCCCTCATACAATGCAATTGTTTTTATCCCTGTCCAGTATTTTTTAGAGTATTGATTTTCTTCTGAGATGTACATATTAAAAAGGATTTAATAAATTAGCAGAGATATCACTAAAAATATACCAAGATTTTCAAATAGCTCAGAAATAAAACCAAGTAGAATGTGCTTGAGGAGTCAGATTTTGTTCAAACTCATTGAGAAAAAAGAGAAAATTAAATATAATATCTAATGATACAACAGATCTGGTAAACATGGGTAAAGAGGGAAATTTCATTTGCTCAGCCATATACCCTTAAAAATAAAAAGTTGATGTTGGTGTTAACTAGCTCTTAGTTTTTAGAAATTATTCATTCCTTTATTTGACAATGAATATACACTCAAACACAGTGTATATCACTTGGAGAAAAAAAAAATTATAAAACTTGGCCCCTGAACATAAATGGCTCCCATTCTAAGAAGAAATTTAGAAATAACCCTATGAATTAGAACCAAGAACTATAGGTAGCTGAGAAAATAGACATGGGGCATCCACCCTGTCTCCTTTTTTTACTTCTTCTTTATGTGTCCCAATCCATTCTTTAGAATTACATTTTTAAAAGTTAATCACCTCATATGGTACCTTTGTATTACATCCTCTAAGTATAGAATGATTTCTATCTATCTATCTATCTATCTATCTATCTATCTATCTATCTATCATCTATCTATCCACCTATCTATTTATATCTATTTATTTTTCTATTCTATTTTCTATTCGCTAATTATTAGCATAAATGATTTTTCCACTTTGAATAAATTCCATACTGCTTTTTCCTTCCTTACAGCCTCACAGGATTTCTTTCTCTCCTCTCATCTGACACTACTCTTCCCCTTGCCTTCTAGACATTTTTGGGCTGTTTCCAGATACATCAGATTTGCCTTAAGCCCTTTGGACTTGCTTTTTCCTCTACCTACACCTTCATTGCTCAGATCTTCCCACAGCCATAGACGATTCAGGTGGCAACTCCTATGATGCTGCACAGAAGGATTTATAAAGATCATCCTCTCCAAATTTTCCAGTTTTCTAATGACTACTGTATTTTTACAACTTTGATTTCTTTGTAGCAGTTATTACTGTGTGAAATTATATTTGTATATATTTACTTCTTTTTGATTTGACCTTCTCCATTAAAATTTAATTTTCTTGATAGCTTAGACACACCAGACATGGTATGTCTGGTTCACTGCCTTATCCCTAACTATTAGAATAATTTTGGCATCTATCTATCTATCTATCTATCTATCTATCTATCTATCTATCATCTATCTTAATAGAAAAAAAGATGTTGAAGTGTTTAGCAAATGAATGAGGAGCCCGTGCTGGGCATGAGAAGAGTCTTAAAGAATGAGTAGAACTTAACCAAAACACAGTCATCCTTAGTTGGTATTGATAATGTGTTAATATCAGGTCATTAAATGTTACAAATGCACCATACTAACATAAAATGTTAATGACAAGGCAAATTGGGTATGGGACATATGAGAAAACTGTATTGCCTCCTCAACTTTTCTGTATATCTAAAACTGTCTGAACAATGACGTCTATGTAAAGCAAAGTCATATACACAAAAAAGTGATGGAAATACAGTGTCATGGCAGAAGATCAAATGATGTCGAGAATGTCTCTTGTCACTTCAATACAAAGCCTACTGTTTTTACTTACAGAGGTAAGGATATAATCTGATTCAGTTTGGGTTACCCAGAAGTAAATCCTGATATAAGCATTCATGTGGCTGAGTGATGGTAGGTATGATTCCTACTGGACTAACTGGCAGGGAAGAGAGAAGTGAAACTAGGAAGAAAAAAAATGAGCACAGGTGGGTTTTGAGCAAAGTCTCATGGAGGGTAATTGGGTCCCCCAGGGAGACCTGCAAACAGTGTGAGTCATTTTTCAGAATATCTTTAGGAAAACCAAGAGAGATGGAGAATTTATACACCACAGTTACTGGTTATACCTGCTCGAGGTGAAATTAGGTACTCTAAATTTCCATAAATGTCCAACTAGGGTGAGGCAGACAAGTTTGGGCAGCCTGAGGCTACCTCCAGACAAAAACACAGGTGCTGGCTGTTGGGAGTGCAATCATCCTGAAAGCTAGAAATTATAAAAAGATCTAAGGAAACTTATGGAACAATGACACTTATTTAATTGTACAGATTAAAATCTTTGAGTTATCTACTTAAATTCTACTAGTCTACATAACTCGGATTATTTCAAAAGAAAGATTCCTACTGATTGCAATCATATTGGCCCAATTGGTTTTACCATCTGAATTACCCTAAATGTCTAACTGTAGTGGTACATTTTCCTTCCTCTATGTTAATAAGTGTCAAAATTTAGAATACATCACATTGCTGTGCTTGCCCCTGGAGTTTCTGATTCAAAAGGTCTGAAGTGGGGTTTAAATTTGTATTTATAAAGTTCTCAGGTGATACTACTAATCTGAGGTACCACCATTCCTCTACTGAGGATCCCTAAAATATCATTGATGGTTATTTTGAATACTAATGACTACTTTAAGCTATGAATGTGCTTGTTTTGCATAAAGAATATTGGTTTTAGTAACTGCGGAGTCTTATAATGTTTCATCATATTAAAAAAAACCCTCTGATTTCATTTTAATGATTAGAATATATTTTACACTTTTATAACATATCCTATTAAGAGAATTGATGGCATAGCTTTTTTGTTTATTTTTACAAATATCTTGCCCGTATTTAAGAAACAAGAGATTGCAAATGCAGTAGCCATTTAAATGTGTTTTGAAAGAAATGGTATGTCTACTGACAAAAGCTACTGACACTTGGGTTATAATTGTTAAATAGTACACATGCAAAAAAATATGAAACCAATCAAAGAATACACTGTAAGAAAATGAAAGGACAAACAACTTAATTTTTTATTCCTTAGTGGAATCTCGATAGGATATGAATTTTTTGGTTGCTCTTAGCTAATGCATTTCTACAAATTCTTAAATTAGAAGGATTAATAGATTACTTGTAATATTTTACTTTCACTTGAAATATTGGGTAAACTTCCATTTCAGATGAAAAATAAATTAACTCTGTAAACTGTACTTTGTGTATTAGAAAAATATGTCCATTAATCAAAATGCCTAAAAATAATTTTCTACTTTTACAAATCCCAGGCTACAAAGATGAGATCTAGAGTTACTTACAAAGAATTACTATGAAAAATTATAGTTTCTTTCAAATGAAAACTAGCTGTAGTAAAATCATCCGTAGATATTCTTATAACAAGCTGCCATAAAGCTCAATCTTACTTAGCACTTTCCATGAATAAAGGTTTTTTACTGGGATTCTGTTTAAGTATTGGGATTCTCTACTACTTACTTAAGTATGTGTTATAAAATAGTCTCCTTGTTCTTTTAATTATCTTGCTCTCTGTACCATTTGAATTCAGTTGCGGATTTGACTTTTTAGTATAACCTTAGTTTGGTATACTTAGTATAGCCTTAGTTCCTTTTTCTTTGTCCATAAGCAATTGAATATAGACATTTGTTCAATCTTTTAAGAATGTCTATTAATTCTTATTAAACATAATATATATATTATTAATTCTTACATATAGATTATTTGAATATATTAGAATTGCTGTGTGATTGCATTTTTAACAGTAATTCCAAGTTTATAATGGCAACTCTAAGGGGTCCCCTCTTAATTCTTGAATTAATAGTCATTCATCATTAGGGGGCATTGACAGCTATTTGATATTCTTCATAGGCAGAAAAAAATACAATTTGAACAAAGTGCTGTGGATCACAAAGAATACTAGAAATATTAAGATCAGAATCTTAATCAACTGTTTAAAATCTCTATTATTTACATGCCAAATCTCACATATGCTTCAGCATTTTAAAAAAAATTAAGCTAGGAAATAAATAAAAACATAGATCTCTAAAGACCCAAGAAGTACACTGGAGGTAATACAGTGAACCTCAGCTACCTTAAGCACATCTTTTGTTAACAGCCTCAGCTCACTTTCCTTAAGTGTACTACTGCTGACCCTGGCCCAGGCACAGGGGCTGAAGGATTGCGAAATGTGCATCAATCAGCAGAGCATCTTAGGGATGCTCTACAGAGCTCACTTAGCTGCTCATAGTTTGCAGAACTTGCTTGACAAAGATTTATTACCAGCACAGTGGCTTGATCAGAACCCACTGCTCCTACTGGAAGTTTCCAATCACAGAATACTTTTTGTTTCCCTAAGAGATGAGAATTACCTATAACATAAAAATATACATTGTAAACTCCTGCAAGGAGATTTATGGAGAAACTCATCCCCATTCCATTTGGCAGTCCCACATTTGGGCAACTTGAATTGCAATATTTTCTGATACTTTCCCATCTTCAAACCTTTTTTAGTTTAGATTTCATTTTTCTAGCAAAAACCAATAGAAATACATTTTATATATATCATGACGTAATTTTTTCTGAATATCTTCTTTATACTTATTGTCAGTTTAAACCCTCCCACTTTTTTTCAAATTATTTTTCTATCTCCTTACCCTTTTTCTGTTTTCAGTATGTATGCCTAGGTCAACCTTGCTCTTTCTAACACCTCGGATTGCTCTCCCCATTCTATCCCATCACTCACTAACCAATTACAACCTGCCCCTCACTAGCATTATTGATATGATGCAAACTGGATTATACAAGAATAAAACATATGAGCTTTGATTGGGTTGAAGATAAGAGTGTGAGGATTAGAGGCTTTCCAAGACCACTTTGGAGACAACTCTGTGAATGTGGGTTTAAAAGGAAAACAAATGGATAGAAAGAAACAAAGTATTCAGAAAAAAACAGTGCTAAAATGGAGGTGCCTAGGGTTTCAGCAGTATTTCTTAATTAAATTAATCTGTTCAAAATTACATTATAATTATAACTGATATACATGGGAAACTTTGAAGTTAAGCAGACTTTCAGAAGACGAATAAAACTTGGCCTTTTTTTTTTTTATCATATATACTCATTGTTAACAGGTTTTTTTTTTTTCCTTTCTTGGGATATATTATATAAATCTATAGTCCTTATTGTCAATAAAAAATGTCCATGAGATTATAACGTGCATACTATTAAGTAACTTTCTTTCATACCTAAAGAATATTTTCATATTAAATAAAGTTATACCTCATCCTACTGAATGGCTGTATTGTGGCATGCATTCCACAATACTACTCTGTGTTCCATGTGATTCATAATACATCTGGTTCCATAGTAATACAAACCAAGCATTTTAAGTATTTCCCCTCCTTGGTAATATAAATTCTTCATTACAGATCCTTATACTTGAACATATCCATAGAATAAATTCCTAGAAGTTGATTTGCTGGTGCCAAAAATTATGTGTCTTGGGTCTATCACACATATTTTCTCACAGTTGGTTCCTTGACATGAAGGACCCAGTTTAATGTCACCCTCTGGGGACTGTTTGGGCAACATAGTACTTTTCTCTCCTCTCACTCTATTTTATTTCTATCATTGCACTTATCACTAAGTGACATATTCTTTTAACACCATAAGTCATTGTCAGCTGACTTCTATCACTAGAGTGCAAGTGCTCTGAAAACAGAGACTTGTTGATGACTTCTTCACCATGTGTATCAGGCACACAGTAGGCAGTCAACAAATAGTTGTTAAATAAATAAAATGATCACTACTAGTATCATGGTAACATGTTACGACATTTTATTTGCCACTAAGAAGAGAATAAACAATAATAGGCATGTGGAGTGTTTTGAGTTTCAACCCTTGGGCCTCTTCCTGTTATTCACTGTCTAGGTAACCCCATGTAGTTTTATGGGTTTAAATATGATTTATCCACAATTGACTCCTAAATGTACATTATTTGCTCAAATATAAACTCCAAAGTCATATAACACACTCTATAATACAACTCTACCTGGACACTGAGTAGGCACCTCAAAATTAACATGTCTAAAAGCAAATTTCTATTTATATTACCATTTGTTCCTCCCACAAGCTTTCCCAGGTCAGTAAATGACAACTTGATTCTTTCTGTTGCTCAGGATAAAACCCTTGCTAATATCTGTGTCTCCTCATTTGTAAACCACCAGCAAATTCTTCTGGTATTCCTTCAAGGATCCATGAAAAATTCATTCTGAAATCTATGCCACCATTTCTTATCATCT
>CM053608.1:77889056-77901240 GCA_028646535.1 Procyon lotor | reverse complement strand
TGAGTCCCTTTGTTATAATATACAATGTAATATAGTATAATATGATACGATACAATGTACTATCCACTGTGTATATAAGCTCATACCTTTTTTTTTTTTTTTTTTAGGGAGAGAGAAAGAAGAAGAGCAGGTGTACATGATGGGGGGAAGGGGTGGGGGATGGACAGAGGGAGAGAGAGAATCCTAAGTAGGTTCCATACTCAGTGCAGAGTTCACATGGGGCTTGAACTCACTACCCTGAGATCATGACCTGAACCAAAATCAAGATTTGGATGCTCAACCAACTGAGCCTTCCAGGCACCCCAAGGCTCATACATTTTTTGTCATACACTCCCAACCATGGCATGAGTTTTATGTCTGTCTGCATTTCCCTATCACATCTATTTACTATCATCATACCTTTTCAATATTCAAACTCTCCAAAGTTTCCCTGCACTAACCTATCTTTCTTCATTTAATATATCAAGATCAACTTTTCACAAAAATTATTCCAAAGGAAGTTATCTGTAGATTGTGTTCATTAGTGGTATGTTAAAAAATGTCAGTAGGTACATATAATCATAAATATAAAAATGAACAAGTATTTTTTTATTTCAAAAGCATAATACACTAATATAGATCATTAAAAAATTAAAAAAGAAGAAGCCAACAAGTGGTTTTCCCCAAAATAATTTGACTATGGGAATTTTTTAACTTTCCTTATCTTAGGGCATGCTATTTGGGAACTGCAGTTTTAAATCAATGTACACTGAATCTATGTTCTTTTAACAAATAAACATGCAGTTTCATAATATTTAGATTTAAATTTCACTCTGCATCTCTCTCTATGTCCTCCTATGCATGTATGTGTGTATATGTGTGTGAGTGTGTATGCTACATAAATAAAACAGTACTGCTAACAGTAGACCCTTCTAGCCCAATATGAAAGACCAAAAAAAAAAAATTTATTACTGGATTAGTATTAACAGATTTGTATGCCTATAAATTAACATAGAAGTGACAAAAAAGTTAGGGCAAAATGTCACACATTTCATACAGAAAAGCAGGAGAAAGAACAGTAATTTCCTTATTTATGACAAACAAAAGGGGCTCCCCCTTGTGACAATAATCTGTAAATCTGGAAGACCCCTGAGTTAATTCTAAACATGGGTTTTTACAAACCTAAGGTTATTTGAGAAAACCTCTAGATTATCTAGATATCCCTTGGGTATGTCTCTTCATTATCAAAATTGGAGACAAACCCCTGAAGAGATTTATTTCTATTCCAAAAATTAGAATAAAAAAACTCAGATTCAAACTATCTCCAAAGAAACACTCTTTAAAAACCAGGGAAGATGAAGATAATTTAGTGACTTCTTACAAATGGAGAAAATAATTTTCATTTACCGTTACAGTATTTCCCATTGTTCCACAAGTTGTAAACTCAGCAAACAAAATAAACTATTCCTTGATTTTCTTTTTTCTTCTATTCTTGCCTGATTCTACTGATTCATTTCTGGAACTTTTATGTTATTGAGCATTGTTTTTTTTCACTGAGTATAGTGTTCTATAAGGTGAGTCCTTGATAAATATTGTTCTATAACTTACTTTCTAAAGTAAACCCCTGAAAACTCTAGAATAAAAATTGCTCCAAAATCTCAAAGCATAGTACAGATGAACAGTAAATCATGTCATATTAATAGTGATATCCTATATTTCTTATAATATTGGATTATTATATATATATATAGTGTCATCAGATTGGTAATAGAGTTTTATTTATTATTTATTTATTTTAGAGTTTTAAGTCAACAAAATGTATCATATATTTTAGATTAAAATCCCACATCACATTATCATTAACAAGTCTTTTGGAGTGAATGAAATGATCGAATAAAATAAATATTAAACTGAATCCATAAGACATTATATTGGGCTAAAGAAATGCTAAATAATGTTAATGCTTCCTATGCTAAATGATCTGTTCTCTGTAATTTAATTAATATTAGAATGCACCAATTGTAAATACATTTACATTGCTGATATGGTACAAACTTGAGGAAGCATTGGACCAAGAAACAAGCAGCTAGTAAAATTAAGAACTGTGATCTTATCTGCTGTGTTATTGCTGACACAAGATATTACACATGCTGTAGAATTGTGATTATAAAGCTGTTAGCACATCCATAAAATTTGGGGCAAGTTTCAAATTTTGAAGGAATAAAAAAAACGATATGAGGCCATTCACTTTTCAGGGGGTGAAGAGAGGGGGGAATTTGAGGGACTTTTGGTATTCATCAATTACAGAAACCTATTTCTCTTCTGATTAGAGTCACAGAGGTGGCTGACTTGACTGAGAAGTTGTCAGGTATTAGAAAGAACACAAATGTTATTTATCCAGCAGTATAACAACACCAAATAAAAGAAAGAAACAAATTAAAACCCCCCAAATTTAAAGTTGATCCCAAATTGTACAGCAGCTATCAGATTCTTCTCTTCTCCATCCATCCTACCACCTTAAGAATTGATATGGGGGGGGTGGTGTTTATAAATGGCAGGCTGGTCCAAGTCTCTGGCACCAAGATTCTTTTGAGTTAACAAATAATCAAAACCTAGTAGATTCAGGAAAAGCTCTTTTCCTCCCTGTCAACTGCCTAAAAATAATTTAGATAGAGGATCACTCCAGGAAGAGAGCTATCACCATACATAACTCACTATGATATAAACTATGTATGGTAGACAGGGAGGAATCTAACAAGGCCTGTTTGATCGAGCTCCTGTCTTTGTCCCATTGTTTCTGAGTGACCCAACAAACATTTGTTTGCTAAACATTTACTCTTTTTTATTCTTCCTTTGATTGCATTCTTTCCTTCCTTTCCTTCCTTTGAAGTCTCAGACCACTACCCCTTTTCTTTAGTTCAGGATGACATAGGTACCTCATTTACTTGACTGTCTTTGGAATGTCTGCGTGGGTTCCTCATGCATATGCAATTAAATTTGATTTTCTCCTGTTAATTTGTCTCATGTCAGTCTGATTCCTAGTCTGGCTAAGACTTGAAGGTGACAGAGGTTGTTGCTCCCTGGCAATATCCAGGTGGGAATTCTTTCTTTCTTTCTTTCCTTTTTTTTTTTTTTTTAAGATTTTATTTATTTATGAGAGAGAGAGTATGAATGTGAGGAGAGGCAGTCAGAAGAGGAGAGAGAAGCAGGCTCCCACTGAGCAGGGAGCCTGATGCACGGCTAGATCCCAAGACCCTCAGATTGTGATCTGAGCTGAAGGCAGATGTTTAACTGACTGAGCCACGCAGGTGCCTCTCCAGGTGGGGATTCTTTAGGAATGTTATGAGTGATATATTGTTCTATGGGATTACGGAAGATAATGAAGCACTGACAGTGATCAAGTCTGATGCTTCATGCTAGTATATTTGGAAGAAAGGTCATATACAAGTGGCTGAGTATAAAGGACCATGAGAAGAAAAGCAGTGTAACTACTCACAAACATGTAGCATTTTTAAAATACTCATTGTCATTTAATTAACACTACATGGATTTATTCCTCCAAAGTATTCATATTTATGAATTCATCTGATTATATCCATTGTCTATATTATTTTGTTGAAAATTATGATATTGCCAAATCTTTAGCATACTTTTACTTCCTTTTCTCCTTTAAGTTGTATATTAGCTAACACACTCATTAAGAATTCTTCTTTGCCCCATTAACTGTCAGAAAGTGAAGAGTTTGATTTCTGATGCTGTTGGGACCAAGACCCAGTTTGCATTGCAGTTGACCTTTTCTGCAGGCCCTCAATAAAACAAAACAAAACAAAAAGATGTGGAGGATATCGTCAAACTGGTTGGAAAACATTCCCTTTGAAGGATTCCACTTAAAATAAAAGTAGTATAAACCAAGCATCACAGAATCTATGAATACTTGCTTTCCTCTGCAGCAAATATACTTTGAATACAAATTGTGCATTGGGCCCTATACTAAGTGGTATGGATATGAAAGTAAAGTGTAGGGGCACCTGGTTGGCTCAGTTGGTTAAGTGTCTGCCTTTGGCTCAGGTCATGATGCCAGGGTCTTGGGATGGAGCCCCACATCCGGGTTCCTGCTCAACAGGGAGCCTGCTTCTCCCTTTTGCTCTGTTCCTACCCGTGCTTGTGCCCTCTCTCTCAATCTCTCTTTCTCTGTCAATAAATAAATATTAAAAAAAAGGAAAGAGAAAGAAAGAAAGAAAAAAGAAAGAAAGAAAGAAAGAAAGAAAGAAAGAAAGAAAGAAAGAAAGAAAAGAAAAGAAAAGAAAAGAAAAGAAAAGAAAAGAAAAAAAGAAAGAAAGAAAGAAAGAAAGAAAGAAAGAAAGAAAGAAAGAAAGAAAGAAAGAAAGAAAGAAAGAAAAAAAGAAAAGTGCAAAGCATAATTCATATTTTCAGTGCAAGCACACTTGGGAAGCATAAGTGGGAAATAGGCCCATAAAACAGATCATTACTATTTAGTGTGCTAAGTGATACACTCTTTCCAACAACATGCAAAGAAAACTATGGCAGGAGACTAAATATCCATGAGGAAAGTGAGAAAGGAGCTCCTGAGGGAAGTAACGTTAGAAATGAGCTGTGAAAGATAAGTAAGAGTTTCTCAAGCAGAGAAAGAGTCATGGGGAAAAAGAGTAGTAGTTCCAAGAAGAGAGAATAGAGACTCTCCTCTCCCTTCCTCCCTCCATCTTTCTTTCTTTCACACACACACACAGTATAGAAATATGAGTTGATTTTTTTTTTTTTAAGTTTTATTTACTCAAGTAATTTCTAGACCCATTTTGGGGCTTGAACTCATAACCCAGAGATCAGGAGTCCTGTGCACTTCCCATTAAACCAATCAGGCACCCTTGAATGTTTTTGTTTTTTTTTTTAAAGGAGTTTCAGGAGTACTGAATATGTAGGCCTCTTTGAGGGTTCAGATCTTAATTTCTAAGAGATTTCCAAATGGGCAAAGAATTTGAACCAGACTGTTCATGAGGACAGCCTCAAAGACAGATTTTTATAAGGCACAAGAATTTCAGTGAATTAAATTTTGTATTTCTATACATTTCCTCACATCCACAAAGATGTCATCTGAAGTACAGTATTCTGAGGACACTTGTTCTGTCTATCCATTGCTTATAGAGGGACTGGCCATTGCTTAAGGGCAAATGGGAGTATTGACCTTTTATTTGTTTTGGCTTCTGAGTCAGATTCAGTATAGATAAGATTATCCTGAAGGTTTTAAAAATACAGATCTAAAGGGGCACCTGGGTGGCTCAGTGGGTTAACGCCTCTGCTTTCAGCTCCGTTCATGATCTCAGGGTCCTGGGATTGAGCCCCGCATTGGGCTCTCTGTTCAGCAGGGAGCCTGCTTTTCCCTCTCTCTCTGCCTACTTGCGGTCTCTCTCTCTCTCTCTGTCAAATAAATAAATAAAAATCTTAAAAAAAAAAATACAGATCTAAAAAGCAATAGGTTATGAAAACTTTTAACACTTTCCGTCTATTAAAATTAGTAAGCGTCTTCAGTTCTCAAACCTAAGTCCTAAAGGAAACCATGAATCTGATATTGAAAGTACTTTTGAACTACATTATATTATGATTGAATAAAAGAGATGTGACATTATAACTAAATTATGTAAGCTGTTTCTCCTTGAGATATTTTGTGGTTCAAAGAAATGTGGTTATAAAAACATGCTTGTTTCTGGTAAGGAAAATGTGCCTGCTTCACTAAATAGAGATCTAAAAGAAACTAGATGATCATTTGAATTTTGGACATACACATAAAAGCCTAATATGCATGACATCTGTTACCCTCCACTAAACAACACAGATGTGAATGGCTATAGTAGCAAGCATTTGGAATACAATTTGAGAAAAGCAAATATTAAAATACCAATATTTTAAGAAAAAATTGCATTAAAATTATAGTTGCGTCAAGTTACCTAAAAAAAAGGAATAACACGAGTTAAAAATTGATGATGCATTCTACCAACATATTAAAATACACTCCTCTCTTGTTTGTAGAAAGTTTCAAACATACTTAAAAATATTAACTTTTTTAAAAAAATGGGCTTTCAGAATAATCCTTTGTATTGAAAAAAACAAAACCAAAAACAATTACTAGGTTTCTTCCTGATCAACTTGCTGGCTAACTAAAATAGAAAGGTATCACACAATTCAAAATTAAGTGTTATCTAAGTTCACTTTAATAAATATACAATCAGCATAAACATGAAATTGTTAGTATGGAAAATTCACATAGTTTTCTCTTTTGAAAAAATATCAATTATTGATACAGTATATATTTATTTAAACATTTACAGTTAATTTTTTAATTTGTTTATTTTTTTCCCCAAAGATTTTATTTATTTATTTATTGGAAAGACAGAGAGAGGGAAAGCATGGGGATGGTGGGGCTTGATCCCAGAGGTGAGCTGAAGTCAGGCACTTAACCATCTGAGCCACCCAGGTGCCCCTACAGTTAATTTTTATTAAAATCTTTTTTGTTTCACTTAGTGACATTGCTTATATTATTTTTTAAATTAAAAAAATATAATAAACATGAAATAAGCAGGATAGGTATGGAATATATTCAACCAAAAATGGAAATTGTAAGATGAGAGTGATTGTTTTTTAAACTAATCTTACTAGCTTCAACTTAATTAAGTACTCTCTTTGACTTGAATGCTAAAACTCTCTTCACTCTATAACAGTTAAACGGTTCAAAGACAAATCTATACATGAAAAAAATTAGCTGAGTAAAAATACTTGAATACAGTCTCCCCAAAATTTCACAGTTGACATAAATAAAACCATTTGGTTTACAACTTCTTCATTTCAAACAAAATCTGATAATCTGACCCAAAAACAAAAAAATCTAAGTTTCATCTTACTAACATAAAGTTATTCGATTCCTTTAAAAAAAAAAATGATCTCTCTACATAAACACAATTTTTAAGTCAAGGGTATAAACAATTAAAATAAATTTAAAACTGAAATGTATATGCCCAATCTTTCCTCAGAGAATATTTTTTGAGAAACATAACAGGTAGATTTTTTTAAAGATATTTTCCTAGATTATCTCGTTTGAACCTTCTAAACACCCTAAATACTTCCTTTAATCCTCTTGGATTTAAAAATCAGAAACTAAAATTTTTAGAGATTAGTTAAAATATCAAGGAAACATGGATTTGTAAATGATAGAGAATATGGGATCAAAATCAGTTAGTTTTTACTTTTTTTTCTTCTTTTTTCAAGCACCAACCTGGCATTGAAAAAAAAAAACCAAAAACAACTCACCCTAAGGAACAATTTTTGGACTATTAGTACAAGTCTCTATATTAGCATTTTAAAAACTGCCCGTGTTTCTTGAGGATGACTTATATTTTATTGTTTTGTGGAAGATTCCCATAAATCATTTATATTTGAAATGCTGACTTAACATCATAATAACTTTCCTGCCCCCAAGAAACTTCTTCACAACTAAGTTAATTCATCTTTGTTTAGTTATGTTTTTATAGGTTAAATGGCTGCTTTTATTTGACAAATTAAGCACTTCAGAATTTATTATTGGGTCTTGGTTTTAATGGTGTAATTTCATTGCAGTTCTCTCAATGCTCCTATAAAAAATAAGTAGTTTTGAGGTTTGAAATAAAGCTGGAAAGTTAAAAGTGCTGTTCATATGATCAAGTAAGGCATTTAGTAAATAAATGTGGTTCATAAAATGAACAATCGTATCTTTTTAATGTTTTTCCTTATAAAAATTTTCAATACATAATTCTAATTGGGAATCCGGATTTTCTATGTATTATATTATATTGTCTCTATTTCAACTATCTTAAAATAATACTTACATTTTAAAAATAATTAAAATAATCTGAACTAAATTTATCCAGAGATAAATAAATAATCATGTCAATTTTCATATAAATAGACCAAAATGACTAAAAAATGCCATTTATAAAGTTAACCCAAAGTGGCTTAAATCCATATGATGAATTTTTTTTTTTAATATTTTATTTATTTACTTGACAGAGAGAGAGATCACAAGTAGGCAGAGAGGCAGGCAGAGAGAGAGGGGGAAGCAGGCTCCCTGCTGAGCAGAGAGCCTGATGCGGGGCTTGATCCCAGGACTCTGAGATCATGACCTGAGCTGAAGGCAGAGGCTTTAACCCACTGAGCCACCCACTGAGCCACCCAGGCACCGCCATATGATGAATTAAATAGGTAGTCGATTAGGCATCATGAGTTGAAGTCACATTTAATTAAACCTGTACTTGGAAATATATGTGTACTAGGACTAAGAGGTAAGGACAGTGACCATGAAGCACCATCTTTTGAAATAAGAAACCTTGGAATGCAAGTCCCTCCACATACCCTCCTTCTCCTCCATCAATGCTAAGTAGTCAGATAAACTTAGGAACAACTGCAAATAAAAATCTCTCCTTGATGATTTTTGTTTGTTTAATACAAGTTTTACTAATGTGTTATTATTTCAGCAAAGTTATTGCAACAAGCTTAAAAGACAGACAGACACACTCTTACAGGCTCCAAAGGAACAAAGGAATTTTACACAATTCAAATATTTCATAGATCAATGGAATTTACAGAATAACAGATCCATAAAAGAAAATTAATCTGAAAATTTGAATCCAGTATTATCCCCTACGATACCTCTGAAAGTAACACTTTTAACTGTTCCATTCTTTTCTAATATAATTCTGAACTTTCTCCCCAAAGCAGTGCTCTCAAACCCCAGAGATGAAGGAAGGGCATAAGAAACCCTGATTCTAAGAACATACAGCCAAAAGAACTGGAAACACTGACTCAGATTTGAGAGTTTTAGTTGGAAATCACTTAACTTACTGTACTTGAAGCAATGATAAGATTTCTGTGCACTGAATACTGTATATGTGGAAAGTCTATGAATCATAAGGCTTGCCAGTAGGGATAGTTAAAAATTAACAATCCACAGTATTATTCCTATCATTTTTTCTCATAAATTATACTTATAACAAAACCATAATTAAAATATTTATTATACTTGCTTATTACACATTCAGGGACACAAAAGGGACATTTATGTGTTGATGGTTTAGCATCCACTTTATTGCACTTACTTATTTTTGTAAGGAGCACTCAACACATACTACATCTTCCCAACATTCAAGGTAATGCAATAATAACAAAATTCTCCAAAGAAAAATAACTGGAAATTTCATTAAATACTGCTTTAGTTAAGAATAATTGCTATCATAAAACAAACAACATTATACATTATTTTTCCAATGAGTTTCAGTTTGACAAACTGAACAGCAGAAACAGATCTTCAAGGTTTTAGTCATGGCAAAACTGGTAGTTCTTCGAAATCTGAGAGATGCATTAACAAACCACAGACACAGCCTACCTTTCACCAAAATCCTGGAGAAAAGCATTTTATGAGTTTGGGGGAAATGAGACTGAACACCGCCTAAGATATGACTTAGAGAAGTCAAGAGCGTCCTGGGAAGCTGGCCCAAGGAATGAAGAGAACCAGTGGTACTGGTGGCAAATAAGAAAGAAACCTTGTATTAGGCTAACCAGTGGCTTATTTTATTAATGGCTTTGAATAAAGGACATGAAATGCTTCATTGTGTTTTCTTAGAAACTACTCAAAAGATTACAGAGTCCTACACATTTTAGAGACACAAAGTGGATGCTAAGTGACTAGAGGTCACTCCAGGTGCGTAACATTAGAAAGTCAGTCCTTGGAGTAAATGGCACCGTGGCTCTGGCAGCAGATACAAAGGAAGGATGCTCTGGGAAGGAAGTAGGGGACACTCTGTGATTGGCCAGTGAATGGACGAGGGTCCCAGCTGGAGGTGGGATCTTTAATTCTACAGTTTATCTTCCACTGTTCATGCCTATGTCTTCATAAATGGTGATTTCAATCCAAACAGTCCTCACTCAATGGGATCCGTCAGGAGAAGGCCTTGGGGAGCATATATCTTCTCATCCTGCTCTTGAATGTGTTTGGACACTTTCTTCAGAACCTTCTCATAATGAGTTTCCATGTGTAAGAAGATGGTGTATGCTGTTAAGCTAAACAGCCTTCGAAATAAGATTGGCCCCCGAGCTTCTCAGCTTGTGCATAAAGGTTATTTAGAGTTTGAACTGTTTCTTCAAACAGCTACCTATCAATCTGGTTCTCCAGCTCCACAGGGAGCTTGGTCTGGAATGGGCACTGTGTGCCACAGCTATAGTCTCGCTGAATGAGCACCTTCCCTGGACACCAAGCCTGCTGTGGCTTCAGGGTGAGGACAGGACAGGCACACCATCTCCTCTGCTCTCCAGTTGAAGTTACAAGCCCACCCCTCACCCCCCCATGATAATCCTGATATCATAAGCATATTAGTGATCCTAGAAATCCTCCTTAGGTGTTTTTTTTAATTCTGTTTAACTTTATTCAAATCAAAAGTATTTGACGATGGAATTTTTTAAAAATCACATTCTGTGATTTATATCAATAGTCTCTGTAAAAACATTTTTTGAAATGTTATGGAATGTATATAATTATCAATAGTAATGAGCAATGTATGTAATTAATAAGCTTTTGTTATGCATCACAATGATGTGTTGACTATTTTCAATAGATTCTCTTATACAATGAATACAGCAATCTTAGGAAGGTATTTATTGCTATTTCCATTTTCCAGGGGAAGAAACTAAGCCTATGAAAGTTCAGATGACAAGCCCAAAGGCACACAGTTGTCTGAGAAAGTAAGCATGTATTGTTTCCAAATGCAAACTTGAAAGAGAAATTTATGTAGAATTTTTAATAATAGCAGTATTTTGTTTGACTAATACTTTACATTGATTAGAAACCATAAAGGTATGCTAAACCTGACAGAGTATTCAAAAACCACCAACAATGAGGTATTCTAATTTAGTGCTCCTTCTAAAAATAAGAAAAATGACTCTAAAAATTGATTTGGAAGTGTTACAGAAGACATTGCCAGCTAGAACACATAAGCTTGGAACTTACTACAAGTAATTTAGGATAATAAACTCTTAAGGGTAGCTCAAATTATTGCAGAAATAAATATGACAAATATCATTTACTCATGTTTAACCTATAAATCACGTTGCCAAAAGATGACCTGACATATAACTGTTACTGTTTTAAGTGATTAAGCAAATATGTTGATACTTCTTTCATGATATCTATTTTTTCTATTTCTTCCTTCCCATTTTCCTTGCAAGCATCCTAGTTATAACCTGTGTACTTTTTCTTTTCTTTTTTTTCTTCAAGGTTTTATTTATTTACTTGAGATAGAAGGAGTGCATGAGAGAGAGCATGAGCAGAGGGAGAGGGAGAAGCAGACTCCCAACTGAACAGGGAGCCAGAGGCAAGGCTCAGTCCCAAAACCCTGAGATCATGACCTGATCATGACGAAAGGCAGGCACTTAATCAACTGAGCCCCCAGGCACCCCACAATCTGTGTTTTAATTGACAATGATATATATCTCATCTGCAGTCTTTTTGGTCTCCATTTCTCTCTACACTTCTTGCACATTAAAGTTTTAAAAGGAATATGTCCTGAGTGGGTACATTCCATTGTAAGTATGTTCAAAATGGTCACACTATTTAGACCTATGGACCCCTGGGGTTCATGCTAACTGACTCTGTGGATGGGAGGTAAGGAGAAGGAAGATGATTTTAATTAATAGTTTTTGACCATTGGAAACATGGGGGAGGGGCATCTGGGTGTCATGGTCAGTTAGGCAACTGACTCTTGATTTTGGCTCAGGTTGTGATCTCAGATTGAGCCCCACAGTGAGCTCTGGGCTTAGCACTGAGACTACGTAAGTTTCTCTCTCTCTCTCCCTCTACCCCACCCCACTGCACTATCTCTCTCTCTAAAATAAATAAAACAAATCTTAAAAAAAAAAAGGAAAACATGGAGAATCTGGGACTATATTCAAGGACACCTCACTCAGTCATGTGATCTTCCTTTTATGCCCTATTTTTTCTAACTTTAGGATTTATCTATCCTACCTTGTCATCCATTACATTATAATAGTTCTGGAAGAGCAAGGAAAATGGCCATAATAAATATATACAATGTGTAAAATAAACACATATATTGAATATCCACAATTACTAATGTGGATATGTACAAGTAATTAGTGTGAGTGAAGAAAAACT
>CM053608.1:77848127-77888956 GCA_028646535.1 Procyon lotor | reverse complement strand
TAACTTGCCCTTCACTCTCATTCCATTTATAAATAAAACTTACATTAATTATGTAGATAAGAGGAGTGGTCCCCAAATAAATCCTTTTGATGTGAAATATTTAACATTTTTTAGATACATCTTTGGAGTTAGTTCTTCATTAAAATACTTGATTTTAATGTATTATATTAAGTATCTTTCTATAATATCACAGTCACCAAAATAATTGTTAATTTGGATTATGACATATTTTGAAACTTCTTTTGCATAATGAAATTTATTCTTAGAGAGTATTTGAAGAATTAACTTTAGAGATTTCTAATATAAGATATCTATACTTCATGCAGGAAAATGATAACTAAAGATGCTCTGGGCATCTTAATATAAAAGGAAGAGGCAAAGGTTTTCTTATACCTTCATGGGAGTATTCTGAAACTTGTACCAAAAATTGCATATAATGGAATTTAAATTATAAATATGCAGATATATTAACATAATGTTATATTAAAGTGACTTCTAGGTGGAAATGAGAACTACAATTTAGAGTGTGATATTTATTTCTATCAGCATCTAATTCATAAATATATGCATATTAGGATAAAAAATGCCTGTTATTAATTAACATAATTATTTAGATATCCCAGTATGGACATCTAAATGTGGATTAAAAATTGGCAACTTCCTTGTTTATGGAAATGTGATCACAAAGCATAGTGGAGATCCTTCCTTTCCATTTAGGCCTCAGTTAAATTACAAAAAACAAAGCAAACAACTATCATCACAACAGAAAACAAACTTAAAGCAAGGCATGAATCTACAAGGACAACACAAAGAAGAGACAAGCATGGAGAGAGAAAAATGTAATTTTAAAGATTGAAAGAAAGTGAATTCATTTCCTTATCTCATGGAAAAGTTTGTAATTCATTGCTGCAAGAAGAAAACGAAACAAAACAACAACAACAAAAACACATTTACCTATGAAATTCTGGAAGGTTTACAAAATTAGCACAATCGGGAACATTAAAAGTTGAAATGGAATAGTGGAGGCTGAAATTATAATTACTTATTGAAAGTCCTGTGTAGGTAGCATTTAGAAACCCAGATCTTTTTCCTTCAAATACACATTTCTATTAGAACACTTGTTTCCCACAAGAGAAGAATAGTGATTTCTTTTTTTGAAGTTGTTGCAGTGGAGGGACTCTGCTTTTGGAATCACAAAGCACATAGGGAAGTAGGAGTGCTTTCCTGAGACCAATAAATGAAAGAAGCTCTATTATAATAAACTCTATGATTTCCACATGCTATCCTATTCATAGTTCTTAGAACACAAGGTTGATGCTTAGCCCAACTTCTATTTACATCATAGGCTTGTGCCTTACGGAGTTTACAGTGTAGTTGTAAGCCAAGCTAGAATTAGCAAGTATTGGCGAGGATATGGAATAAAAATGACTCTCATACATTAATGATGAAGTCTAAATTGTTGAAACTACTTTGAATAACTGGCCGTATGTATATCACATGACCCAGCAAAACTACTCCTAGTATACCAATAAAAACATGTGCATCTGTGCACAAAAAGGCATTTACAAGAATATTTAGATAACAGCACTATTTGTATTAGCCCCTAAATGGAATTTACCCATATTCCAGTCACTAACTAAACAGATAAAATAATGGGAGTATATTTACACATTATTATAGCAAGGAGAATAAGCGTGCCAGAATTATATGCATGGGTGCGAATGGAACTAATAAAGTATTCAACAAAAGAAGCCAGACCAGAAAAGGTACATATAGTATCATCCTATATATAAAGATGAGGAGGATTTCAAGGGTTCAGGTAAAGGTTCTATTTCTCAATCTGAATACTGGCTACATTAAATTTGCTCTGTTTGTGAAAATATTATGAACTGCACTGTTTGATTTGCATATTTGCCTATTTTTTTGTTATTTTTCAGTAAAGTTTTGCTTTGTCTCTGTATATACATATATATACATATATGTACACACATATATTTATACATTTAATACTTATATATATGGATATGTGAATATATAGATTATCAGATATTTGAAGGTAGATTCTTAAATGAAATGGATGGAGAAAACAATACATCAAAACTAAGAATGAAAAGAAAGCACAGAATTTTTAGTTCTTTTATTAGTTCTAAAAAAAGAACTAATTCTTTTAGTTCTAAAAGAATTAAAGAATTTTCTTAATTCTTTTAAGAGATTTAAGAATTAAGAGAATTCTTTAATTCTAAGAACTAATAAAAAAAGAACGAATAAAAAAGTAGAAGAATTTTCTTTGTTTAAAATATAATTAGTATCCTGTGCAAGATAAAATAGTATAAAACTGAAATAAAATCAGTACAAGCACTAGAAAAAAAGAGTTATAGAAATTCTACTAAAAACAAAATAAAAAATCAAAAGATAAAGAGATGGAACATAGTAAAGGTATGAATGTGTTTGTATTCATGTCTGTTTTAGTAAGTGATTAGATTAAGAAGCTCAACATTCAATTAATACAAGTTGCAGCAAGACAATAAACATTGAGAGAAAAGAAATGATAAAAGTAATAATATTAGAAATTTCCCAGAACTGAATGACAAAACATGTAAGTCTTTAATGTCCAGTAGTAGAACAAACAGGAGTAAGTGGTGCACTTATGCACTGGTCTACAGACCTAAAAGCTTCCAGAGAGTAACAAACAAATGAATATTAACAAATGAGTAAAGTACAATTGAAGGGTAGAATAAAGTCCTTTTCAGATACGCAAAGTCTCTGGTAGCTGGAAATATGTACGCTTCGCAAAAATGACAAGTATGTAATAAAAGAGGAACAAAAGAGATTGGGATTGAACCATAAAAAAAAATATATGAAGGTAATTCAGAAGATAATGACAAAAGAAAAGTTGAGAAAAATAGCTGGAAGCTGGAATCTTCAAATAGATTGAAGGAGAAGACTTGGGTTCTAATTCTACAGCTGTAAGGAAATGAATTCTACCAGCACCCTTCGGGATCTAAAAAGCAAACCCTTTTCTGGTCAAGCTTCAGAGGAGGACCCAGAGCTGGTCAACACTTTCACTGTCACAGTGTGATACTCTAATCAGAGAACTCACCTGAGCCATATCCAGATTCCTAATAGTACCTGTGAGATAAAAAAAGTATTTGATCGTAAGCTGCTAAGTCTGTGGTAGTTTGTTATGCAACATAGAAAACTAGTACAATAAATATTTCACAGTACTTATTTCCAGGTAGAAAGTTGTTGGCCTGTTTTAAAATGCTCTTTATTACTTCTCACAATATAATTCTCTTTCATATGCCAGATTTGATCACACACTTGCAAGTCCTCCCCAAGCTCAATTCACATGAAGCGTATTTTCATACTTTGCCCTAAGATGAGAGAAAGGACTACCAGTACTACTGCAATAGGTTTTAAAATAATATGCATAATCATATAAAACTTAATAATTTTATGATTTTTTTAAACTTCAGAACATTTTAAAGCCTACAATACACTACTATGTGTAGGGTTCTCCAAAATATTGGCATATAATATTCAGTATTTTGTGAAATTATCTGATCAAGTAACTCCCACCAAAAAAATCAATCAATTAATCAATCAATAAACAATAAAAAAGTAAGTCCCTCAAAGCACCTATGAACAGCTCTTGGGAAATTGTGCTGCTTAGAATAATTTAGAAAATATGGACCAGGTTTATGCTGGTCATTATATTAAAGCAAGTGATGGGGGCGCCTTGGTGGCTCAGTCGTTAAGCGTCTGCCTTCGGCTCGGGTCATGATCCCAGGGTCCTGGGATCGAGCGCCACATTGGGCTCCTTGCTCGGCAGGAAGCCATTCCCTCTGCTTGTGTTCCCTCTCACGCTGTGTTTCTCTCTGTCAAATAAATAAAAAATCTTTAAAAAAAAAAAAGGCAAGTGATGGATGACATGAAATATGAAATGTTATTTATCCTTCTCCCATAGAGCAATTGTAAGTGATACATAAATGAGAAAAATCAAACTAACTTTTATCAAAATTTTACTATGAACCAGGCACTGTGCTAAGCTAATGCACTCGTTAGATCATTTCTTTTCCTCAATACAATATTGTAAGGGGGTATTATTCACACTTTCCCAGCTTTAGATATTGAGGATCAGTGGGAATGAGAAGCTTACACAAGGTCCACGTCTACCAAGTTCAAGGCTTGGACTCAAACCCAACTGGTTCTGGATCCTAAGTTTATATCCTCTCACCACATAATTCCACATAATAAGTGCATATCATTTTGTTTGTAAGGCAGAGCTGTTAATCTAGAAATTATATATTGGCAAATATATATTTGGCAAATGAATTTGTTTCATTCTTATAATTAAATGATAGTTAGAAATTTACTAAAATCTATCACATAGTTCTAGTTACGATCAGTTTTCCCTTGATGCCTTCTGAGAAACAAGACATCCCTTATTGATAATCAATTGTTTGTTTTGCCTTTTACATTATTTAACCAGATGTTTAGATGTCTATACATTAAAGTATGGTTCAATATTTTAAAACTACAAGTAAATGTTAAGGGAACATTTTTAAATGCCAACATGCCCTTCTTCAAACATAGATAGAACAGACCCTCAAATGCTTGCTGGGTAATGCCCCTATCAGCAGAGAAAAACACACCTTTTCCCTAGGGTAAATTTAGGAACTTTGCCTAAAGATACCCATCCCAAACTCAAAAATTTGGCAAAATCGGAGTACAAGCTTTAAACTTCATATGAATTTTGAATCTTTATCCATCATAGTTTCAATGCAAAATATTTAAAACTATTTCAAAAACAACCCTGTTGCAATTAGCCTCTCAATTGTGAAAATTTGGATAAATTGAACAAAGCTGAAAATACATCTCAAGGTAAAGAGCCCCTTAATCTCTTTTCTCAGTCTTCAGATTACAATACAAGAGACAAGAGACTCCCACAAATATGTGGAAACAAAGAGCTAAAATGTCTGCCCACTGCTCTATGAGCTGTGTCAAGATAAAGCTGTTTCAATCTTATTATTATTAATAAAAAAATTCAGGATACTGTTAGTAAAATGTTTGAAAAACAAATGTGTTGTCTTTTGGAAAAGAGAGCTAACTAATTTCCTACCATGGAGTAAAAAAAGCCTCTGATTGACTGATTAGTCTTTTTTCTTATCCCAGGGGAAAATGAGTCCAAGTACTGTTTTTTTTTGTTTTTGTTTTTTTTCCAGTGAGGGTGAATGAATAATGATCTTTATTTTAGCACTAGTTTTCACTCCATGGAACTAAGTGTTTTGGATGACTCACAGATCTCCTGTTAAACTCTTAGCCAACTATGAAACCTAATTTCCATTGCAAAGATCTATTAATGACAATTCATTTTATTCAAAGCTGTCTTACATTTGATGATTTATGTTGCACTCTTTTTTTTGTGTGTGTGTGTTGCACTCTTGAAGAAATATCTCCTAAAAAAGATGAATTTGTAATTTATTCTTAATAAATAAACAATAATTTATGTAATTATGTAACTTATCTGAATTTTAAGCATTTAAGCATTAAAATCTTTTACTCTTTCTAAAGAAAAATTAAGAACTTTTGATAAAGACAGTGTAGTATATTCATCCATGAATCTCCTTCAAATACATATGAAAACTTGAAAAATAATGGACAAAATAAAATAAAAAACTTAACTGGGTTCAAAAATAAAATCAAACATCCTTAGACCTTGTTCAAAGGAAAAATGTCAATGGACAAAGTTAAACAGGCATTGAAGACTATTTAAGGCAACAGGGAAAAGAAATCAGAATGTAGTCTTACCTCAATTCTAATGAAACAAAGGCCTGGGAGTTTCTAAAAGCTGACTGGGTTGGGGGTAGGTGCATTCTGAGCCCTGTGTACTTGCTAATTGGCTTCACACAAAGGAAAAATAAATTCTTGTATCTCTGGGACAGAGGTTGTTTTACAATTTACTTCTTAGAATTCAGGGATGTAAACTCCTACTGTCCCCACAGACACTGGGAGATAGGGGGCACTATCTTCCTCAATGATTACATTTCCAAGGGCTGACTTTGCAGTGCTTGAGAGAAAGAAAGCCTGGATTGTAAAACTGGTCAGAGGCTTTAAAAATATTTACATTTCAAAGGGGGCAAATAAAGAATTTACAATGACAAGATTTCTAAAGTAAATGCCATAAGAAAAGGAGTGAGGGGCTGCTATAATTAGGCTATCTGCATTCTGGAAAGGCCAAGTTAAAAGGGAGATCAGGGACCTAGAGGCAGGAAGAAACTTTGGTTCACTCTGAAAGAATCATTAAGACCTACTTGGTTAGTCTAAAAATGGAAGGTGATTGTTCTTAAATTAAAGGTTAGATGGGTCTAGAGTCCGTGACTACCATAAGTTTGGATCTTAAAGGGAAATGGGGCTACAAGTGATCTCCGTATGATATGAATCTGAGCCAGGGCCACTGCTTTATATCGGGGCCGTATGTCATTTAACTCCCCTTCATATGATTTGAAAAAAACTAAAATGTAGTCACTTGTTGGTTATCACTATTTGTAGGTCTAGAAAGGACTAAAGATAGGGAATGAAAGGAGCCATCTGCAGTTCTCCAACTAGATCTGCAATCTTACCAAGACCACCTTAGGATAGGAATCTTGATTGACCATTGTAAGAACATATTCTGACTAGTGGATAGGGGACTAGTAAGATACAGTAGCAACAAACCAAAAAGCAAACAAGCAAACAAAAGGTCCCCTGGACATTAGAGGAAAATTAGAAAAAAAGAAAAGAAAAGAAATTCAATTCATAGTGTTAGATAATATAATGTAATGAGTAAAAAAGACCAATGAAATTAAATAGAACTCTCCAAAACAGACCTGGGAATAAACCAAGGAATTGGGATTGAAATTTTTCTAAAGGAGGGGTGCCGGAGTGGCTCAACTGGTTGACCAGTCGACTCCATCTCCTGGTTTCGGCTCAGGTCATGTCTCATGGGTCACGGGATCAAGCCCTCCACAGGCTCCACACTCAGTGGGGAATCTGCTTGGGGATTCTTGCCCTATGACCTCCCCCCTGCTCACATAGGGTAATTGAAGGACCTCAGAGAGAATGTAACATTTGAGCAAGGATATGAAGAAGGTTGAGAAGCCAGTCTTATACAGATATCTGGGAGTGGAGTGAGGAGAAGCAAGAGGGTGAAGAAAAAATGAGTGCAAGGATTGAAGGAACAGCAAGGAAACTGTTGTGGAGATTGGAAGATGATCAGGGAAGTAGTAAGAGACCAGTTTGTAAAGGGCTTGTGAGGATTTTGATTTATGGAAAGTTTTGAGCAGAGGAGTTTAATGATCTGACTTACATTTTTAAGGGTCATAATATAAATTTTATAAAACATTTTATCTATGTTTAGACTACATCGAGGGCAAGCAAGTACAAGATGGGATGGGGTGGAGGATCAAATTCATGAATTCAGGTGAACAGTGATAGTGCCTTACACCAAAGTACTGCTTCTAATGTGATCATGGTTTCAAATAACATAATATTTCATATAAACATAATATTAATATTTATAATAATATATAACATAATATTTCATTAATTGTTATATATTTTCAAATTCTGCTGTAGGAACCAAACTAAATCAGCATCCCCTCTATTTTCTATAATGAAGAGAAGTAAATCTTTTGGAAATGTAAATATTTTCTTATTAAAATACCCAATAATTCTTTTCCATTGTATAACTAAATTTTCTTCTTCATTTGTTAAAAGATTTTTTAAAGATGAAATGGTAACTTATAGAAAGAACATGTTAAAAAAGATACTAAATATTTATTAATGAGGAAACAAGATGTTTCACAAGTTCAAAGGAAAAGTCAAAAAAGCAAAAGGAATATATAGTAAAGAAATGCTGAGGGGCACCTGGGTGGCTCAGTCGTTAGGCGTCTGCCTTCAGCCCAGGTCATGATCCCGGGGTCCTGGGATCGAGCCCCACATCGGGCTCCTTGCTCGGCAGGAAGCCTGCTTCTCCCGCTACCACTCCCCCTGCTTGTGTTCCCTCTCTCGCTGTGTTTCTCTCTGTCAAATAAATAAAAAATCTTAAAAAAAAAAAAAAGAAATGCTGAAATAATTCATTTTTCCCCTTTCTAAAGTTTTTCTTTAAATTCTACTTTGTTAACATATAGTGTAATATTGGCTTCAGAAGAAGAATTTAGTGATTCATCACTTGTGTACAACATCCACTGCTCATCACAACAAGTGCCCTTCTTTTTCCATTAAAGGCATACAGATGGCTAATGGACACATGAAAAGATGCTCAACATCACCAATCATCAGGGAAATACAAATGAAATAATTTATAAAATGAATATCAAACTGACTTCTTTTTTAGAGGGGTCTTAATCAATCGAAATTTCACCAAACCAATTTTATTTGCATATTTATAGAAAATACTTATGCATTGCTATTATTTTCAATTCAGAGAATTATAAATTAGCTTAAAGACAATGAAAAGCTGAGATCAGATAATCTGGAATGGTGTATTCTGAAAAATATATATATAGTTTTTCACCAAAGACACCTAGTAATTTTTTTATTCTAAATCTCATTACACTTCTAGAAAGTGATGTATTTGAAAAGCAATTCATAAAATCATGATTAGAGATAGTAATTCATAGAATAAGGTTCAAGATAAAAAGTATAGGGGTGCTTGGGTGGCTCAGTGGGTTAAAGCCTCTGCCTTTGGGTCAGGTCATGATTTCAGGGTCCCGGGATCGAGCCCTGCATCGGGCTCTCTGCTCAGCAGCAAACCTGCTTCCCCCTCTCTGCCTTCTTCTCTGCCTCCTTGTGATCTCTCTCTCTCTGTCAAATAAATAAATAAAATCTTTAAAGAAAAAAGATAAAAAGTATAACACCCAAGCAATCAAATATAAAAAGACATATCTACAAACCATACCTTTCCCAACTATGCTAATATTCTGTTCACTCCCTGTAAATAATCAGAACTCTTTATGGAGATTTATAGGTGTGGTCAAAATGAATTAACTTTGACTTCAGATTATTGGCTTCGAACAATTATCCTTGGCTTTCTTTGCAAAATATGTGTTTAATATGGCAAAAGGCAGTAAGAGGGATTTTCCAGAATGAACACACCAGCTGGAAGTCAAGGTATTCCTTTGATGTGTGCATCAGTAGTTAAAGTCTTACACTGTGGTTCTCTGCTGTCTGGATTATTTCTTAATGATATCTTCACTGGTTTTGTAAAAAGAAAATTACTGTCTCTGTCCCTTAAAAAATACCTCATTTCTTTTTCTTTAAGTATGATTATGTTTTTCTGATTTCCTACAAAATAAAAGTAAAACTTATTCTCAATCTATGAGGGCTCTTTATTATAAAATCCTAGATTATCTACTCTCATTTCCTACTTCTTTACTTACTTCTACATCACCCAATTATCTTCTCACCTTATGTTTTCCTCCCAAACTATGGGGAGGAATTTTATGTGACAGTTCTTATGACCTATCAAAAAATTTCAACTAATGACTTCTGAAAATTTTTTTCCTTTGGAGATTGTATCAACATTTTTTTTCTATTTTGACTTTTCATTTGAAGATAAAGTCTTTATCTTTTTCAAAATAGTGGTAACGTATATTCAGGCATCAGATAAGGGTTTCAATAGAAGTTAAGAAGTAAAACCTAGCAGTTTAGTGCAGTTACTGACATTGTGTGATTCCTGAATCGGGAGTATGGGGGAAAAAATGGAGCAACAAAATAAAGCTTGGATTTATTGAATCACAAAGCAACATGAGTTCAGACCACTACCAGCCAAGTGATCTTTCTGTCTGTCTGGATTTAGTAATTATCATTTATAAAATGAAATATACCAACTGGACGTTGTGTGCAGTAAAGATATAATTGCTAATTGCTTTAATTCATACTGCTTGGGTAATTCTGGTCAAGAAACTCTTGCTGCCAACAAAATATCCTAGACCATCATTGTTTAGTTTTAAATATTTTAAAGCTTTCTTTATAAAGGGTCAAGGATTATTTGCTTATGACTTCCACTCATTTGGTGATATTTCTGTGGAATCATACACAATGAGTTTCTTAGATCAGTGAAATGTATCCCTTTAACTGATCCAGAGGAATTAGGAGCAGCTCTAAAAACACAGAATGGATGATGATGATGTAGAATAAAGTATACAATATATGTCCCCAGCTGCACATAGGTTATCCGAATAGTCTCTACGTTATAAATATGTACGTGTGTATATGTACAGATTTATTGCATAGGTGATGTTAATTGTCAAATTCCCTGTTTATAATGCATATAATAAATCTGAAGTTACCTACAAATAGTACAAAACCCAACTAGCTGAGTAATCCAAATAGTTATTTTGGTTTTTCCTTTCAATTATGTTTGATTATAAAATAACATTTTATCATATGTGTGATCTAAATCTAGATTCCTCAACTCTGTTTATTTTTTAGAAGCAGGTTTAATATCTTGCTCATTGCAAGTAAGGATAATTCAGGGGATAAAAATCAATGTCTCATACCTTGTACATTCATACTATAAACATGAAAATTCCCTTGCTTTCTATGATTCTGTGATTCACAGTGCTGCGAATAACTATTTGCAAGTAATTGTTCCTCAAAAACAACAACAAAAAAATTCTACTCACATTCATATAACTTATACTTGGGAAAATTTCAGCTCAAGTCATAAGATTTTGTGGTCAAAATAAACAATGATGGATATGAAGATCAATGTTAAAGAAATGAATGATTTTTATACGAGGAAATTAAATTTAGAACTTTGGTGTCTTGAGAAAAGGTGGGAAGAAAATCACATATTAATCACAGTGGGAGGCACCTAGAAAATGCTGCTTCTCTTCTGAAGTATGTGCCAATGCAATATTCAAAGATGAGGTTCACAAACACGATGGCTCTGTTCACTGCTGTGTGCTAGGCAGCCTGCATGTGGCTGTGTTAGCACCTGGGAACTGAAGGGACCGTGAAGACGGGTGAGGAGAGAACCCAGAAGTGGAATATGAATGGTTCCTGTGCTGGAAGCAAAAATCACAGTCTAAGCTGCTAAAAAGAAATGAAGTGATTCATTTTTAAAATCTTCATTGCATTTGTTTATCTCTCAAACTCTTTGACTTTGTTAAACAGGTGTATAAAATGTGGACGTAAAGTAGGACAAACAGAAAGATTCCGCATTCAAAGCTCTGTTATAAACAGAAATGAGTAAAATGATGTGTGTGTGTGTGTGTTTCAGTATTTAATATGTCCTCCAAAAGAATTCAAACCGCCCTACACATTCATACTAAGCACATATTGGAGGGAACAAGATGCTTCCTTTCAATTGTTTTGAGAGCACTGGGGGACTCTACTCTTTACTGTCCTGCAGACACATTTGTACATTTTTAAAATGCTAAGAGTTCTAAGAGTAGCCTTACCCAGTAAAAATTAAAGCAGGAGATAGTAACTAAATGAATGTTCAATCTACCTTGATATTACACATTTTAATTGTACAAGATTTGGATGAAAGAACAGAATAGCAATAGTTGGAGGCAGTTTTGTGCCTGCACTTAGTTCCAAGTTTTATGTACTTTAGAAGTACCTTGCCACTATCCCTGTGCCCCTCGATGCACATACACAGAAATATCACCACATTGCAGCTACAGACTTGGTATTCTATACTCAGGGTAGTAGGTATGAAATGATTTGCAGAGGGAGGATGGTTTAGGTTTTCCTTTGTTGTGGCTGTTACATTATTTTTGTCATAATGTGTTTTCCCCCACAATTCTTCTCAGTAATAGCAAGTTCATGTATTTAGCGGGAGAGAGAACTACTTTCTAATTATATTACTCACTCATTGTTCATTCATTAGCTGGCATTATCCTGTAAAGAAGATTGTTCTTTTAAGAACTGGAGACAAACTAGAGTTCATCCTTTATTTAAAAATGTAAATATTAAATTCCTTCCTTTTAATTATCCTTTTTTTTCAAGGTAAAGTGTTGGCAAAGCAATCAATGGCCGTGGCAGGTGAGTTTGCTTTCTTTCTTCCCTCCTCCTTCCCTCCTTTATTTTTTCCTTCCTTCTCCCTCCCTTTCTTTTTTTCTTTCATTTTTTTTTCTTTCCCTCTCACTATTTGTGTATTACTATGCACTCATGGATTTTTTTAATTCAACATTTTACATTAAATGACAGTCATTTCTCTCTTTGTTATTCATACTGTCATAAAGAATTTTTAAAACTCAACAACAAAAGTAGAAGCAATCCAATGAAATCATGGGCAAAGGGCCTGAGTAGATAATTTCCCCAAATAATATATGCAAATGACCAAGAAGCATTGGTCATATTAATAAAGACATATTAACAGCATTAGTAATTAAGGAAATTCAAAAACAAATGAACAATGAAGTACCACTTCCCACCAACTATGATGGCTATAACAAAAATTATATTTACTAAAAAAAAAAAAGTGTTGGTAAAAAAATGGAGAAATCTAAACTCGCATACATTGCTTGTGACAATGTAAAATGGTTCAGATGTGGAAAATAGTTTGGCAGTTCCTCAAAAAGTTAAATATGAAATTAAATCTCCTGCAATTACACCCAGAAGAACTGAAGACAGATATTTAAACAAGTACATGCACTTACATGTTCATAGCAGCACTATTCGCAGTAGCCAGTAAGTGGAAAAACCCAAGTGTACATCATCAGATAAATGAATAAACCCATTTTGGATATATTTGGGGAAAATTCCACATGCAATGCAGTATTATTAAGCCATGAAAGAATAAAGTACTGACACATACTGTAACATCAATGAATCCAAACATGCTGAGTGAAAGATGTCAGCCACGATTTCTCCTTCCAGTTCTGTCAGGTATTGCTGCATATATTTGGAAACTCTGCAGTTAGGGGCCATATCCATTTAAAACTGTGAGGCCTTCTAGATGAACTGGTTATTTTGTCAATATGTAAGGTCTGTTTTCATACTTGGCAATTTTCTCTGCTGCTACATCTACTTTGATTTTTCATCACCACAGCTTTCTTTGATTCATGCTGGAATTTTGTTTGTTTGTCTGTTTTTTTCATTTTTTACATTAAACCTATCTGTATAATTCCTTTTAAAGTGAATTGCTAGGAGACAATATTATAAGGAATATTTTGGTTTGGTTTGGTTTGCTTGTTTTTATATATGTGACAATCCTTGTCTTTTAATTAATGTGTTTCTGCCTATACATTTATTTATTGACATGTTTGGATTTAGATCTACAATTTTATTATTTGGCTTTTGTGATTTTTTTTCCTTTTTTTTTTTTTTTTGTTCCTATATTTATTCTTTCCTACTTCCTTTTGGGGTATGGGCTATATTTTAGAATTCTATTTTAATTTTTCCATTTTTTATTACATCTTTTTATGTATTTTGTTTATTCCACTTAAAGTGGAATTTAGAAACCTTACTACTATATAGAACCTTTTAATTTCTCTTTTTTGTATCATAGTTGCCTTATACATTATAGACGTTAAAAACATCTATGTTAAAAACCACATCAGTTATAAACTTTGATTGGAACCAACAAATATAATTTTAAGGTCTAGAATAGAATAGTCTCTCATATATACCCATCCAGATAGTTATCATTTCTGCTGATCTTCCTTTAGTCTGATGTTTCATGATGCTTCCTTCTGGTATCATTTAAGTACTTTCTGAACAACTTCTTGTAGCAATTCTTTTAGAGGTACAAATTCTTTTAGTTTACTTTTATCTGAGAATATCTTTATTTCATCTTATTTTCCAAAAGTTATTTCCACAGATATATAATTCTGCATAAATGATTTTTTCTGTACATTAACAATTTTCCACCTCCTTCTGGCCTGCATGAATTCTGATGAAATATCTAGTCATTTCCATCATTATCCTCCTATAAATAATGCTTTGATTTCTTCTGTTTTTGTTTTTTAAGATTTTATTTATTTATTTATTTATTTGAGAGAGAGAAAGAGAGAGAGATGGAGCGTACTAGCAGGGAGGGTAGGGAGGGAGGGGCAGGAGCAGAGGGAGAGGGAGAAGCAGACTCCTCTCCACTGAGCAGGGAGCCTGATGTGGGGCTTGAGCCCAGGACCCCGAGATCATGAACAGAAGGCAGTCACTTAACCCACTGAGCCACCCAGGCGCCTGTCCTCTGGTTGTTTTCAAGATTCTTTTTCTTCCTTTCAAACTGTTTGATTATGATATGACCAGACATTTTTTGGTTTTGTGGTTGTTTTTAGTTTATCTTGTTTCAAGTTTTTTGTGTTCCTTCAATGTGTTGTATGTTTTCCCAAAACTTAGGAAATTTTCAGGCATTATTTCTATAAATATTATTGGAGACTTTCTCCTCTCCTTGAAATATACTGACATACATGTTAATTCTTTTGCTGTATTTCCAGAGATCCCCGAGTTTCTGTTTATTTTTTTTCTAATCTTTAAAACATTTCTTTAGCTCAGGCTAGGTAATTTCTATTGTTCTATATTCATGTTCCTTTCTTTGTCATCTCCAGGGGACTATTGAACCCCTCCTCTGTAATTTTGTTGCTGTGGTGGTGGTTGTTATTGTATATCTTTATTTCTTTATATATTGTTTTTCCTGGATAAGCCTATAAGTTTGTTCAAGAGTGTTCACAATGGCTTATTGAAACATTCCTATAAGAGCAGCTTTAAAATCTTTGCCAGTTAATTTCAATAGCTTTTTTAATTTCGGCACTTTTCTCTCTTGTATCTTGTTCTATGCCATTTGAGAGTTTCCTGGTTCTTTATATGCTAAATAATTTTGGATAGCATACTATACATTTTGGATATCATGCTATGACATCTCTGATCCTGTTTAAATCATATGGAGAATGATAATACTTTTTCTTTAATCATGCAATTGACCTGATTAGATTCAGGCTGCAAATTTCAACCTGACCACTATAGACTGTAGGTCCAGTGTTAGTTCAGTTTTCAAAGGCTTCGAAGAACCATTTGGATCTGTCTCTGAAATGTAGTTCCCAATGACTCTGAGACCTAAATAATAGTCTCTTTTAGTTTAGTTCCCAAAATCCTTGGCTTGCCAGTTATTGTCAGATTTGTGCATACATATCTCCCCTTTGTTTCCTCAGTAAGCCAGAAAGCTGAAGTTTTAATAATCCCACTCTTGTTGCACATTTCTAGAGCATCCTTGCATTCAAGATGAAGCAGCAGGATACAGAGAGAAAAAAACAAAAACAAAAATCAAGGGGTTTGCCCCATAATGTTCAGGGACTCAGAGCACCATTTATCAGAGTTTCTCTCCCTCGGTGTTTTGGCTCCTATACATTTCCATTACATTGACATTTCTGGCAACATTGCCAAGACATTGTTTGGTGGCGAGGGCATAAGAATGAGAGAGGAGGGGGAAAAAAAGAGAGTGGAAGTCACTCTGCATTGTCTCTACTATTTATCTAGAACTACTAGGGTTCTTCTGGATTATTCTCTATCCACACTTATGCCCCCTTTGGGATTGTTTTGCATGCTAGTTAGAGATTTATTTATTTATTTTCTAGTAGGGGAAGAATGGTAAAAGTTACTGCTGGTTTTGTGGCATTTAGAATTCTGGTCTTTTTCTCCAAAATACCTGCTATTTTTTTCCCCCAATGTTCTCAAACAAATGATCCATGCTTTCTGTCCAGATTTTAGAGTTACCTTCATTAGGAAACACAGAGTAGAGTGTGTTTATTTTATCTTACTTTGGCCAAGAGCAAATAATTTAGATCTCTAGTTTTTTCTATTAATGGTGACTGTCATATTCTGATATATGACGTATCTGATGTATCTAACTGATACGTTTGCCAGAATAAAAGAGCCTTAGGTTTATTACCTAAGCTATACAAGCAGGCTTATATGTTTTGCTGTGTTATTTCAAAGAAGGTGACACCATGAATTGATGATGTGTGTTCAGGCTATACTTACCCAGAATTCACTTTATTCACATTGCTTTTGGAAAGGTACTTTTCTGACCATTTTACTGCACACTTAATATAATAAAATGTTAAAAGAGGGGCACCTGGGTGGCTCCATTCATTGAGTGTCAGACTCTTGGCTTTGGCTTAGGTCATGATCTCTGGGTTATGAGATCTAGCCCGGAGTCAGGCTCCGTGCTCAGCGGGGATTCTGCTTAAGAGATTCTCTTTCTCCCTCTCCATCTGTCCCTCCCCCTGCTCATGCTTTTTCTCTCTCAAACAAATAAATAAATAAATACAATCTTAAAATGTTAATAGTAACATCTTAGGCTTTCCATTACATATTTATAGTTTGAAATGCAAAGTCCATTGCATTTTATTTTAAAAAATGTTTATACCATGAAGAATTCACCCACTGACTAATGAAGTATTCATTAGTTTGCTCTTCAGCCTAAGATGTAAAGCTAAGTAAAACATTTTAAAGGAAAATTATGTTTCAGAACGTCATGTGGCAAATTAAATGTTGTTGAATAACTGAGAATAACAGCAATTAATATTCAAGATAATGAGTCTATCATGCAGGATTCAATCATAAAAATAGAACTGCTAAAAATGATAAAGAGTATGGAATTCATACAAAAGATTTAAACAATTGAGGACACTGGTTACAGTTCATATACACCTATTGCTTTGCTTTTGGTGCTGGGGCTGAAGAGCAGGGCAGTCTGTAAGGAAGGAAAGATAGATGTGAAGTGGAGGAGAGTAAGGGCAGACTGGAGCCCATGAAGACCAGCTGGAATCTGCACTGGTCTCTCACAGTCTCCAGTTTTGATGATGAAGGTGACATGCAAAAGAAACTAGTGTCCAGGAGTTGGAGAAAATGAGGAAGATCTGGTGAGAACTGAAGAAGTCGGGGGCTTGGCTGCTGTCCCAGGCCAATGAGGTGAGCCAGCAAACCTGCTACAATGTGTGTGTGCTACCACAGTGCCTAGCTCTGCATTACACTTCTGAGCTGAAAAAGAACTTGGCTGCTGGTTCACTTTTGTCTTCCAAAGCCAACACAAGAGGTCTCTTGTGGCCCATGATGATCTAGAAATATGGAATTGGAAAACAATACCAGCAAAATTCAGTTGACCCAATACAAATCCACAACGAGTAAGAGAATATACATTGGCCTATGAAATTTTTAAAAAGTTATTGTAAAATCCTATATTTGCTCTGAAAAGAACAATGCAACATACTATCCTGAGGAATAACTATATTTACTAATTTGAGGAATTATACATAAAAAATATATTATCACATCAATACATTATATATCAGGAAATAAAAATGCTAGTGATTGAATTTCTGAACACTGTTAGGATTTGAGCACTCTCTGTTCACTTTGACTTTTTAAATGTCTGGGGTTTTTGCTTTTTATTTGTTTATTTGTTTTTTTTCTCATAATTTCTTCATGTCCATATATGGAAATTTCAGGATGGTTGTATATAAACCGTAATATTGTTAAAGTATTGTTACCTTAGTCTGGCAGGGTAAAAAATGCATATTTGTCCAAAGAGAAGTGTGACTTTGTTCTAAAACAGACAACAGTGATTCTAAGTTTAAGAAAAATGACATATCCAATGTGTTGTCAGAATATTTTGTGAAACCTAAGTGCAAGAATCACAATCCTAAGCTTATCTTACATTTTTTCACACCAATTTTATGTCCATTAAGGATTATGAAAGATAAAGTTAAATTGATTCAGCACTAAAATTCTATGATGCTTTTCAAACTAATGTAATGATCGTGTATTAGATTCACGATCTATTCAGATTTCGGGTTTCATTAACATTGAAACAAATGAGTGGAAGTTATATATTTTCTTCTTTGAAATAGTAAAGTGATAGAAAATTCCACTAAATACTATAGTCTTTAAATAATAAAGAAATCAAGTGAAACGAGAATATTATTGTATTAATGATATAAAGCTTTGACCTACATAGTGAGCTATTTTGGAAAGTTATTGGTTATCAGATATAAACAAAAAGCCTATCTGCTTGTTCGTAAGCAGTGAGGAGCATCTAGTCAATCATTGTCTCCAACTTTCTGTGTATTTCGTCCAGTCTTTCTTTTCTCTAATTATGTAAACTAGACCAGGAGTCAGCAAACTAGAAAACCAAAGCCAAATCCTCCTCACACATTTTTTGGCAAGCACCTCAAGCTATTTTGTTTAGAAAACAGGTGATGATATCTTGATGTTAAGAAAGTTAAATCACTTAACCCCAAGCCATCATTGGTCTAAACATGTACAGATGATTTTATTCCATTGGGCAATGTGATGTTAAGATTTCTTCTGGTAGCTTCTAGGAAGATTTCCATGCCTACTGAAAAAGAATGGCTGGAAAAGGCTTTGTTTTTGTGATACCACTTACTGTTTGGATACTGGTATGGATTTTGGTAACTTTTTTGCAACCAGTACTTTGTAGGTGTGAAATTGAATGGGGAAAAGCATCTCAGTCCTTAATGAAATTTATGAGACACTGAATGGAATTTTGGATAGTGCGTTTTAGAAATTTAGTTAAGAAAAATATAAATACCCTTAAGATTTAAACCATGATCAGGATTTTTATTTTTATTTATTTTTTAAGATTTTATTTATTTATTTGACACAGAGAGAGATCACAAGTAGGCAGAGAGGCACACAGAGAGAGAGGGGGAAGCAGGCTCCCTACTGAGCAGAGAGCCCAAAGTGGGGCTCAATCCCACGACCCTGATATCATGACCTGAGCCAAAGGCAGAGGCTTTAACCCACTGAGCCACCCAGGTGCCCCATGATCAGGATTTTTAGATGAAAGCCTTTCTAAGCCCTGTCTTCAGAGCATATAATGGTAATGGAAAGCACATAATAAAGATAAATATCAAAATCATCTCTTATTTTACTGCCTTGAGAACTTTCCCAAGTGGTTTAAATATATCAGCTCATTTAATCTTCAAAATAGTATTCTGAGATAAACATTAATATAGTGGCCAGAAGTGGGCAGGGGTATTGGCCAGAGAAGAAATTGATATACAAAGATATGTAATTTGACAGAGATAATATATGTAGGTAATAATTAAACCAGCATTTAACCTAGCCAGTTGGTTTAGGAGTCTGGGATCTCACCACTAAGTTAAATGACTTCTTTAGGAAAAAAGAAAAAGAAAAACAAGAGCAAAAACCCTCCATTAAAAACAATATTTCCTCATAACTTTTCACTTCTAATAAATCCCAACAAATTTACTATGAACACTACAGAGAAATTACAATGTCTAAATTTTAATGACTCTATACTACTTAATAATCTACCATTGAAATTTAAATGTCCCTAAATTTTTCATAGAAACCTATATGTTTTTTCTTGTCAGATGCCAGTATACTTCATTAAATTTATTTATTTATTTTTCTGATCCAGAAAAAGCGGTAAGAAGAGAATTATGATGGAGTAAGTGAAAAGTTGGGAATAGATCATGGAGAATCTTATATTTCTTGGCTTTTCATAAATAATTAAATATAAATTTTATGAAAAGAGTTATATAATTGCATAACTAGAACTTTCTTCTTTAAGGAAAAGCTGAGATATATGTAAGCATATCTACATTCCTGGTGCACTGAGTTTTTATATTTCACATGAATTGATAAGATATGAATGTGATAGGATTCCATCTGGTACATTATTTTCTTAGGAAACAAGTAGAATAAGATTATTTCAAACTGAAATGTAAACTATGGATTCCATTAAATATTTTCATAAGCAGATACCCTCGATGACCCTTGCTGTGGTCTAATACTCCAGACTTTCATCCATCGCCTGGTGACTCAGTCTGCCGTCTATGTACACTGTAAATGGAATTATATGCTTCAATTTAATATTTCAAATTTGCTGCTTAATCTTTTCTATAAAATTAACCTACTTTTTATGCTCACCAAACTCTAAGAATGAATTCTTCCTGAGCTCAATTTAAGCTTGGGGTATGCATACTACACTTAATGTTCAGGGCATTAAATTGACTGAGGCTGAGGTGGAACCAGGACATATAGTGGCAGAATCTGACAGGACAAAATAAATTTTCTTTAAGGTCTTTATTTAACTCTGCAGTATATATTTTCAGACATACTGCAGGCTATTTCAGTGCAGACTATGGACTTTGCATGGAATTATTTTTTAAACAAACAGGAAGGAAGAGAATACTGCATGTGAAATGAATTACATCAACTAAATTTTTCATCCAGTTGTCATGACAACCCTCATATTTTCCATAATGTGTAGTCTATTAAGTGTTGAACTAGATGTGCTTAAAAAAAGATACTAACATTCAGGGAGATATTTTCCATTAGAACTCTTTGAAAGGACCACAGGATTATTATGCTTCAACAACCTGTCATCCTTATGCTATTGCTTGGATCACAAAATGGGTGAGAAAAGCATGAAAAACACCCTATAATATCAGGGTTCATTGATATTTTCTTTAAATGTCAGGTACTTCAACCATCAGCAGATTCTTGGGGCCTATCAAGGAATCTATGACAGCTGTTGTCCAGCTAATGGTGAATATCTCCAGTGACTGTGATTTAACCTCTTCTGTTGGGAACAACACTCTCCTAAAAAAACCATCTCCCTTTAACCCACTTTTCCTCCTTTTGTAGTTGTAAGCTTGAATCTTCTTCCAAGCCACTACCCTTAAAAATAAAGCCAACTTATGTTTGAATTAAATTCTCTAATTACCAGATTAAATAATACAATTCTCAGCAGCTATTTCATACAGTTAGTTATAAATATTGTTTCCATTCTGATATTTCTTTTTGTAAGAGAGCTACTCCAGGTTGTCAAGATAAAAATTTAGAGAGCATATATCTCTTCCATCATGCCATGTCCTTGACTGCTAAGAAATACTGGCTTTATAATCATTTATAGATAATAGTCACATGACTTCTAAAATAGGTTTGGCTTTAAAAAAAAAAATTCTCATTGGATAATATCACCACTTCTAAGTCCAGTAAGTCACTCTAATACTATCAATTTTTACTTGCACAGATCACTCTGGTTTAATAAAACCTCTTATTCTTCTCCAGTCGCTCATTCTTTCCTAAAGTTGAAGTAGGAAACAAACATGCCCAAAGAATAATCAAGACATAGCATATTTTATAGGCATTTAATTCCATTTTGTTATAAAGCTTTTACTATACAAGCCTGTCTAGAGTGACTTTTTTTTATTTTTTAAAGATTTTTTATTTATTTGACAGAGAGAAACACAGAGAGAGAGGGAACACAAGCAGAGGGAATGGTAGCAGGAGAAGCAGGCTTCCCGCTGAGCAGAGAGCCCGATGTGGGGCTCAATCCCAGGACCCTGGGATCATGACCTGAGCCCAATGCAGATGCTTAATGACTGAGCCACCCAGGCGCCCCTAGAGTGACTTATTTTTCCCCAAATTTATCCAATTTTCAAAATCAATTTAGCCAATATTTTTGACCCTCAATCATGTGCCAATCACTTTGCTAAAAGACAGGAATGAAAATGAGTAAACTAGCACTGATAATTTAGGAAGGAAAGCAAATGTATACAGAGAAATTTCAACTTGACACCTTATGTTTTTATTATGTAGAGCTATAAACTGAATGCTTGTGTTCTTCCCAGAGTCATATGTTGAAACCTAATCCTCAGTATGATGGTATTTGGAAGTGGGGCTTTGGGGAGGTAATTAGGTCATGATGGTAGAGACCTGGTGAATGGAATTAATGCTCTTATAAAAGAGACCATGGAGAACTCCCTCACTCTTTCTACCGTAAAACACAGCTAGAAAGCAGGCAGCTGTCTATGAATCAGGAAGCAGGCTCTCACCAGTCATTAAATCTACTAGCACCTGATCTTGGACTTCCAAGTGTTGAGAACGGTGAGAAATAATTTCTGAGGCTTATAAGCCACCCAGACTATGGTATTCTGTTACAGCAACCTGAGCAGACTAAGTTACTTAGAGAACCCCATGCAAACATTTCAAAAGATTTCCCTGACCCCAGGAAGACAGAGATACCACCTAAGGATACAAGGAAAAATTTGTCCAGGATCTGTGGGAAGAACATTTTAGGCAGAGGTAAGAAGTGTGATCAGAAGATACATATGTGTGAAATAGTATGAGGGGTGTGAGGAACTGCAAGCTATCAAGCATTTTAGAGCATAAATCTAGGTAGGACAGTGCAGAGATAGGTATGTGCCAAGTCACACTGACGCCTGAATAACTTGTTCCAAAACTTAAATTTATCTGGCAAAGTGATCCATAGATGAGTTTTAAGCACATTTGTGATAGTCATATATTTATTGTCTTCTGGTAGGAATCTATTTTATTTTCTTAATTAGCTGGAAACCATACTCGAAGTTAAGGTCTTACTCCTAACATGTTATTATATCTAGCATGGTTCAGAGGACATCTAATAAAAATAAATAAATAAAGTAAAATGTGACCCTTAAATTGACGTGACCCTTCTATTGTAAGAAGGCATATGATGTTTCTTTCAGAGATTATCATCAGTCAACCCTTTTGTTCTCAGATTCTAATCATGTTATATTAGATAAATCGTAAAGACATGCATGTAATTCCTCACTGCAAAACATCAGCCACTTTAAAATCTTTTATGTGCACAGAATTCTGGATTTTACAACTGGGAAAGTTGGATTTTTTCAGTACATCTGTGAGACAGCTTGATCTGCCTTATATTATGTAAAGTGTTGAAAATACTAATTGAAGGTAAAATGTTTTTAAACCATTCTTTTATCAGAACAATCGTTTGCAAAAGTTCAGCCTCAAAGCATATAATCTCTAGTGGGTTCACTGTGTTGATTCATTTTATGTGTCTGGAAACTAATTCATATCTACATGGAATTACAGAATCATTATTCTTTCGTGACAATTCACACTCCAAAAGACAAAGCTATGTCCTGGCACAAGGTGAATGAGATTGCTGCCTAGTCAAAACAAGCCAGAATACATGGCAGAAAACAGACATCATTCATGAGCGATAAATTACAGCACATGCTTGCTTCTAAATTTTGAAACAAAGTCTTTTATGGTGCTCTTTAACAGCTCTGTTAGATGCACAGAAAATAGAAACAAATTTCAATACATTAACTTATGGCCAATTTAGTCCCCAGAAAGTGTAAACAATCATGGGAAAAATACCAAGTCCAAGATCCTGCCCTAACTCTGTAACCTGCAGGTGACATTCGGGAAACTCCCTACCACTTTGATCTTGATGGACTAAGGTCCGAAACGATGCAGTAGGTACATCAAAATCAGGCAAAATGTTAACTGTGCTATCTATGGATTTTTATTTTCTAAATACTGTGTTTAAAAAAATACTGTTTTGGCAGATCTGAACCAGTTAATTTTATTGATTTGTGTACAGTTAAGGGAGCCAAAGTTTTGATTCCAATCTCTACAGGAAGCCGCAGAAAGTGTTCTCCTAATGCAATAAATTGTACTTGACCATAACCCTGAGCAGCTATATCTCAAATGTCTGATCTTGACCAAAATAGAAATTAGGTAAAGTTAAAACTACCCCACTTATAGAAAATATGTGGTACAGTTTCCTGTCTAAGCTAGGCCATCAATATAATTTTGGAAGTGCATTTTTCAAATGTTTTCTAGAATAAGTATTCTATTAATTTTTATCTTATTATATTGATTTTTCAGATTGTACTATTAATAAATGCATACTTACATCACACATTTATTATATTTAGTGCATTATATGTAACTTACATGTTATTTAAAATATTTTCTTATTTTAAAACTTTAACATTTTATGAACTTCTCAGATAAACATGTGCTAGCATTTTGAATTATGTAACCTATATAAATGCATCAAATGATTTATAACTTGTTCAGACATCTTTTACTATCATACATAATCAGTTGCTACATTTTCAACATATAGAGACATTGTGCATATCTTTGAGTCAGAAAAGAACCATTCAAAAATGTAAATATTAAGATTATACCTAAATTGTGTACTCTTTCTTCAGAGTTTTTTTTTTCTTCAAATTTTAATATAAAATATACATTCCAAAAATCATTTGGGTAAATACTCCTATTTCGTGAACATTAAAGAGAATTTTGTATTTATATTCTCCCATTAAAGGAAAGTATTTGTAGAAGTATATTTTGGTCATGAAATCTTCCATTTTAAAGAAAGCCAGAGTACTTACATTTTAACTATATCTTATTCTTAAAGTTATTATAGTTCCTCATCAGCATTATACATAACCATATTTGTAAATGCTGGATTAAAAAACAAAAGGAGGTTATTAGACTATGCCTAGCAAGGTAAAATTAAATAGAATGGAAACCTCCATCTCTTGTTATTTTTAAAATTTTATATAAACTTTAATTCCCACAACCTAATTCAGTGAATCACTGCTTAATTTTGTGCAATAGTTTCTCTGGATAATCACAACTTCTGTCAAAAACACATATTTTTGCTGTTTCTGCTTTAAAAGAAGAAGGAGGAGGAGGGGGAGGAGGGGGTGGAGAACGGGGAGGAGGATGAGAGGATGAGGGGGGGAGGAGGAGGAGGAGGAGGAGGAGGAGGAGGAGGAAAAGGAGGAGGAAGAGGAAGAAAAGGAGGAGGAAGAGGAAGAAAAGGAGGAGAGGGGCACCTTAGTGGCTTATTCAGTTAGGCATCTGTCTTCCACAAAGGTCTTGATCCCTGAGTACTGGGATTGAGCCCCACAGGCTCCCAGCTCAGCAGGGGAGTCTGCTTCTCCCTCTCCCTCAGTGCCTGCTTCTATGCTATCTCTTGCTCATTCTTTCTCTAAAATAAAATAAAATAAAATAAAATAAAATACCCAGTCTTCTCAATATTAAAAGTTAAAAAAAGAAAAAGAAGAAAAAAAAGAAATTCTTGAGCACTTTCTATTCATTTTCAGATTTTATCCTCAAGCCTACCTAATATTTTTGGGGATCTAAGTTTTATTCATTTATTTAATTTTATTTATTTACAAATACTCTCTTATTCAAGAATCAGAAGGAAATCTGATAAAATGGACAACCAACTAGTAAATATCAAAGTTATTGTAATCATAATAGCACAATTGTATTAACTCATTAGTCTCCTGATAATAACAATAAAGATATATTACACTCTCATTTAGAGTCTATTACTTGGCTAGAGACCTAAGACCTGCTCCTTCAGGTACTGCCTCAGCATGTCAGATAGCTCCAATCTTTCAGAACCAGGAGGTTCTGAAACAAAGGAGCTTTATGTTAAAGTAACCAGATTAGGCCCCAGATGGAGTCACTCATGCTAATCTCCTTATCAGCAAACCAAAACTCAACTGAGTTTCTATACTTGGCTCTCCCAGAAAAGAAAGGCCTAGGTCAACCACCCAGCATTTTCCTGCTCAGCACAAGTAAGCAATCTAATTCCAAGACTTCCCTTTGCTCTATATAAGGAAAGTAACACAGTTTTAACCAATCAGCAAATGCCAAGTGTGGCGTTTTTTATTCCTGTTCACTCTGGTTTATAAAAATCTCTCACCTTGTACAACTCTTCAGAGTGCCTTCCTATTTGCTAGACTGGATGCTACCTGATTCATGAATCATTGAATAAGAGCTGACTAGGTCAGTAAATTGTCTGTGGAACATTTTCTTTTAACGATTATTATGGCACTAGCAATTAGATGCTTTGACAGTGTTGAATTTTATCCAGATCTGTGATCCTAGAAAACATCCACAGTTGAAGAAATCACTTATTTGTTCTGTTCCAGGAAACAGCCTACTATAGGTGAACATCCTTTCCCACGTGAAAATCGTGGATGCCCCTATGTTTAACTTTGACAAGGCTCCACAGGAGCCCTCCAGATTTCCCCTCTTCACCTCGTTAATGGTTAGCTTGACCGGTTCGTCCCAGTGATCAATTGGAACAAAATGCTTGTTAACCAAATTTTATTTAAGATCCTTTCCATCCCTCAGGCTTCTGGACCTTGGGCCACCCTTGGCCTAAGTAAGGATAAAGCCTTTTACCTTAAATGCCACTCAGGAGAATAAGGGGGCCTCCAGGTAAAACACTCTGTAATCTACACTCTAATCACGTCACTCCCATTCATCCCACTGCCCCACACTCAGTTATTTTCAGCCTTGTTTACTTCTTCCCATAAAAGAACAATAATCCTTTTTGCCTAACCTTTGGGGCATTTGCAGATCTTATGTTCTAAATGTTTCCCCTATTACAATAATCCCCTTTTCCCTATTGCCATGGTCCCTTCTACCATACCTTTGCAATAACTTTTTTGCATTAAGTCTCTCCTTACGGACTCTGGATTTGTTTTTTTATTCTGTTCTGTTTTTGCTTCTATTTCATTTAGAATTGGCATATTTCAATTCTGCTCATTTTTTCCTTAGATAAAGCCATTCACATAGCCATTCTTGATCTCAAGGTCATGGAAATGCTATCCCCAGTGGCCCAGTAAAAGTAGGAATTATTATTACTTCCTTTATGGAATTTGCAACAAGATACATGAACACATTTTCTATTAAGAAGAGATGAATATCCCTCTTCTCATGATGCTCACAAAACCATAATAATTTCTTAAAAACTTTTATTTAGTTTTTGGACTACAGAGACTTCTGTTCTCTGTAATATCATGGTTATATTTTTAAGCTTTACTGAGCTCTACTTAGTTTTCTTTCAATTTCACCATTTTCTGTTATGCTACCCAGTTCAACAACATGGTATATTAAATAAAAAAAAAAATCAGATACCTTGTTGAATATTTTAATATTGTTGAATTTAAATATTTTCTATTATAAGGCCACTGATTATATATTCAGCCAACAATGGTTTTCCAAAAAGTAACTAAAGACAAAGATGATATCACTCTGTCATTATTTGTTTGAAGAATCGAAAAGAAATGTTCATATTCTATAAATGTAATAATAATCTAGATCAGGAGTTGGCACACTAAGTCCTGTGGGCTAAATCTGGCCCACTACTTGTTTTTTTACAGTCCAAGAGCTCAATTTGTTCTTTTTTTTTTTTTTTTACTTATTTACATTTTTAAAGTGTAAAACAACCACCATCATAGGATTTGGGGGAGGCGGAGGGGTGTACTTCAAAGCACAGTCAAAAATATTTACTACCGGTCTCTGTGACAAAAATTTTTCTGACCCCTGACTTAGATAGGTATATGTCAAACTTAGGAATAAGATTAAACTAGTGACTAATTTTAATTTATTTTTTGTTTTATAAAAAAGTTCAGTTTAATAAAGACTAAGGATACGTGGCAAATATTGCATTTAAATTATCTGTCATTCCTAAAAGATTAGGATTAACTCATTTTCAGGTTTTAAATCTATGTGAGTGTTAAATAATATCCATTACTTTGTGTGAGTTATTTCAAGTTACTAATAAAAACACATAACTATTATTAAAAGCATTACATTTATAGTATAATTTTATAATGTAAAAAGTTTCTATTTCAACCAAAATATTAATAAAAGATATAAATTTTTTTTTTATTTTGAAACTGTATTCTATTTTTGAGCGTTTACCTTGCCAACAGACCTCGCAGAATAGAGAAGTAAACAAACTTACTATAATTCAGGTGTAATAAGTTTTGCCAGGGCTCAATTATGCCACTAGATGGAGCATTTAGCACTGCAGAGAGCTCTTGAAGAAAACTCATGGTTGTTGTTGTGTTTTAAATACAGTTTAAAGGGAAAAGACATAAAAAGCATGATGGAAAGAACATTTTCCTAAACTTTTACTGAGTTATCTCAAACTCTTCTAAACACTGTGTGATTATTTTATAGTCAAAAATTATTTTTTACACTCCTCCCATTGATATACAAGCTGAGCGATCAGACTTCATGAAAAGAAAAAATGCAGTGATGTTCCAAATAGACTTTTCAGTTGTATTCTTAATTTTCTCTGACTTGACATATATTCTAATATAAATGTGTTTCTGTGAGATTTTCAGAGCAAAGAAATACTGCTGCTAGAACCTTATATAATGGCAATATTAAGAAATAATGATGGAGTCTGTGTGAGTTGGCACTCGTGAGAAGAAAGAAAGAAGAGAGTTCTACATCAATGAACAGGAGGCAGCCCTGGGTGCCACACTGTCCCTGCGTGGCTCAGAAAATAAGAGTGGTGTAGCAAAGAGTTCTGTGCTTGCCTGGGCCTGAGCGAGTCAATCACAGTGACTGAGGCAGAACGTCAGGGTTTATAGGTTCAAGCTACAGAGCTGAGCAGCAGCATATTGTGCACCATTAATCAGTCTCTGTTTTTAACCCATTATTTTCATCCATGGGTAGATATCTATATTTGGATAGATATTCATATTTTATCTCATATTTTAAATACTATCTTTATTTTTGTAGATAGAGATAATAGATGATAGATAGATAGATACCAAATTTCTGAAACCTAGCTTTTGTCCTCATAGATTTATATATCTCCAAACTTGTGCTTCATCAACTCACTAAAATCCATTCCAATGTGCAGCTGTTTAAATGAGGTTGGAAGCAGTTTTGCCACATGATGCTGATGTCAATTAAAAGCTGAGTATTAGCAGAATGAGAAAACTTCAGATGAGTGCGTCTGCTATGTTGATCAGTGTTCCCCAAATTCTAATGGCTCTGACTGACAGAGATGCTCAGCTCATTGGCCTAGAAAGTGAAAATCAGACCTGTTGACTATTACAGATATGCATGTATATGAGGGAAGCATTTAAAGTAGAACAAAAATTAGACTTTTTTTTTTCTCTCTGGAAAAAAGCCAAGAAAATTCTGAATGAAGACTTTCAGGCAAGGCAGGATACAAAACTACCAAGGGTGAAAATAATTACAAATGACAACTTCTGTGGAAAATCACTAACCAGAAAGGAGTTCCAGTTTCAAGACTATATTCTGTGATAACATGACTCCACCCAAATCAAATAGTGTTCCAGACCAAAGGATGGTAATTGCTTCAATATTTATTTGTAAATTAAAAAAAAAGAATCTGAAAGGAATATTCCTTTCACATTTTTTCCCTATTTCTTTTGAGTACTCATTGAAAAATATTATTTTGACAAAAACTGTTTATGTAGTGTATGGTAGGCATTTATAGTAAGACAAATAGTTATTTTGGTAATAATTATATTTAGGTAAATATAATCAATCTTTTACTGAGCTTTGAGAACTATTTTGTGGCTTATTCATTTCTCAATTATTAAAACTGTATTCAAGTTTTACAAATGTTCTCAGCTGCTTTGCAAGAAAGTGTTATGATAGACTTAACTACCTTTTAAATTTGTTGATTCAAGCCAAATATTATGAAAAAATAGTGATAAATGCTTAAACTTAAAAATTTCAAGTAGTAAAAATCACTTAGGAAAAGGCCTATGATGAATAAGGCATAGAAAAATAGACTCCTTGAAGATGAAAATTATACACTAAAAAAAATCTTAGCACTGAGTATTTACTTACACTGCCAACTGGTATTTTATAAGGTTGATCTGATGAAGATGAGAAAATTTGTTAACTGATCAGATTGTAACCATATGAATTTTGTCAGAGATAAAACTCATCACTTTACTTGGGTGGGATAATTTAATTCACTTATTAACATAAATTATTCAATTGAAAAATTTTTGGTTATAAAGGTCAGATTGGACATATTTGAAGAAGCAAGGAAGTCAAAAGACCTTCCTTGAAATGATGACTTCCGGCCTGGCTACTTGATGTACATAATCTAACTCAACTTCCTGAACTCTAAATTTTTTCATATATGAAATCAAGATATGATGTCATCACAAGTTTATGAGGATTATATGATATAAAGGATTACTCTCAGACTTTCATTATTAGTAGGAATAGTAGTTAAGGTCAATATTTTTATTTTGAAAATATTTTTAGTCTTCCATATGCATCATTCTGTAATACTCTTGGCTAAATAAATACAACTATTCTGAAATCTATAACAGATAAAACTAGGAAATATGGATATAGATTGTATAGTATGCACCAGTTGGTATAATAGACCCTGAACAGTACCTCATCATGTTTTAAGTGTTTACAGCAATTATGAAAAAGACAATTACCAGAACACAATTATAAAAGCTATGAAAAGTTATGTTGATAAAAGTTCAGCTAAGACTCTGAGTAACTTTGTTGCCAAATATATACGTGGAAATATGTTCATAATAGGAACAGCTAAGCGAACAGCCTGGCTTATTTTTCTTACCAAATATAAGACTCATATTTATTATGGGCTTCATAAAATATAAAGAAGCAGGATGAGTACCAGCGTGTTATTTTTAAGAAGTCCAAAAACAAACCCAAAATATACATTTTTCCAATCATGGGTCTATAAATCCATTCATCCACTTGATATGTTAATTCTGAAGCTCTTTTTAGGGATCAATAGGAATTGATCAATAGGAACTGATCGACACTATTTTTAAAATTTGTTCATGTTGGGTGCCTGGGTAGCTCAGTGGGTTGAAGCCTCTGCCTTCTGCTCAGGTCATGATCTCAGGGTCGTGGGATCAAGCCCCGCATCAGGCTCTCTGCTCAGCAGGGAGCCTGCTTCCCCCTCCCTCTCTCTCTGCCTGCCTCTCTGCCTACTTGTGATCTCTCTCTTTCTGTCAAATAAATAAATAAATAAAATCTTTTTAAAAAAATAAATAAAATTTGTTCATGTTATTAGTTCTTATCAAAATATTACTTAAACTATAACTACAAAGACAAAGTAAAATAGATAACTGGTATAATAATCTAACTATGGAGCATTACTAGAGCATCAAATAGTATTTTTTGTTTTAGGTAATGGATATTGTTACTCAAATATGTGATAAAACTAAACAACTAATGGACTCTTCAGTTTTTGTTTTTTTTTTTTTCAAATTTAGAACATTTCCTGTTTGAAAGCGCCATTGAAAGTTGTCATTTGGAAACTGGCAGAATACACAGTACCAGATTAAGACTCCTAAAAAAGAATATTATTGACTTGCTTGATATAATTGCCTCTTCAGAGCCATTACAATCATTCATGTAAATACATATTTAGGGAGGCATCAAAAGCAGATTATTCACCTAGTGGAGCATGACAGCTCCAGAGGATTTACTGTGTTCATTGCTGCAATTGTCACCAAAAACTGTTAATTCACAAGCACAGCTACCTGCTTTTACATATAAATATCTATCATTCATTATTCCCCCTCATTGTATCAAAAGGATGTCAATCTATATGGAACTAAACCTTAGTCTTATTTTGTAAAAGGTTAATATAAGAGGGACGAAGTTCTTCAGTAATGACATTTTCAAATGAATATATTAATTTAAATACCTTTCTTTTAGGAAATGAGCAGATATTTAACATTACCTGGCAGGATGCACTTAATAGCTCATTTTTTAAAAGAAAGAACATATAATTTGGAATAAGTATTCTTACATATCTTCTAGTTAATACTTCTCTAATTCAGGCTCAAAAATATAGAGGCAGCACTTAGTGAGGCAATCTTCAAATGAATAGCGTTAATGAATATCTGCCATATGCAGGGCATACGTTGAGAGTTAAAATGAATGCCGTTGAGAGTTAAAATGAATGCTACATTTCTTCGTCTTTATAGAAAAGTTTCTGGATGCTAGTTAAAATACCTTGTGGGATGATTTTGAAAAGTGGCTTGAGTAATTTATGTATCTAAAAAAATGCCAGGATTGTTGTGGGTTTTTTATGTTTGTTTTGTTTTTTTACTTTTAATCTGTTTCTTTATTCGCTTTCTTCCTTGCTTGCTAGTTTTCTTGTCTGTTCAGGTAATTAAAAGAAAACTTATTCCAGGAGAGCTTATCATCAGATGATAGAAATAAATAGATGATAGATGGATAGACAGTTGTTAGATGAATAGAAAGGACATTAACTAGATAGCTTAATAGATTATTTGTAGTGCTTTGCTCCTTCCTGTAATTAGTGGATAAATGTACTTATAACTGTAGAGAATGTGTATGGAAGAAGAGAAGTCATTTTCTGCTTTTCACAGTGAATACTTTTTAACTGCTGAAATCAAAATTTGAATTAAATATGCAATTTCATATAATCGTTTTCAGCTTTTTTATGAAGAGATCGTCTATGGTTTGCAAAAAGCTACATATATACTTTCTTGTAACACTCCTCGTGGGTAGTACAGACTGGTACAACACACTCACTTTAGAGAATATACACTTATTTTGTTTTTCCCCTCTATTATAAGTTCCATCTGTTCCTGGCCTAATCGAGGCCCCTAAATTCCGGCAAAAGTATTGAGTATTGTATTTTGAGTATCACAACATAAAATCTGGGCTAGTCACAACTCTTCTTTGAGCTTATTATTCCAACATGCAGTGATGATACAATTTTCTTCCAACCTCCAAACATTTGAAAGAATTAATGACCCAAAATGCACAAAACATTCTAAAATCCTTAGGAAAACTATTCAGTACAAACTATTAATTTTATTTTTGAGGACATTAAAAATGCTTCTTGGCATAAGTGTAAAGCACAGTTTAATATTAATGACATAGCCTGACCACTTTGAAAAGTCTTGGTCACATCATAACAAAATAGCATAAATGAAAAGGCTTTTTGATTTTTATTTATTTATTTATTTATTTATTGAAAAGGCTTTTTTAGACTGTAAAGTTTTATTCAAATAAAAGTGACATTAAAATTATAAATACGCACATTCCATTATATTATATATTATAATATATATCCTAATATATATTTATATATATAATGGAAATATATATATAATGGAAAAGATATACATATATATCTTTTATGTAATATATATATATAAAACATATATATATCTTTTATGTAATATATATATATATATATAAAACATATATATATATCTTTTCCATTATGATAGTAGTTCTGTTTTTTATTTTAGCTAAAAATAGTTTAGGGAGGCTTACAGACTTTACGTCCATTTATTGAACTTAACTAATGTCAGTTATATTTTATCAAGAGTCTAAAGTGATTTCTTATACATTTATAACAATATTCATGAAAAAAGTATAAGCTTGATTTATACTCGACTATAAGCATTTAAAAATAAATGTATATTTACCTATTTATTAGAATAAACATACTAAGACATTTAATTTTACCTTTAATACATAGATGTTCATTTTTTTTCAAATTTCAGCTGCTTGCATTATGTAACTCTTTTGTTTATTTTTCAGGTTTGCCCTGGGGAATTCATACTGCTTGTCTGCAGAATAAGAGTCTTCACCTCATGTTTTTTTTTGTAGTGTAACTTGATTTTATGTCCAAGAGGATGTTACTGTTCTAAAACCTATGGAATGTTGGAGCAGGCTTTCACTGGATTGCAGTGAAAGTGCAGACTCTTCCTCAGTCTGTGCTCTCAGTGATATCTCATTGGAAGCTTGAAATCAACAACAGTGGGGCACTTACCCCACAGAAAGTGGCAAATGTTCAAAGCACAATTTGTTCTCTCTGGAGAACCGGCAGTGCACCAGTCCTACAACTGAAAATCAAAGGAACCTGTTCCTCCATGTGAGGGTATATACAGAAAACATGCAAAGTGAGGTGAGGTACCTTCATTGAGAAATGAATGCTAGAAAATGCACATTTACCTTAGATATACTACATGGAAAGAATAATGGAGCAAGGCATGAGGGTATTTCAAGACTTTAATAAGAAATATAGAGGTATAACTACAACAAATTTTCTCTGCAAGAAGATAATGTATGTTTTTATCAATAATTTTTCAGGAAGTAGAAGTGCTGTACATGCAGATTTGTTGACACTTTTCTTTCCCATGCGTTTTCATGCAAGAAATGCTAAGCAGTCTAATAGGAGGGAAGTAGAATGAGATCTTGCTTCTTTAAGAAGATATTGCTCTTGAATTCCAGTGTGTCTATATATTTACCAAGCATGGCATATAATTATGTCCAACTCAATGTGCCAAAACTGAAAAAAAGTCATATTTTCCCTCAAAATTACTTCACGTGCTTTTTTTTTAAGGATTTATTTATTTATTTGAGGGGGAAGGGACAGAGGGAGAGAGAAAGAGAGAGTCTCCAGCAGACTCCCTACTGAGCAGGTTCGCCACCACAACCCTGAGATCATGACCTGAGCCAAAATCAAGAGTCTGAAGCGCAACTGACTGAGCCACACAGGAGCCCCAAAACGACTTCACATTCTGTGTATCTCACCTTTATATGACTCCTCAATACCCACCTCTAACTTCATCATCTGGTCCAGAAACATATTTCCTAAAGCCTGTGTCTTACCTGCAAATTCTAATTATTACCTGGATGAATGCTACCCTATTGACATTACTGAGCTGGAAATTTTGAGGGAGTAAAATGAAATCTAATTTTGCTAATTTTCTGCTTCAAGTCTTTCCAAAACTTTATTGTCTATGACCAAAAACCTAAAAACCGTATGAAGTTGGGTAAGACCTTCCTTGACCTGCTCCTTCATGTTTCCTAGTATTATTTTCATCATGTCCTACCCCTTGCCTTCAATACTTCAACCACACTCAACTACCAATAGCACATTCTCTAGCTTTAATTTTTTTCTCTCCTACAATACCATATCTCATGTCTACTCTCCCTCATCAGGATAACTCTGGCCTTAGTAAATCTGAATGTGGTCATCTCCCAGATGTTCAATCACTAGCATCTATTTTTTACCTGCATCTTAGAATGCTGTGAATTTTCATCTGTCTTAGTCATCTATGAGATCTTTGAGGGCGAAAATCCTAGTTACTCAGTTTAGGGACTAGCACCCAATACAGAGTAGTGTTACATAAATGTTTGCTGATGAATGGATGTACTTGCCATAGTACTTATAAAAGTACTTTTTGAATATAATAACGATAATAGTAATAATAATAACTTATTCCTTCCCTTAAATACAGGTAAAAATTAAGTCATAATGGTGAAATTTATACCAACACCAATGGATGATAATTCAGATTTGTGCAAGTTCATAAGACCTTCTATGTTAGCAAATAGTGAATGCTCCAAGAACATCAAACATTCTTTTATAGACTCCAAGTCCACATTTAATACTTTTACATTAGCCATTTTTTCCAGATTGTCTGCTCTTTTTCTTATTAATTCACATAACTGATATTTTGATTTCATGAAGATCTCTTTTTTTTGAAAATGTAAATGTTTTATTCTTATTTAAATATACTACAGGCTAAACCCTATTCCTGTTATATCGTCATTTAAAAACACTTAAATATTTTATATGAGTTGATAATTATTAAATGTATTAAATCCATGGAAAGCTTCATACTTTTAAATTTCCCTCCTGTTTAGAGAATCAAATTGGAAGTTTCCTTAGAACAATCAGAAGTTATATTCAAAAGCCAACTCCTTATGAAAGTGAATAATAAATCATTGTAGATATCACAGGAATGTCTTTCCTGCCTGGGTTCCCATTGCACACAGACTCTAATGAAACTGAAGTGAAAATCTGACTGAAGCTGCAGCAATACAAGTTTTTCCCTGCATCTTGTTTTGTTTTGGATGCTGCAGAGCCATGCAGAGCTGGAAATTGAGTAGTTATTTTCTGTAAGGATACACTAAAGCAGATAGTCTGCTGAGGGGGCAAAAAAAGTTAAAACAAGCTGAAAGAGCCAAGCACAAAAGTCCATGAAAGTTCAGCAATAATATTTTGACTTCTTATCTGTTATGTCATTTGCCCATATCTTCTCCCATTCTGTAGGTTGCCTTTTAGTTTTGTTGACTATTTCCCTTGCCATGCCAAAGCTTTTTATCTTGATTAATTCTCAAAAATTCATTTTTGCTTTTGTTTCCCTTGCTTTTAGAGACATGTCTTTCAAAAAGTTTCTGTGGTTGAGGTCCAAGAGGTTACCGTGTTCTTCTCTAAGGTTTTGATGGATTCCTGTCTCACATATAGGTCTTTCATCCATTTTGAATTTATCTTTGTGTATGGTGTAAGAGAATGGTCCAGTCTCATTCTTCTACATATGGCTGTCCCAGCACTATTTATTGAAGAGACTTTCTTTTTTTCCATTGTATATTCTTTCCTGCTTTGTTGAAGATTAGTTGACCATAGAGTTGAGGATCCATTTCTGGGGCCTCTATTCTGTTCCATTGATCTGTTTCTGTTTTTGTGCCAGTACCATACTGTCTTGATCACAGCTTTGTGATATAGCTTGAAGTCAGGCATTGTGATGCCCCGAGCTTTAGTTTTCATTTTTCAACACTCCTCTGGCTAACATTCAGGGTCTTTTCTGGTTCCATATGAATGTTAGGATTGTTTGTTGCAGCTTTGTCAAAAATATCTATGGTATTTTGATGGGGATTGAATTGAATGTGTAGATTGCTCTGGATAGCATAGACATGTCAACAATACTTGTTATTCCAATCCATGATCATGGAATGTTTTTCCATCTCTTTGTTCTTCCTCAATTTCTTTCATGAGTGTTTTTTCATTTCTAGAGTACAGATCCTTTACCTCTTTGGGTAGGTTTATTCCTAGATAGCTTATGGTTTTTATTGCAATTGTAAATGGAATTGATTCCTTAATTTCTTTTTCTTTAGTCACATTATTAGTATATAGAAATGCGACTAATTTCTGTGCATTGATTTTGTATCCTGACACATTGCTGAATTTCTGTATGAGTTCTAGCAATTTTTTTGGTGGAGTCTTTGGGGTTTTCCACATAGAGTATCATGTTGTTTGCAAAGAGTGAGAATTTGACTTCTTTTCCAATTTGAATGCCTTTTATTTCTTTTTGTTGTCTGAATGCTGAAGCTTGGACTTCTAGTACTATGTTGAACAATAGTGGTGAGAGTGGGCATCCTAAGATCTATAAAGAACTTCTCAAACTCAACACCCAAAACCCAAATAATCCAGTCAAGAAGTGGGCAGAAGACATGAACAGACACTTCTCCAAAGAAGACATACAAATGGCCAAAGACACATGAAAAAATGCTCCACGTCACTTGCCATCAGGGAAATACAAATAAAAACCTCAATGATATGCCACCTTACACCAGTTAGAATGGCTAAAATTAACAAGACAGGGAACAACAAATGTTGGCAAGGATGTGGAGAAAGGGAAACCCTCTTACACTGTTTATGGGAATGCAAGTTGGTACAGCCACTCTGGAAAACAGTATGGAGATTCCTCAAGGAGTTAAAAATAGACCTACCCTACAACCCAGTATTTGCACTACTGGGTATTTAGCCCAAAAGATACAAATGTAGTGAGAAGAAGAGGTACCTTCACCCCAATGTTCATAGCAGCAAAGTCCATAATAGCCAAACTACGGAAGGAGTTGAGTTGCCCTTCAACAGATGAATGGACAAAGAAGATATGGTTCATATATACAATGGAATACTACTCACCCATCAGAAAGGATGAATATTCACCATTTACATTGATGTGGACAGAACTGGAGGGTATTATGCCAAGTGAAACAAGTTAATCGGAGAAAGGCAATTATCATGTGGTTCCACTCACATGTACAATATAAGAAATTGTGCAGAGGATCATAGGGGAAGGGAGGGAAAACTGAATAGGAAGAAATCAGAGAGAGAGTCAAACCATGAGATACTCTTGACTCTGGGAAACAAACTGAGGGTTGTGGAAAGAGAGGTGCATGGGAGGGTAGGGCAACTGGGTGATGGGTATTAAGGAGGGCACATGATGTGATGAGCACTGGGTGTTATACGCAACTAATGAATCATTGAACACTACACCAAAAACTCATGAAGTACTCTATGTTGGATAATTGAACTTAACTTAAAAAAAAGATTTGACTCCCAATCTTCCAATTCTTATATCAGTCTCTCTTGATTACATTTCTCTGCCATACGATTTTGCGGGCTATTCCATTCTGGATTGAAGTAGTTAACTAATGGTTTCTATTTCTTGCAGCCAAATGTCCACTGATAAACAGCCAAATCAACTTTTTTGTTCCAACTAGCATCTATAATTCTTATCTTTCTGTAATTTCCACATTATTTTTTAATTTTTTAAGTCTTTATTTATTTTTAATACACAGTTGAGCACCTTCCAGGGGTCAGACACTGTTCTAAGCCCTTTATAATTATGAATTAACATAATTCTTATAATAATCTTATGAAACAGATAGAGTTATTGGTCTGATATTACAAGTGAAGAAATAAGCACTAGCCAAGTAGATTGCTAAAGATCACACAGTGAATACATGGCAGTGAAGACTGAACCCCAGGCATCTGGCTCTTGGGGTATAACCAATACCTTCTACTCCCTCCCCCTTCATTTCAACTTGGAAGGACTTTAGAGGATATACATATTTTGCTATTTAAACTAGCTTCTGACTTCTGAAAATCTGCAAGACATTACAAGCACATGTCTAACCTTAGCTCACAGTCTAATAGAAGAGAGAACTTGGTAAACAGTATGATAATGTTTACTGTAGCTGGATATAATTATCCTTTAAAATGTAATTTTAAATTAATTTCAATTAACATATTAAAAGGAATGAACTAATTCTCTCCTTTTCATGAGATAAGCTGGTCTCCTGGCAAGAGGTAGCTTTCTTTATATCAAAACAGTATGTTTTTCTACAATTAGACTTGTTTACCAAAACATAACAGCCTGCCTTCATAGGCTCCTTTAAAGAGGTGAAGCAACCTCAGCCAGGACACTGAGCAGCGTATTTCTGAATGACTGGCTACTTACTTGCCTATTGTGAGGGGCAGCCAAAACAATATAGGGAACCCAAGCAAGGCTGTAAGCAAAGGCTGTAAGCAAAGGGTAGGCAGAGTCTAAGCTCCTGATTTATCTGAGGTATTTATTAGAGCTCCTGATTACATGAGCTGGAATTTGCATAGATAGATTGCTTACTGAGTGAAACGAAACTAACTTCTTACACCAAGAAAGTGAGGCAACAAATAAAAATGTTAATTTTTGGCTTTCCTTTGAAAATGAAAGACATATACCTAGCCATAGACCTACTCAAGGAAGCAAAAAATAGTCACACAGACCATCAAGTTTCTATTAGTAGCTCTCTGCCTCTCTGCCTACTTGTGATCTCTCTCTCTCTCTCTATCCCTCTGTCAATTAAATAAATAAATAAATAAAAATCTTTTAAAAAAAAAGTTTCTTTTAGTAGCTGTCAAGAGAATGTAATTTAATATGACAAGGTATTGTTGACTCCTAAATCTGTGGCAGGGATCAGGTACTTCCACACAGGTAGAGCAGAACACCTTTAGACTTGCAGCTGGTAGTATAGTCATCAAACTGAAATCATTCCTACTATTATTGTATTGGTTTCCATTGCTTTTCTAACAAATTACTACAAATCTGACACAACAGAAATTTATTTTCATGTCATTCTGGACATCACAAGTCTAAAATCAGGTTTATTAGTTTAAAGTCAAGGTGTTTCTAGGACTGGATCTTTCTGGAACATCTGGTAGGGACAATTCATTCCCTTGACTTTTGAAGCTTCTGGTGGCTGTTGGCCTGTAGCCCCTTCCCCCATCTTCTAAATTTATCATTCCACATCATCTTCTCTTCTGACACTGATTTCTCCTGCATCCCTTTTATGAGGACCAGGACTGTTTTGATTATATCAGGCCCAACAGGATATCAGAATTATCTCCCCAGGGGCACCTGGGTGGCTCAGTGGGTTAAAGCCTCTGCCTTTGGCTGTCATGATCTCAGGGTCCTGGGATCGAGCCCCACATCGGGCTCTCTGCTCAGCGGGGAGTCTGCTTCCTCCTCTCTCTCTGCCTACCTCTGTGCCTGCTTGTGATCTCTCTCCTCTCTGTCAAATAAATAAAATCTTAAAAAAAAAAAAAAAAAAGAATTATCTCCCCATATCAAAGTCCTGGATTTAACCACATATGAAAAGTCCTTTTTGATGTATGAGATTACATTCATATCTTCAGGAGATTAGGAAATACATATATTTGGGGGACCAATATTTAGCTATAACTACTAGTTATAGCTATAACTATATGAGTATGTACTCATATTTCTTTTCATTGTTGTGCTTAGGATCTTTCCTTTTGTGACTTCTGAAACAAGGGGACCTCTGATGGATGACAGATTTGGGAGGGGAAGATGACAAAGAATGTGGTATGTGCTTCCTGTTTGATCTGGTAGACTGAGCTCCTATTGGAAGGTTAAAACACAACATGATTAAAAGATGTGGCTCAAGCCAAACCACAAATCTTTGAGTTCTCAAGTATTCCTATACCTTTTGGAATAGGAAAGAAGACACCCCTGGGTCTGCTGAGAACTCAGTTTGTTCTCCTTGAGGCATAGGCCAGATGTTATTTTTAAGATGTTCAGAGTCAATGGAATATCTTTTGTGAAAAACATCAACAAACAATAGGAAAGATTTTTTTTTTTTAACTTAACTATGAGCATTTGTTTTAAGTCATTCTGGGAGCTAGCCCAAGGAAGGAAAAAAAGAGCAAGTGCTACAAGAGGATTGTCATAGGTAATTGGTTTGTGAGTATGTGAAAACAAACCATTTGTGACTATTTTACTCATCTACTGCTATATAACAAATAGTCACATAATTTAGTAGTAAAACACCCATTATGCTATCTTTTACCTCTTTCATGAGTTAGGTGGATTCAACTGAGCAGTCCTACTGATCTCAGTTGGGGATTCTTAGCTACTTGTAGCCAAATGGTTGCTTAGCCTGGTGTCATCTGAAGGCTCAACAGAAACACTGGATTGTTTGGAATTTTCTCATTTTTCCTGTAGTCTCAAGGTCTCTCTGACTATATACATCTATCTCTGTCTCCTCTCCTTATAGTTTCTCTAGTTCTGGGTTTCTAGACAACATAAATGCAAATGCTT
>CM053608.1:77790922-77847627 GCA_028646535.1 Procyon lotor | reverse complement strand
ACGAAACGAACTGAGGGTGGCTGGGAGGTGGGGGAGAGGGTAGGGATAGGGTGGCTGGGCTGTGGACATTGGGGAGGGTATGTGCTGTTAAGTGCTGTGAAATGTGTAAGCCTGATGATTCACAGACATGTACCCCGGGGCAAATAATACATTATATGTTAATAAAAATTAATTAAAAAAAAAAAAAGAAAAAAGAAAAGCGAAAGCAATGCTTTGCCTCTAAAACAAACAATAAATAAGGACTGGAAAGGAAAAAAAACCTGTATAGTTCTTACGAAAGCTATTAAAAGGAGACCTTTATTGTGAAGCACTAGTTCAGAAAAAAGACATTTTTACCACAATAAGATCAGCACTGATAAATTTGTCTTTTTGCAGTTCAAATTCTCTGGGTAAAACATATCTTTAAGTATAAATATAACTATCTCAACACCTATAGCTCTATCTCCATCTTAGAGTGACTCCCCTCAACTATGCAAATGGTCAGCTTGAACACAGATCACCTCGATGGCCTCTCTCTTCTGCAACATAATGATCTAATGATGGATACCCCTCCTCTTACTCCACACAAAGCAGTTAAAATGGGCAAGGAAATAGGGTGGGGATAATTAGAGGAAAGCAAGATAAGAACAATCAACAAAGATAGAGTCTAGCACTCAAGTCTGGAGGACAAGGGGAATAGAATTGCTAATAGTCAAGGCCCTACTCCTAACTGCCTGAACAGATACACAGGAATATTGCTAATGGCGGAATAGTAACTTAATTTTGTGCAAATACAAGCTAGCTGGATTGGGGAAATGCCCTGACTTCACAGTTCCCCACCCCATTATGTCCTTTCTTTATAGTTGGTGTCATATCATTGATCCTGACTGATCTTCATAATATCATATCTTAGTTTCTACCTATGATAGTGCAATTCGTGCACTCACTTCATAAAGATACTCAACAGAGGAGATGATTGAGAGCCGCCGTATACTGTGACACTATGTTTATGTAAATGTAGGGACATTTTCTTCTTTGCAAAAAGTCTTCATCTATTCATTAAGGCATGTATCCACTAAAAGTGATCATCCTTTTTTAATTTGAAGATACTCTGTAGGCTAGTGGCATATGTGTGCCTCTTTGCCTATGCCTAAACCCACATGTACATACACGTACTTTCATTAGACTGAGGAGGAAAAAAAGAGGAAATGATATTTCTACCGATGACCATTGCAATATCTGACTCCTTTCTAAATTGAAATTGGGTGACAAATGACTCTAACATATATCTATAATATTTTTAATATTACAAGTTAAAGGTTGGGATATAAGAATGGTGAAAATGAACAAAAGAAAGAATGATGAAAAGGTACAGCTTTGTCCTTATTATATCTTTAATTTTCCCTACCACTTTCAACTATAACCTCTCTTCTGAGTTCAATTACAAAGCAAATAATCTTTAATTCTAGAAATGACTATGGGAATTATATAGCATATGAATAAGTTTTGAAAAATATAAATTATGCATAGTATATTAATACTGTGAACTGGACTTCCAGTCTTAGTACTAAACCGTATTCATGTACTTTGGCCCAAATTGAGCACTAAATCCCCAATTTTTAATTATACTATATTATTATACTCATCATAAGCACATGTTTTTGTTTTCTTCTTTTCCTGATTTATTCTATCCCACTGGATTCCATATCAAGAAGCAAGCAGGAAGGTGCTGCCATATCTGATCTTTTAAATTATGTAAAGATGAAAGAGAATATTTCATGCTATTCACCTTGCACACATGCATGCCTCCAGTCTTGAAATAATTTGCTTGGATTTTGTGCTAAGCATAGAATGAGGGAAAGAAAATCCTCTAGAGAATAACTAAAATTGGGATAGTTGCTACCTTTATACTGACTTGCAGGTTTTCACTGAAAATCTCTTCATTTCACTTCATTGAATAAAATCATAGGTATATATCTCTGCCTGGTTACGTTATTGTATATCAGAAACAAAGTCACATAAGACATTTGAAAGCACACACATTTGTAAGTTACAGTGAGAATGACTCCACCTTGACTCCAAGGTTAAATCTATAGCCCACATGCACACAAAATCAATCCAGTTAATTCAGTCAGTGTAAATAAATCCAATTGACTGTAATATTTTGTTTAAAAAAGAAATGACTGCTGAATAGGATTTTTTTTTATTTGAGTATTATGAAATCTCAACTACCAGATTTACTTTATGGAAATATAGTAATATATGTAAATGTGCGGTAGGAATTTTAGATTAACTATGCTTGTGATTTATAGTTTTCTTGTGATTATAAGGCTAACTTAAACAAGACTTCTGAAATTTTATGACATACTTTTAATTTGTGTTAGAGAAATTTTCTATATTGCTTTCTAGATCAAGTTAATTTCATTCTCAGTCTAGGTGCTTTTTTATTAAAACTGATTTGAAATTCATATTTTACTACAGAGTTCTTTTAAACATTTTCTTACCTTTAGTTATTTTGCTTGTCTTTCCCTACAAGGAACTTGAATAAAATAGAAACAATTATGTTTAAGCTGACTTTTCCAGTGCTCTATTATAACTGTTAGGAGTCTTCACAAAAAGTTCCAAACCCTGCTAAGTCAATTTCTTCCCTGTCAGCTACAACAGATATCTTTCACTTTTCTTTTGATAACAAAGATTATTTATTTCAGCTAACTGAACCTTAGCTAACCAACATGAACAATGATAATGCATCTTTGATAATGTATTTCTTGTAAACAAAATCTTTCATTTAAATGAATGAGTTTGTTTTCATGTTATTTCACAAGGGCTCTTAGCTTCATTACTTACAAATCATAAATTTATATGTAGAGTGTGAAGAACAATTTCTCATATGGGTGAATGTGATGAAAAGTGTTTTCCTAGATTTATTAACATATTTTTTTTTCAGTTTCCAAATGTCTTAAGGTATTTTGTAAAAATATAGTCTTTAAAGATCATCTTTGGAGCAAAAAAATAACTTAAATTTCTCTATTTCTAATTGAATCACAAGGAGGGAGAAAAGGAAAACTGAATTAAGTGATTATCCAAAAATCTTCATCTACACATTTTTTGACAATTGCTAAATAATTCCAAATTGGTTTATATCTGTATTAGGATAAATTAAAGAAATCCACAATATAAAATGATTCACAAATGACTTAAGTTTATTTCTCACTCAAACAGTAGATGAAGGTGGTCATTGTTTGTTGGTAGGTGGTCCTCTTCCATGAAGTGAATCAAGTCCCAAATCTATTTATTTTTCCATCTTACAGCTTTGCCATTCCTTTGGCGATCTTGGTTTCCACAGCTTGTCAGCTGAAAAGGAACATGGTCTTAGCTTAAGTAACACTTTTTTTCTTTTTTTTTTTTTTTAAGATTTTATTTATTTATTTGACAGAGAGAGAGAGAGATCACAAGTAGGCAGAAAGGCAGGCAGAGAGAGAGGGGGAAGCAGGCTCCCCACTGAGTAGAGCCCAATGTGGGGCTCGATCCCAGGACCCTGAGATCATGACCTGAGCTGAAGGCTGAGGGTCTAACCCACTGAGTCACCTAGGTACCCCTAACACCTTTTCTTAAAAGCCTTTGTCCAAAAGTGTCATGCTTCACTTCCACTCACATTCATAGGTGAAGTCCCACCCAAGAATTAGAAATAGCATAAAGGTTATTTACCTGGACAGAAACGAAATTTGGTGAACAGCTAGCTGGCTCTCATAATTATTCTCATGGGCTGAGATTCTGAGATATCTAATGGACAGAACTAGCAATCCTCCCTCCATGTCCACCCATCATTTAGTCAAAAGGGCCAATAAATATTCTACTACTAAATTCTTAAATCCAAATTTTTCTTTTTCTTTTAAGATTTTATTTATTTATTTGAGAAAGAGAGCTTGAGGGGGGGATGGTCAGAGGGAAAAGCAGACTCCCCGCTGAGCAAGGAGCCTGAAATGGGACGGGATCCGGGGCTCTGGGATCATGACCTGAGCCAAAAACAGTCGCTTAGCTGACTGAGCCACCCAGGTGTCCCAAATTCAGATTATTCTTGAAGCTTACTTATTTATTCTTAAGGGTGTGTGGTGTGTGGTGTGTGTGTGCATGTGTATGTGTGTATGTGTGTGTGTATGTGTGTGTGTGTGTGTGTTTATTTCCCAGAGTTGAAGGATTGTATCAAATCTCAGGTATGCCCAGGTATATTTTCTTCATGAACATTTTTTAGCCTTCTTCAAACTTGGCCTTAGCATGCTCCAAAACTGAGTCATGTCCTTTTAACTGATCTTTTGGTGCAGTCAAGGCCCACTAATTGACCATTTTAACTTTTGTCAACCTTAAAACTGACAGTAGATACTAAAATATCCTTTGGTGATTTGAAGTAGACAAAAGGGCAGGGGCTACCATATTATGTACTTCTACTTATAAATACCTACCCTAATTAATAATTGGCCTTTCTGTGCGCTCAATGGATTCTATTCAGTTCAATAAAATAACAAATTTAATCTCATCTTTCAGAAATCTAATTATTTTTTAAATAAGTGTGTTTGTTATTTATATCTTAAATTTTGATTAAGGTATGGACTTGATGTTCTGTTTTCAGGAAGATTTTTTTAAGTGGTTAATAAAAGCTGGATTCTTTTATGTAATAAGTTTATACTCTAATCAAAAGTAAATAAAGTACATAAGATAATGATCAAATTAAACGTTTCCGAAGTAAATTCAAATAATTGAAACTACTAAGTACCACCTCAAAATGACTCCTATGACTGCAACCCATTACACATCAGTGATAAACTTCAGAAATAATAAAGTTTCATGAAGGTGAGGATTTCTATACTTAATCCCAGGGAAAATAAGAATTGAAGAACTAAAAATCTTAATAAGCCAGTCTTAGAACAGAAGGAATGAGTTTGTTATATTGGTTGTCCATAAAAATAGTGTGGTTTATATAAAAAGTGCTTTCATTTTCCTAAATTTTATTACATTCCAATTATATCTATTCTGTACTGTCTTTAGAAAAACCCACATAAACTTTTCTCTTCTTCAAGCCAGGAAATGTGACTCAATATTTTTAGATTCTTTCACAAAATTTACTTTTAAATCACATCTTATTGTCAGACTATTTCTTCCCAAATAAGAGGTAAAATGCTCCAGGCAATGATTCAGATGATACAAAGAATAATCAATCTTAGTAGGAGTGAAAACATGTGCTCCATGTTCTCAGTAGTTTCCTCTAGATCCATTCTTCACTCTGTTCTTATAGGCAGGGGACTGATCTCTGTGCACTGTATCATCCAGATTCCCTCGTCCTATTTTCTTTTGGGTACATCCCAGAGGAGGCAGTGTCCTGGGATCAGAGAACAATTCCCCTCCTCCACTTGGCCTCACCGGGCCCAGGACTTTTGAGCATCTGTAGAATTTTGTCCTTCCCTCACCTGTGTGGTGATGGTGATGGCTTCTTGTTTCATTGATTCCTAGATGCCTTTCATCCCTTCCTGGGCTTTTAGCCCTAACCTCCACCTCTGGTTTGGTAATACTGAATTGTCTCCATGGGTTTCCTGCTGGAACCCCTTTGAGATGCTGAAACGGATTTACCATTAAACTGATTAGTGGCATTTACACCTCAGAACCTATACTTCTACAAACCCCTGGTGGCCCTGAAATTACTAGATATTGTAGACTCTTCCAGGTGGAAAAGTAAAAAGAGGTGGTAATCACAAAGCATTATTTGGTAAGATTACTGAAAAATGGCCTAAAAATTTCAGGAAAGAGACCTATAGCTCTAAAGCTCAGGTAATTAGGTTAGGGTTTTGTTTTGTTTTGTTTTGTTTCATATTAAATAAATATTTAGGACACCTGGGTGTCTCAGTCGGTTAAGTGTGTGCCTTAGGCTCAGGCCATTATCCCAGTGTCCTGGTATCTAGTCCTACATCAGCTCCCTACTTAGCAGGGAGCCTGCTTCTCCCTCTTCCTGCTGTTCCCCTGCTCGTGTGCACTCTTGATCTCTCTCTCTCTTTCTCCAAAAAATAAAATAAAATCTTTAAAAATAAGTAAACAAGTAAATATTTACTTTCATGGCAGATTATATATTTGTAATTTTATATTTTTTCCTTAAAGAAGGCCCCCAAATTATAAAAGCTTTACATTACCCTAAACTAGATAAGGTAAATGAAATGTTATTTTCTGGATATATAATTCAAATACTAATTAGTAGATCTATCTAAATGAATTCAGAAAACAGAGGAGAGAATACTATTATTCACAGGCTGCTTGGCTTATTGGACAAGAGCACAATAGGAAGGTGACATTTGAACATAGTTTTGAATACTGACAAGGATGGAGGAGGGCCAAGACTAGGGTAAGGGCAGGAGAGGTACTTGCCTCAGGCAGAAATTTATTAATCTAGATAAGTCGTAGTTTAATCAATGATGGCCTCAGAGGAAAGCCACTCTCTTTTCTTATCTTCTTCCAGGTGGGAGAGCAGATGGAATCTTGGGCCTGGAGCTTGTCTTCCATACCCCTGTGCCCACAGGTGGACGAGGAACTAAGGGATTTGTAGAGAGACTGAGACAGGAGGGCAAAGATGTCAATCAAGAAAGATGAGGGCTGAAGGAGAATCAGAGACAAAACATCAGTTTACAAATAAAAGGAGGGGAGAGGGCAACACCAAAATCCACCCCAAATCAGAACCTGCCTAGGAATAATGGAAGTTCTCTTGTCTTGTTGAGGCTGCCTCTGTGGCAGGAGCACTCAGGCCTCAGTGCATCCAGGGAAGTAGTGGTATAGTCCCTAGGGCTCTTCCTGGAAGTAGCCAGCAGCAGTATCTTCCTCCTCCCTATCCTTGTCTTCTGCGTCCTCATCCTTCTCCTCACTGTCTTCTTTACAAAAATAAATAAATAAACCAACTCAGGTTTAAAATGTAGGATGAACACAGAAGCGAAATTTTAGGGGCGCCTGGGTGGCTCAGTGGTTAAGCCTCTGCTTTCAGCTCAGGTCATGATCTCAGGGTCCTGGGATGGAGCCCAGCATCGGGCTCTCTGCTCAGTGGGGAGCATGCTTCCCCCCCTCTCTCTGCCTGCCTCTCTGCCTACTTATGATCTCTTTCTCTCTGTCAAAATAAATAAATAAAATCTTTTAAAAAAAAAGAAGCGAAATTTTAAATGGACTCAGTTAATATTGCTGTTATTTTTCCTTTTATTTCTGTCTCCAATAGGGCTCAGCACAACACTCGATCTAGCTATATTCTATCTTCAACTCAGGTCCTCACTTAGAACACTCTCTTTTCACTCTCACTTTGCTCAAGGCACACTGGGAATTTTTGTTGTTCTTTGAATGTATCGAATATTTGTACCCTCTTTTCACATTGACTATAATAACATTGTTCTCCCATATTTCCCCTGGCTAGTTCATCTTCTTTGTCCTCAGCTCCTAAGTCACTTCTCAGGGCCTTGTTTTTAACAACTGGTTTAAAGTTAACTCCTAGTTTCTCCCTTCCATCTCACACCAACAATCTAAAATTGTCTCATTTACTGTTTTGTGCTTAATGTCTTTTCCCAGTAGTATGTGAATTTCAAGATACAGTTCCCTCCTCAGTCTCATCTAAAGCTGAACCCATGCAACTTAGAACAAATCCTGGTACCTGATATAAATCCAATAGATGCCCGTTAATGATTAATGCTCTGCAATAGTGAGTTCTCTATCACTGAAAATGCTATGCAAGATCTGGGTGACTTTAGTTGTAGGGTGCTTTGAAACATTTGCTTGTTGTGAATGGGAGGTTGTACAGGTTAGCTTCAAGGACCTATTTAAAGTCACAATGTGAAGAAGCAATACCTTCTATTTCTTCTGTAATTGATCCTTTGTTCCTAAATTGAATTACAATGAATGCCCAAGCTATTGTTGTATCTCCTGCCTTCTAGATTAAATATTGAGGGTTCTGGACTGTAAAAATAATAAAAGGACTAAACTGTCAACATGATGTTTTGACTGTTAAAAGTCCACTTAGAAATATCTTTATAGTTTTTATATTTTTTATATGTATATATTTTTATTTATATAAATTTTATGATTATACTTTTATACAATTATATTTGTTGTATATTTTTATAAATTTATTTTAAGACATAAAAGTAATCTTTATTTTCAAGGATAAACCAATGTACTTAGTAAGAGAGCTTAGTTCATATTTTCCTTCATTATGGCTAATACATTACTTGCTTCATTCACCTTAACTATCTAAGAGATAGACTGCATAAGAACAAACATGATTGGGGCGCCTGGGTGGCTCAGTCGTTAAGCGTCTGCCTTCGGCTCAGGTCATGATCCCAGGGTCCTGGGATCGAGCCCCGCATCGGGCTCTCTGCGCGGCAGGGAGCCTGCTTCTCCCGCTACCATTCCCTCTGCTTGTGTTCCCTCTCTCGCTGTGTTTCTCGCTGTCAAATAAATAAAATCTTTAAAAAAAAAAAAGAACAAACATGATTATTGGAGTTCTAGTAATACAAGCATTTAAATAATCTTAGGCATACCCACTTCCACCAAACTTATCATATGCTTTATATCCTAACAACACTGAAAAGTTGACTGGATAAAGAGCTTCAAACTCAGGGATAAACCAAAAATTACCTGATTATACTTAACAAGTGTAATCATGATATCTTTGATAATGCCAGTGAAACAGAGAGAGAAAATCAAAGAAAGAAAATGATACATTTTTCATAGAATAGTTGAATGTGAGATTAAAATTAAACATATTTTAGAAATATCTAAAATCACCAGCCATTCTTATATGTGCTCACAGGCAATTTGTTGTTAAAATTATTATTCATAATTCATTCATTAGTCATTTATTGAGTTCCTGCAATATATCTAGTTCTGTGATAGCTGGTAATGATATGGTATTGACCAAAACAAAGACTCTGTCCTATTGGAGATTACATTCTTACGGGAGGAGATGGTAGAAAGAGCTCCATATATGTCAACTGGCTATATGGGCTATAGAGGAAATCCAAATAGAGTAAGAAGTTTCTGAGAGAGGGTGGTATTTTAAGTACATTGATTTTCTTTCTTTCTTTCTTTCTTTTTTTTTTAATTATGTTCAGTTAGCCAACCATGAGAGATTCTGAAATACTGGAACCAAACTGAGGGATGAGGTAACTGGGTGATGGGTATTAAGGAGAACATGTATTGTGATGAGCACTGGATGTTATGTGCAACTAATGAATCATTGAACACTGCATAAAAAACTAATGATGTGCTATAAGTACACTGATATTTTAAATACAGTGATTAGGAAAGGTAACTTTGAATAGATGATACTTGGGCCAAGACCTACAAGAAGTCAGGAAAGGTTATTAAAGTTAGAGAAAAGAGCAGATACAAAGCTCTAATGGAGAAAATGACTAGAGATCTTGAGGGATATCAAAGAAACCTCTGTAACTGGGGAATAGAAATGAGGGGTGTGAAAGAAAGTCATAAAAGTAACAGAGAAGAGGAATTTAACCTAAGCCAGCTGGGAAGCAATTGGAGGATTTTGAGCGAAGAATGACATGATCTAATGGTCATTTTAAAGGGACTGGTATAAGAATAGACTAAAATAAATAAAAGTTGATTAAGAGATAATTAAGGAGATTATTATAATAAACTAGGTAAGAGTGAAGAAGCGGCTTGGGCCACAGTGTTAACAGTGGTTGAGGTGAAAAAATGGCTCTATTTTGAATATATCCTGAGAGTAAAGACAATAGACTTCATTAAATAATTGGATGTGTGTTACAAAGTAAGAAAAATGCAGTGGTGCCTCTAGGATTTATGGCTTGAGTAACCGAAAAGATGGAACTACTCTTCAGCTCAATGACCTAGATCAGAGAGAAGAAAGTTTGGTGGAACAAATCAGGAGTTTGATTTTCAAGATGCTAATTGAGATGTTTCTGGTTGTCAGGTATTCGTATATGGCGACTAGAATGTGGGAAAAGTTGGAGACAATTTGGGAGCCACCCTCATAGAGATGGTAGTTAAGTACTGGAGCTGGATAAGAACATTTATAGGTTCCATGGTCTTGATATTAAGGGAAAAAAAGCAGCTAGATTTTATGGCTGTTTCTTGGGAGATAAGAAAATGCCAGAAATATTGATTTGAGAATAATCCATGTAAAGGTCATAGGTGATTTTAAGAATGGGTAAATCCTCTAGTTATATTTCAGCTTGAAATTACAAAGACAGAAAAAGGACCTTTGGGCAATAATGATACCTCTCTACTGCTAAACATGAGAAAATAAACACCCACAGTAAAACATCTTTAATATTAAAGATGTCAAGCTACTCCATAGTACTCCCACAGCACCCGTAGAAATTCCCTGCAATAGGCACGGCCTCCAGTAATTTCTCACAGAAATTCTCACAGAACAGAGTTGTATTTTATTAAATGTCTTTTTGCCATAATGATGCTAGATGTTAACACAATAAATACCTCTCAATATTTTACATTTAAATAATGAGTAGATTTTTAAACTGTTCACTGTTATTAATTATTCTTGTCTTTTCACTTTGCACATTTTCTAATGCTTTGTATTTTCTTTTATAGTCAAACCCCTACTTAGCCACACTTATCATCTGGATATCATGAAGTTCAGTTTTACATTTAAAAAGATATTATTAAATATTTCAAGGGGTCAATAAGTTATTGAGTTGGCTATTAATTTAGAGATAGAAATTAAATTCAAATTTTGAAGAATTTTTTCCTTTATGTTGAGCAATAGAAGTCCTTCTTTTTAATCACTATTTCTAGTTAAGTCCTCTTTTAATGGGGAGGTATTTGGGTGTTTGAAGGTAGCTAACACATAACATAATGAATACATAATAAATTATTTAATGTGCTCCACTTAAATTATCTAGAAATTTTAACTACAGAGATAATTTAGATGGCCTGATGAATCTATGACTCTAGGGATTCCATATTAGCCATGTTGTGAATCTGTGCATCAGGTCAGAGACTTAGAAAATTGTGCAGTCTGTGTCCTTTTTAAAGTAAATTGTATCTTATTGACATTTATAACTCTATTATCATGAACAATGCTGGCACATACTAGGCACTGTCACTAATGTAATTACATCATATATCCCTGCGATTAACTGGAAAGCTTGTTTGTACCAGGAAAAGTCAGCTAGCTGGACATTGGGCATAATCAGCAACTATGCTTAGATGTGAAATTAACTCAACAATATGATGTCAGAGTACCTGGAATCAGATTTTCCTGTTTGTTCTCTGGGGCATCATCATAGTTCACATTACCAAGAAATTTTCAAGATTTTAATAAAAACTTATGGTCATTTTTAATCTCTTTTCTAATCTCTGCTTTTACTGAGTAACTGTGACAGTGGGAATTTTGTTATACTAACATGGTGGGTTTTTGGATACATCCTATCTTTTTGCATATTTTCTCCCATGGTGCCGGTTCATCCTAATCTTTTTTTTTGTCTTCTCAGTTTTGGGGAGAAAATACATGGATATTTTTTCTTTCCAAATATTTCCAACTTGGTTGGTTTCCAGCAGCAGTACAGCAGCTCTAAAAGTTTAATTGGAGGAGTGAAATCATGCTTTGTAGAAACGAGGAGACCCTAAGTGGTATTAATTTATCAAAAGTGGTTAGGTTGTCTGAGTAAGAGTCAAAGGCTACTTAAAAAACAATAATTAAACTAGGTTCAGTAACAGGTATAGGAAAATGCATACACATACGCATACATCTTCTCTTTGTAATCTTTCCCACATCTTATTTTAGGGATAACATAACTGAGGAAGAGATTTCTAATTTGCAAAAATAACTTAGACTTTGGAAAATAGTTGTTTCTATCACTGTTATTTTTCACGGTGCAAATGTGTATCAAGAGTTATAGGGAAGGACTGTAATGTGAATTCCCATTCTTTTATTTTTTAGCAGTGTTTATATGTTGGGCATTGTACTGTATATTTGTAATAAGTATGAGGATATAAAGGCATGTTTCTTTCTCTCAAAGAATTAAATTCTGGTAGGATTAATTTTGGTAATGAAATATAAAAACAATATGTATATACAATATGAGATCAGAATGCAATAGGTATATTGGTAAATTGCATGAACTGTGTTCAATAATAAATTTAGTCATTTCAAAATTTGACTTAATTGTTTTCATGACAGAAATCTGCTGCTTCACTGCTTACTTGTGTATAGTGGTTCCAAATATAAAATTTATTACGCCCACATCCTGCTTTATTTAACTAAACACGACCCCGCAATGCTATTAATTAGTGTTGTAGAGGTAAATATTACCAATTGCATGAGTGTGTTTTGATAACTGATAAACAAAATCATGCAGTTATCTCTAACCTCCCTGGGCCATAGCTCTGCTTAGTACTCCTTCTTTGTTTAGCAACTTTTAATCCCAGTCTTCTCAATGTCTTTTCCAAATATCCACAGCTCTTCTCTTTTCTTCTATTCTAGCACTTACCCTTAGCCCAGAGGGCAACCCAACATAGAATATTAAAACTACAAGAAAATCTCTCAGAAACCAATGCATTCCACTCTCACCTGTGAACTTTAATTTCAGGAATTGTTCCAACACATATCCCTCTTATCTCTATCATCAGCAATCTCCCACCTTCTACTTTTAATGGCTATTCATCATAAATATGTTTATGTTTGCTTCATCTTCATCTTATAATTATTTTTTTACTGGATATTATTCTCTAGTCTAGTATTTTGCAATATGTCTACAACTCTCAAAGTATATTAGGGATTTGACACAAAAACAGACTACAAATCTAATGTACATTAAAAATATCACGGTGCTTAAATTGTAAAAAATAAAATATAACAATTGAAAATTAAAGAGCTATTAATAGTTTCAATTGATGAGGGAGTTAATATTGCTTGTAATCTTTTCCAAGGTCTTTATATCTACATTGTTGATGAATGGCTTAAAACACTCATCTGGTTTGACCTTTACTAGATTTCTCTGCTTACTCATTACATATAATAAATTAGAATATCCTAACTTATAATTATCATTCATTTCGAATGGCAGGAAGTGTTTGATGATTTTGTCAGGCAATTTAAGATATTTGGATTGAACATGGACCCAGAAATTATGAAGAGATTTCTCACTTGTCAAGGAAAACTCACTTTGCATTGCTTCTTGGAAATGAATCTATTAGAGTCACAAAAGTTGTATTCCCAAAGAAAGCATGTGAGGGTAACTTTCTAACACAAAAATAACTTACTTTTCCTGTTTATCAAGTCAAGCCATCTATATAAAAGTGATTATAAATTTAATACATTAATAAATAAGTACATATATTAATTTCAATATACCCAGTTGAAATTAATATAGTCCTATGTAGTGAGTTACATTTTAACAAATATATTTTCTATAAAAATTTGTAATAAGTAAATAAAAATGTCCATGCTGAATATTTAAATAAACAAATTTAAAAATATAGTAATAAAATGCTAAACATTTTAGAGTTAAATACAGCAAAGTCAAAGGAGGGCTTCTTGTAAATAAACTAATCAAATTCACTTTGATTATGAACTATCACAAGTATAAGTATAACCTGAAATAATACTAACCCTAATCTGGATTATATAAACATTTTATTTTTTCCATATATCTAACTTGTAAATATCCTTCAGATTTCTATTTTTTGTTTTTTATAAAATATGATTATGTATTCAAAATATTTCCACTTTCTTATGTTCAAGGTTTTTTATTCAGAGATATTGAAACATTTGTCCTATAGCTTCAGCTATAATTTTAGAAAAGCCAAGTCAAACTATTTAATATTTTTAATTTTATTATTACACAGAGAGTACTTCAGTGCTCTAACAGTTGTGTACTCATTTTCAAATCTAGAATATTGAATATGTTTTAATAGTTGCCATTAAGTAACTACTTTTGGTTAAATAAAACTCTGAAAAATATTTTTTATCTTATGGATGTACTTACTAAATTTGCCAATGACACCTATTTGTTTTCCAAATCATAATGAAATCTCAAGAATTAGGGAAGTGCTGAATTCTAAATGATTATATCATCAGTGTCAGTTTAGCTTTCCAAAAAATACTGAAATGCCATTCTTTTTTTTTTTTTTTTGAAATGCCATTCTTAATATCAAAAATCCTAAGATTTCTACCTGAGGTAAGAGACTCTGAGTATTTAAAATGTAAAATACATATCACACAACTATTTTAGTTTAGTAATCTGATTGAAAAATAAAATTTTCCCTTTACTTTTTTTTAAGATTTTATGTATGTATGTATGTATTTGACACACACACAGAAAGAGTACAAGTAGGGAGAACAGCAGAGTAAGAGGGAGAAGCGGTCTCCCTGATGAGCAGGGAGCCAGATGTGGGGATTGATCTCAGGACCATGGTATCATGACCTGAACCAAAGGCAGATACTTAACCAACTGAGCCACCCAGGCACCCCCTTTACTATCTTTATCAATGTCATAAAACAGAATCATATGTAATCACCAAATAGAGAACAAAAATAAAATTTAAAAAACAGCAACGGTCAAAATTCATGAGAATAGCTTCCCGTTTATAGCTACCTAACTTCAGTTAGAAAAATAATACCAAAATGAACAATTTTTATTAAATATCACACTACATTCTGAAAAACTGGGTACCCACAGATAAGACATTTGACCAAAATCACAATTTTACTGTCTTAGTGAACAGGAAACCGAGGTCAGGCAGCATATTATGATCACCCTTTCACTATAATAAAGCAGAATGTGATTGCTCTGTATGTTCAGTCTCTATTTGCACACGAATGACCTTCTTTGCTGTATTCACAGGTGGATGCCCACTAGTATCAACCCCAACTCTTTTCTAGTCTTGTTTCCTCTAACTGTGACGACCAGTTATCAGGTCATTTATATACACACTCGTTCATGTACTCACACAATATTTACACCAGTAGCTAATTTCATTACTGAAGATCATTTGTATCATCCTTAGTCATGTAATACCTAGCGTTTGTTCTTCCACAATACACTTCTTTGATATTAGGTGGCACCTAATATCAAAGAAATTTTGTCTCTAGCAAATTTTTCTTTATAGAGATTATAACACTTAACAACTCAGGAATAATGAAAAGTATCTGCTTTTGTTAGTAAGACTGCCATTTTTAATAATGTCTCTGTAGTTTTCATTGTTTTTCCTTTTCTAGGGATAAAATTATCAGTTTTGTACCCAAAATATTTACTTTTGATTGTTTTAATACATGTAATAGTATATAAACATTTACGTGTTTAAAACATTAAACACTTATGAATAATGGAAAATGTCCAAGATTGTTAAAGGGTAATCTATAATAAATGTTGAAAGAAATTAAAGTAGTCCTAAATAAATATATATTTTATGTGGATTGATTGGGAGACTTGTTATCACAGTCTTTTGGAAGATGTCAATTCTCCCCTAACCTATTTATAGAGTAAATATAACCCAAATCAAAATCTGTAACTGGCCTTTGGGGATGGAAAATTGTGGTTGATTTATGTGCATGTAAAATTAATATGAAAGTACAAAGTAATTCAACAGTCAAAATTAAATACATATTCTATTTATAAACATTTTCTGTAGATTTATATGTATGAAGAAATCGGGAAGTACACAATTACTACCTGCTTTTGAGGTTACCATAAAGCTATAGTAATTCAGAAGGGTGTAGAACTGTTGGAAGAACAAAATGATGATCAATGAAACAGAACAAATAGTCCAGAAGTAGACCCACACATATGACTTCATTTTTTTTTTAAAAGGCACCAAGACAGCAGGAAAAGGAAAGTCTTTTCAACAAATTGTATAGAAATAACTGGATAAATATATCAACACTCATATCAAGCACAAAAATTAGCCCCAAATATTAAGGAAATAGAAAAGAATATAGTCCACAACATTGAAGTACACAAAGATTTCTAGATGAGGGGGTGGGGGGAGAAATATGTTATTTAGGCTTTATGAAAATCAAAACTTTAAGCAATTCCATAGTCATCACTTGGAAAATGAACATTACTCAACAGTATTACTTGTCTGGAAAATTAAATGTCAAATTAAATTTGGCAATTAAATAGGTAGTAGTGAAGTCATTGGCAAAATGAAACGTTGATGAGGATGTAGAGTAACTGGAGCTTTCATTATTTGCTGGAGGGATATGAAGTTATACAGCCACCTTGAAAAACTATTAAAAACTTTTTTATAAAATTAAACATGCATGCGTATTTTACTTAGGTCTACCCTTAAGTATTTGTACAGGAAATATAAAAAAATATTTTCAGACAAAAAATATTTAAATAAAAATATTTTTATCAGCTTCACTCATAGGAGATCAAAACACAACCAACCACCTGGGTAATTGACAAATTTGTTCATCAACTGGTTAATTGATGAACAAATGTGGTATTTTAAATAATGGCATACTACCCAATAAGATACAAAGAATTAACTACTGACATTCAGAACAATGTGGATACATCTCAAAAACATATTGAATTATTCCATTTATATGAAAATTAAGAATGCATGATACTAATTTGTAGTGATAGAAACAGAAGATTGGTTTCTTATGGAGGTAAAGAATAACAAGGAAGAGTCAGAAGGAAATTCTCCAAGGGAGATAAAAAGTTTTGATATGTTGATACAGGTTTTAATTATATGGGTGTGTATAAACATCAAAACTGAAAAAATGATTCCTGACTTGTTAATTTTAGCCATTCTAATTGGTGTGAGGTGGTATCTCAAAGTGGAGAAAGGGAAACCCTCCTACACCGTTGATGGGAATGTAAGCTGGTACAGCCACTCTGGAAAACAGTGTGTAGGTTCCTCAAGAAGTTAAAGATAGAGCTACCCTAGGACCCATCAATTGCACTACAACATATTTACTTAAAGGATACAAATGTGGTGATCCAAAGAAGCACCTGCACCACAATGGTCATAGCAGCAATGTCCACAGTAGCCAAATTATGGAAAGAGCCCAGATGTCCATTGACAGAGGAGTGGATAAAGAAGATGTGGTAGATATAGATATAGATATAATGGAATATTACTCAGTCTTCAAAAAGGATGAATTCTTACCATTTACAATGATGTGGATGGAACTGGAAGGTATTATGCTGAGCAAAATAAATCAATCAGAGAAAAACAATTATTTTATGGTTTCACTCATATGTGCAATTTAAGAATCAAAACAGATGTGGGGGCGCCTGGGTGGCTCAGTCGTTAAGCCTCTGCCTTTGGCTCAGGTCATGATCCCAGGGTCCTGGGATCGAGCCCCATATCGGGGTTCCTGCTCGGCAGGAAGCCTGCTTCTCCCGCTACCATTCCCTCTGCTTGTGTTCCCTCTCTCGCTGTGTTTCTTTCTGTCAAATAAATAAAATCTTAAAAAAAAAAAAAACCAAAAACCAAAAAACAACAGATAGGGGAAGAGAAGGAAAAATAAAATAAGATGAAACCAGAGAAGACAAACCATAAGAGACTCTTAACTATAGGAAACAAACTGAGGGTTGCTAGAGGGGAGGTAAGTAAGAGGATGGGGTAACTGGGGGATGGGCATTAAGGAGGGCATGTGATATACTGAGCACTGGGTGTTATATGCAATGGATGAATAACTGAACTCTGCATCTGGAACTAATGATACACTATACGTTAACTAATTGAATTTAAATAAGTATAAAACCAAACCAAACCAAAACAAAAAAACTAAACAAATGGATATTCTTAAGAAGTTCTCATTTCACTGTATGTAAATTTAACCGCAATTTAAAAAAATGAAATAAAGTGAGAATTAGGTAGGTTCAAAAAAATCACCAAGCTAATAAAATCAAAGTCCAAATTTCTTTAAAACTTTAAATGTTGGTTGCTTGTATGAATCCTCACCATACAAAATTAATTTTTCAGTACAATTAATATTTCATTTTATCATTTTTTAGATTCCTCTTTATTATTTCTAAAAAGAGAAACAGGAAGTTAATAAATTTAATATTTACTCTTAGTAAATATTAAATAAATGGAGTTATATATTCACACAATATGTATATGTCTATAATTTTGATAATTTTATGCTTTCAATGAACACTGCTTGATGCCAGATACATTGTGTCAATTAGGAATATAACATAGAACTATGTTATATTTTTTTACCACAGTAATGTGGTAAAAATTATAAAGCTGTCAACTGTTAACTTTTTAACAAAAAAATTGTGAAAATACTTTTGGCAAAATAAACAGCACACACCTACTTAATGTTAGCTAAATTTAGACTAGGATAGTAAATGCATTCCTTGTATAACATATGCAAACAACAAAAAGTCAAATATTAAGATCACAACGTGATTTTATAAAGTTATAAATATAATGTTACAAATTGTGGAAATATATGACAGTAAAATTTTTAGCCATTTTTTTCTTCTGAAACTAACAAATCTCCTTTAGTTCTTTTGACAAATGTCATAAATTATCAAAGGTCCACCAAGCACTTTTTAAATGAAAAACTACTATAGGCCAATATATGCTTTCTACCATCACCATTCTTATCCAGTTTGTTCAAAGGAATTTGTTTCATGAATGGTATTCACTTCATCTTTTATTTAGTGTTCTCTATGAAGTTCATTATGACATCACTGCCTTTCAATTCTCGAAAGAAAAAAAAAGGCTCCACTATGTGCCATATTTACAGGCCAATCTCTATGCCCTCATTTCAATAAACCACCTTCTGTAATCACAGTTGCTCTGTATTTCTAGTTGAAAATTTATTCTCTAGGACTAGTTTATGCCCCCTCTTTGGATATCTTTAATCATTGCTTTTTAGTCTTCTCTTGTAGACGTAATTCCACTATGTACCTACTAATGCTGGCTTATACATTCTCTCCTATGCTTTTCAAATACCCTCACATTGCAATAGCATATTGTTTTATATTTGTATTTTTCTGTCTCTTTCACTTGATTGTTAGCACCTTGAGGAAAGAAAGGAGTTTTCCAGTAAAAACGTTCTTAATGAATTAATGATGAAAATACATGAAAGATCCCAGTAATAATATACATTAGTATGTATAATTTTTTTTTAAGATTTTATTTATTTATTTGACAGAGAAAGAGATCACAAGGAGGCAGAGAGGCAGGCAGAGAGAGAGGGGGAAACAGGCTCCCTGCTGAGCAGAGAGCCAGATGCGGGGCTCAATCCCAGGACCCTGAGATCATGACCTGAAATAATAAAAAGAGGAAGTTTGTCCAAAAATGTTTAGCAGAAAATATTTGAAAATTCAGTTGACTCTTTGACTAAAGCAGCATCTGGGCCAAATATTAATATCACCTTGTTACTGTTATCTTAAATATAGTTCATTCTAGGGCTGTAAAATAGCACTTCGTTTGTTTCAAGTATCATTATCTATTTCTTAGAAGTTTTGTTAAGGTGATGGGTTGTTTTGAAATGTCTAAGCCATTTTCATTCAGTTTTTGACTTACACAAATTAGAAGAAAAACAGTCTGCACCAACTAAGAATTATATGTGTGTCTATCATGTTTTAAAAACTAATTTGTGATTGATGCAGGTATTTTTTAAGGAAAATATGCAAAGAAAAGATCTCAGTATGTAGAAGCTAAGATGATAAACATTATCTCTGGATAAGAGAGATTGAGTACACTTACAAGTGCTACTCTTTGTTGTTGTTCGACATTGTTTTCTATCAAAAGCTAACATTTGGGGGCACGTGGGTGGCTCAGTTGGTTAAGTGTCTACGTTCGGCTCAGGTCATGATCCCAGGAGTCTGGGATCTAGCCCTACATTAGGCTCCCTGTTCAGCAGGGAGTCTGCTTCTCCCTTGCCCCTCACTTGCTCATGCTCTCTCTCTTGTTCTCTCTTTCACATAAATAAACAAAATCTTAAAAAAAACAAAAACTAACTTTCAAAAAACCTTTAAAAAATAGCAGGTAGAATTTTTCCATTCTGATAAGTTTTATAATGAAACAATTAAGATTTATTTGTTGTAATTAATATAATCTCTGATTTTTAAAAACTCATTTCAAATATTTTTTATCTTTATTACTCTGAAATTATATACCCGGTGAAATATGCCATCATCATAATGTGATGGCAAACTACCATCTCTCAATGATGGAAAGATGCAATGTGACCAACCTGTTACCATGTAGTTGGCTGTTCTTTCTGGACAATGGTTCTACATTGAGTGTTTAGTTTACTCTTGGCCTCTTCTCTTGGTGGGCTGGGAACTCAGCAGGTAGATAATCAGATCAGCCTACTGCATACACCATGATACAGGAGAAGCTGGTCTAATATAATTTGATAGGCCAACTGAGGAGTTGTGTCAAATGATAACCAATGACCAATAAAAATTAATGAGCTGTCCTCCCAATTTTTTGAATCAGTTACAAATCTAAGGTACTGTTTCTACCATGGGCCAGATTACACAGATGAGAAAACCAAAAATGGTACTGAAAATGATACTTCTTAGCATTATACCTAATAATCCACCAGAGATTTTCTGCATCTGGTTTCTGAAAACTTGCTTTTATGTCCCATAGTTCTTAGTTTCTGAATGAAGATGTTTTCATCAGGGGAACAACAGTGATCTTATTAAATTGAGAGTTGATACTGCCCCTAAGATATTCTGCATTTTTAAGCCACTATACACTACTGGTCAGAAAATATATATCACTTATCAGGGAAAAATTTAGTTGTTGCTACGAAATACTTGCAAAAAGTCAATGTCTGGGACTCGGGCAATTTGGGGGTCAAGTGTCTTCTTGTAAATTCATGCCCTACTATAAAGGTGACTGGAATGTTAAAACAATATAATAAAAACAGAATCACTACTAATTCAGGTATTTCATTAATAACATTTTACTACCAGATTAAAAAACCAAGACAAAATAATGAACTGAAATATTAACTGAAGATAAAAGCTAAATGATATGGGTAGTGAAAAAAGTAAATAATACCAACTGAAACCCTTCTCAGTTTCAAATATGAATACTATAGCAACTACGTGTACCTTTTTTTGGTGTCTTCTCCTTTGTTACTTTGTATGAAGAGTATTGGTTAGGTTAGACTTGACATTTAGTTGGTGGTTCTTCTCCAGATCATTGGTGGAAGGTGAAAGATCCTACTTTTGTATGAGGGATCACGATGTTATATTAGGCAGAAGCATGAAGGTTTTTAAGAAAATCAAATATACCAAAAGGGAAGAAAGAAAATGCACACAGGGTGAAAACAAAGTTGGATTGTCCCATTCTTGGACCGGTATCCAATGTGTAGAGCCATTATGCATTTTTTTTTTGCCATTCCTCTGCTCTAGTCTTTATTACAGAGGGACTAACTGCAGTAAGGATATTTCCCAGGCATCTTTATCAGTTAACCTCCAGCTAGATTTTACTTATGAAAAGAACCAGTGGAAGACTGTGTGTTCCTTGATGTATGGGGTAGCATCTCTGACAACATCTGAATTTACCCACATGGAACCAGCTCTTACCAGACTCCCTAGTCTTACAGTTAGTTTCCTCTTGCGGTCTTTGGGCTCTAATCATAGTTTCCAATAATTTTTTTTTAAGTGTTGGAACTGTGGTATCATCAAATCAGAACTTGATATCTCTACTTCCAGGATTCCGCAGAGGACCAAGGCCCAGTATGAGGTTTGAAAACTTTTGCAGTGGTCAATATCATAAGAACCGTGTTGGGTATTATGCTTCTTTCATGTCATGGAGTCTGTCATCTGAATTGTACTTCCATGTAACTCCTGTTCTTGTTCAAACATTCTGATCTCAGAGAACAGAAAAATAAGTCAGATAAAATGAGATACATTGTTAATATAAATTTAAAAACTTTAAGTTAGAACAAAAAGATGAGTTATTATTTATTTGAGGCAGAAATGTTTTTTTCTCAAATATAAAAATTCTATAACAATTATGGGAAAATGGAGATTTTTTTATCTTTAATGTCAAACTATCCATAATTTTCTCTTCTAAATCAACAAAGTGTCACTTATGTAAATCATTAATGTATTCATCACTAATTTATGCCAAAAGTATAAAAATTAATAAGTATTTTAAGACAATTAATTCAATGTGAATCATTATTAAGTTAATATTACTTAAGAGCCACTAAAATAAATATTTCATTAGCGTGCCAAAATAAAATAATGATGCAATTAGGAAGATGTTCTTCAAAATTTTAAGGATAATTTATTTATTTTTAATTTTTTAAGAAAGGTTTTTTATTTATTTGACAGAGAGAAAGAGAGAGAGAGAGGGCATAAACCAGGGGAGCGAGAGGGCAGAAGCAGAGAGAAACAGAAAGAGAGGAAGAAGCAGGCTTCTCACTGAAGTGTGGGGTTCAGTTCCAGGCCCCTGAGATCATGGCCTGAACTGAAGGCAGACCCTTAGCTGACTGAGCTACCCAAGTGCCCCTTAAGGAGAATTTAAAAAGCATTTTTTGAGGTGATCTAGAAGAAAAATGAACTTTGGATAAAACTTGTTTTCATTCCATAGAAAATATTACAGTCTCCAGTTTTACTTTGTTTTCAAAAATGATAGAAATAAGTTTACCTTGAAAATTATAAATGTTTAGGAAATAACACATTGTATGCATTAAATTCAGATAAATTTTGCATGTATCACAATAAGGCGTTACTTACAAAAATACCTCATTTGAGGGGAATTGAAAAATCTAAAAATTAGTAAGTATAAATGGTTAAATTAAAAAATTAGGATACAAGTAATTAATTAATTAATTAAAAATGCAAAATGGCTCTACACATACAAACCAAACATTCTTTAAGATTTTTTTTTTTTAATTTGACAGAGAGAGATCACAGGTAGGCAGAGAGGCAGGCAGAGAGAGGAGGGAGCAGGCTCCCTGCTGAGCAGAGAGCCCTATGGGCTTAGATCCCAGGACTCTAAGATCATGACCTGAGTCGAAGGCAGAGGCTTTAACCCACTGAGCCATCCAGTCGCCCCCAAACCAAACACTCTTGTAGACAGTGGCTATATAGTAGTGAAAAGTAGTAGAATGCCTGTTTTGCAGTTTTAAGATGGGGACCAGACAATAAAATGACAAAATATAAATACATAAGATGTGCTGTAGTTACATGTGTTATGGATAAAATAAAACAGGTGGAGAGAAATAAGAATCCTGGAGATAGTCAAGAAAAGGGTTTGCTATTTTGTGGTAGAGAAAGCCTCTCTCTAAAGATGTCATGAGCAGGAAGCTGAAGTGAATGAAAAAAAAAAAAAAAACTACATGAGTATCCAAGACAAGAATGTCCCAGTTAAAGGAGGTAAAAAATGCCAAAGTACTGAGAGTAGAGAATACTTGGAGATTGCAATAAACACCAAGAAACCAGTAAAAGGCTATCAGAATAACTGAGAAAAAGATATTGATATGTTGGACAGTAGTTACCATGATCGGCTTAACATCTACAAACAAGATGATGGTTAATAGACTGAGTATGTGTTAATTTTTGGTTTTCATGTTCATGTAGTTTAGGATGTTTACTTTCATTGGGAAAAGCTATCATCAAATTGCTGTCCATTGACGCTGAAATGTTGGAGAATTATTTTTTAGTTTCTTGTTTTGTTTTGAAGGCAATTTTTAAAATTTAGTAAAAAAAAATTAAAGATTTACTTATTTATTTTAGAGAAAAAGAGAGAGAGCATGCATGAGTTGGAAGAGAGGCAGAGTGGGAGAAAGAGAATCTCAGGCAGAGTTCCCATCAAGTGCAGAGCCCATGTGGGGCTTGATACCATGTCCCTGAGATCATGACCTGAGCCAAAATCAAGAGTTGGACAGTGAACTGACTGAACCAAACAGGTGCCCCTAAAATTTAATAAAAGTAATCAATTAATAAATCTAATGGCAAGAAAATATGGTTTAAAAACTCATTTAAAAGGATAAAAAGGGAAGAAAGCGTATGTATATGACTTTACGTTGAGGTTCGAAATATGAATGCAGACTCAATGGCATATCACTGATGGATGGTAGCATAAATGCTTAGGGATATGCAGAACTTTATGTACTACATAATCAGTTGCAAAAGGGCCATTGTTTTCAATCATGAACTGTTCTGGTTAATTAGGAAAAATTATATTCATAATAGATACAAAAAATCAACAAATAAGCACAAAATAATTTCAATAATTGTACTTGCTATTTTAATTAAATAAAATAAAAAATTTTTAGGACTAAACTTCAGATTTCTAATGCACATTTGAAATAAACAAGATATAACACAGATCAATATTTTGCTTTCTTTGAAATATTCATTCAAATACTCAATCTAAAAGAAATTAATTAAAAGCATTATTTATATGCACATACACACAGAAGTACACAAAGTCTTAATCATGTGGGAAGCAGTATGGGATAATGGAAAGAACATAAGCTTTGTGGTTAGACCCATGTTTAAATCCTGTCTCCAGTAATGAAATATATACATGTTCTGGAAATTTACTTAATTTGAAACTTATTTGAAAAATGGGGACATTAAATATAGTATTTGTTGCATAAAACTGGTGCAAATATTAATGATAACATGTGAAATATTAAGCATATATCAGGTACATAATATGCTTTCAACTAAGATTCTTACTATATTAATTGTCTGCTTTTTATGCTATAGGAAAGTAGTTACATATATATGGCTTCAAGGTATACAAATACAAATCATGTAATTAAAATCCTTTAGAGCAACCCTAGCATCTGTGACTATTATGAAAATAATTTTTGTTATGTTCTTGTCAGATGTATAGAATGTAATTTAGAAGATTTCCTTCCTTATTCCCCATTATTAAAGGATAAGGAATGCAAGATTTTCTTTAACTTCATGTATGACTGACTTTTCTAGCACTGTCAGATAGCATTCAATAAATGATAAATGAACAAATTAATTCAAATAACGATAAACAAATCTTGGTAATTCCACTTGAAGTATATTTCAAGTATTTCTGGAACAACATTAAATGCCTAAACTTCTGCAACATGCTTCACTGTCAACTAAAAATTAAAATAATTTATTGTCTTTTTTTTCCAGTCTACTTGGTAGGAAGTGACTAGCAATATAAAGAATGCATTAAACTAATAACCCTACTTTCATTGTTCTAAATCATTTCATGTATTTCATGCATGTGGTTTTAAATACACCAAGGCCAAAAAAAGCAAAGCTCTGACTGTATTTTTGAAACAAAAATATAAAAACCTTCTTGAGTTATTGTCAAATTGCATACCATAACAAGATATTATTAATAACAAATTGAATATAGATAACATTTTTGATAATACTCCTTTATATATATTATTAAAGTTGTTATTTTCATATTTAACACATTTTAAAGTGGTGAAAAACTAAATAAGACTTACCAATCAACTTATTAGAAGGACAAACTAAATAGGACGTAAAAGATGTAGTTTAGAAAGCAAGCCAACAATTTGCCAGTTAGTTTTTTGAAATAAATAGATTTGAGAATTGTTTCAAATTCTATGAAACTTTCTGACACGTTTCATTTTTTCTATTATCTTTTTTTTATTTTTGAGAAATCCATCTGTTTTTATTTCACACTAGCGACATGCAGGTCCAAGCAATGTCAAAGCTAAGATGCTCATCCAGGCAGGGGCGGACTACCCTCACTCCCCCACCCTGCCCGGCCCTGCTAACTTTCTACACTCTCTGGCCTCTGACTTAATATTACATCACTAAGACTGTACTTCTTTCTGATTTTTTCTATTATCTTTACTCATACATTCATGCATATGCACACTCATGCATGAACACACACACACACACACACACACACACACACACACACATTTTGGTCAAGCCCAAAATTACTATTGAGAAGCTATGGCCTAAGGTAAGCAGTGACCTCTCTCATAATATGAAAGTTAGAATATATGTATGAGTAAGATTCTAACATGGCTGATACATAATATATAGGTAACACGTGCTTAGAAAGAACATTACTGCTTAATTTCTATTTTGTAGTTGTGGCGTGGGCATCTGCTTAAAAATTATGACGTTCAGGATAATTCAAAACATCAGATCAGTGGAAGAGAAAAGAGCACAGAAATAAACCCTCCATTATGTGGTCCATTAATCTTCAGCAAAGGAAGCAAGAATATGAAATGGGAAAAAGACAGTCTATTCAACAAATAGTCCTGGGGAAACTGGACATCTATCTGTAAAAGAATGAAACTGGATCACTTTCTTACACCATACACAAAAGTAAACTCGAATGGATTAAAGAACTAAATGCCTAACCTGAAACAATAAAAATTTGTGGAGAGAGCATACAGGCAGTAATTTCTCTGACATCAGCTATAACGTCTTTCTAGATCTGTCTCCTGAGGCAATGGAAACAAAAGTAAAAACAAACTATTGAGACTACCTTAAAAAAAAGCTTCTGCATAGTGAAGGAAACAATCACAAAACTAAAAGACATCCTAATGAATGGGAGAAGATATTTGTAAATGACATATATGATAAAGGGTTAGTATCCAAAATATATAAAGAATTTATACAACTTAACACACAGAAAAACCAAATAATCCAATTTAAAAATGGGCAGAAGAAATGAACAAACATTTCTCCAAAGAAGACATACAGATGGCCAACAGATACACGAAACTGATGCTTGATAGCACCTATCATCAGGGAAATGCAAATCAAAACCACAGTAGGATATCACCTTATACCTGTCAGAATGGCTAAAGGCAACAACACAAGAAACCACAAGTGTTGGCAAGGATGTGGAGAAAAAAACACCCTCAGGCACTACTGGTGGGAATGTAAACTGGTGCAGTTACTGTGGAAGACAGTATGGAGGTTCCCCCAAAAATTAAAAATAGAATTATCGTATGATTCAGTAATTGCACTTGTGGGTATTTACCCCAAGAATATGAAAACACTAATTTGAAGGGATATATACACTTCTGTGTTTACTATAGCATCATTTACAATAATAAAATTATGAAAGCAGCCCATGTATCCATTCATAGCTGAAAAGATAAAGAAGATGTGGAGATGTGGATAAAGAAGATGTGAATATTCTCATATTCACATTATGTGAATAATGGATTATTATTCAGCCATAAAAAAGAATGAAATCTTGCTATTTGCAATCTAAAGAGTATAATGATAAGCAAAATAAGACACTCAGAGAAAAGACAAGTACTATATGATTTCACTCACATGTGGAAGTTAAGAAACAAAACAAAAAAATAAAGTGGGGGAAAGAGAGACAAACAAAAGAAGTAAAGTAGTCTTAACTTTGGAGAATAAACAGATGTTTGCCTGAGGTGAGGTAGTTGGGAGGAAGGGTGAAATTAGTAAAGGAGATTAAGAGTACACTTATCTTAATGAGCACAGAGTAATATATGGACTTGTTGAATAATTATATTTTACACCTAAACTAATATAACACTGTATATTAACTACACTGGAATTAAAATGAAATTTAAAGTTAACTTTATTCAAAAAAATAAAATATTTAATTATGAAAAAATTCAGGAACCATTATTTATTACTCATTACTCCCTGGTATATAATCAATTACAAAAAATTATTTAAAGCCATGTTATATGTGTTGTTCACCATTGTGTATCCTGGCATTTAGACTGTACATTGTTTAAGTAGCAATTATTGAATAAAGCATACATAATTCTGCTCCTAGAAAACTAGCCTAATTTGTATACTTGCTTTTCATCTTGTACTTTCTGTGCCTTTATCTACAATTCTCTACTACACTTCTAAGAACAGGACTGTAGAATTATTAACTGGTGAGCATGTGGGAAATAAGCAGGTAATAAAAATGCATTTGCCTTAGAAAGGTAAACTTTCTCACAACAAAGTATTTTTGTACTGTATATTCCAATTATTAGCAAATGAAGAGATAAAGACAATTGTTATATTTTATATAACATGTCCTTATAAGAGAGAGCCACACGAAGAGACTTGAAGAATAGAAGGCAATTTGACCATGGAGGCAGAGATTGGAGTGATGTGGACATGAGCCAAGGAATAACAACAGCCATCAGAAGCCGGAAGAAGCAGAGAATGGATTAGCCTCTAGAACCTCCAGTCGAAGTATGGTCCTGGTGACAGCTTGATTTCATCCCAGTGAAATTGATTTTGGATTTCTGGCCTCCAAAACTATGAGCAAATCGATTTCTGCTGTTTTAAGCAACTAAGTCTGAGGTAATTTGTTACATCAGCCACATGAAACTAATACACATTCCTCCCAGAGCTTACACCTAATGCCTCACAGAAGGCCCTGCATAACAAGCTTAATATGGGGGAAAATTTTAGATTAGGCTGCACGTAGTTCCAAGGTGAAAATGGACAGCAGCTGTACCGTAGCCATGTTCAGAGGTGACTTTAAAAGACAACGGAGAGAGAAAATCTTCCTATGTGCAAGTAGAACACTTTGTTATCCACATGGTGCAGAAAATGTGGCCTGAAGAAAAACTACATATTGGTCTAATTATGTGATCAGGGTTAGAGAAGAAAAATGATCTGAAAGGTGGAAGACACAAGACTCTGGGTAAAGTTGTTCCAATATCGGAATAAGCATGCAGTGTGAAGACGTTTTTCATCACATATTGATTCTCACCAGAGGCTTTTATTATGAAAGAGGCACTGAACTACCAAATAGGCTAAATAATGTGGCCACTTAGCCATCCGCCTGTGGATGGACACGAGAACAGAGTAGTTAAGGCTATGCTATGTATGGGCCCAATAGCATGGGCTCCTCCTTACCAATACCTCAGAATATCCAACCTATAAACAAAGAAGACCCATACTGAACTTCCAGAACAGCACAATTCCTTGAGGAGTTAAGAAACTGCTTGATGACAAGTTAATTATATTGAGACCTTTCTTTCTTAGGTTGCTTTTCTTGCTTGTAGAGCCTCAGCCAACACAAATGAAGCAGACGACGATGATTTGCTCTTCTTTCTAATCTCTATAACCTTAATTATTTTCCATTTAATTTTCTGTGGTTTTCTCATACAGAAGGTTGTGTTCTCAGTACACAATCTTCTGTTTTGTTACTTCCATATAGTTTTCAATTTTGTCCTTTCTTACCTGTCATTCATTTTTCTGAAGCCTAACACATATGAGAAATATGATTAGCTTTAGCTGATCTGTGAGCTAAAGTTCATCTATCTTTTGCTTTCTTGTATCTCAATTTGGAATTATATTTCCAGGGTCTTTTTTCCTCTTTAATTTGCTGGGAACACGGAATGTTTCATTCTGATGTATAATATCCTTGCATTTTGGGAAGTTTGTCTTCTGTTTTGTGGATACTCTGTATGCACAGTTTATATGATATTTGCTGCTTGTTCAATGGAGGTAGTTTAATCCTGGCCTTCCATATGCTGAAAAACATGATGTCAATAGGTGGAGAGATGAACAAAAGCTGCTGAAAGCTTTATTAATATTAAAAAAAAAACCAACAACATGTTGGGGCTCCTGGGTGGCTCAGTGGGTTAAGCAGTGGACTCTTGATTTCATCTCAAGTTATACTTTCAGGGTCATGAGACTGAGTCTCTCCTGGCAAGGAGTCTGCTTCGGATTTTGTCTCCCTCTCCTTCTGCCCCTTCCCTGCATGTTCTCTTGCTCTCTCTTCATCTTTCTCTCTCTCTCTCAAAAAAAATTTCTGTCATGTATTAGCTTTATTTGCAAGTCTGGATATACAGGGCCCTTCAGTTTCCAGTGCCCCACCTCTTAGGGCCAAGCAAGAGGTTTTCATCACACATTTTAAGGTTAAGTATAAATAAAGGACTTCTTATTTATTTATTTATTTATTTATTTTACATTTCTCTACTTGGTCTCATTAGGCTGACAGCAGAAAACCTCTAATTTAGGAAGGTAGGCCAAAAGGAAAAAAAAAAAAATAGAATGTCATCTCTTTTTAAACATTTCTGACATTATGGGTGGGGAATTCAGTGGGCCAGGTTTGTATACCTTCTCTCATGCCCAAACCATGGAATTTTCATTGTTCTCATATTTTGCATGTGTTTTCAACAATGTCCATTCGTTACTAGGAAAATCTGTACCCTGTCAGTTCATTCAATGTGTTTCAGTAAGGGAGGGAATGCAAAAATAGGCAGCTTACATTTATCTTGAGAATTGTGATCTGATTGTTAATTCTCTCACTCTGTTTTTATACCTCCACAAGTGTGTATGGGTATATGAGTGTGCGTGTGTGTGTATGGGTGCATGAGTGTGCGTGTTAGAGATGTGATTATGAAAAGTAAGGATGCACAAGTTATCATGTCTCTGTTTCCTTTTAGTCGGATATCACCAGACTAGTAATTGTGTCACCCACTCAGAAATAAGTGCTCTTTTTCATTCACACCCTAAGTCCCAGTTTATTTTTTTCATAGCGTAATGGTATTTGAAATGATTTCTGATGTTCTAACCAACCTGTGGGCACAATCTGATCACATTATTGATAACATATTTTATTCACTGTTGATTCTACTTCCTCATACTGCATACAGTCCAACATCCTTCTTACTGGTTCTGATGCACAAGTCCAAGCAGCTACCACAATGCTCATTTCAGAACTATTACTATCTCCTTCTCACAAGGAACAGTAATGTGTTTGAGCTTTTCACCATAGTCTCTAACTACTCTCCACAATGAATTTCCTACTGATCTAGAAACTTCAGACTACCACACTCCAAGAGGCTCTATTGATCCCTTACTTCTGAATTATACTCAGTTATATGTGTTGCAATACACTGATGCTAATTTTCCTTAAGTTTCACCAGTTATTATGCAAACATCTTTTTTTTTTTTTTAAAGATTTTATTTATTTGACAGAGAGAAACACAGCGAGAGAGGGAACACAAGCAGAGGGAACGGTAGTGGGAGAAGCAGGCTTCCTGCTGAGCAGGGAGCCCGATGTGGGGCTCGATCCCAGGACCCTGGGATCATGACCTGAGCCGAAGGCAAACGCTTAATGACTGAGCCACCCAGGCGCCCCGCAAACATCTTTTTAAAAGTCCTTTCTTTCTATGTGACCTAAACATAATTCCATAGACTAGATAGATGACATATGTTAATGACAGAAGTTTTGCTACACTAAAAATCACTCCCCTCTTCTGACAATCAAGACGTTGATAAAAAACAAGCTCCTTGAATATATATTCAACTTCTTTTAAATTTGTTGTCTTCCAGCAAACACATCAATCCTTTATGAAAATAGAATCTACAAGATTTCAATGCACCATTTCTTAGTTATGCCTGCAGATGCCTGAATCTGAATGGCTAATAGAGTTTGGCCTCAAGCTAAAATACCTCTATCATGAATTATGTATATACAATAGTACATGTTTGATTATGTTGCTAGATGTTTTCCTAATAGGTATTTTAAATGTAAAATACGAATATTGTGATTCATTAAGTTGCTTTATTCAAATTACATTTTTCAAGTTAACATTAATAATATCCTTCAGTTTGCATCAACTATCCAAATCTTTTGGATAATTTGATTAGTTTTATCTTCAGTCTTCAACCTTGGAAGTACTTTCTAAGCACTTTCTTGAACCTACTTTTGAGGTTAAATCACTGTGTCATTAATATTTTAAAAAGACTAAATGGAAAGAGATGCTCATAAAGTCCAGACAACTTTGTCACTGATATAATAGGGCAATGAGACAATTTCCCTCCTAAGAACCGGAAGATGGTTCTGTCTGTTCTGTGTTGGCTCATTTATCTCTGTTACATTGATGAATTCATTTTCATGACAATGCTTGGTCTGAATAATGAAAAGCTGGAAGAGATGGTCTGATGGTCGAGATGGAATATTTAAAATTTTCTTTCCAATTATAGCTAACCATCTTTTTGAGATTTACCATTGGGATGATCAATCATTTAGCGTGAACAAAAACTCCTGGATGATATTTTTAAACTAAATTACAAGTCATTTGAGTAGCATGATCTCTTTTAAAGCTTTATTAAACCGATATGAACTCCAAGTCATTGTATCTTCTTAAACTTAAGTACATAAAGTATAACAATGTTTCCAGCTATTCTTTGGCAAGAACTTGGAGACATATGACCAAAAAACAGTTTATTGAAAGAAAGCTAACCTTTATCAAACAAATCAACTTTTTATTATATGCTCAGTTCTGTATGTGCTCACTAGTTAAACAGATTCGCTAGATAAGTATTTCAGCAAGGTGACTTAAAGTGGCGCTTCTCAAACTTCAGGATGCCTAAGAAGCACTTGAGGATCTTGGTGGAAACTGAGACTCTGCATTTTTAACAAACTTTCTCCAAATCTACCTAACTAATCAAAAATCTGGTGGCAAGCTTTCTGCATGAAAAGTTCATATAGTTGAATAGATTCTGTTTTTTGATTGGCAGTTAAAATGCATACAGTTCTGAAAGAAATGACGCTTTAAACTAAGTGACAATTTACAATATTTTTAATGATAACTGATAGGATAAGTAAGTACCATTTGGGTACCAATTCGACTAAATTTTGGCTGTGAATTTTAGTAACAAAACAGATGTATTATCATTAAAATGATGATCCTGCTTTCATAATTGTTACAGCACACTTTGTGTATATCTGGTGGTGGTGTGCCGGGAATTTTTCTAAGATTTTATATTTAATATGTTATTTTCATGCTTACAACAAGCGTATTAGTTACACAGAATAATTATCCCCATCTTACAGGTGGTAAAACAGAGAAAGTGTTAGGTAACTTTGACAAGATCACAGAACCACAAGAAGTAAATCAAGGAGCCAGACTCAAAATTTAAGCAGGCTCTGTAGTGTGCATCCTTAAACACTCTACTATACTACTTGTTTTTCAGAATGAAAGCATTATAGCAGTTATAAATTTTAAAAATTGAACTAATAATTTAATCAAGGAAGAAGTGAAAGGGAAAACTTAAGGTTTTATCAAGATGCTGTTTGGCAGATCTTCCTCCAATTGAAGAAAGAACACATATGGAAGCTTCAGCAGTCAGAGAGTCTTGCTTACTTATTTGTGGCTCTATAAAAATGAAATCCCCCAAGCCCAAACATGACCTTACAGTATCTTAGATATTACTAAATTAAATGAATGATAAAAAGAAATCTAACTGAATCAGTGACAAGAGGCTCAAGTAAATTTATTGTCCTACACATGAATAACCAGAAGTGGATTTTCTAAAGAACCAATCTGATAGCTGCTTCTTGCCTCACTAGGAAGAGACTAATGAGCCATTCATGCAAGGAGAGTCAGGGTATGTATATATGCTCACATTCATGAAAATTATAATTAACAAATAGGCTAAAAAGTGGAATGCTTCATCAGTTACTTGCATGAGGGTCTTACTTCTAAAAAAATATTATTTGTTTTTCATTTACTGGCTTGAGTTTGATTTAGATGCTGGGTGAGAATATAAAAGAGTTCTCTAGAGGTACATTTTTTTTTATAAATCCCACTTCATACTTAGAGACACAAAAAATAGCAGCACAATGCTTGCTATAGACTGTTTTGTGTCTCCTCCAAAATTCATATATTGAAGGCCTAAAATTCATATGTTGAAACCTCATCTCTGAGGTGATGGAGATTGCAGATGAGGTTTTGGGGAGATACTTAGCTTTAGTTGATGTCATAGTTGTGGGGCCTGTAGGGTGGGATTAGTGCCCTTATAAGAAAGGACACCAGAGAACAACTCCCTTTCCCTGTCATGTGACAAGGACACAGTAAGAAGATGGCCATCTGTAAGCCAAAAACAGAGCACTCATCAGAAACTGAGCATTGCTAGCAACCTGACATTATTTTTTCAGCATCCAGAATGTGAAAAAAACTTCTAATGCTTAACTCATATGATCTATGGTATTCTGTTATGCAACCCACAATGTAGTATTGAAAAGTGAGGTGCTACTGTATCAAATACCTACATATGTGAAAGTATTTTTGGAACTGGATAATGAGTGAAGTCTGGGTGAGTTTTGAGGTGCATGCTAGAAATATGGATATTAAGTGTGATTCTGGTGAAATCTGAGATGGAAACGAGAAGCATCTTACTAGAAAGTGGAAGAAAAGTGGTCCTTGTTACAAAGTGGCAAGGAACTCGGCTGAAGTATATTCTAGGGTTCAGTGGAGGGTAGAACTTGTGAGTGATGCACTTATTTAGTTGAGATTTCTAAGGAAAGTATTGAAGGAATGGCTTGTTTTTTTCTGACCGCTTTTAGTAAAATGTTAGAGACAAGAAATGAATTGAAGAAGGAATTCTTAGACAAACAAAAAGAACTAGAAGTTGAGGATTTGAGAATTTCTTAGCCTTTCCATATTGCAAAAAGTAAGAAAGCTTGTTCTAAAGAGGACACTAAGGGTATGGCTTAACAACCCTTTAATAAAAAGTTTATGGTACTATATTTAACTGAAGGGGTGGAGATGGAACAAAATAAAGGATGGCTCTGAGGCTTCTTGGATTTGACAGGACTGGATGACGGAGATTTTTGTGTGAAAATCTGTTCCTCAAGAAAAAGGAAAAATTATTATGAATCAATTCAGAGATCATCAGGGCCACTGCCTTGGTTCAAAACTTCACTAAACATTTTAGGATAGGATGACTAATGGACTAAAAGACAGGACATAGGATGTCTAGTGCACTGAAAGAATGCTAAGAAAGCAGAAAAAAACTCAGCTATTATTTGTGTGATTTTTAAAACGTATCTCATGTAGGATCTACTGTAATCATCTGAGAATAGAAAGTGGTTCAAAATTAAACAAGTCCTTTCTTTACCTGTTTTGCATATATATATACTTCTGGTATTCAAAAGACATGTTGATTTTACTTCCTAGATGTTTTCTGAACCTTTGAGCACATGGTGCTACAATACTAATAATTAGTGCTGGGGTCAAATTCTCTTTAACCATTTCATTCTCCTTTTATGTCCCTTTCCCACTGAGGGTGCTACTCATCTCATAGTATCCATTGCTTGGTATCCTTTGCAATACATAACTATTTCATTATGCTTCTTTGGTTTCTACTGTACTTTAGAATCATGTCTGTACTCCCTTGACCTCCCCTCCAATATTCCTCATTTCCTCTTTTCTGGGGTTTCCCCTGCCAGGTTTTTCTTCATAAAACTTTGTAACCTTGATCTCAATACCCCAGTATTATTATATCAATCATCACCTCTGGATAATGAGTGAAGTGGCTGGCCCCACCAGTCTATCAGGAACCAAACATTTTTTTCTTCTTCTACTACCACCCCTTACCTGAAATTCTTTGCCTTAGATTTCCAATATCCACTTCAGATTTTCTACCTTTAAGTTTTAATCTCTTTTCACAATTTCACCTTACAGGTCCAAATAATTCATGTCTGGTTATTTCATATATGTCCCCAGTGACTTTCTGTCAAAGTCTGCTTCCTTGGTGTCCAGCCAGTGCAATTATACAGGGTCTTAAGTCAAAGGGCTCTGGTACTTGAAGTTTAATGTTCTGCACTTGCTGTTTTGATTCTTAATAAGTTTATCATTGCATTTATATTTTCTATTTCTAAGTGGAATCTGAGGAAACCATGGAGCATGTGCCAGAGGCTCAGAGTGTCCATTTTTGGGCTGGTGGAAAGGTCTTCTGTGATCACCATGGGACTTATTCTGGGCTGCCAGCATGTGGGGATGTGTCTGGGTATGAGTGTGTACAGGGACAGGGCCAAATTACCATATCACTTTCAGTTTTTGTTGGAATAAGTCATTGAGAGGACATGGCCATTTGTTGACTTGTGAGGTGAAGCTGGGCAAATGGAGGTTCCTCACTTCCTCCTCTTCCCTTAGAACTACATTCTGCTCACCACTTTTGCCCACAGCAAGAGCTGTTTTAAGGACACAGCCTTGAAAGAGCGATGTGTTGTTAAGAGCCTCTGAATGTGAACGGACCCAGTGTACGTGAATGGACCAGTTAAGGCTTCTGTACAAACTTTTAACATTTAGTGATTGAGTGGGTAAGATCTATTTGTCTTGGAGCCACACTAGATGAACTCTAAATGCCAATCCCTTGCTTAATAAAACTGCCACTTACTACTCTGGAGTCCTGTGTGGTTTTCTTTGGTCCTTCCTTGCCCTCCGTGTGTGGGGACATTTATCAGATTTCACTTCAGAAATTCCCAAGGCTGCAAATCAATCCCCATCTTGAGAAGTAACAAAGCAGAGGCATAGGTCCCCAGGCTGGCAGCTTCATGGGGTGTTTGGTGAGCAGAAGGCTGGAGGCTGCTTCTCAGTGGGACTGAAGCTCTCACTCATCCCAGTTTGGGTACAGAGTGTATCCCAGTGCAGAATCTTAACCATTCTCGAGCAGTGCCCTTCTGCAAGTATCACTAAGCCAGCTTACTTGCTTGAAGAAATCCTCCCTTCCTTCTTCCAAATGAGTCTGGTTTGCATTCCTGCCTTTGGCCAGCTTGAGGTATCCTCCAGGGATGAGCCATGATATAAGAATGAGGTTAATAATTAAACATTTTAATTTTTCCTTACTTAGAATAGAATTAACGTAGAAAATAAAACCACTATGACAAACTGGGAGAGGGGAGAGAGAGACAGATGACAAACAAACAAACAAACAAACAAACAAACAAACATTCTATATACCATTAGCAACACTTTTTAACTTATTTTTTTATAAGATTTTATTTATTAATTTGACACAGAGAGAGAGAGAGACCACAAGTGGGCAGAGAGGCAGGCAGAGAGGCAGGCAGAGAGAGGGGGAAGCAGGGTCCCTGCTGAGCAGAGAGCCTGATGTGGGGCTGGATCCCAGGACCCTGGGATCATGATCTGAGCCCAAGGCAGAGGCTTTAACCCACTGAGCCATCCAGGTGCCCCTTTAATTGATTTTTTAAACAGAAAGCCTTGCATCTTCACTTTGCACTGAGCTTCATAGATTCAGTAGCTGCTCCTGCTAGATGTTCACAGCATCCTTAGGCCTAGGATACAGACCTCTTACCTAAGACCCACCACTCTCGGTTTTGCTCTAGCATTTCTTTTTTCTGCCCTCATTTGATGTGTGGCTTTCTTATAGGATCTTGTTACTCACACTCCATCCATTCATTCTCTTTTTGAAATATGTTTAAATAAAAGTGGGAGTTGATTTTAAAAATGCACATACTGATAATGATTATACTGAGATTATAAAATATATTAAGGCTGTACAGAAATGTTAATAAATTAGTAACTATGAGCAATGCCATTAAATGCCTCTCTGCTTGAAATATCTAGAGTAGCTTTCCTTTTCACGAGTGAATATTGAATAATACAGTTTATAAATTAAACTAGACTAGGGGCATCTGAGTGGCTCAGTGGGTTAAAGCCTCTGCGGCTCAGGTCATGATCTCAGGGTCCTGGGATCCAGCCCTACATCGGGCTCTCTGCTTAGCAGGGAGCCTGCTTCCCCCTCTCTCTGCCTGCCTTTCTGCCTACTTGTGATCTCTCTCTCTGTCAAATAAATAAATAAAATCTTTAAAAAAATAAATTAAACTAGACTAAAAAAAATCCCATTTTTTCCTTAATATTGCAAAATATCAAAAGTTACTGGAATGGGATTTCTCATGATATTTAAAGGAGGTGATATAGCTCCAAGGGAGCTCTGTCTTTGGACAATTGGAAAAAATGGGAATTCTGAATTTAGGCTTAAGTCTAGGCTCTGAGTTTACAACTGAGAGACTTTTGCTAAGTTTAGTAACATCTCTAAGACTTAGTTCCCTCATTTATACAATAGAGAGAGAATAGTACTTTTCACATGGTTAACTCAATGATTACATGGATATTAACACTTTGCAAGCACTGTGCAAATATTTTTTATTATTTATATAATATCTTAATTTCAGAATTCTGTTTAAAGGATTGGATATATAGAAGTTTGAAGATTTTTAATAGCTCCAGTTTTTAAGACCCCAATACTAAACATTTGGTTTGGCACTTATGAAGTGCCAGCCACACAAATTTAAAAAACTCAGAACTTTTTTCTTCTAACAGTGTAGGATACAAAAGTTTGTCCTCTATCTCACATGCTTTTTTTTAAAATAATGTTTTGTTTTACATTGTATCTTTAACATTTTTCATGCTAATGATTTTTCTTCTTTAGTATGGAACACAATGGGATAATAATTTCATCAATTATTTCCAATAATGTGATTGCTTTCAACTTTTCAGTGTTATAAGCAAAATTGTAATGAGCTTTTTTTTTTTAAATAAGATTTTATTTATTTATTTGACAGAGAGAGAGAGAGAGAGAGATCATAAGTAGGCAGAGAGAGAGAGAGGTAGCAGAGAGCCTGATGTGGGGCTCGGTCCCAGGACCCTGAGATCATGACCTGAGCCAAAGGCAGAGGCTTTAACCCACTGAGCTACCCAGGGGCCCCAAGGAATGAGCCTTCTTGAGGCTAAATTTTATGGAAATGTAATTATTAACATATGTTTTATTCTTAAATAATATAATTGTTGGTTTAAGATGATCAAATAAAAATTTCATGTTTAACTTTTTAAAAAAAAAATTTATAAATTAAAATTTGTGGGTAGAGGGTTAATGAAGTAAAAATTTAGTCAACATAGGTCATCTTAAAAATGACCTGCTTGATTTCATTCAAATTTAAGTTATATGTAATCGATATTAGTTATGTAAGTGAATTCACCAGGCAGTTCTTAAACATCTATTAAGGATAATTGGGATCTTAAGTAGTCAAATTTTTGTATTAAATACACCAAAGGAGTGAGACAATTGGGAGGCATCCACAACCTTGACAAACTTAAGAAAATTCAAGAAATTAATCATATTTTTCCACTATGCATGAAATAGTGTACAGCATAAATAGAAAGTTACAAGAAAAAAATGTTATATAAGAGTCAGGACATTTTGTAATTTTCTGGTAAAATGATTTGATCACTTTTTTGCTTAAATTTAGGTAAGGTAAATCAGGATCATGATCAATAAAGAAATGACAACTATTCTTGTTAACAACCTGGGTGCTATTGTCAAGATTGTTGAAAGAAGCAAACTATCTACATCTTCGTATCTTTTGCTCAATAAGCATGTTTTAAAATCATTTCATGGTATGCCTCATCAAGCCACTGCTTCATTTCTTTCTGCATAATTTTGACAGAACTGTTTGGAAAATCAATGCCTGAGAGCTGTGTTTGGATTTACTGCTGGATCCAATTACTGCGTATTATCATAAAAAGCATCAAACTGAAAATTATTGATGGTGCTTGTTTTGTGAGCATGCAACTGTTAACTATAAATATAAATATTTTAATGGCACAATTTCTCACCATTATAGAAAAGAAAAGAGAAATAAGACTTCTAATATGGAACAATAAACCACTTAAATTTAAACAAAGTTCTTGCTTAAGAAATAAATGCAATTGTGTTTTATACACAATTCAGACAAAAGAGTACTTTAAACAGCTATGATTAATAATACTTGCCTAAGATTACATGAGAGAGTATTTTTATGCAAAGAAAACAGTTTGTCAGGGACGTTGGCTTAAAATTTTTATATTTGTCTCAACTGCACTTATGATTTAAAGCAGAGGTTGGCAAACTGTAGAGTCTGTGGGCCCGAAATGTCCCCTCCCATTCATTTATTTTCAGTCTGTGGCTGCTTTGCCTTACAACAGCAAAGTTCAGTAGTTGTGACACAGACCTTACAGAAAGCAAAGATAAAATACCTACTCTTGGTCCTTTACAAAAGGAAAAAAAAAAGTCTGCTGGCCTTGTTTTAAAATATTAAATGTAGAGTTTATATAACAAATTTCAATATTTAAAGGAAATGTTGGGATCCAGTACGATCCTAAATTTGTTAGAGGTATATAGTTAAACTTCTAAGTTTGCAGTATAAAAAATACTATGGCAAATTAAATTTCTATCTATCTTTGCTATTTGCAAAGAGAAAATAATTGCAATTACAACTACTGCTCGTTACAGTTACTTAGGGGAGTGGCTTACTCTTCAAAGACTCCAACTGACTCTTCTGAAACAGGTATTTTTTGAAAAAAGTTTAAATACAAAGAAAGCATTTACTTGGCTAAAATGATGATAAAAAGAGATAGAGTTGAATACAAATGACAAAAACTATTGGTTCATTAAATGGGCACTGAAAGACCTAAGAATGGAGATCCAGAGATTCAGAGCCTAAATAAAGCTCTTAAATATACTTGAGTGTGAGAGTGTTTTCCATTACCTTACTTCTGTGAGTATCCCCAGTACCAACATGGTGATTCCCATGAAGAAGGTGGTACTGGGAGAAATAAGAGAAGATAAACTCACTACAGAGCTCACTGGAATGAGGGCAGTTACAATTCGGACATAAAGATTGGAAAATAAAGTAGCATGTGTACATGTAATACATATAAGTGTTGTAATATTTGTTTCTAATTGGGGAATAATTTGCAATACTGTGTTATATTAATTTCAGGTGTACAATATCTATATTATTTTTATATACTCAGAAAAGTGTTATTTTTTAACTTCTTCTTTGAATAAACACTCAAAAAGTATTAGATACATTCGGTTGAATTTTGTTTTGATTTTAGTGTAGAGCCCTTTAAAATGCCCCTTGAGAAGCAATGGCATTTAATAAGTAAGGGGGAAAAAATGGTGAATTGCTTTTTCAGTCTTACCCCTCGGTGTTGATTCAAATTCATTTTCCCCAGCAGTTTTTTTGTCTTGCTCATTAATCAACTTTCTTAGACACTAACTTAATGGAAAACATAATGCAAACAGCCTTTACTAAAAGTAAAATTTTAATTTTCTTTGCCAGGGACAAGCATAGTGTTCTTTCCCACTCTCCCCACCACCTGAAAGAAAAAAACTGCTGATAACAGAGCTATAAGAAGGATTGTCACAGTTCTCTATTATAATAAAACTGTGGAAATTGTATACAGGAACAAAGTAAATGGGATTTTTTGAACTCTCTTTAATATGTCTATTATGTCTTACTGTTAGTATGACCATTTATTTTCACATGTAAATGTAAATATTTCATATAATTCATAAAGTTACATCTTCAGTATTTTCCTTTATGAGAACTATATTTAATATTAAAATTTAAGGGTGCATTTTTCTTCTTTGTTACAATAGCTTTATAAAGACTACAAAAATAACAATCATTTGTTTAATATGCCTTTAACAATCTTGCTAATACTAACGATCCATCCAACATTTAAAATCCTTTTTATTTTCTCATCACATTTTTTTCTAAGACATACTTTTGTATGATGAATTCTCCAAGTTATGAAACATAAGTTTCATGATAGGATATATGGACTACAAGTTTTTAATAATTTCCTCATTGAGAAAAACGGGCAAAACTTGCAGTCTCCCTAAGATTCCACGTTTGCAGAAATGTAATAAAGCCTATCTCATAAGTTTGTCTTAAAGAGGGGCACCTGGATGGCTCAGTGGGTTAAAGCCTCTGCCTTCGGTTCAGGGTCCTGGGATCGAGGCCAGCATCGGGCTCTCTGCTCGACAGGGATCCTGCTTCCTCCTCTCTCCCTGCCTGCCTCTCTGCCTACTTGTGATCTCTCTTTGTCAAATAAATAAATAAAATCTTAAAAAAAAAAAGGTATGTCTTAAAGACTGAACAACATAATGCATGTGGAAATATTTTGTGAATTTTAAACACCCTTCAGGCAGGTATTACCATGATCATTGTAAAACATATGTCTTAATTAAGAATGGACCCATCATTCTTGATAAATTGTTATTTAGTACATATTTCAAAAAGAGAACTCCTAAGTAAGCACTACCTCATGTAGTGCTCAAGTTCAAAGATTCTTCAATTCCTTTAAAAGTGAATATATAAGTTTTCATTAATATCACACCAAAATGTTACTTGCTAAAATTAGAAAATTAATGATTCTCTGAATCATGCTAATCTTTGAACTGAACAAACCCAGTAAGGAAATAGGAACATTCTATTTGACAATGACAATGGAGATGATTACAGAATTTTAATCTAATAGACACAAATCTTAGAAGAAAAGTTAAACCCAGGTATTTACTTGTCAAGAGAAAAAAAAATGTTAATTTGTATTGATTCTTTGTCTTGGACAGATATGAAAAAACAACTTAGAATAAATATGCCACTTTATTATTTTCTGATTTCTGGAGAGAACCTTTCATTAGCAAAGGGTATCTATAATTTTTCTAAGAAAAATTGCTATAATCAATCATTTTTCTTAACATTAATAACAATTATGGCAATATTAATAATGCAGCCATATGCATTATAACATTCATACCATAATTTATACCATACTAGTAGTTGCTGAATAATTAATATAGCCCAAGCACACAGTAATTGGCTTGAATACCTGAGAAATATAATTGTGAAAATAAAAACAATTTAGATTTTACTTTTTACATTGCCTTCTTATGTGTTTTCAGCCATCTCAAAATCCTAAGAGTTGGAAGAAATTACATTTGGAAATGGAAAAAGAAGGATTTCTTCTCAGTGTTTTTTGACAGGTTAACCAAGCTACTGAACTCATCCTACATTCACAAGAAATTTGTGAGATCCAGGAGCAGTTATACTAAAGCATGTTTCCGTTCACATGAAAGCACTGAGGTTACCAGAAGCTATAGAGTTATGGTTTTCAAAAAAAATGAATTTGATAAATGAAAAGATATTATTATCATAGCTAGTCAAAAGTCCTTGAATTCAGTTTAATAATTGCCAAGCAAAGTCTGTGCACAAATTATTTGCCAAGTATTATAAGATATAAAATATGAGAAAGTAATAATTCATACTTTTAAGAAACAGATTCAGCATAAATGTCCAGAGCTTGAGGCTAGAGTGAGTTCAGAATAAAAATGAAAACTTTCTCAACTATGCATTTTATTTTGCATTTTGGAGGCTGAAAAACTTCCACTGCCATATGTAGAACTCTTATCTTAGCTCTTTGGTATTTCTTTTTTGTTTTAATGCATTGACCTCACTTTTTAATATTTCACTTGACTCAAACTATTCAAAAATACTTACAGCTTATTTGATTTTTCACTCTTATTTTTATGCCCTATTAATATCACACATTACTGTTTAAATACTATATTTGAGGTACTGGTAAGTATTTTTATGAAAATCCAAAGAAAATTTTGGACATTGTTAATTCTTAACATTTATTTGCTATTTTTTAAGAGTGTATTTTATGACCATGCAAAAAAAGATATGACTGATAACAACCTAATGGAACAAGAATGACATCCAGCAATTGGACCATTAAATTTAGTAGGTTTCAGTATATAAAGTAAGAATATAGATTCTATTCTAAACTTGATCATCAAGGTTTTAGATACTTTAACTATTATTTCATATATTAAATGGTTATTAGAGTGATACACTATGATCAAACAAGAACTTTAGTAGTAATAAATTGTATCATCAATTTTATATATACCAGTTTTCAAAACTGAATAAACGAGAACAATTATTTAAAATTTGCAATGTGGCTCAGAGGGTAAAGCCTCTGCCTTCGGCTCAGGTCATGATCTCTCAGGGTCCTGGGATCGAGCCCCACATTGGGCTCTCTGCTCAGCAGGGAGCCTGCTTCCCCTCTCTCTCTGTCTGCCTCTCTGCCTACTTGTGATCTCTCTCTCTGTCAAATAAATAAATAAATCTTTAAAAAAAAAAAAAAAAAAGAAAATTGCTTGAGAGAAAAAGTGATAAGTATAAAAGAACTAGTACTTGATAATCTTGGAAATTACAAGCATCTATGTTCAAAAATCATGTTTGGAGATAAGCATCTGAAATATAGAAACCTAATGGGCCCTCAAATATAAGTTCAGTCAAATATGAGCTCCTAATAAAGATTATCATCTACAATAAAAAGCAAGACACCATGAACATGAATTAACTGAAATAAGAAGCAACAGATTTAAATCTCAAGGAACATATGAAATGAACACATAGGAAATATAAGATGATTGTACATTCAATGTTTAAATATAAAAAAAATAAAAATTATAAAACAAATATGAAAGAACCAAATAGAACTTCTGGAAATGAAAAAAAAAACAAACAAAAAAATCCCTGATAATTAAAAGACTAATTAGAAACAAGACTAAAAAGATTAGTTATGTCTGGGTCTCTGGGTGGAACAGTCAGTTGAGCATCTGACTTTTGACTTCGACTCAGGCTATGATTGCAGAGTTGTGGGATCAAGCCCCATATTGTGCTCTATGCTCAGCATGGAGTCTGCTTGCAATTCTCTCTCTCCCTCTTCCCCTCCCATTCTTTCTCTCTCTCTAAACTAAGTAAATAAATATTTAAAAAAAAAGATTAGTCATACGATTTTACCCAGATAAATAAAAAATTATTGAGGAAAGTATCTGGAATATATTACAGAAAGAAAGGAAGTAGAAAATATGAGATTGTATAAGGATATGGATAATAAACTATTAATGCCCTAGCATATATCTAATCAAGGTTTCAGGAAAATAAAAAAAGGAGAGAGAGAAAAAGAGAGGAAGAGAGAAAGAATTAAAACACTAGCTCAAAATCTACTACTTAGAAGGCAGTTGATAATAAACATCAATAACAAACATGATGAACATATTATTCTCATATGTTCATATTTATGCAAAATATTTAAAAAATGTTCAAGATAAAAACAATAAGTCAAAAGATCCAGAGAAAAGGTACTCATAAAGCTAAATGTGTGGATGTTTAGAGGAGCAAAATGGAATTTATAACGTTCAGATAAGAAAGAAGCAAATTCTGGGATTTACTTAACTGCAAAAACAAAAGCCTTTGATAAAATTCAACAACCATTCATGACAGAAGTCCTAAATTAAGTATTAAGGATAATTTTGTAAGTTGATTAAATGTGTCTACAAAAATAATCTGTAACTTGCTTCATAATAAAGGTGAATATTAAAAATAATTTTATAAATATCAGAATATAAGTAAGCATGATAAATATCACTATCATTATAATGTAAGATGATACAGTAAGAAATGAAAAAAAGGTGTAAGGATTGGGTAATTAAAAAAATAGTGAAAGGAAGAAATTTCTCATCTTTCATAGATAATATATTTGTATACATATGTAACCCCAAAGAATCTAGGATCAAAATATAAGAAAAAAAGATATATAAAGCTATAAAATCAACATCCAAAAATCAAGTATAAACCTAATGTCTGCAAAGCTAAAATCATGTGTTTGTAAAAGATCAAAACTGAAAATTGAAAACAAAATTATGTCATTTTAGATTAAGTGTATCAAAAATGTGTAAGATGTATATATTGAAAATTTTATTGAGGATTCATTAAAAAAGAGAAAAATAAAGAGATAAGTCATAATCACTAGCTGAAAGGAATAATATCATTAAGATAGAAAAAATATTTGTCCAAGTCTATCTATTCAATATCATGCCATCAATTGAATAGATGCTTTGGACTTGAAAAGCAGAATACAAAATGTACATAGGAATACAAAGGACCACAAATACCGTATTCCTGAAGAAGTGGAACACAGAGAGGGACCTAACCTATGAATTTTCTAGATCTATTTCAAAGCAATAATAAGCAAAGTGTGAAGTTGATATAGGAATAAGAAAATAAACCAAGATACTATAATAGAGAGTATGGAACAAAAAGTAAAATCTAAAGTTTATTCACATTATTCACAGTAATGTTCTAGTAAAAAATCTGGAAACACTCAGTAAATGCTAAACCATTGCTCCTAGAGGAATTAGAAGACTAGGTTCCTGAGGGCCTCTGACCCTCATCAATCCATCAACACATAACCTTGTTTTATGTGTGTTTCTGCTTAAAGACACCTCATTTAATACACATTATTGACTTATTAACATTTAACTCATGGCCAGAACCATCAGAACTCATTCCTGAACTGAGCTGACCTAGCGCATATATATGTATATATATATATTTTTTTTCCCATAAGAAACAACCCAGACTTCTTACACTTTATAATATTGGGCAGCAGCACCTCAGCCCTATGCTTGGGGCTATATGAAACAGCAAAATTACTATGAACCCCAACTCAAATTCAAAATAGATCTCTCTAAAAAATTTTAAAAGAACTCCCATTTATAGTATGAGAGTTGAAGTAAAAAGGCAGAGTGTCACCTGACTCAGCTTTAGCTAAGTACCTCATGCAGGGTACCTCAATAGGGTACCTTTTTTGGCTGCTCTGCATATGCTCATAAGTAGTCATGAAAGCACCAAGAGTATTGATTTTTTTTAAAGATTTTATATATTTGTTTTAGAAAGAGAGAGAGAAAGCAAGAACAGGAGGGGCAGAGAGGGAGGGAGAGAATCTCAAGCAGACTCCAAGCTGAGCTCAGAGCCTGACATGGGGCTTGACTTCAGGACCCTGAGATCATGATCTGAGCTGAAACCAACAGTTGAGCACTTAACTGTCTGTGCCACCCAGGCTCTCTATATCTTTCTCATTTTTAAAAACAATTTGATGGAGACACCTGGGTGGTTCAGTTGGTTGAACAGCTGCCTTCAGCTCAGGTTATGATCCCAGGGTCCTAGGATCAAGTTCCACATTGGGCTCCTTGCTGGGCAGGGAGCCTGCTTCTCCCTCTGACTCTGCCTGCCTCTCTGCCTGTTTGTGCTCTCTCTCTGAGAAGTAAATAAATAAAATCTCTTAAAAATAAATAAATAAATAAAAATAATTTGATGACTATTACAAAATTAGTAAGAATAAAAATTTATTTTTTTATTTAAATTCAATGAACCAACTTACAATATATCATTAGTTTCAGATGTGGTGTTCAATAAGATTAAACCTTTAAATGATTAGAAGAAAATATGAGATTATCTTTATGACCTTTTACTATAAAGGCAGTATTTCTTTAAAAAGAGAAAATATCAAACTAAAAAAACAAAATAAAAATAATAAATTCTGGGGCACCTGTGTGGCTCAGTTGGTTGGGCAGCTGCCTTCGGCCCAGGTCATGATCCTGGAGTCCCGGGATCGAGTCCCACATCGGGCTCCCAGCTCCACGGGGAGTCTGCTTCTCCCTCTGACCTTCACTCCTCTCATCCTCTCACTTTCTCTCTCTCAAATAAATAAATAAAATCTTTAAAAAATAAATAAATAAATAAATAAATAATAAATTCTACTATGTTAAAATGTAGAAATTGTGTTTTTCATCAAAAGAGACTGTTAAAAATAAATCATACACTGGGAAAAGCTTTTTGTAATGCATAGGATAAAAAATATTAAATTCAAATTACATATAAAGATACAATCCCACAAATTCCATTCCTAGGCAAATGTCCTAGAAAAATTATTTTTCAAGCAACCTCAGATGTTTTGGAGATGCATATGAGAATGTTTACAGCAGCTTGCTTTCAAATAGAAAAATATAACAAGTTAAAAATAACTCTACATGCCTTGATAGAAGAATGTATGCATAAACTGTAGTATACTTTGAAGAGATACTTGCTGGAGATGGAAGTGAATGGAATGCAGTTATGAGGCAAAATTCACAAACATGACATTAAGGAAGCAAGTAAGTTGCAGAGAAACATGTGCATTATAATATCATGTATGAATTTCCAAAGTGCTAAAAACTTTATAATACATATTTATAGAAACATGTGTAAAGACATATAAAACCATATTGGAAAGAAGGGGAAAATGAGTAGAAAATACAGACTTTTAAATATTAATGGCATGAGGACAGAGTTTTTTCAATTGGAGTGATAGACCCAGGAGGCTCCAAAAGTACTCTTATCTTTTTTTCTATAGGTTTTATTTATTTACTTATTTATTTGACACAGAGAGAGAGATCACAAGCAGGCAGAGAGGCAGGTAGAGAGAGAGGGGGAAGCAGGCTTCCCCCTGAGCAGAGAGCCTGATGTGGGGCTCGATCCCAGGACCCTGAGATCATGACCTGAGCCGAAGGCAGAGGCTTTAACCCCCTGAGCCACCAGGCGCCCTTATTTTCAGTTTGAACTGTATAAACATGTTCTCCTGCTTTTCTTCATTATCTGTTAATTAATTATGTTTTTATATATAAAACAGTATAGAAGAATAGGAATTTAATAAAAGTGAAAAAAGTTGGTATTTAGTAATCACTTTTTTGAAATAATAATATATGAAATGAATATTTATGGAAGAAACTTTTAAGTCCCAATACAGTGTCAAAAACTAGAATTTTTAAAGGCAATTCTTGAGAGAACCAAGAGACAGGACATTAATGATATACCAATAAGAGCATTCAGTCCAGAGGTTTATCTTGCAGTGAGGCCCATTTATCTGTTTTGATGTTACTTAATGGTCCTTCAAATGTCTAAGATCCATTATTTCATTTCAATTAAAGTTACCAATAATATTTATAAATTAATATGATTTCCTAAGAAGAATTTTTAGAAGTGATGATAATGTATTTTTCAAACAGGTTAAATATTTAGATCTCTTTAATAGATTTAATGGATGAACATTTGAGTTTATCAGAAAATCTCTTGTGGATTTAGTTAGCAAGATATTTTAGCAAATATGAGTGAAATAAGTAGGATGAGTAAAAGCTATCCAAGGAAGGCCTGCAACTTCCCCTCTATCACATTTGTTCCTGTTAATCTTCTCCTTTTTCATTTGAATCACTCTTGCTATGTTAGATTATTTCCTAGAGACCTAATTCTCTTGCTCGGCCTCTTCCCTCTTCCTCTGTCTCTTTTTCACTCCATCATTTTCTCTCTTAATCTTGCTCACATCTTCCTTTTCAAATATTACTTCATTCATAGAAAACTTCCCCAGTGACTGCCAATTTAATAGAATTTCAATGTGAATAGGCCTTTGTTGAAATTATCTTCTGGCACTGGTTAAGTTATAATCACTTATGGACTCATTTCCCTTATATATGAAAATTCTTGAAAGCAAGAATTACTCCTCTCTCATCTTCTATTTCTTGTAATTTAGAGGTTGTACAAGTTAGTAAACAAAAATTTTTTAGGCTGAATCTGATCTAGGTCCCAGATTTTCATCAAGAGAGTATTCTTTAAAAAAAAAAAAAATTCTTCCAGATAGTTGCTAAATAAAGTTCAATCCTTAATATTTTTTATCCAATAACTTTTTCTAATATTTTCCTAATATAAATATTTTGTTAATAATAGTTTTACGATTAAATTTTAATATATATGTAGATATAAATGTAGATATATATATGTAGATATATTTATAAAGAAAACATGTGTGTATGGGCTGAGATATACCTAAGAGCAAACTTTAGTTTAATAGACCTTTGACTCAAATTGAACTTGCTGATTATTTTTACTTGAACTATCCTGCCACAACCACTCATAAGGAATAAGGTCCAAATTAAAAATTTATGTAGTGCATTGTTGCTGGAGGGCCAAAAAAGAGACATTCCCATTTTCAGAGACATTACTTGTTGTTTCAGTATGAGTTTAATATTTATTTGTAATGCAACCAAAAATAGGCTTCTTATAGGTAGAAACTTTTCATCTGTTGGTACAGTAGACAAGTACAGTAGAGAAGACAATGTTATGTATTTTAAAATGCCGTTAATTGTGATAGATTAAAAATTTTCCTACAGAGATTTGACAGGCACAAATGACAAAGCATATTGCTTTTTAAACATATAGCAATTTGAGAGATAAGAATCCCAAGTGACAAATAGTTTAATCCTATGACAGGTAATGTAAACAAGTTGTATTGATTATGATTCCATATTTTATATTTAGCATGCCTTTTAGTGACATAAAATGAAACAAGTCTAACTTTTTAGCTCTAGTAGATTTTACTTGAAAAATAAACAAGAAATATATAGCTATTTTCTTTCTATGAAAACAAAAAATATGTGGCTAACCAATAGTCTTATTAGCATTGTAAACTAAGGCAAGTTAGCTAAACTCTCTACACTTCAGTTCCCTAGGTATGCTTACAAAAATAGTAGTTTTATTTCTAAGATTGTAAAATTGAACTAGCACCCAGAAGCTACCTCTTTATATTACAATAAAGTCCATAAAAATTACCACATTAACTGCCAAAGTGCTGAATCAAAGGTCTGCTTTATTTTCAGAGGAATTTGATATTATTCAGAATTTTAAATATAGCATTAGTGTTTATTCCTTAAACACACACTTGCAGCTTCAGTCATCAGTATCCTCCAAAAGAACTTTGGGAGTCATTTATTTTGTGCATTTACTACAGTCTAGGGTTATTCAGTTTGACCTTATTTTTAGCTCTATCAGCACATCCAGAGATCACATATTAACTATACCAATAAACTGAGAAGTAATGGAAACCAACATGCATTATTGAGATGTTATTGTGGGCCAGCCATTGTGCAAAGAACATGAGACTTTCATTTTTAAAAATATTTCTAGAAAGTAGATACCATTATTATCATCATTTAAAGAAGAACAAGTATAGAATGGCAATAGAATTCATGAGATATATATTTCAGATTCAAAACCAAGGTTTATTACACCAAAATGTGAATGTTCAAACATTTCAATATATTGGTTTCTGGACTTAGTAATGAAGCGAAATAAACCAAACTCTTCAGGAATCACACATAGAGCTAAACATAGTTTTACTATGTAAGATGGAAATTATCTACGTTTGGAGAAAATAATATTTACATTCTCTGTGCAACGTTCTTGGGTGGCATAGTGTTCTTCAAGGCTTGGTTGATTAATAGTCTTTCAGAATAGAGAGTTGTGGGGCACCTGGGTGGCTCAGTGGGTTAAAGCCTCTGCTTTCGGCTCAGGTCATGATCTTGGGGTCCTGGGATCAAGCCCCACATAGGCTCCCTGCTCGGCGGGGAGCCTGCTTCCCCGCTCGGCGGGGAGCCTGCTTCCCCCTCTCTGCCTACTTGTGATCTCTCTCTCTCTCTCCGTCAAATAAATAAATAAAAAATCTTAAAAAAAAAAAAAAAAGAATAGAGAGTTGAATACATCCTTAAGTTTCTCTAGATAACATCCCTTCACTGTCTTGTTAACTTCAGGAATTTAGGAAATCAATCCTATGAACAAGCTGTAAACATACTACCAATTGATTTTTTTTTCCACTATATTCTTTGTACTGACACTGAGTTATCTTAACAACAAAAACAACAACAAAAACATGCTCTTAAACCACGTAAACAATGTCCATAGTTTACATTAGAGTTCACTCTTGGTGTTGTACATTCCATGGGTTTAGCAAATGTACAATGCCCTGTATCCATCATTATGTTATTGTACAAAGTATTTTCATTGTTTTCAAAATCTTATGTGCTCCACCTTTTCATTCTTCTCCACCTCAACCCCTGGCAACCACTGATCTTTTCACTCTCTCTTTATTTTGCCTTTTCCAAAATGTCATATAGTTGTAATCATACAATATGTACCCTTTTAAGATTGGCTTATTTCACTTAGTGATAGGTATCTAAGATTCTTCCATGCATTTTTGTAGCTTGATATGTCATATTTTTTAATGCCGAATAAGATTCCTTTGTCTTGATATACTACAATTTATTTACCCATTCACTCACTGAAGGACATTTTGGCACCTCTAAGTTTTGGCAATTATGAATAAATTTCTTATAAACATGTTTATGCATGTTTTATGTAGACATAAATTTTCACCTCTTTGGTTAAATATCAAGGAATATGACTGCTGGATCATATAGTAAAAGTAGGCTTAATTTTATAAGAAACCACCACTCTGTCTTCCAAAATGATTATACGATTTTTCAGTCCCACCAGCAATGAATGAGAATTCCCATTGTTCCACATCCTTGCCAGTATTTGTTAATGTTAGCATTTGGGATTTTGAGCATTGTAATAAAGTGTATAGTGATATTTCATTGTTATTTTAATTTGCTTTCCCTAATGATATATGATGTGTAGCATAGTTTTGTATGTTTACTTGCCATCGATGTTTCTGTTAATATCTTTGCCCCATTTTCTTTTAATTGGGTTATTTTCTTATTGTTTAGTTTTAGAGTTTTTGTACATATTGGAAAACAGCCCTCCATCATCTTTATCTGACCTGTCTTTTGCAAATATTTTTTTCAAGTCTGTAGCTTGTCTTTCACAGAGCAGAAGTTTTAATTTTAATGAAGTCTAGCGTATCAATTATTTATTTCATGGATCATGGCTTTGGTGTTGTATTAAAAAATCATTGCCATGCTGAAGATTGTCTAAGCTTTCTTTATGTTGTCTTCTAGAAGTTTTATAGTTTTGCATTTTAATTAGGTGATCTAGTTTGAGTTAATTATTGCAGAGGGTGGAAAGTCTGTGTATAGCACATATTTTAAACAACTAAAGTCATCACAAAGGTATCTGCTGTAGGTGAATGAGTAAATGTTTATCATTGTATAAAAGATTACTAGTCAGGGAGGTCTGGGTGGCTCAACTGGTTAAGCATCCAATTCTTGGTTTTTGGCTCAGGTCATGATCTCAGGGACATGAGATGGAGTCTTGTGTTGGGCTTCATACTCAGCATAGAGTTTGCTTGGGATTCTTTTCTTCCTCCCTTCTCTATCCTTCTTCCCCCTTCACTCTCCCTCCATTTGCAGTCTCTCTCTCTCTCTCTAAAAATATAAATAAATCTAAAAAAATAGGTGATTGAAGAGTAAATAAGAGGTAGATGATTGAATTATCTGACCAATGAGATGAATTATGTGGCATGAATTAAAAACTCAGAGAGAAAAGAATTATTATATTATTATTTATATTAGCACCCAGAACACTGTTCATTTATTCTTTATTAAATATAACTGAACATTCATCCATCCACCAACCACCATGTTCAAACATCATGTGTTGATAAAAATAAAATAAGTAGCATTTAAATATAAACACATAAGTTGATGAATTAAAACATAAGTTGGTTACACATATGATATACAGTGATCACAGTGAGAAGGTTAATCTAGTCTGCAGGTAACCTAATGTATGTTTGTGTGTTTGTGTGTGAATACTATGTAATAAATGCAAAAGTCACAATGGACAATGGATTAGATGAGAATTATTGAGAGTTTTAATGTACATGAATTTTAACCAAATGAGTAGCAAGATGTAATTTTTAAATGGTTTTTGGCGAGAAAAAGTTTGGTGTAACAGGGACCTGTTATTTTCAGATTTAATTAATTATATGGTATTAGATTGGAAAGAAAAGTGCCAGGAATGGCCAGCAATCCCTGTACCCGCGGATGAAAGATTACTCCTAACTTTGCTGTGAATGAGAGAAGAAGCCAAAGGGGTCAATACTCAGAGAGGAAGACCCTTTGCTCTTCTTTGCTTCCACTTTTATTGGTCCTTCAGGATAATCACAAATCCTTATCACTGTTTCTCAAGCATGGGTTGTGTGACAAGGGGTCTTACTGAAACTGGGAGGATCTGTTTAGTGGAGGAAGGGGATACAATATGCTAATCTGCATGTTCTAAGAGTTCTGCTAGACATAGCCTAAGGGACCATGCATACATTTCTTAGATCATAGGGCAGCTGTTTGGGCTAAGAAAGCAACGCCCTGGGGCAATACAAGGACAGAGTGGTCACAGAGACCTAAGCATTCCAAAGGCCTATGCCCTTCTCTGCCTTTCCTGACCTCAGGGGCCTCTGTGTAGCATTTTAGCAATCTAGGTATTATGCTGATTTCACACTCTACAGAGGGGGTTAAGAAGTAGGTAAGAGGAGGCTTCTTTCTGGAAATGGTATTTGACCTGGATGATGAGAGGGTAGTTGCTTAGTGGTGGGTGGGGTGGTATTTCAAGTAAAGGAAGCAAAGTACAAGAGTTCTAGGAAACAGAGAGCAAGCCGTGTTTCTGGAGCAGTGAGTGAGAAAAGTGATAAAATATGAGGCCATAGAGGTCAATGGGGCCATATCAGGAAGGATTATTGAATATAAGTTGATTGATTTTTAGGTATGAAGTTACTGGAAGAACTTAAGCAAAAATAACTCTGGAAAAATGGGTAAATAGTGTAGGAGGGCAAAGTAGAAGAAGGGAGACAAGTAAAGGGATCAAGGTAGTGGTCCAGAGAAGAGATTATGGGGACTTGGACTGGTGTGACAGCAGTGAGATAAAAATGACAATGAATTTTTATTTAATTTGAAAATGTTATTACTTGCTAATATAAAGGTTTTACTTCTGGAGGATGGAGCTTTGTACTTATTTCAAGAGGCCTTATAAATTTTATTGTGTTTCAAAGAAAAGTTTACCTTCCAAAAAGATTTATATGTAAATGTTAACATAATGTGTATGATTACATGATTATAATTGTACATTACATGAACTATATGATTATATAAATTTTAAAATTCCAGACAAAAACCTAAGAAAATCAGAAATTTTGATATTTTATAAAACTTCCCAAACTAATTCTTAAATGATGGAACAAATGAAAACACATCAAAGTAGGCGTGACTGGCTCAATCAGTAGATCATGCAACTCTTGATCTCAGGGTTGTGAGTTTGAACCCCACGTTGGGTTCAGAAATTACTTAAAAATAAAAAAAAAATCTTTAAAAAACACAACAAAGTAAGGTTTTCCATTTAAAAGATAGTGTTTACATAAAATCAATAATAAGAAGAGGAGGGGGTGCCTGGGTGGCTCAGTCGGTGTAACATCTGACCTCGGCTCCGGTCATGATCTTAGAGTCCTGGGATCTTACAGTCCTGGGATCTAAGTCCATGGATCTTAGAGTCTCTACCTCTGGCTCCATGCTCAGTGGGGAGTCTGCTTCTCCCTCTGACCCTCCCTGTACTTCTGCTCTCTTTCTCTTTCTCTCGAATAAATAAAATCTTTAAAACAATAAAAAGATAAATGCTTCAACAAAATATGAGGATAATGCATTGGATAAAAGACTCAATTTTATGTCCTCAGCAGAGCAATTTTTTTTGAACTTCAATTTCTATATTTCTAGTGAAAGATTGTACAGTGTACTGTGACCACTGCTAAGAATAATCACTCTTGAGGCACCTGGGTGGCTCAGTAGGTTAAAGCCTCTGCCTTCGGCTCAGGTCATGATCTCAGGGTCCTGGGATTGAGCCCCACATTGGGCTCTCTGCTTGGCAGGGAGCCTGCTTCCCCCTCTCTCTCTGCCTGCCTGTCTGCCTACTTGTGATCTCTGTCTCTATGTCAAATAAATAAATAAAATCTTAAAAAAAAAAGAAGAAGAATCACTCTTACCAGGGTCAGGGAGTATTATAGTTAGGAAAACTTCAATTATATGTCCGCCCCTGACTTTTGTTTGTGGGGAATGGTTTTATATGGCTGAAAATTCTAGTAGGGTCACATACAGTTGAGGCAATTCTGGTCTCAAAAAAAAAATCCTTTCTCTAGCAATGGACTCTTTTTCCCTGAAATATAACTTCAAAAATAATATGCCTATCTTAATGCCAGTGCCCATTATTAAAAAAGCAAAAACAGGTGAAAATTTACCCCTCTCTGAAGATGCACCTCAAAGTCATTTGTCAATTGCATCAAAGTCCCATCTTCTGGTAGTCCTCTTTCTCTTAAGTATCTAGTTGTTAGTCCTCTTAACAAGAATTAACCAAGGCAGTTTAAATGACTGAAAGAAAACAGCATCACCAACTATACTCCTGAAACAAATGCAACATTATTTGTCAACTGTATTCAAGAGAAGATGGAAGAAGGAGGAGGAGGAGGAGAAAAGGAAGAAGAAGAAGAAGAGGAAGGAGAAAGAAGAAAAAAGAAAAAAGGAGAAGAGAAGGATGAGGAGAAGAAGATGGCAATGGCCTTTAGTATCATTTAATTTTTAAAGATGAAAAAGATAGGAATTAAACACCTTGCTTGTGGCTATTTAAAAGGATTATCATAGTCCTGGTCAAATAGGAAATCCTTTCTGCTACTTTCCAGAACTTGAATTTGCTAGTTGTACAATTTAGTTTGCTGTTGCAATATGGGGCCTCTGCTATCAATTTCTGTATGTTTTTGGACACTGGTTGTTACACATACATGACATTGAGATAAAACTAGTTCAGGCAGAAGGAACTTTATTGATCCATATAACCATTCTTGTAACAGTGGGTGTAGCCTCATATACAGAGGAATGCAAAGCTTAAATAGTGGAATCAAGCCTCCTCTCTCACTCCTCTCTGTTTCTCCTACCTATTCTTGCAATTCCTTTCCTTTTTTCCCATCTCAGCCTTGTTTTCTTCTCTGTGTTGCCCTCTCTTTCTCATAATACCTTTAACCTTTTCCACTTGACCTTGAAACTGGGCCATCAGAAGTACCAGTTTTTAATCCTTTGGGTTTACTAACCCCTGGGAAGTCCTTATATTACCAACATTATGTTAATTACAGGATCAGTTTTGATTAGCCCTGTTTCCTAACAGGTTCCTACTCTGCCCTACACCAGGTGTGTATTATGTGTTCAGGACTGGGGCATGTATCTACTTTGAAATGATTATGAGTGCCCTGCTAAAAAGAATGGGCTAGTTTCTAAAGGAAGTACACCACATATATGTAATGAACAAATTAATTAAGGTGCGGAATAAGTTTTCAAACAAGGACAAATTAGGGCAGAATAAATTTCAAAAAGGGACAAATAGAAAATCTTAAACCATTTTAACCTCATTGATAATTCAAGTAATACTAATTAGAACAAAAATTTCTCATTGAGATTTTTAATTTGGAGACATTTTTGTAATGTTAATAAAATTACAAAAATTAAAGAAAGACCTAATTTAGGAAT
>CM053608.1:77778326-77790422 GCA_028646535.1 Procyon lotor | reverse complement strand
AATGATCAAAAAGTACCTATAAAATACTGTCCACTATAATGAAGTAAAGTGTAAAACATTACTGAAGATATGAAACTTAATTAATTTATATTTTACATTTTAAAATATATTTTGTATAATGAAAAATAATACAGAATTATAATATTATAATTATAATAAAGAATATTAACCTGTATACATTAAAGACATTTTGACTTAATAATGTGTATTTTATAATTAATCTATTCGTCTATTTCATGAAAATTCCTTTACTAGGCATTTAGGCTTACTGCAGTCTTTAATAATAAATGGTTTGTGCATTAGCAAGGAGAGTATAATTTGGAAGACTTAACTATTAGAATAGATTTTATTATTTTAATTTTTAAAGATTTATTTATTTAGTTCTCATTATACTTCAGAAACTTTACAAAGATGTAGAAAGGTCCCTATTGAAAATGAAATTCTGACTTAATAATCATAATTGTTTCAATAAAGCACTGTTGCATCATAATATCTATTTGAATATATATTACTAAACATAATCAACTGCTGAATATTTTGTTTAATCTGAATGATATATTGTATATATCAACCAATACTTACGTAATCTATATATCTTTACCTGTTTATCATTTACTATAAATATCTTCTATTATTGTTTCTAAAAGAATAGTGATATTGATTATAATTTTAACTCAATATAATAAAACAGGGTAACTTGCTAGACTACTTCTTGTAGTCTACTTCTTGTGCATGGACTTAATTTTTTATGTAACTATGAAGTAAGAATAAAATATCTCAAGTAAGTGCCTTCTGTGGAGTAGATAATACATGGCAAATCACATGTTGTGTTATTGTTAATAAAATTCAAAATAAGTGCTTTAAAAGCACATCAACTATTTCCAAACGTGTTAGAATTACACTTCAGCAGTATATTTGGATGCTATAGATGCGTTACTTATGAATACATCATAAAACACATCTAAAAAATACCAGCATATATGAATCTCTTTATAAACATCAGTATCTCAATCTGGTAAAATGTTTATTTTATTTTACTGAAGGATCAGTGGCATACATAATACTTGACATCAAAATCTTTTCCTATCTTAAACATGTGTAAGAGTAGGAGGCTGGTAATATTGTACTTTTATTTTTTAATTTTTTTTTGAGGAGAGATAAAACTGTCTTGAGAGTACATAAAATATGTTTAATTCTTTTGGTAGGTCTGAGTTTTGTTTGGGAACAGATTTTTACAGCCAACTTTAAAACCTGTAAATGAAATGGAAATTTAAAAACTCCAAACTGTTGCAGCCAAATTATAGAAGATATTGAATTCAAACCATAACTTTTATGAAAAGCGTAAGTGAAAACTATTTTGATGCTGTCTGAATATTAAAATCTGGCCAATGTTTTGCTATTGCTTCTTTTTTTACAGCCACCAAATTCTAAGACTCTGCCCCTGAATTTAATTTTCTTATCCAGTTTTTGTGTCACTCCTCTATACTTCTTTAGTTTTCTCCTTTCTCCTCTATTTGTTATTTTTTTTTAAAAATGACCTTTCTTCGTCCTCTATGTAATTCAGGCTTTTTCCATCTCTTTCCTTCAATCATTTACATTAAACAAAAGCCTCTAAATAAATAACTTTTCTGTCTTCATTGGTGTTTTCTGGGGGAGAACAGTTTTACATACTTTCTTTTACTTCCTAATTACTGTGAACCAGGAGATCTCAACTTGATCCATCAGTCTCTGGAAAACCCAGGGTCTAAGGGCCAGTTCTGCCTACCTTTTCCTCTCTGCTCCCTCTGCTAAGTAAGGGATCACTGCGATTATCATTTTGCTCTGGGGCAATCTCCATCCTCCACATTGCAAGTGAGATTTTATCTCACCCACTGGAGAAACTGTGCAAAGATTTTTCGCAAACTCCTTCCTGAGACACTAGTGTTTTGTACTATTTTTCATTCTATAGATGACATACAAATTAATATAGAATGAATAAGTGGAGCAAGAGGATTTTTAGGGAAGTGAAAATATTCTGTATAATGCTGTAATAGTGGATACATGTCCTCATGCAATTGTTCAAACCCAAAGAATGTACAATATCTAGTGAATTGTAATGTGAACTATGGACTTTAAGTAAATAATGTGTCAAATGGTCATAAATTGTAACAAATGTACCACTTTCGTGGGGGATGTTGACAGTAAGGAGGCTGTGTATAAGTCAGCAGCACATGGAAAATTTCTGTACTATCTGCTAAATTTTGCTATGAACCTAAAATTGCTTAAAAAAAAAATTAAGTCTATTTTTTTTAAAGTGGTACCAGGGGTGCCTGAGTGGCTCAGTCATTAAGCGTCTGCCTTCATCTTAGGTTATGATCCCAGAGTCTCGGATCAAGCCCAGCATCAGGCTCCTTCCTCCTCAGGGAGTCTGATTCTCCCTCTCCTACTCCCCCTGCTTGTGCTTCCTCCTCTCTTGCTGTGTCTCTCTCTGTCAAATAAACAAATAAAATTTAAATAAATAAATTAATTAAATAAAATGGTACTAGATAAAGGAAAATGTGAAGTCTTTTTTTTTTTTTTAAGATTTTATTATTTATTCGACAGAGAGAGATCACAAGCAGGCAGAGAGGCAGGCAAGGGTGGGGGGAAGCAGGCTCCCCGCTGAGCAGAGAGCCCTATGCAGGGTTTGATTCCAGGACTCTGAGATCATGACCTGAGTCGAAGGCAGAGGCTTAACCCACTGAGCCACCAGGCACCCTGGAAAATGTGAAGTCTTACATGTAACAGTTAAATGTCTAATGCAGCACTGTTTGTTGTAGCAGACAACTAAAGAATCATCAGTAGGGAATTGAAGAAATTATAACATTATCATTAAAAATGTGTAGCCTCTAAAATAATAAAGTAAATATTCAAGAAATGAAAAGAGAAAAACCTATCCTGTGATAGGTACTGCAATTGGTATTGGTGATATAACAATCATAATATAAATATATTCCCATTTTTATTAAAATATAAGCTCAATTATAGTCCATCACTTAATAAGCAGACAACTTTGAACACATAATCACATTTTGCGAGGGGAAAAAAAAAGGATGGGAAAATGACTTAACAGGGACACAAAATCATTTTGACTAAACTGAGTTTCTAGTGGACTCATTTACTTAATTTAGTTGATGGATGAATTTCCCTCTCTAAAACTCCTCAAACTTATTCAGTTCTCTTCCAGATATTGTGCAGCCTACCTCTCTTCACACCTTTGTTGATCAGCAGTCCCTATTCACACAATATTTTCAACGTGCTGAACTCTTTGTAATTATCTGAATAATGTAATCTTACTTCAAACCTACCTGGCACATCTTGAACCAGGGTTCTAATCATTACATTGAATACTAATTTTTTCAACCTTTCACACTTCATCATTCTTTCATTTTCTGTGTCCCATAGTTTCCTGCAGATAGCTTCAATATAGCATACAGATTTCATAAGTACTCTTCTGTAAGTCTTTCTCCACCACATTATTGAGTTATTCAAAATTGGGCACTATATCTTACGTTGCTCTGAATCACTAGTCTAGAACCTAGACTAATAAAGGTGATCAGTTAATTCTGAGTTAAAAAGAAAAAGAGAGAGAGAAGGGTTGGGGAACATGGAAGGAAAGAGGAATAGAACAGTGGAAGGAAAGAAAGAAAGTGGAAAGAAATGAAAAGAAATAGGATGTACCTCAGATTCTTTATCATCCTATCTGTCATATTTGCTTTGTTCCTACACAGTGAATCTCACAGATTTATTTTCAAAATATCATGCCTATATTTTGAAAAATTTCGCATTTGATACAATTTCACTGATGAATATGACAGGTAAAAATTATTTACTTCCATATTTGTAAAATACTTTTAAGATTGCTCTGCTACTATAAATATCCATTTTGGAGGTACTACAGCCACTATTTATTAATTAACATTAGGCATGTGATTTCTAGAACCTCCTTTCACTAGTTTTTCCTAGTGAAAAACTACAGATGGAAATTTTAATCCATTCTATTTTTTTTCTTTTAATTTAAACTAGTGGAACTTGTGTAGGTCTCATGAAGTATTTCATTTCCCCTCACACTGATAACTCTCTTTAGCTGCCTTTATCTCTCATTGCATTGACTGATAATAAAAAAGTGTTCTTAATATCTTTGTATTAGCTCTAGGCATTTTACCTAAGCAGAAATTAAATTTTTTTTTTCTAAAAAAATGTTTAAGTATCACTGTTACCATTTTAAATGTCATTATGTCTACCAGTTTATATAGCTATAAACTGTAGCCATTACAAAGTTTCTTTTTTTTAGATATGTTTGGCTACTGATTGGTGGAACCATTACAGGCTGAGTGGAGTAAACAACTTGGCGTCAGAAGACATGTCTTTGACCTCCAGGGATCTGTTTCCATAGGATGCTGCCATTAGTTGTGACAGTTTCTTGGACACTCTGCTTTATGAGTGCTGAATCATAATTACTTCAGAACATTCCACATTTGCCTGCAAATAATGCTCCATTGCACTTCCCTTCATTCTATTTCCAATATTTTTTTGGTATTAAAAAAACTCAAAGGCACAATCTGTGAATGAGATTGTGCACATCTATCATGTCTGTTTTATGAAGCAAAAAGTGCAGACTGTTCTATGCTTCATCAGCAGGTGTGGTTGTAGTGCTTCACATATAACTGTCCCCCTCATCAATGGGGGATCTGTTTTAAGACTCTCAGTGGGTGCCTGAAACTGAAGATAGTACTGAAACCTATATATATCTGTATTTTGTTCCTATGCACACATCCCTACGATAGAGTTTAATTTATAAATCAGGCAGAGCAAGAGATCAACAGCAATAACTATAATAAAATATATTTATTATAACAATATACTATAAAAAGTTATGTGAATGTGGTCTCTCTCTCTCTCAAAATATCTTACTGTTTTGTATTCACCTTTCTTCTTGTGATGATGTGAGACGATAAAAGCCTACATGATGAGATGAAGTGAGGTGAATGATGTAGGCATTGTGATAAAGTGTTAGGGTACTATTGACCATGATACATTAGAAGGATGATACTATGCTTCCTGACTGCAGTTGACCATGGGTAACTGAAACCATGGAAAGTAAAACTGCAGATAAGAGAGGACTACCGTGTATCATGGAGACACGACTTAAATCAACCATCAAATACATATGTGAGAGACCCTATATCTTCTCTTATCTGCTCAGACTGTAGTTAATGAAACTTATGGGTAGAATGAAGTTCCTTTAACTGGAGTAAGTCAAAGCTAATGTAAGTCTAGAGGGTAGAAAAGAAAATTATTCTATAGAAAATAAAAAGAAAGTCTCTAAAGAAGAAGATACTCAGCTTGGCTTACTTTGTGTGGAAAATCACAAAGTAACAATCAGTATTCCAACTCTTCATTTATTTTATTTTTTCACATCTAGTATTTCTACATTCAAATCATTTTCTTCATTCAGTGGCAGTTAATTATCATGCACATTCCTTGGTTCTACTATTATTTTTGGAAAAACTTTCCATTTTCTGTTGGAAAAAGCATTTAAAATGTTTTTTAACATTTTCTCCACTGTTGATTTTGTGATAGTTTCCAGCCAATGAATATAAAAAGAAATGAGTCAACATCTGACTCACTAAAAAATACCCCCAACATCAATCCTCTATTTCTTTGCCTTTATATTTAGTGGAGAAAAGTAAACTTTGCTTGAATATTCTTAGTTCTGACATCTTTATTCTGTCTTTCTCACCTCAAGCCATAGTACCCACTCCCATCTACATTTCAGATGAAATTATAGAGGCTCTCATGAAATGCTAATTTAAATAGAAAATTAGAATAACATTTCATCTAGGATAGAGGAATGGATGTGAAAAATTCTCACTGGGAACTCTACAAATTTAAAACCAGATAGTGACAACTCTGGGCCCATCCATATAACTAAGTGGGGACTGGTTCTATGAAGAAACAGAGCTTAATTGACTATTATGGAGAAAGTAGAATACTAAGATGAGAATGAAGTTTCTGAACATTGAAAGCTATTAACATGCTTATAATGCAGGCCACAAATTGAATTGCAAAGGCCACTGGTATTTCAAGAACATGCAGTAAATTTTAGAATCTTGCCTGAATTTGCAGGCAGTTGAGGTGTAATTAGAAGAATAAGACCAGGAGCGCCTGGGTGGCTCAGTGGGTTAAAGCCTCTGCCTTCAGCTCAGGTCATGATCTCAGGGTCCTGGGATCGAGCCCCGTATCAGGTTCTCTGCTCAGCAGGGAGCCTGCTTCCCCCTCTCTCTCTGCCTGTCTCTCTGTCTCTCTGCCTACTTGTGATCTCTCTCTCTCTGTCAAATAAATAAATAAATAAATAAAATCTTTTTTAAAAAAAAGAATAAGACTAAAAAGGAGAGCCTCCCTGTTTCTATACCTAGGCCCTGCTGATGCCAAACCCCTAGTAGAGTTAAAGTCTTCCTCTGTGGTAACTCCTCCAGTCAAAGAGACATATAGGTACAGAGAAAATAACGTGGAGCTGGTGACAAGGATTCTAGCAACAGGGACCAAGTATAACTTACAAAAACCATGCGTGAAGCCATGTGAGAAATCGGCACTTTGAGAAATTGGAGAGCCATGGGATTTTTGAGGACTTATGCAACAGTGCTGTGCTGAGAGAGGATTGCTTAATATTGCTTGACTTTTTCTAACTCTTTATTTTGCTCTGTTGAGGCTGGCATATCTCAGAATTTAGAGCTATATAAAAGAAGGATTATTTTTTTGAGAGAAGAAAGCAGATTGGATCTTAATCCAATGAGAATATATATGGCAAAATTATATAGCAAACTATTAAATTGATTTTGTCTTCATTGAAATTCTCTTTGTACTGATTAATCAGAAGGCCAGGATTTGAGATACCTCATTCCAGGTATTATTTTCAGAGTAGCAAGGTGAAACAACAGGAAATTTCTGATACTTTCTGCATTTTGTAAAAGCCTAAACTATATAAAGAGGAAATTCTTTCTTTTTTTCTTTTTAAGAAGAAATTCTTAATCTTGGACCCATGGCTGAGAATTTAGAGGTTCTGTGAGTATAAATGTAAATATTACATCATTTTTTTCTCAATTAGCTCTAACTATAATTAAGGATTTTTTTCAATTACAAATGTGAACAATACTAATGGTACCTGGGACTTTGTTACCAATAGACATTACAGATATTTTCTATCATGTCATACTGATTGCAAATACCTCAAAATAATTTAGATGATTATCACAACACCAAAAGCACTATAAGAACCATCTTTATATTGCTCACATTTATTAAGATGTTAATGACAGTACTCAGATATTATATCACAAATTTGCTTAGAATATTTTGATAATGTATTTCAATATAATTGGTCTTCTTTTCATCTTTTTAAAAATACATTCATAACATTATTCTGAGAATGGATCCATACACATCATCAGGATGTCAAAAGGATCTATAGTACATAAATGACTAGGAACTTTGATTTAAAAGATGTTCTGAAGTGTTAAAGCATTTTAGAGGAAGTCTCAAACTGGAAAGGCACAAGATAGTGAGTACCATCAGCACATGTAGGCACATGTGAAGCCCAAGGCAGCACATGTAGGCAGCGTCATGGAAGATACCAAGTCCTCGGAGGGTATTGGCTAGCTTTAACACCCAAGAAAAATGTAGTGTAGGCAACAAATATTGCAGACTTAAAATAGAGTCTTATGTCCCTGTAATGACCCCAAATCAACACAGGGTCACCTACTCTGATGGAACATATATGGCAGAAGAATGGCTATCTCAGCTAAGGCTATGGTGGAGCAATGGAATATAATCAGCGGTTTTTCCCAGCTGCTTTACAGTGTCATTAAGTCCAGAACATTGTCATAGTGGGCTGGCAACATCTCAAAATGTCTGAGTTTAAAATGTCTATAAACTTGGTGCATTCGGAACACAAGGTAAGGTATGAGTTGATTTAAACAAAAATGTATGAAAAATTGAAGATCATGCCTACATTTGGGAGCTAAGATACAAAATTATTACACATGAGATCTTTAAAGGTAAAATTTGGATCTTTTATACTGTAAGTATCTTCCTTTTTATCTTTATAAGTGTAGTTATTTATTCAAAGTTTATTGAGTCAACAAAACAAATTTTACCAAAATATAGAGCTTTATGAATAGAAAAGTAGCATTTGGTCTTGCTTGGTTTTAGAAGAGGGAGTGTGTGTGTGCATGTGTGCACTTTTGTTAAGTGAACAAATTCTGTTCTCTTATAAGATTCATGTTGGCCAAATTTAAGTGCTAGCTATTGGTCTCACAGAAGATTAATAAATTTTCTGGCTTTTTCATTCTTTACCCTGCAGGAAAGACTTGTTTTTCTTTTTCTATCTGTGGTCATTCTCTACTGTGCAATAAATAAAAGTCAAGAGGATCTTTAGTTCTCTTCCCTCAGGTACTCTGAATCACTCTCCTAAAACTGTTATTACATTGAAGGACGTGGATGCTGGTACACTTACTTAGAATTTGCTTTGAGCTTTTTCAGTGAACAGGTATGAATAAGGCCTTAATTTTCCAACCATCTGTTTTCCTTCCACGTTAAAGTTAATAAGAAATATATTCTGACTTCTGGCTTGTTATTTTTTTTTTGTGAGTTAGATTTTTCCCTTGCTTTTCAAAAATCTTAGGTGCTGAAAACCCACTCCAATGTCAGTACAAAGTGCAAAGTACCAACACAATTAACAAGTGGGGGGATGGAAAATTTTGTTAATTAATTGTGAACTCGGCCAAGTGCAATATTCATTGTTGTCCATTGCCAGATATATTAGCTGTATATTTTTAATGAAGTATGACATTTTTTTCCTTAGAAAGTGTGAATGCTTTATAAATGAATAAATTCTTGGAACAAATTTTCCTCATTAGTGAAAGGTTACTTACCACAAACAAGGCTGATAGCCATGTCCTTACTTCCTATTCTATCCTTTCTATTCACCCCACTTTGCTTCATTGTTTTAAATCTAAGACTGAAAATGAGGCATGAATTTTTTTATTTCATAATTAGTCTATAAAACTGGTAAAAACATTTGATTAACATTTTTTGAATATTCTGTTAAGTTTTGCATGTGACTACTAGATACATCTATCAGATGAAAAGATCTACCTGACACCTAGTAGTCAAGGAAATCCAGAGTGTGTCATACTTCTTTAAATTGGACACACTTGGTAGCAGTAGTGGGCTAGGAAAGAAAAATAGTTTCATTTTATATAAACTCATGAGTCTACTTCAGGAATATGAATTTCATTAGTATCTCAATTTATGTATTACAAAAGAAAAAGAGAGAATGAGAGTTGGTATTGGTAGGTGGTAAATTTTGATGTGGTTCCAATAGAAAAAAAATGCTGATTCTAGCATAAAAAATGATTAAATATAGACAACTAGATGCACGCTACACCTTTTGAGAAATAAATAACTCTGAAAATCCAAAGGAAATTAAATAGGAGAATATTTAAACCATAAGTCTTCTAGCATATCTAGTAAGGGTTATGAAATATACTTGTATTAGAAAGTCTGGAGTTAAATCAATCAGAGTTCTTTATCTGTCAAGAATCTCTCTTGTTGACCTCAATAATCTGTTACATGTCACCTTTTTCTTTATAAGAATGTCAACAAATTTGACACATGATTTTTTCAGTTTATTTTTTTTCCTATAGTGTTCCTGTTCTTGACATGTTTCTGAGTTTTTTCCCCCCAAAGGCAGACTACGTGATATTTCACATTCAGAGACAATAGACACAGCATTCAGTTTGGAAGGAGATTTATGAATCACTTAGTTAAACTCATTAATTGGAAAAGTGTCACTAATATAATGAAAAATAAATTCTGTTTTTACTCCCATCCATAGGTATATCACTTACGTACACTTTCGCTAAATGAGCCAAAAAGGCAGTCTAGAGTATTACCTATTCAATCCTTCCATTTGATTGAGATTAAAAGTTGAATAAGAATGTCAAGCCAAAGAAACAGAGCATCAAACAAGTAAGGCATAAGAAGAAAAACCAGTGAAATGAAGCCAGGCCCAGCAACATGCTTCTTGTTAGAAACCCAAAGGTCTTCCATGAAGTCACAGGGCATAGTTCACATGGTGAAGATTTTACCTCGAGAATATCACAATCACTCCAAAATAAGAAAAACACCGTGGTATAGTGGTATCTGTGCATGCTTGGGAGGAAATGTTCGGTATCTGACATTGCATAGTCTCCAGGGGTCAAGTAGAGGGAAGGATGGAGGTGGATTTAGCAGCAGATGGACAGAGGTTCCTAATGATGGGGCACAGAAGGCAGCAAAATTATAGGGATAGAACAGTATATGGGAAGAGAATGACATGGAGACCAAGAGGCCCTGTGAGTTTTCCAGAGAAAAAGTGTCATTTTATGACATGCTCTGGCCATATGTAAGGGATGTTGACCATTGGCCTATAAAAATTTAAGTATTTTTAACAGTATCTCAAAATCTATACACAATTGATTAATGCATATTTTAGAACGTCAAGAAAGATATCTATTTAAATCTTGAGAGTAGAGCGCAAATTGTGGTTTACAAGTTAACTATTTTGTTGTAAGTGATATAATCAGAATATAATGAAGATTGTATTTTTTATATTTTTAACTATTCTCTGTTATAGATATGTTATAGATAAAGTGTAGCTACCTTTATTTTTCTTTTATTTTTTTTAAAGATTTATTTACTTGAAAGAGAGAGCACACAGAGAGAGAGAGGGAGAGGGAGAAGCAGGCTCCCCACTGAGCAGGGAGCCTGACCCAGGACTCATCCCCAGGCCCCAAGACCATGACCTGAGCTGAAGGCAGATGCTCAACAGACTGAGCCACCCAGGCACCAAAACTATAGTTATTTTTAAATTTAAATTTTAAATTCCTAAACAAGAACAACAGATTGTAAGCCACCCATTTCATTCCGAAGAGCCAAACACAATCCGCTGAGAATACATCTAAGGATGATTATGATTTTGAGTTTTCTGAGACAATTTGAAGAGACTGTCCAGATCTCTGATACACCCAAAATGTAAATACAAATTGCTGGTGTCTTCTAAGTAGTTAGGACTGCATTTAAGTGGTAAAATTCACATGCTTTGCGTGTACCCCAGTACATGTCTGCATTCCTGGGGGTAAGAAAAAGAATGTTATACTTTAATATTTGGGGGAAGAAAACTGGACAACATAAGAATTATAACCTATTACTCAGATATTTGACTTACATATTTGACAACGACCTGAAAATAACCATACATGTTTGTAACTACACAAAAACACATCACCTTAAATTCTTATTTTACGTAGGTTAATCATAGATAAAGATAATTTGATTAGTTCAGAATAGCTTCTCTGATATTGGGGGCATGTGTGTGTGTCTGTGTGTGTGTGTGCATATGCACACATGTGTGCATGTGTACACTTTTGTTAAGTGAACAAATTCTGTTCTCTTGTAAGATTCATGTTGGCCAAATTTAAGTCCTAGCTATTGGTTTCACGGAAAACTAATAAATTCTCTGGTTTTTTCATTCTTTACCCTGCAGAGGAGAAGGGTTGGTAATGAAATTATCTGGTCAAGGCATAATACCTTTAGGACCCAGTGGTATCTGCCATTCAAGATGCATTGTGAAGTTAATAAAAGCTAATCATACTTTGAGAAATCAAAGAGATTCATAAATGCTTTTCATCTCAGAGTTTTTATAGTCAAATCTACCTGCTTTCTTACTGGAAACCAATAACATACATTTTGGAGATTATATATGATTTATTTTGAGTAACTAAAAGATTTAACTCTATTTCTCTCTATCAAGTTTGGAAAATTTTCCACAATCTTGTCTTACAGTTAGATATTCTCTCTTCTGCTTCATCCAGAAGTTTTATAAAGGCAAACTATTCATTTTACAAAAATACCATGTCCATATTTTTATTCCTGAAATTTCAGATTTGTTCTTCTTCACATACTTATTTCATGGCCTTTTAAATATGTTTTTTTCTTTATCTCTTTGGATGATCTTAAGTCAATTACCGTATATTT